>ML685770.1:17791663-18003285 GCA_007922175.1 Pelusios castaneus
TGTGTGTGTGTGTGTGTGTGTGTGTGTGTGTGTGTGTGTGTGTGTGTGTCAGAGATCAGGACAATATCTGATCTGATTCCTGTGCAAAACCCTCTCACAAATATACACTGGCAAGTACAGATAGCAAATATCTCTCAATAAAAAAAGGTCTAGCCAGTCACCAGCTATTGAGGTCCAGGGCTGCAATAGTCAATCACTCGTTATACTGCACTGGAGGGAACCCTAAATGGCAGTTATAGAAAACTTTCCAGATTGTGGGAGAGAGTTAATTGTAGGGCATCGAGATCATTTGTACAAACATTCTACTTTCCAGGTAGCTATATACCTCCAGGCAGGATATATTTTTAACCAGCTTCAGGACAATCAACAAACCTTTCCTCTGAATACACTGCCCCATCAAGATACTACAATCCATAACCTTCCTCCTCAATAAACTGAAGATTATTTCAGCCAGATAATGTACCTTTAAGAAACTAGGCAGATTGTGATAACCGGTGCCCTCAAATTCTTACCCCAGCATTTCTCATTCTTTCAGTTCATTGCTTCCCTGCCATTTAGGAGAGGACGAAAGAATATTGGGATGTTGGCCAAGTTCCTAAAACTGACTGATATTGCAAGCTTGCATCTTTGTCTGAAAACGCTCTTGAATATATACTGTTTGAATATTGGTCAAATTTCAGTAACTGATACACAGGCAAGCCCTTTATGTTAAATTAAATGAAAAGTAAGAGAAAACAATCTAACTACTGGATTTCATTGCATTTCTGTTGTAATATCAGTAACTAGAAAATTGTTATATCTGGTGTGAAAAGCAATTAATGTTTTGGTAAAATGTAACTGTTTGTTTTTTTGTATCTAATTACACGTGGTAGTGAAACAAAATGGTGAGAATTGCTTGGCAACTATACGATTCTCTGAACTGCAATAAATAAATAAAGCTTTCATCTGAAGGTACGGACAATACAAAAGATAATCCTTGGAGATTACATTTTCATCAACTTTATTTCCTAGACAGTTCAAATTTTGACATACTTTTATATTTTGAAGTACAAAGGAATCAGAAATCTCCGAGTGGTTTTTAACTCGCAAACTGCTTCCACAGTAAAAATGCCATCAGGTTTCTCTTTTAATTCTCAACCCACATTTCCCCCCAGCAAACTGCTTCAACAAAAATTACTTTAATGGTAAAACATGCTCCAGTCACAAAACATCGATAGCACATTTCACTCACATAAAAACCTGACACGACATAATGTAAATGGTTTACACAAACATTACAGCCTATTAATGTTATTGGCTTGAAATGACAAACAGCTGTAAACCATATCACATATGCATAACTTGGTTTAATATATTTGCTTCCATTTTATAATGGGTATGAGAGCTATATAAATCCAAGCATTCAATTGGCAAGATCAGGGGTGTGCATGAGTTCATAGAAAGATAATCAAATAAATTGCTTACATGGGCCAGTTTGCTTAAGATAAGTAATCTAAAGTAGATGTTTATCTGAGCCTCTGGACCATTTTCAGCCTGTTCCCCCTTCCCAAGACAATTTATCCCTGAGCTCCGTGGCCCCATTTCTCTGTTGAAAATCAGATGAGGATGGAGTAATTCTGGTAGGCCATCTGCATAGGGTTACTAGATTTTTCTAAGTGTCAAAGTTAATGTTCCTGGAGGAAATTTTTGTGTTGCCTAGGAGGGTTTAGCTACTGGGAGGAGACAGAAAAGGGTGCCCAGTCATCTTTCTCCTTCCCAGTCACACTGTGGATTGTGATCCATTATAGAGATGAGATGACTTATGAGAGAAATCTCACTGGGAGGCTTTGAAGATGGAAGAGTTACTGATGGGACCTCTGTGCCAACTGACAGAGGGCACCTGGGGGCATCAAGGTTGCAGGGGGCTCCTGGAGTTGGTATCTACATACTAGTTCACCAAAGAGCATCATGTAGGGTCTTTAATGAGAAGTTGGCACTCTGGTCCCCATAATCACTGTGTAATATATGTATGGATAATATGTAAGAGGGTGTGTATGTGCGCTGAATTACGTTTTTAGGGTTGGTGACTTGGGCCGTTCACCACAAAAGGTGAAAAAAACACTCCTTTCAGGTCAGATTTTTCTAGCTGGCTGCCTGCATGTAAACTGAGCATTGTATAGAGAGATCTTAGACCAAAAGCACAAGTGGTGTGTGTGTAGGTAGAGTTTATTCTATTGCAAATGCAGTCAATGGAGTTTTAGACCATAACCGTAGATGGAGACAAACTCTGGATCTTCTCTACTGAGGAGGTCAGAGAACAGCCTCATGAACACACCAGAGCCACGTCTGGCTGTAATGTATTGGAAGGACTTGGGATGAGCTTCTTTCTCTGTATGATTTGACGTTGTAGTAGGTCTGCTGCTCACTGCTCTTGCTCCTCCATCACACTCTGGACCGAAAAGGACACATGGACACACAGACCTGCAGCCACCCATGCTTTATTTACAGCAAATGTCTGAATTGCTCACTACCCTACAGTGCCCAGCCTGGGCTGGTACTTGCAGGGACCAATCAGAGAGAATAGCAATACTTTTTTTTCCTTTTCCCCTCCACCTTCTCACGCCCTGTGGCCTGGCTTATAAGCCTTCTTGGGCAGCTGCAGTCATGGGTTAATCAACCCCCTTTGAAGCTGCTTTGCCTATGCCGCCACCCAGCTGCTACCACTCAGGCAACAACTCTTAGCCCAACTACCTGCTCTGCTGCCTTTCTGCTAGCTATGCTGGCATAGGAAGGTGTTCTTGGAGTCACCACTGGTCCTGAGGCCTAGGGCAGATGGACTACTGGGGGTCTTACTGAGCCAACAATCTGGTGTTTCTGAGAAGCCGGACATGCTACTCAAAGCCTGCGCAGGCTGGAGTCGCTCAGAAGCTAATGAAACAAGCATGTGGCTGCCTGGTGAATATCCACAGGGGGAAGCTCAGCCCGAACTGTGACCTGACTTAAAAACACTGCATTGGAAAACTTTTTGACAGCCTTTCTTCAGACTTGTATGATGCGTTAATGAAAATCCCAGTGTAGAATAGGGAATGGCTGCAGTGTCAGGCGAGTTCTCTTTCCCAAACAGTTCATCCTGCTCAGGGAAACATCCTCCTTTTGCATTTCCAATTTCTTTTAACCTGATCAACTGCAGGAGTTGTGACTCTAGAGAAATGATGGTGTACAAAATAAAAAGCCTCAGCAACAGCTAGTGTGATGTGACCACTGCTTACAGCAAGCTGTTCATGATCATCTTGTTATCTAGAGCTTCACCATCTATTTGTAACCCCATTCTGCAGTGTGGTTTTCCCCTATAAGTGCTTGCTGTGCCAAGGAGCAGCAAGCCCTGACCTAAGAAAAAGCCAGCAGGTGGGTGCTGGGAACCCAGCTAAGCATCAGCTGATTGGCTGTGAGTCACAGCTTGAAGATATAGGTGAGGAACCCTCTCTATTAGGGAGTTCCAGGAGAGATGTGGCAGAGGAAGAAGGTGGGCAGGACAAAGGAGTACTGTGGTTCCCCTTGGATGGGTGGGGGATGTAGAACTCTGCAGTAGCACTCTAGGTCAGGTTTATCACATGTGTACCCATCCACATGTTTGTGTAGCAGACGAATACGTCTGAGATGAAGGCTAGAGCAGAATTGGGCCTGATTGTCTAGTCTCTAGGCTGCTGGGCACTAGACATACCACACACAGCAAACTTTTTTTTTTTTTGGAACCCGGTTGAGAAAAATCAATTATATTCGTGGCCCAACAATGACATCTTTGAGCAATGCATTCCAGTCTTGCAGCGGTAGCAGCAGGGAATGCTGTGACCAGTACTGGGTCCCCACCCATAGTTTGAAAACCAGTGACATATAGTGTCTTGCCGTATACTTAGATTGTAAATTCACTAACACAGGGACCATCCTTGAATTGTGTGTTTACAGTGCCCTGCATAAATGGAGCTTATCTCCCTTAGAGGCTAAGGTAATACAAATAAGAGTAATATTAAGAGGGTAAATTTGCATGCACAGCTGTTCCCACTTACCCAAGGGTGACTTCAGTGATGAGTTTACACACAGGCATCAGAAGGAATAATATTGTAATGGCAGTGGTATCTGAAAGAATGAGGCAAGAATGTTGACTAAAAATCTAACCAACCAGAGCCCCAATACTGCAGGGTTGGCCTCCCCTGAAGCATGCAGCAGGCACCTCACCCACCAAAATGTTTCCATCCAGCTTCCCCAACCTCCCAAACTACACCCATCTGCAACCCAGCTCATGGTGGGGGGGATCCATTTGTAACTTAAAATAGCTACTCAGCATAGCAGAAAATGGCCTCTCCCTCTATCTTTCTTCATGGTTTCAGAAATGAGCTTTAAAGAGACTTGCTTTTTAACTTGGAGGCTTCTTTGTGAAAACAGAGGCAAAACCCGTGTCAGTCTGTACAGAAGGGACCAAAACGTGAGGTGAAGGCCACTCCTCTAAGGAGAATATATTTGGTACATTAGCAGCACATAGACCTGCTCCTGGTTTTCTGCATGGGGGTAACTTTCACCCAGAAAGAAAAAAGATGATGTTGAGATCATCGTTTATTCATTATCAGCAATGTAATGTGAACAGTTCACATGTTAGCACTGTATACTCCACATTGATATGAGGGAAAGGGTTGTAATATTCCCTTCCTCTCTCAAAAGAGGATCTATAAAGCTTCACCGTAATGTAACACAGAGCATTCATGAATGGTAAAGCACTCCTTTATTACTCCTTAACTGCCTTTTCATCCTCATTCTCCCTGGTCCTATATGTATCTATAGCTGTCTCCTAACCAACTGCAGTCACTTTTTCCTATGATACTGTACTACTGCCCTCTACTGTGTGTAGATAAAATAGCAGCAGACTGATTCTTTTATTATTAAAAGAAATGAAGACATCCTCTTGGTAAATAACTATCCCTCTATCTTCCCAAAACTACTGTATTTTTGTTGTGCCCAAGATGATGTCCTGTATTACAGGTGGCTGATCCATAGCAGCTGCACTACTGGACCACAGTGAATCAATTACACATTAAGATAGCCATTGGGATACAAATGCTGCAGATTAGCAAACCCAGAACTTGTTTATTGTCTGCTGTGTATTCTTATTCCTTTAACCATGGTCACGTATATTTTCAAGGCAAATATTTGACTTAAATTGTTATTGCTCCATCTGTTTGCTCAGGTGTTCAGTTTAATAAAGGATTTTAATGGTGGCAAAGAGCTGTGCTTTCCCTCTTTTTGGGATACTGAGGGGAAGGCATTTACAATGGGACAACCTGGCTATTTGAGGTAATTATAGTCTGGTATAGTATCTAAACACCCATTTTCCTGTTCATGGGGATGTAGAAGGAAAGGGAATTCTGAATAAATGTTTCCTGTATTAAAACATCACATGGATTGAGAACTAAGGGGGTGATTGGCTTCACTGTGTTAAAAACCTGAAGAAACCCACTGTGCATGGTCCTCTTTGCAGAGTTCCTTTCAAATGATTTTATATGGTCCCCTTCTTGTTACAAATATGGGGTACTCAAATCCTCTGAAGACTACCCAATGGAAACACTGGGAACAACCCATTTAAGTCTTTAATTACATTAGCTGGCTACCTGCAAGTATATTCAAATCAGTCTGTATGGGCTGTGTATAGTTAGAATCTTTTCTGCACCAGTACAATGATTTGCTACAATCAGTGCTTTTTCTGTACTTAGCCAGGAGCTGGGGCCACCGCAGTGGCAGCAGGAGCCAGGGCTGCTTCGCCTTGAAAAAAAGGTGCCAGTACTCAGTGCCCCTGAGTACCATCACACACAAAAAGCCCTGGTTAAAACACTTCTGATCTTTTTTTAGTTTTGTTTTAAAATAATGTACATGGAAGCAACTGAATAAAACTTCCCTATGAGCTTTGAGTGGTTATCTTTTCCTGGCCAATTCTGCCAGGTTGTCTGTCCCTTCAATGAGATCATGTGCTTTTGGCCTCCAAGTCTAACAGAGTGGTATGAAGTGACCTTTCATTATACCAAGAAAGATCTGAGGTTTGTCCCCATCCAGTAGGGGAATTGGTGGGTGAGAACATTTTCTGAGCTACGACTGCTTGAACGCTAATCTTAGTGTTCCTATCACTAACCTCATGTTTCTCTTCACGTGACTTTGATTAGCCATTTGCATTAAGCAGATTCAGGAGGAAATATTTGAATTAAGTTGAAAAACAGGCAGGCACATTAGGAAATGCATGGGGAAATATGCTCCTTTGACCTTATGCAAACAAGCAAAAATCAAGGTTTTTTTAATTCTGCAAAATATTAGACTCTGCATCTTTATCCTAAATACACTATTTCACCTACAATTTCACTATTAATCTAAGGAATACCATTCACTCAATTAACTCAACAAACATTAACAAACAAGGAAAATAATCCCAGTAACCAAGCTCTCCTCAACCATATAAAACTCTTTGCAATAGGTGGGGATGGGAGGGTGGGGGGCAAGGAAAACGAGAAGAACAGATGTTCCAGGCATATAATTGTCACTCTGGGGAACCACTGGGCATGGAAATGAATTCTGGAGTTGCAGGCTGCTTACTGATCTCTCCAGCATTAGGGGCCTGTTAGCTCGGTAGTTGCAGTGATCTCACGTTAAGCGTCTCAAAAGGAGCAAGGCAGCCTCTAAGCACCTGTCTAAATTTTGCCCTGAAGGTGTAATTCCTAGGGCGAGGAGACATACGTTCTATGGTTCTCATCTGGCTCATACCCTAAAATGGAACATGCTTACGGGTGCAAAGAGGGCATAGTTCGTCCTAATACATGTCTAGTAGCTCTGAGCATGAACTTCAGGCAGCTAGCTGTACACATCGCTGACTACCAGCATGCTAGCTCTAACTCAGCTCTATGTCCTGGATAAATAACAACCCCAGCTCAAAGTGTGGATATGCCCTAAGACAATACCCAAAACATTTAGGATTTGATTCTTCTCTCACTTACACTGGGTTTACGCCAAGTCATTCCATTAACTGCAATACAGTGGATCCTGATTTTCTCTGGTGTGTGTGGAGGCAGAATCTGGTGTGGCAGTGTAGGGATTTAGTGTTTCTTACTAAACTGACTCTTGTATTACTGCACAAGCTAAAACTAAGATGATAGATGCACAATTAATTAGCTAAATTACAAATTAGTGTATTTTTGTGTACAAATAAATCTTCCCTTGTTTATATTAAATTTCTGTGGTTAGACAAATACATTTGCCTAAGGCAAGGTCTATACTATGAACTTGGATTGGTATAACTACATTGCTGAGGGGAGGGGGTGAAAAAACCACACCATTGAGGCCATGTCTACACTGAAAATGCTGCATCACGGGATCGATTAAGAGCTAGTGTAGACCCACTCAATCGATCCCAGAAGTGCTCTCCCTTTGACGTAGTGACTCCACCCCTCCAAAAAAGAGTAATGCTGCGTTGAAGGGAGAGCATTTCCCATTGACACAGCCGAGTGAAGATGCTGTGGTAAGGGGGAATAAGTCGACAGGAGATATGTATTCTACTCTGTGTAGCGTGTGTATTGCCCGTCAACTCAACTTAGCCCGACAATGCAGCTATACCACTTAAACTCTCGCTATAGACTGTGCTGTGTCAAGGATAGGGTTTCTCCCATATACAGAGGTCGATTTACTACACTAGAAGGAGAAACTCCTTCACTTGAAGCACTACAGCATCAGAAGCACAGCTGTACTGGTGCAACTTTTTAAGTGTAAGCCTGCCCTAAACAATTTTATTCTAAAATAGAACAAAGTTCAGTTACCTTCAACTTGAGACCTGACTTAGTGTAATATAGGGGCTGATTTAAAGCCCTTTGACGTTTATAGAAGGACTCCTCTTACCTATAAATTGTATTGGATGTAGGGCCACAGAAGGGCCCAAGATTCACTAGGACAGAAGAAAATGCCTTGCTTTAATAAATAAAGGAGAGGCATAAATCCAAGAATGCTTCTCCTGTATTTAACAACATAAATCTAAATTGATACTAACTTTCTGTCTGCCCTAGAAGGAAAGATTTAGGATCTAAAAACTCAGTAACTTTGTTATACTGTTATTCCTATCCTGCTTTCACTTCCTGGGTTGCTAAATTGAAGAATGTTATGTGGATAACTTCTATTGGCACTGCTTGAACTAACAGATGCATTCCCGATATACAGATGCATATTTATGTAATCCAAACAGTGAACAAAAGAGAAGATTGCTGACAAAGAAGGCCACTGAAAAGTCACTTGTTCTCTAGTTATGGAAGAATCCTGGATAAAAATATAGCCTATAAATGAGGGAGGGTGGGAGAAGCCTCTCATTCTGTAAGTGACTTGGGTTGATTGCTGCGACTGTGCTAAAACATAGATGATTAAGTGGAGAATGAGGTTATATTGCCCCATTCAATATATTTTTGAATGAAGAAAGATGAGGAAGATACTAGTATCAAAAGACAAACACTTTATTCTACAAGATCTGGTATAAAATTTGCAAGATATGTCACCTTGAGGTATTCACATCACCTTACTGTGTTTAAAACGAGTATTCCCAAGTGTGAAACAGAGTCAGTAATGATGATCCATATCATAGGATTATTGTATTTGTTAATGTCCATACAGGTTTTTTCCAGTCTTCAAATCACTATCTACCATGTATAGCAGTTTGTTAATCAGAGCGGACTGGACACTCCTAAGACATTTCTTCAAATTCTGTTTGCGCTTCTTCTTCATTATTCATGAACATTTGTGAGGTTTGTTTGTTTGTTTTAACATAAATGTTTAGCTCTTTTTTGCACAAATATGCCCTATTTATATAAAAGCATAGTCATTCATTCAAAATAAGGTTGCTTCTGCTTACTCAGTCATCCAATCAGAGCAGAAACAATGCCATGTGATTTAGATGATTAGTCACACATCATGACTAACACTCAGCAAATAGTCAAATTCCAAAGGGGTAGCCGTGTTAGTCTATTGTAGAAAGACAACAGAGTCCTGTGGCACTTTTAAAGACTAACAAATTTATTTATCGCATGAGCTTTCGTGGGAGAAAATCCAAACAGCAAACAGAATCCAGAAAAGTGGGACTAAAGGCAGAGTTGCTTTCAGGTCCGGGCCTGGGTCCCTGATCACCACAGCGGCCAACCTGAGGGTAAGGTGGCATTTGGGCATGCAGGCCCTGGGACCACCCATCAGAGCCACCAGCTGTGCAGGGCTGACAGACCTGGAGGGGGCACAGCTGGCTGGTGCTCAGTCCGTGGTGCTTCCAACCCATTCTGCCCCTAGGCTAGCTGATCTGCCCCAGCAGAGCTCCCGGGAATGGGGGTGGGGCCGTCTGGCAGGCAGTGCAGCCTGGATCTGGAGCTGCATAATTTTTCACTGTTATAACTCCTCTAATGCAATAGACATGTCTTCCAATAACTCTTAAAAGCTATCCATGTAGTTGGTGAGGTAAATTTTATGACATTTTTCAGCAGAATTTTAAACTTTGACCACAAAAAATCACGCAAAACAATTTTTAGCAAAATTCACAATGGTTTTTAAGCATGAATCTAAATAGAAAGGCAAAAAAAGGCTGTTAAGAACAGTAGTAGGTATTGATCAAGATTTTTCTTTTCTAAGAATTTAGTGCTATATCATAAAGCCTTTCCTTTTTATAGTTGATACATAAATTTAGATTGAGTCCAGCATTGGACATGCACAACTACTATTGTATAATAAATCTATAACAAAGACGGACTTTCACAGATGCTTTTTGTATATTTTCAAAGCAGGGGTTAAAGTAAGGGGGAATGCACCGGAACACAGTTCCGGGGCCCCCAAATTTGAGGGGCCAGAGTTCTGGGGCCCCTAAAAATAGAAAAATCTGACGGAACGCATGTTTCACCCTGCTCTGGCTGCTGGCAGGTCCTACGCCCCACTGTTGTTAATCACAATACTTATTGTGTGATGCAGTGTTTGCTAGTTTGTGACAATAATTGCTATAGACAAATGCCATATAAAATTATAAATATTTGTATGGAGCGATAACTGAGGCATGTGGTACTGAGAAGTGGGTGGAAATGTCTACCTGGGCTGGGGCCCACACATGCATGTAGGGGGCCCGGAGATTAGGAGAGTTCCAGGGCCCATCAAATTATACTTTAACCACTGGTTCAAAGGATAGTGTCTACCTATAAACTTCCCTAAGTTTACAGTGTCAGGATTTTTTTTCTTAATAGTTTCTCTTTTTCATCTAAACTCCTGCGATGAGCCACTGTGACCATATGTTGTCCAATTCAGCATAGAAGGGTCTTTGTTTTGACACCATCCCTCAATTTGCCACTTACAATTATTGCAAATAAGTTGCAATTGTATTTTTGGATGCTTTGATTCCGGTGCTTACAGAATTAGAGAGCAGCGTGGTGACAAAGTGGTTTGTTGGAATGAAGGTTCTTTTTTCTCCCCTGATGTAAGACTAATGTGATAATTTCTCTGAGCATAGCTTGTTTCATGGCTGCCATCTTGGCCAACACACCGGACCAAGGACCTGAAAGCTTGAGTTGCTACTACTTCAGCTAAAGCGACAAGTTTCTGTAGGTTGACTCTAACAGAATTCTACCCATGGGATGAAGAAAGAGGGGGTGAGGGGCAAGCATGCACTTGCCAGTGAGTTACACTTACTCTTTCCCTAGAGTTTTGGAATCAGACCTGCATGCCCAAACATGTTTTGTAAGAGTTCTTCATCCCTCCCAAGTTTCAACTCCTTCCCAGGGACTATGGGACTCAGGGGGGCTTTTGACTTTATAGAGGAGCTTCTCAGTGAGTCTAGCAATTGGGAATTGATCCTCATATCACTCTTTGGCAAAAATACCAGGTTCCCTCTTTAAGAGAGAGTCTGCTACTCTCTGCAATCTTTAGTGCAGCACAAAGATTATTAGAATCCAGTCCTTACCCCAACCCATGATCCATGAAGCTAGTTCACCTTGTCTCTATGTACCTTTGAAGAAATGGAATTGAAATTAAAAATAAAATTTCAATTTAAAGGTGGCCAATTGATTCGTAGTTTCATCAAGCACTTTTGAGAAGGTAATACAAAATTTTAAAACACGTAATTTATGAAAGATATATAGTGATTTAATAGTAAATTGTAATGGACATCAATCTTTCCTTAAAGTTAACAACATTTTTAGTATAAGAGTTTGGTAGAATTGAAATTCTAAACTCCTTCCCTGTTCTCTCATTGATAGTGTTCTTAATCTATATTCTTCTCACTTATAAACTCCTACTGTGAGCCAAATTGTGGCATTCACTTTTTTACCTTCCTCTGCAGCCTGGGGCATGGACCATTTGTAGGTTTCAAAAGTGTAAATGGTGGATTCTCTGTAACTTGAAGCCTTTAAACCATAATTTGAGGATTTCAGTAACTCAGCCAGAGGATAGGAATTTGTTACAGGAGTGCATAGGTGAGGTTCTTTGGTGTGCAATGTACAGGAGGTAAGACTAGATGATTATGATGATCCCTTCTGACCTTCAAATCTATTTATTCTCTAGGGGTAAGGCAAAGCTGTGCATCCCAATGGAGTGGTCAGGAAGGCATAATCAGTCCTGATCACTGTTCTGCCCTGAGGACAGGTCTTCTTTTTGAGGATGACAAGGTCTAATTGTTGCCAGCGACCTGATTGTGGATGCCACCAGGACACTTTGTGGCAACTTTTTCCTACAAAATATGCATTAGTAATACATATTTGGCTTTGGGCATAGAATTCAAGAAGTCATTGGCTGTTTTCATTCACCTTGCCAATGTCCTAGGGCAATCTGGCCATGAGGAGTCATCTGTGCCAACTTATGCACTGAAGTCACCAAGGAGGAAAAGTTGCTCAGTCGATGGTATTTTTTTGAAGATTTGACACGGGGTTTGTAAAATCTATCCTTTTCCTCAGGGCCAGATTTGAGTATTGGTGCATAAGCCCTAATGGTGTTCACAAAGTCTATAATCATCTGAAACTTAAGTGAGATAATGCACTCTGACTTCTAAATGGGTACTTCTAGGAGCTTTATTATTTCTCACAGTGAAACTGACGTTATGCAGATGATTTTCTTTGCTGCTTTTACCCTGACAAAAAAAGGTAAAATTAGCCTGTAGGGCACAACCAGCATCTGCAAGTCTTGTTTCCTGAACTGCTGCAATGTCAACATTACGTTTGACCAGCTCCTGGTCTATAAAAGCTGATTTCCACATACTGTTTGTGTATTGTAGGTCATCTCCCCCTGTCAGTCCTGGGCACATGGTCCTAATATTCCCAGCTTCCAAGCCAGAAACTTCTTAGTCTCTTATATTTTCCAGATGCAAGATTTCCATCTACCTTTCAACTTTGGTCCAGCCCCACACAGCTCATGGGGCAAACAGACTATGGCGGGTCAGCACCTGACTGTCTGATGACTTCCTGGCTTTGTGGTGGGAGGTGACTGACCAGTGGATCACAATGGTTCCTCCTACCATTGAAGGCAACCCATGGTGCCCTCTTCTGTGCCGAACAAATGAGAGGTAATAACCCACAACCACCACCTTCTGTGTTGTATCCATGCTGCCAGCCAGGATAGAATGAACTCTCTCTGTAATATGGCTGCAATAGCCTGGGCAATTAATATGGAGATTCTATTTTGCCCATGTGTCAGAAACTCCCTCTCAGCTTAATTTATAAAATGGTTTATATGTTAGCAATTGAGTTAGCATGCCAGATTTCTGAGTTCAAATCATAGTTCTGTAGGGCTGGTAGGAGTGAAAATAGCAACCTCATTCTGCCCTGAGTGACTTGGGTCCATGCCCCATTAACTTTCTGTGGAGGTTGTAGCAGTTTGACTAAGGGCAGAATTGTCTCTAAATTAATCCATTAATAGACTACTTGCTGTCAATCTGCAGCTGCTCAAAGTCAATCAATTTGTCTAATGAATCAGGAACTGGAAAGGCAGAAGGCAATTATCTCTACTTTTAGATAATTTTAGAGGGTCTTCTATGGATGGAACTGAATCAGAATCAGATTTAGAGTTTACTTTCTTTTTTTAATTAAATGACAAATCTATCAGAATTAGTCTTCCCACAAGTCCTGACTCAGAGTGGGAAGAAGTGAATTCCTTCTTTTCAGAGGAGAATTAAAGGATTTTATCTAAAATTGGAGGGTGAGGGGGGAGGGTGGATTTGAGGTTTTAGATATGAAGGAACTTCTTGCTGGATGACTGGCTGGTGAGGCTTGCCCACGTACTCAGGGTTTAACTGGTCATCATATTTGGGGTCGGGAAGCAATTTTCCCCCAGGACAGATTGGCTAGGGCTCCGGGGGGAGGGGGGGGTTGCCCTCCTTTGTAGGATGGGGCATGGCTCACTTGCTGGTGGATTCTCTGTATCTTAAAGGCTTTAAATCATGATTTGAGGACTTTAATAACTCAGTCATTGGTTAGAGGATTATTGCAGGAATGGGTGGGTGAGGTTTTGTGGCATGCATTGTGCAGGAGGTCAGACTAGATGATCACACTGGTCCTTTCTGACTTTAGAGTCTATCGGTGTGTCTACACTTGCAAGTTAGGTCAACTTAAGGACGCTTAAGTTAACCTAAAGAACGCCACTTTCATTAAGTCGACTTAATAACTTCCCCTCTTTAGGTCGACATAAGGCCTAAGTCGACCTTCTCAAGTCGACCTAAAACCAGTGTGGATGCCCTAAGTCGACTTAATTCCCTAAATTGACCTAGGGCTGGGGAGAAGGGAGCCGTGGCTCCCCGGCAGAAGGGAGGAAAAAGGAGGACTTCTGCCGGGGAGTTGCAGCTCCCTTCTGTTGGGGAGAAGAAGGGAGCTGCGGCTCCCTTCCCCTGAGCCGTGGCTCTCTGTCAACCTAGCACCTGCATGTGTGGACGCAGGCAGTCGACTTAAGTTTTTAGTGTAGACGCTGTAAGTCGACTTAACATGGTCAACTTTAAGTCAACCTTGTTAAGTTGACTTAACAGAGTCGACTTAGCTTTTCTAGTGTAGACATACCCTATGAGTCTATGAATATTTTGGGAGAAATCCCGACTCTCTTGAAATCAATGATAGTTCTGCTGTTGACTTCAATCAAGTGAAGGTTTTACCTCTTATCTCTGTCTTTACATGGACTGGATGTAAAATAGGAATGGTCTTTAAGTGGAACTATGGCCATTTTATGCAGCAATGATTGGAAATATCCCTCTGAGACTACTCCTCTCACAGAGGATCTCCCAGCTTGTGTGAGGGCTCTTCACCAGCCCTACTTGCAGCAAAAGGAGTCAATCATGGGGTTGATTTCAGTTCACTTCAACTATCCCTTGTTTTCACAGGGCCTATAGTGAAGTACAACATAAGTAGAAGCAGCACTGAATTGTCCTAGTTTACAGTAGAGGCTAAGAATGCCTTTGCATGACCCCGCAAAGGTGCTTTAAGGATTCCTTGCCCCATAACTGTCCCAAGTGCAGGATGGAAACAACTGAGAATGAGGCCCTAGGTTTCAACAGATTCTTCTGATCTTCATATATTCATGGGACACTAATTACAGAAAGATTGTCTGAACCCCTAATAAAAATCTCAAAAAGCCTGGTAGACAACACCTAATTAAAATGGTACACTGCATCTAGTACAAGCAAAGTTTCTGCTGACAGGGGAGGATGATATCTCACATCGGATGAATGCTTTTTCCTTTGTTAGAAGTTCTGTGTGAAGAAATCTCTGGAGTGCCCAGAGCTTGGTGTGATTTAGAGCTGTATGAAACCTGACAGTGCATTTCACAGGGATTCATAAGGGTAATATCTGTTCATGTGAGTTTGAACCCCTTGAATTTTGCTTTGAGTTTCAGATTCTAATAAATACATTAAAAAAAAAAACCCTTCAAAGGCAAACCCCACCAGAACTGCCAAGTTTGCCCTGGTTTAAAGTGAAAACCTTTTCAAACTACAGAGCAAAAACACACTTCCCAGGTCAACCTAGACTTGCTCCAAACTTGATCAAGTCTTGAAAACCTTGGTTAATTTATCAGCATGTTTGCTGTCAGTTTCATATTTATAAACACTTGAAGGGAAAATAAATAATGAATAAGTTATTGGTTTAATTAAGGCTCTTTTCAACCTTTTGAATATTTGTGAACAGACCTAATAGTCTCTGATTTTGTTATGCAAATAACATTTGGATTTAATCATGGGTCTTTGGAAATGAGCTAATTTGCATACGTTTGACTGCACAGGTATGTCATATGTATTGTTTCTATCCTCTGGTTAGGTGAACATAAAAGCATTGTTGCCTGAAAACCTGAATTTGTATTTCCTAGATGCATAGATTTGAAAGCCAGAAGGAACAATTATAATCATCTAGTGTCACCTCCTGGCTAAGACAGGCTACTGTATTTCACCCATTTTCTTCTAATCAAGTCCATAACTTCTGACTGACCTACAGCATATCTTTCATTTTTGGCTATAGTAGATACTAGGATGTGATTTCCCCTGGTTGTGTACATGTACTCGCATGAGTTCTCATTAAGGTAGTGCAAGTATAAATAGCTGTATAGCTGTGGTAGCCTGGGTAATGGCAGCTAGTGTGAAGCTATGTCTTCATTGATGGCAGGAAATTCGCCACCATCAGATCAATTTATCCAGATCAACTGAGTGGAAGTAAAGACCTACTCGATCAATCCAGAACTCAATTCAATAAAACTACCTTCCCAAAAAGCACAAAGCTACATTGACAGGTATGCATTTCCTATTGGGGTTGCATAGTGAAGACAGCACGCGGAAGAGGATGTAAGAAGTTGACTCAAACTCCAGTGGACTGCTGTCAGAATTCCCAGTAAGTATAGAGCAGACCTTTGTTTGTGTACACAACCAGAGGAATCACACCTCATAGCTTCGATATAGCCGTAACAAGACATCCAGAATTAATTTACAATTCATCACTATACATGCAAGCTGCTTTGAATTTGCTTTTGGAACCAGTTTTGCCAGTAAAACTTGAGGACCCAAATATGCATGTCAAACAAACACAGAGTATGTGTTGAACATGACCAAAGCAAATTCATCTGAAAACTGAAGAAACTAATTACTGGGTTTTTTTTCCTTTTCATTATTTACCCCAACTTAGTGAATTTTGAAAACAAGCAAAGTTCAACTTTTTTTCCCCATTTTCTTAACTAGTTATTGCAATTCTAGTGTGGGACAAGCAGAAATATTAAGGGAAAATACTTAGTTATCTCATCATACTGGATTGGTAGGAGAACACCAAAGTTTCCTCCAGAATGGTCTTTAATGGTATGTTTGTTCATTTTTTTGCTGATTTGGAATATGCTGATATTGTCAGTTATTCTCTTGGTTTAAACATATACAATGCTTTCTTTATTATCCAAGCTGGAGGATAGACTTGCTGATCTCTCTATACCTCTTCCAGCTCTGCTTGTCTATGATTTTTATAGTGTAACTTTTAATCATTTTAAAGCAGGTTTCTTAACTTTATCTGCCCTCCTCCTCAGATTTTTTTCTTAATTTGGTTCTTCAGAATCTCAAAATAAAATGATATGCTGATAAAAGTGGGTCTTTATGCACTATCCCCAATTAAGGAGATTGTTTTATTTTTCAAAAGAGGAAACAATTTTTGCAAAGCAATTTTTTCCAAGAATTTGAAGTAAAGAAGAACTCAGAATGTTCAAGAACAAAGAAATAGCAAATAACTGGAAGATTAATTAATAATAAAGACATTGTTTTGTTTTAAAGTTGTTTTCTGCTAACACTATGATTTAGTTGTTTTAAAAATAGTAGACTCAGATATAGCTTGGATGTGTGTCATGTGGATAGACAAAAACAACATTGTAGATCCAGGACAGGTAATGACTAGAGAAGGATTTCTTTAAAAGTGACATTCACAGGAGCTAAGACACTATGCCTGGCTCCTGATTGCCAAGAAAGACCTGTCTCTATATTTAGAGACACAGGGAGGCAGATAGGAAGGTGGCAGATGGATCAGGCTCTCAAAGAAACACAAGTATTTTCACAGTTGATGAGACAGAATAATGTACAAATAGAGATACAATTGTGTTTTCTGTTATTCCAGGGAGGCTGTGTAGACTTGGTCAGAGAACTTTCAACCAGAATTCCACATCGAAACTGCTTGTGGGAAAGTTGATTTCAACAAATCTCTTCACCTGAAAAATGTTATGAAATTGCAAGATGTCCTGCTTTCACAGTTTCCAAATGAAAAATTCCATGTTTCCTGGTTCAAAATGACTTCAGTTAGAAATCTGAGCTAACTATAGTAAAATAAATAAATACAAATAAATGGTCTAAATAAAAAAAATACATTGGAAATATCTCAAGCCATTTTGATTTTTCAGTTGGTGAAAATTTTCAAAAAGTTAGCTTCTTATCCTGATTCAGGTCAATCTCTTTTCTTTTCTTTTCGAGCTGACATTTTTCTGGAATGAGAGTCATTCCCTTCTGAGAGAGGAAATTGTCTAGCTCATGACAACTTATAATTTACACTTGCATGGCTCATGAAGCCAATATGGCAACCTGGGATCAATGGATTTAAATAAATCCCAGAAATATTTCATTGCCCCGTATACTAACAACAGAGAGGGGAAATAGACTAGAGAACTCTTGCATCCCTATGGCAATAACTGGACACAATAGGAACCTGGGAATCACCATACCGCATCAGACCTCCTACCCATGTAGCCCAATAGCCTATCTTGTCAGTAGCCAGAATGAGTTACTTTGAGGAATGTGCAGGAGACCTCAAGTACAAAATTATGGGATAATCTGCCCCAGGGAAGTTTCCTTCTAACCCTGATGGTGAGAGACTGAAGTAATCCCTGAAAAATAAGGTATCATACCCCACCCCTGCACACCCTTAGCACAAGGACTTTACCTCCTAGCGCCCTCACAGGCACTAGTAACCCTAAAGGGCAGATTACTGGAGCATGTCGTTCACATCCTTAAGGAATGCAGCAATGATACCTGCCAGCTAGAGAGGATGTACCGTGAGTTACAATGCCTCCTTTTTCTCCCACTGGGGAAGTGAGGCTCTGTGTCTCATAGCTAGGCCTGTAGTGCACAGTGGAACTCCTAATGAATATATTTCTGGAACATTTTATCGTGATATCCATCTACACTCATGTAGAAAGAGACAGCTATATTGGTTTTCTGCTCACCTGCAATATTACGCTCAGTTTTTGATGCCCATACTCCTCATGACTACCACCTTAAAACTTGAAATCAGTGGGACTCCTTGGCTATGTCTACACTGGCAAGTTAGTTGGAATTAAGGAAGCTTAATTCGAATTAACTTAAGCCAGGGCTACACTAGGCTTTCATTAGTTCGAATTAAGGGCTTCCTTAATTCAGACTAATAAATTTGAATATGCTATTCGAACTAAGGGTTAATTTGAACTAGTTAGTTCAAATTAACCAATGTGGCCATGTTAGTTCGAACTAACTGCTTAGTTCGAACTAACTGGCCCATTGAACTCCACGCAATTGACTAATTCGAACTAAGCATCAATGGCACTTGTTTAGTTTGAAATAATTTTGCTAGTTTGAATTAAGTCGAACTAACTAAAATTAGTTTGAATTAGTTAGTTTGAATTAACTAATTCGAACTAACTTTAGTAAGTGTAGACATAGCCCTTGTGTTAATAACTGCTAAGCATTGCAAAGTAAGGGTATGTTTTAGATGTTGTATAATAATAAACATTTTTACTGCTTTTTATGAAGGAGAATTATAGTTGTTGACCTCTATCTAATATTATTGTCGTGTTGCTGTTCAAACATAACAAACTATGTTGTTATTTTAGGTCTTGTCATACAATGGGAGCTGCCTGAAAAGACCCTTAGGGCTGCAAGGAATCCAACTTTAATCAACAGAACTCAGATCATGCCAATTCCGTTGCATTATTTGGGTCATATGCGAGTTTCTGATGGTGCAGAACCCTTAATGCACCTTGAAGCCGTCAGCTCTGCCTATTTTAGCAGCTTAACACTACTGAAGCAGACTTACTATCTGCTCCTGAAAAACAAATACTAATTTTACCAGTGTAGACACAACCGTAGAACTCTATTATCATTTAAACCAAGGCCCCTTTATATCACACTGGTGGAGTTCAGCTGCCAATAAGCTTTCCCTATGTGATTGTACTCCCTCTTTGATTGACTGAAGAGCCAGCAGATCATTTAAGTCTTGTGGCAACGAAAGCTGCTTACTGAATTCTAAGCCCATAGGTGCACCAGACCTGCTTCCTGTACCAGTCTTTGCTTTAACCCATGCCTCTTCTTTCTCCAACACTAGCGTCTACCTTCCTCCAGCCCCTCCACTCCCACTGACTCCTGGCTTGTCTCCTTACCATAATTCCAGTTCTGCCGTCTGGCTTCACTCTAACCACTAGGCATGACTCCTCTTCTGGCCAATAAGTGGCACTGCCTGTATTTTAGTGTGTGAAACTGTTACTGGTGTGTTCTGGGACTTCAAAGTAGTGCTCCAGTCCTAAAAAAATGGAGTCAGTGGAACTTCAGCACATACTGAAAGTAAAGCATATACTGTGCCAAACAGGGATGAACTTAAGGATGTGCTTTCCTTTATCAAGGCCCGAATCCTTTACCTGACAACAAAATATGATGTATTCCATTGTTCTCTCTTTTGGCAGTCTGGGTGCAAAACAATAGCAATAGTAACAAAATAATAACAATGAGGAGCTGCATCTTTTCTGCATGTTCCAGTTTTGCTGTATACATTGTGAAATAGATTTACAGTATGCATTCTGGTTTTGGACAGTGTAATGTGATAATCAGTAAACCTGTTGTTCACGTCTTTCTTTTCAAAGGAAAATGTATCTGGTTGAGGGACTGAATTTATTCACACAATGAAATTAAACAGTTGGGTTATAATATCAACTATGCCATGGAAATAGGATGATGTCTATTTTAGTCATTTTAAAAAAAAACATCAAGACTAGTACTTGCAATCTGAAGTGTGCTGGAATAAGTAATTGTGCTATTCAATTATTTGATGTAATTTAACATTTTACATTGCAGATATAAAACACCATACTTTAGGCTCCTCATTACAGCTTCTTGTATAAAATATATTTTCTTGTTCATGTGCCCTATAGTTTATGCACCTCATCTGAGCAGATGCTTTGGAAATCATAAATTAAATCATGGCTTTATTGCCTCTCATTTCTCTGACATTATTGGCCTTGTCATGGGTCCCAAATACAGAATTTTATGATATCCAGTAAATCCCTCTTGGTTGTTTGTTACACATAACTTCAGCTTAATAGCATTGTCATCAATAACTTTTTTTTTTTTAAACAAGAACAGAATTTCCCAGGGTTTACACCTGGAAAACTAATTTACAAGGCTATTATGGGTAATGGCAAAAATCCCATATGAATGTTTCTTGTGCACACCTATATTACTTTCAGAATACCAATTGATCCAGGAAAAGGTCACTTAATTCGGAAATAATGCACTCATGTATTCAACTCTGTTTGCCGAGTTCTACTGAATTAGAAGTTTTGTAATATTAGGAGATCTAAGTTTGATTTTTCCTATGAAGGGAAATTTATTATATTAAATGAAACCGCTTTCCCATGAGAAAATATCCTAAACAATAGAAAGGCCAGACGGTTTTATCTATTTTTCATTTTGGTATTTACTAATAGTGCTAAATGAATTTTGTGGAAGTAGGCAAAAGCATCTACCAGTGGGTAGATAATAGGGAATGGTCCTTGTGTTGCTACAGCTATTAATGTATCGGCACAAAACTGTTAAATACTTGGTCACAAAATTATCATGGCCTCTAGTATTCTAATTAAATCTGTTTCTTAATAATATAAAACTGGTAACGCTGGTACGTTTTCATGGCTAAAAGTCAACATTACAACTAAGATACATTACAAAAGTATCCTTTAACTAGTTTATCTTCAAGAGAGGATTTTGTATTATAATTACAGTCAAGTAATTTTGTCACCATTTTTTTATAGTTATTCAATAGTCTCATTTCTGATAGCACTTCTCTTTGCTTATGTCACTTCACTGGATTCTTTAAAGGATAATACTTGTGTCTGATTAAAACTAAAGTATATTATTGCTCTAGGTCTTCAGTGGATTGGAAGTTTACTGTGAAAGTTCCTGATTTTAGGCCTCAGAGATCTGGGCTGAGGAAAATAAAGTTAAAGACAAAACTACAATTCTGTTTGTCTTTCAACAAAACCTACTTTCCCCTCCTTAGAAGCAGCCTGAGGACCTTGATGTGCCCAGTACTATCTTGCTAGCCAGGGATCATCCAGGAAAGATAAGGTTAGCTTCATTGCTTGATCCATATTGCTGTTCCTTATGAAGGATCTCTTGACTCTAAGGTGCATGGTTCCATGTTCAAACACTGGGGGACATTCTCAGGTGGTGTAAAACAGCATAGCACCACTCGCTTCTGTGCAATTCTGCTGATTTGCACCAGCTGAGGTTCTACTCCAAAGAGCTTGATCTTTCAGGGTGCTGTTTGCTCAGCACTTACCATTATCACACCAGAGTCCTGTGGCACTTTTAAAGACTAACAGATTTATTTATCGCATGAGCTTTTGTGGGAGAAAATCCCACTTCGTCAGACGCTTTGAAGATGGGAAAGTTACAGAATGGGAGGAAATTAAATGCAGGGGAGTGTATGACATAGGATCAGGTCAGGCTGTAACAGCAAATCAAAATAGATGTTAGGATTCAAACACTGGGGAACAGCACATAGAGGAAGGTGAGGTCAAATCATTACAACAGGTGATCCTCTGTGGTCTTTCTACAATAGACTAACATAGCTACCCCTTTGGAATTTCATTATCACACTGCAATGCATTGCTTAAAACTCAGCTGTCCACATTTCATCCACAGCTAAAAAACCAAAATGTTAGTGAGGAGAAGCAATGAGAGAGAAAATCAAATTAATGGCTACTAATAACTAGTCAGCTGAAGGGTGCACACACCAAAATATGTCCTGAAAGATTATGGAAACCTTACTCCCATTCAGTGTACTCTTTCAGGGAACATATGGAGAGCTAGGCCTTGTCTACACTGTAGGCAGATTTCAGAAGCAGTCAACAGAAGTCTATGTCTCCCGTTTACTTACTAACTACTTTACTTACTAACTTCTACTTACTGCAGCATCCCCACTGTGCTGCACCGATGCAAAATGTCCTCCAGTCAATGCAATGTTAATCTTCTTGCAGGGGTGGATCAACAGCATTGATCAGAGGGCACTTCTGGGATCTGGGGAGGTTGAGGTTGGATATTAGGGAAAACTTTTTCACTAGGAGGGTGGTGAAGCACTGGAATAGGTTGCCTAGCGAGGTGATAAAATCTCCATCTTTAGAAACATTTGAGGCCTGGTTAGACAAAACCCTGGCTGGGACGATTTAGTGGGAGTGGTCCTGCTTTTAGCAGAGGGTTGGACTAGATGACCTTATGAGGTCCCTTCCAACCCTAAGATTCTATGATCAATTGAGCAGGTCTCCACTGCCACGCAGTTGCTCTCATAGGCTCTGTTTACACTAGGAAAAGTTAGGTCGACTTTGTTAGGTCGACTTAATAAGATCGACTTTAAGTCGACTTAAAATCAACCTTATTAAGTTGACTTAACAAAGTGCTGTCCATAAACGTGGACTAAGTCCACTTTGTTAAGTCAATCTAACTGCCTTTAGGTCGACTTAACAAAGTGGACTTAAACGTCACACTGGGCTTAGGTCGACCTAAAGAAGGGCTAGGTCAACCTAAGCAGGCTTAAGTCAACCTACCCTGCAGTTCTTAGTAAGTCAACTTAAGCTTTCATTAAGTCAATTTAAGGAATTTCTTAAGTCGACTTAATGAAAGCCTAGTGTGGACTCGGCTTAATTTAAGTTGACTTAAGCCTCCTTAAGTCGACATAATTTGCCAGTGTAGACATAGCCATAGAGTCGATTCTGTACTGCCAACAATGACGCCAACAGTGTAGTCATACCCCAAGTCTGAGTTCCATGCCAAACCCAACTGCTGTGCAAATCTCCCACTCTGAAGAATGAGAGTTTGGGCAAGGACCTAATGCAAAACACAGTATAGATTTGCAAAGTGGATACCAGAGGACAAGGGGAATGGTTCTTCATTTTAGTATTTTCATGGAGCAAATAAATTGAATTTAGAACACTCCCCAGTCTTGTAATCAGGGTTTCTGAACCTTATTTAATAAATATAGCTCACTGACAGACGGATCCTATCTTACTGAAGAAAATGGGAATTTTGCCATTGACTTCAAGAAAAGTGGGATTGTAGCTTCAAAATGCAACCTTGATTAACTTACCAGGAAAAGGATATGAATGAACACAGGAGGGAGAACAAATCAGGCATTCTCAGTTTAGCTTAACTGAGTGAGGTTGTGTAGCAGATTTTTGCTATAAGATAGGATGAGATTTTTTCAAAGCCAAGTAGAGCTTTGAAATCAATCACTATATGATTCCTATTTACTTCCAGTGGAGTTGTATTGTTAACCAACTGATCTTAACCATTTCAACCACTGATCCTGCTTCTTCCCCCCTGAGGTAAAATATAAAATTTCCATTGACATTTTTTTTTGGCCAAGAGGTCCTGATTCAACTGAAATATGAAATCTGAAACATTTAACTATAAAGCATAACAAGATATTTTTATGGCTAGAGTTCAGTGAAATGTATGCCCTGATTCTGAATTTATGCTGGAATAAATCAGAAGTAACTTCAATGAAATAGTTTCTTAGCGTCAAGTTTGTTTTTCGTATTGCTGAAAATTTAAATTGCTTCTGTTATAGTTTGAACAATGATTGTGAGAGCCTAACAACTCGAGAGGGATGATCATGTGAACAATAAGCACTATGGTATCTCTGCATGTGACATATTTCCATGAGGCATTAAATGTAAGACACATTTCATTAATTCATATTTTCCCCCAAATCCATTTAGATGGAACCTGTAGTCACTGACAAGAATTATAGGAGGCCCCAAAGTGGAGGACTCAGAAATTGGAGGTTCCTATTTAGTGTGATTAGACTTTAAGGGTCTGATTCTCAATTATACTAAGGTCTCTAGTTCATTCTGGCACTGTGAAGGTATCTTACAGATGTATAAATGTACATATATTTCTTTTGAATGAGATTCCACCTTTTTCATAATGACATAAACCAATTAAAGAAACTTGTATTGGAAAACAGTAGATCTAATATTAAAATATGTGTAATTTGTTTTAATTTGATACTTCTTGTATTGTATTAATAATATAATATCTCTCTTTCTCCAATATGGGTTTTTGTTGGGGTATTTTTTTGTGCATGAAAGACTTCTGGGATGAGTGCTTTTAATTACTGTGTGCCAGAGTTATGAAATTGCTTATCCCTGGTGATTCATTGAATACCATGTTTTCATTGTTTAAGTGCAGGCTAAGAATTATTTATTTGACCTAGTTTATTGCTATCTATTCAAGCTACTAATTTTATTATTCTCTAAAATACTTTAGGAGGTGTTGCATGGCAGACATATGATTATGGCTTAATTTGCATAATCCCACATAAAGCAAATCAGTAAAATTTTGATTAGAAGGAGTAGATGTTAAGCACACAATAAAAGGTTTATATTTTTTTAATTGCTTGTAAAAAATTGTAGTTGACTAAAATAGAAGATTAAATTGGCACCCTGTAGAAGTGAGAATATTTGCTTTAGATTTTGAACTATTCTAGAACATGATTGTGACAGTGAAATGGCATATACATGAGAAAGAAAAAACATCCGACCAACTGAAAGCAATTAAGCTGCTGTGAGTGTGTGGTGGGAGGATGGGAAGGAATGGTCTGGGCCTGTTTAAACCAGACCCAGCTCATTCCAAAATGGAAAAGAAGATGAGATAGAACTTGGGATATAGCATCTGGATAAATAAATGGGAGAAGGGATCTACTGGGAAAAGGGTACTGAGTTTTGGAAGAGTTAGTCCCAGGTAGAGGTTTGCCTCTGAGGGCAACTGTGGACTTTCTGTAGAGGCAAGAAAACTGTGGGGAAATGGAAGGAGAGTCTTTGGATGTAGATGATGGTAAAGTGAATACTGACAGATGATTTTATAACTATTCCTAGTGTTTCTGTTTTGGGGGAAGGAAAGTTGTTTGTTTTGTTTTTTAATTTCCCTTTCTTTCTCCTGTGGTGATGAAGTCATCCTGGCCCATCAAGTGATAGCTTGGTGACAAAGCTTTGCAATTCTGAATAACAAAACCTACAACAGATTTTTAAAGGGTCTTTTTAGATTAGAGATGACTGTAGAAGAATCCTTTTCTAATTTTTGTTCCTCTTTGTACAGCTTGATTTATGGACAAAAATCCTGTCAAGCTGGAGGTCTTCACTTTCAACCATTTGAATGCTCAGGGGGTATTTGCATGTAACTGAATTTTAGGCTAATTATGCATTTTTACTTTGAATGTTATACATGTATTTTATAATCTCTTCACTTAATGAAATCAAAATTTGCATACAAGTCTTCCGTAGAGGTCCCTTCCAACTCAAATCAGCCTGTGAGTTTAAGTAACTACTCCTGATCCCTAAAATGAACACTGTATTTAGCTGTTGTAGATATTACTTCAGCAGAAACTTTGCACTTATAAGTTATTTTGTCCAATGGTACATCATAGTCCTAATGCACCATTTTAAATATTTCTTAGATTTTCAGAAAACCTTTGACAAGTTCCCTCACCAAAGGCTCTTAAGCAAAGTAAGCAGTCATGGGAGAGGAGGGAAAAGACAGGAAACAAAGGTTAAAAAGAAACATTTTCAGTTTTCAGAATGTAGAGAGGTTAATATTGATGACTCCCAGGGGCCTATACTGGGACCAGTATCGTTCAACATATTCATAAATGATCTGGAATAAGGGTAAATTGTGAGGTGGCAAAACTTGCAGATGATACAAAACTAATCGAGACAGTTAAATCCAAAGGAGACTGAGAAGTGTTACAAAGGAATCGTACAAAACTGGGTAAGTGAACAACAAAATGGCAGATGAAATTTGGTGTTGATAAATGCAAAGTACTGCACATTGGAAAAACTTAATTCCAACTATGCATATAAAATGATGGAGTCTACATTAGCTGTTACCACTCAAGAAAGAAATCTTGGAGTCACTGTGGATAGTTCTCTGAAAACATTCACTCAGTATGGAGACAGCAGTCAGAAAAGCTAGTGGAATGTTGGGCATCATTAGGAAAGGGATAGATAATAAGACAGAATATATCATATTGTCTCTTTATAAATCTGCGGTATGCCCACATCTTGTATGCTGATGTATTGGAATTGGAAAAAGGACAACTAAAATGACTGGGGTATGGAAAAGGTTCCATGTGAAGGATATTAATAAGACTTGAACTTTTCATCTAGGAAACAAGATGAATAAAGGGGGAGGGAGGATATGATAGGTCTATAAAATTATGACCGGTGTAGAGAAAGTAAATAAGGAAGTGTTATTTACTCCTCATAACACAATAATTAGGGGTCAACAAATGAATTTAATAAGCAGCAGGTTTAAAACGAACAAAAGGAAGTATTTCTTCACACAGCTCAATCAACCTGTTGAACTTGTTGCTAGGGGATGTTGTGAAGGACAAGACTATAGTAGGGTTCAAAAGAGAACTATTCATGAATGATAGGTCCGTCAATGGCTATTCTCTGGGACAGGCAGGGTTACCATTTTCCAGAAGCTGGGAATAGGTGATGGGATGGATCAAGTGATGATTACCTGATCTGTTCATTCCCTCTAAAATACCTATCACTTGCCATTGTTGGAAGACAGGATACTGGGCTAGATGGACCATTGGTCTGACGTAGTATGGCCATTCTTATGTTCTAAATTGTCACTTTAAATTACTTTATAAAAATCATCTATATCCAGACTAATTGCTACCTACCCCTTGTCCCTCCAAGCCAACTGAAGTAAGTGAAGGTGTTTTTACACTCCTTCTCAAAGTTCTATGTGAATCATGCTGGAGACAAGACCTGATTCAGCAATCCCATTTATGAAACCTTCTCCTTAGCTGTCTTGTGTGTTTCGTGCCATGATTTTCCAATTAGGTCAGTATGACTATGAGCATAGTTTCCTTTTTGTTGGCATTTTTATGATTTTTTTAATCATTATCTATCTTTATTGGCTGAATGTGTACAGGTCTACTCCAATTCTGATTTACATTTTTGTTTGTATTTTTGATATCATGTCCCAGTTTCTTTCTTAGGACCTGATACCAAAGTCCAAAAAGTCAATAGGAGCAATTCTATTGATACCAGTAGGTTTTGGATCAGGCCTTTAAAGATCTGGGTTTCTTAAAATAAAATAGAGAGAATTTGAGTTCAATGGGAGGCATTCACGTGCATAAAGATAACCAGGAGCACAAGTCTTTGCAGAATCAGGGCCTTAGATTGTAAACTTTTGAAGCAACAATTGTGTTTTCCTATATGTCTACACAGTGACTAGGACTCAGTATTAAAATGTGCATGCTCTCAGTCCAATACATAATACTAACTCTCAAATGCATGAAAGTGAAAATTTGTGCAAGCAAAGCATAACTCCTCCCTTTTAAAACTGTCAGGGAGATTAGCAACCATGGATATATGGAGGAAGTGTTACTGATTTTTTCCCCCAAAATTAGCCAATAAATATGTGAAAAATTAGGCTGAATATTATGAGAATTACAATTTTTGCTTCTTCTCCCATCTATAGCAGGTAGTAAAATCCCAGACAGAATGTTTCTACATTTTAAAGTTTGAATTTGATGTCCGTATTTTGAACCTTCAGCCCACTTCTGCTTTGTGTACAACTTTCCTTTTTGTATGACGTTTTAGAACTGCACAAGAATAGAATGTCAAATCACCACTAGAAATCCTATTGGATTTTGAGTTTGCTCTAATTCTGGAGTGCTATCTTTTTGCTAGCTGACCACGTTATATTTTCATTTTCATTATGTTGCATTTCAGTCCCATAGAGCAGAACACTGATCAAGTACATAGAAAAACATGATGATCAGTTTTCTAGGAACACAAACACAAACATTAGTTTGCTAAATCACAATAATTACAGAATGTGAACTGTACTAAGTAGTTCCATCCTGAAACACTTGGAGGAAAATAGAGTGATCAGGAACAGTCAACATGGATTCACCAAGGGCAAATCGTGCCTGACCAACCTGATTTCCTTCTATGATGAGATGACTGGATTTGTGGATGCAGGAAGAGCCATTGACCTGGTATACTTTGACTTTAGCAAGGCTTTTGATACGGTTTCCCACAGCATTCTCATCGGCAAGTTAAGGAAGTATGGGTTGGACGAGTGGACCGTAAGGTGGATCGAAAACTGGTTAGATCAACGGGCTCAGCAGGTAGGAATCAATGGCTCGATGTCTGGTTGGCAACCGGTAACGAGTGGAGTGCCCCAGGGGTCGGTCCTGGGGCTGGTTCTATTCAACATCTTCATTAATGATCTTGATGATGGAATAGACTGCATGCTTAGTAAGTTTGCGGATGACACCAAGTTGGGGGGAATGGTAGATACTCTGGAGGGCAGGGACAGGATCCAGGGAGACTTGGACAAATTGGAACACTGGGCCAAAAGAAACCTCATGAGGTTCAACAAAGACAAGTGCAAAGTCCTGCACTTAGGATGGAAAAATCCCATGCACTGCTACAGGCTGGGGACTGATCAGCTAAGTAGCAGCACAGTAGAAAAGGACCTGGGGGTTATGGTGGACGGGAAGATGAATATGAGCCAACAGTGGGCCCTTGTTGCCAAAAAGGCCAATGGCATATTAGGCTGCATCAGTAGGAGTATTGCCAGCAGATCGAGGGATGTGATAATTCCCCTCTATTCGACACTGGTCAGGCTGCATCTGGAATACTGTGTCCAGTTTTGGGCTCCCCACTACAGAAAGGATGTGGACAAATTAGAAAGAGTCCAGCGGAGGACAACAAAAATGATTAGGGGGCTGGGGCACATGACTTATGAGGAGAGACTGAAGGAACTAGTCTTATTTAGTCTACAGAAGAGAAGACTGAGGGGAGATTTGATAGCAACCTTCAACTACTTGAAGGGTTGCTCAAAGAGGAGGGAGCTAGGCTGTTCTCGAGGGTAACAGAGGACAGAACAAGGAGCAATGGTTTCAAATTACAGCTGGGGAGGTGAAGGTTGGATATTAGGAAAAACTTTCTCACTAGGAGGGTGTTGAAGCATTGGAATGGGCTATCTAGAGAGGTGGTAGAATCTCCATCTTTGGAGATTTTTAAGGCTTGGTTAGACAAAACCCTGGCTGGGGTGATTTAGGGGGAGTGGTCCTGCTTTTTAGAAGGGGGTTGGACTAGATGACCTCGTGAGGTCCCTTCCAACCCTATTATTCTATGATTCTACTATCTTAATTCATTAAAATTAAAGAAACCATCTTAAATATTCCTTCCTTCCAATTTTGTTAAAAGTCCTGTGGAAATGTCTTGGTAACTGAAATCTGTATTTTTTTTTAAACATTCTCTATTTGAAGTAAAGGCATAATGAGAAGATTAATTTGACTGTGGCAAAGCCTCTGATTCTAAAAAAGCTCATTATGAGCAGCATTGAATTTGCTATCTGCACTAAGTTAAATTTCTTACTATTTGCTGAGTTCTCCACACTTGCAAAGCCCCTGGAGTGCAAAGTAAAATGCTAGAGGAGAAAATATGTCTAATAACTTGTTTAATCAGATATTAATGAGCCTGTCCTCAGTTGATCTGTATTATTTCAAAAAGTCCTGAATTTAAGGAAGATTACCATTTAGTTCCAGAAAAAAAAATCTGACAAATACAATATATCAGCTTCATTTTGATAATATTTGAAGATTTATATTTTACACTAGGATTTTACACAGACAGCAAGTTTCCAAAGAAGCAACACTTTCAAGCATTATAATCACTAGGGCCTGACCAAAAATCCACTGAGGACTATTGGAGTGTTTCCATTGATCTCGGTGGCTTTTGGATCACTCCTTAAATGGCATTCTAGAAATCTTTAATTGTAAGAATTTCAACTTCTTAAATGTCTTGAGCACAGGTATTTGGATTCTATCTGTTTTGTTAGCTTTGCCTGAACTCTAGATGATCGCTTGGGTGGGTAATTTTCAAAAGCCCTTTGAGTTGGCCTAACTGCTCCCACTTAACCACTGGGGCCTACTTCCACAAAGTGGTTTAGGTGGTGTAGTGGTGCCTGTCACATCACCTCAAAAACGACAGGAATAACGCTGCAGTCCAAAAAGCCTCCATTTAGTGCCTATGCTTTCTGTACCAAGAATGAGGAGAAGGGTGCACTTTGGAAGGGGCTCCTTGAAAGCCACCATGCTAGACGGGGAGCTGTGTATGATGACCAATGAGACTGCAAAGGAGAAGGGCGAGTATTATGCCCAGCACATCTAGGGTGACAAGATAACGAGGATGAAAAATCGGGCTGGGGGTGGATGAGAAGTTATAGGCACCTTTATAAAATAAAATATCTCGACTGGCCCTGTAATATCAAGACATCGGGTCACTCTATGCACATCTCAGGGTGCGTCTACACTTACAAATTAAGTCGACTTAATTTAATCCGCATCTACACTACAATTCCCTTAAATCGACTTAAGCTGCTGCTTAAGTCGACTTAAGGAAATTTAAAGTCAACTTTATAGAACCTGATTTAAAGTCAACTTTACTGGCTAAGTTGACTTTATAAAGTCAACTTAGCCGTTGTGGATGCAGATTGAAGGGCTCCAGGGCTCCCCCACTGCCCTCCCTGCCAGGGTGGCTGGCACAGCCAGAGCCTGGCGTGTCCCCCCCGTCCCCCCCAGGGCAGGACACAGCCCTGCCCACCCCGCTCCTCTGCCCTGCCACTGTCCCTGTTTGCTCAGCCCCCATTGTACCCAGGTACAATAGGGCAAACACTGAGCCCCCTGGCACTTGGCAAGGAGTGCCCCCCTGCCACTGTGGACCAGTCCCAGGTCCACCTAGCCCCTACAAGTTGACTAAGGCGTCCAGTGTGGATGCTCTAAGTCGATTTGGCAGGGTCCCCCTTAAGTCGACTTAATTTTTGAGTGTGGACATGCTAAGTCAACTTATTTGGCCAAGTATAGACATAGCCTCAGAGAGAGAGGTGCTGCCCTAAATCCCATACTTAGTTGCCTATCTCTTAGTGAATCTCAAACTGGAACCCCTGCAATTGCTCTCTGGAGCCAGGTGGCTTATACCTAGAGGGTCGTTGCAGGAATGAGTTAGGCAGCTGCTTTACCTAATACAGAACTGCGGAAAGAAGGAGTTAATGATTGTACCCACCTTACATCTTTTTAGCACCGTGTTTATGTAACCCATTAGCCTAAATGGAGAGTTTCCCTTTAAGAGATGTTGGGTCAGTGTTCCTAAGCTGATTTAGCTGCTTAGAGCCAGAAGTTTCTGGTCTGTGGAGTGGCAGCTTTGAGCACCTCCACAGGGTCCCCTGCTGCTTGCTGCTGGGGTCAGATGCCTGAGAGCCAGCAGCCAGGGTGGTTGGATTGAGAGGAGCCCATGTTTTCCCCAAGTCTGCAGCATTTTGCTTCAGGTTAGTAACATTGTTAACCCTCCAGCAGAGGAAGAGCAGGGCAGTCTGGGGCACTGGTTGCAGAGAAGGGACCATTGGAAGAAGAGGGGGGTTTCTTTTAATTGGATACTTTGAGTTGTTTTAAATACAGTGATGAATGAACAGTTCTTTAATGCAATAAGGGGGAAGAGTTAATTATACTTTGTTATTCTCAGAGTTGTGCCTTTTCTTTTGAAACAGGGTTTCTTTCTTTCTATATATCTCTCTCTCTGTATATATAAATGAGTGGTGACTAAGCAGCAAGCTGAAGAGCAGTGATCTTAGCAAAGGAAGAGCAGGGTTTGCCTGGAAGAGTCCAGCAGACAAAGAGCAAGGAGCTGCTTCTTCCTACTCAAGCCTTTGAGCTTAGCATACAGAGACTATCACTGGGAGCCAGGTGAACTCCACCAGAACTTTGGGACACTTGAGTGGAGAGTGTTTCTGAGGGGCTGCTCTGTTTAAGTTCATTTTTTTCCTTGTTTATATGTGTTGTGAAATAGAAAATGTGAGTTTTCAAAATTAGCCACATCTTGTTATAGATTTATATAGTAGTCATTATTTTGTTTCTTAAATTATATGATTTATAAAGTTAATGTTTAATAAAACTCATTACTTTTCTTTCTTTGTTTTCATCTGCTTTGAACAATCTTTGTTGTGAGTCCTTGGAGATTGAATCCTGGGTCTCCAGCTGCTCCTCCTTAGGAATTGGGTTAAATTTTCTATGTGGCACTGCAGAAAGGCAAAGGGTGGGGAACTCTAGCCCAGCTGAAGGTTACATTTAGAGTGCTTGCCTGGGACATGGGACCCCCCCATTCTATTCCCCTCTCTGCCTGAATGGAGGAGAGAATTTGAACAGGCCCTCACACATCTCAAGAGTGTTCTCTAGCCACTGAACTATGGGGTATTCTTGTGTGGGGCTTCCTCAGTCTCTCCTGTTGAAGCTGTTCCACTGTGGTAATTAATGAGCTGGTGATTTGAGAGGGGGATTGGGCTCTGATTTTCCCATCTCTCAGATGGGTGTCCCATGAGACTTATCTATTATATGGTACAGGCTGAGAATAGCAGGGACCCACATGTATGGGACCCTATGTCACCTATGTTGGCAAGAAATTCATTGAATGAGATACAGCCAGATAACCCTAGCAAGTGACTCTCATCATACGCTGCAGAGGAAGAGAAACAATCTCCAATCCAGTGCCACATATGGCAATTAATTAGACCCTGTGCATGTGAGCAAGAACCAATTAACTAAGCAGGTAGGCTACTTAATAATGCTGAACTGGAGCTTGGTTCACTAGGGGCCAGACTCTGCTTGCCCATTAACTTGAATAAGAATCGATTGTTGGTTCTTTGAGGCAGGAGCAGTCTTTTTGATGTGTTTGTACAGGATCTAGCACAACTGGGTGCTGCTTCATGACTAATGCTCCCATGCCATTGCTCAGTAGAGAAATAATGACAATCTAAGGAGACTGAAATAGAATAAAAATAGGGTGTTTTAAGAGTTTGTTGAACATTTCTCTCAAGGAATTCATCATGCTTACAATGTTCACTCCTTGGAGTAAATTTCTAAGGACATACGCAGGGATTTCTGCTTCCATATACCCAATAGGATATGGTGGCCTGGATACACAGGACTGGAAAACTATCTGAGATCAGTTACCCTCTTCTGACATCTGCCAGATCAGCTAATGGTTTTCTTAGCGAAAGCAAAAAATTTCTTATCTTAAATATTAGAATTTATTATAAATTTTTGAAAGGGCTTGATTCACGAAGCCAGTTTTAAGCCTCATTTGTCATCAGCATGAAATTCTTGGTGAGTATTTTTATGAATAAATTAGAGACTTTCAATATAGATATTACAAAATTAAATGGATTTTGCCAGAATACATTACAGCCATTAAAATAAATCAGCCTATTAAACAGAAAAAGGAGAATCTGCAAAGAAATGTAATTCCATACAACTTCAAGACAGAATCAATTAATCAACTAACTATAATTTGAGACCCTTACTAGAAAGGCTACCCAGGAAGATGGAGATAGATATCCATGACATATTTCATCATTCTGTGAAAGTATGAAAATAAATTTTGCAAAGAAAGATCATAAGCTTGGGAACTGTCCATATCACATAACCAATTAGATGTGGAAAGAGGGTTTTGTTTTATTTCTTTTTTCAGTCCTCTCAGGTCACTTTATATATCTACATCATTACCCTGAAGCATTCACAGAGGGTGTGAATCCCCTTTAAAAAAGTCTAATGTCTTTCAAAAAATCAGGATGCTCATTCTGTCCCAGAAAAATTGTCCACAATGAGGGAATAAGTAGTCAGATCACTTTTCTCCTTCTGATACTGCAGAGGGGTGTACTGGGCTTAGAATAGACCACAATGAAGTTGTAGAAGTGGGGGGCAAGCAACTATGGCAATATGCTTTTCACTATGTTAAAATAATAGGAAGCGGGCATGTAAGTTTCCCCCAAAATCCTGGGATGGGGGAGCAGACCATAGGACTGCCCTTTGAAAGCAGACATGCTTCCTAAATAAGTGTGAATTAGAACTGGTGAATAGCTATATCTGCTGTTTTTCTCTTAAAGATGGGAGCCCCACATTCAATCATAGTTAAACCTTGTTGTATGTTCTTGGAAAAATCACTTCTCTGCCTCTTCTTTCCCCTTCTGACAAGCTAGATAGGAAACTCTTTTGAGCAGGATCTTCCCTTACACTGTGTGTGCCCGCTTGCTCAGTGCCTTGAAATATGGGGACCATAGGCACTAGTGTAGTACAACTAATAGAACCAGAGCCTTGGAGAAGGGGTTGAGGTTGGCTGCAAATTCAGGAAGGGAAAAGATGCTTATTCTCAGTAGCTCCTCCCAAGTCATTTTGACCATCCCTATTCAACATCTTCAAATTAAAAGAGGCTATTTCACACTGAATCAGCTCCCTATGACATTTTTATCCTGCAAACTATAGAATTCAATTCTGAGTTGCTTAAGTAAGAAGTTAGGGTGCTCAGCAGCTTGATGATCAACCCCCATGTTAGCTGAATTAGGTGAGTTCACCTCTTACCATTTTTATCCTCCCTGCTCTAATGAGAAGCTCATCTGACCTTCTCTGTGTCTTAGGAATTAACCATATGCAGAACCCATGGCTAAAAGCTTATCTTCACTTATGGCAGCAAATTCGCCACCGCCAGTTCAAACTCCCTGATCAACTGATCAGCTCTGTGAAAACCAGCTCAGCCAATCAGGAAGTTTGACCCCCAAACACCACCCTGGCAATTTTGTAGCACTGAGTCAAAGGGAGGACCCTTCCCTTCAACTCTATGTAGTGACTATGCTTGTAATAGGGAAGCCAAATGCAGATACACAAGTTATTTTAGGTAATTTGCATCTCTCCATTTGACTGCTGCCGAAAAGGGCAGGCAGTATAGACCTATCCTTAGTTAAGAAAAAGAAAAAATCGTTATTTTGTTATGAAACGCAGAAAGCTATGTGTTTTAGAAGTAACCTAAAGTGGAAGCAAATCTTAGCTATTGAAGAGAAGGTTTCATCCATTCTGCTAGCAAACGAGCTCTTATTTTGGGTATATGCCTTCTAAACACTCACAACTGGAGCGTAAAAAAGGCTAGAAATGATAAATGGGGTAGAAACTGCTTAAGGTCTTTGGAAAGTTTAATGAAAGATTTATCTCTTGAGGGTAATGTTCCTCTTTCTTTTACTGAAACAAGAGTTTGATAACCTCTCATTGTGCGTGTGATAAATTACATCTCACAGTCATAACTGAAATGAGTAAGTGGAAAATAACGAAACCTTTCTTTAGTCTTTTTTTATCTGAGTCCTTTAATACCAAAAAATCCAAAAACTATTAAGTAGCACACAATGTATTTTTAATCACAGAAGTGAGAACACTGTGATATAGTAATATAATAGCTGAGGGGAAAGGACTCTTATATTTTGCTGAATGCACATTGCATCCATTAGTGTTTTAAAAGACAGCTGGATTTTTTGGTGAAGCCTGATTGCTCTGAAGTAGAGTATTTATCCCTTCAGTATACCTTCTAGCATTGTTCCCCATCACTAATGTAGTAGTCATTATATTAGCAACCATAGTGACAAATCCTGCATTACCCGGATCCCTTTGAAGGGTTAGTTCCTTATATTGGAATTTACTCTATGCACATAAAACATGACTATTAAGCTACTACCTGAGTTGAGTGTAAAGGAGCTAGGCAGGTGAAATCTATGCCCCTTTACTCAGCCAGTGAGAAGGGCTATTGCATAACATGTGCCTTTATTCCAGAGGAATGAGATGTTGTAGCCTATTTTCTAATGTTGCAACCATAGCTCCTTCCACAGAGCTGGCTGGGTAGCAGAATATCCATCCCATGAACACTTCAGTCTTCAAAGTTTTCATTCTGAATGGGACTGAAACATCAGAATAGCCTGCCAAAAGGCATATTCTGTTCAGGAACTTACCAATGCCCCTGACACCTGTCCTAGGTCTCCCTGTTGTCTGTGGGGGAGCAACCTCTGGATTGATTGGAGGAGCCAGGGATGTGGACAGTTAAGCCGACCAGTTGTCGGGAGGCAGAGACTGAGGGCCAGGTGAGCTGTTCAAGACCAGGGACCCTGGGAGCCCTATTTCCCAGCAACCTGTTAAGAGAGCTGATGAAGAGCTTGACAGCTAAGGTTCCCAGTACTTCCTAGTTCCCCGCTTCAATTTTCCAGGCTGACGGCTGAAGAGCTAGGCAGGGGAACTGGCAGGAAACCTGCATGGTTTCCCATTGGAATCTCACTGAAATTACATGTAACTGCAGAACACTTAATTCGTTGATGAACTGGCCATTTCTGAGGGAAAAATGTACCCAGCTAGCTCTGCCCCTCTGTGAATAGCACATGGAGTGCTGGAGCTGTGCAATCACACACAACGTTATCATCCTCTAGCAGTTCCATTGCAGCCTTTGAAACCAGCCTCTGCAGCTGCCTCCTGTATTCTCTATACAGGGTTTATGTGACTTTTAAGGGTAATCTGCATTGTAATACACCTGCACCAGCTGATTTGGGCTCACAGAAATTGGAGTAAGGGGCTTTTTAACCGCAGTGTGGACATTAGAGCTCAGGCTGCAGCCTGAGTTTTGGGACCTTCCCACCACAGAATTGTGGAACCTGAACGTCTTCACCACAATCAAAGCACCCCGTAGCCCAAATCATATGCTTATGGTGGGTTTTTAACTGAAGTGTAGACACACCCAATGGGGCTTACTGTAGCTTGCTGATCATAAGTATTTAGGCCAGTGGCTCCTTGATGTCTCCTGATCTATTCTGATTTGCTGTTACAGCCTGACCTGACCCTGTCATACATTTCCCTGCATTTAATTTCCTCCCATTCTGTAAGATCCCCATCTTCAAAGCATCTGACCAAGTGGGATTTTCTCCCACGAAAGCTCATGTGATAAATAAATTAGTTAGCCTTTAAAAATGCCACAGGACTCTGTTTGTTTGGCTGACCCAGACTAACACGGCTCCCCCTTTGGAACTTGTCAGTCCTGATCTTAGGCAGCTAATCTGGCAAGCTGTTTCTGAGAGCTAAAACAAACACAAATAGAAGGAAACCTGTGGAGGAGCCAAGAAAGATGTACACCCTGTAGTGTCTGTGGTCAGACTCTGAACATGGGGAATGTTAGGCCACTAGACATTCAGTAGCAATATGAGAAATTACAAGTGCTTTTTTTCTAAAGAAAAAAAAAAAAGGTGCCGGTACACTGGCAGGAGCAGTGGTGGTGGTGGTTGTCAGGACCCTCCCCCCCCCCCCCCCCCCTGGGCCCCCTCCAAACCCCCCCCCCCACCGGTTCCCCAATCCCCCTGGCTCTTTCCCCACTCCTCTCAGCCCCTGCGGCCCCTTAACCACTCCTCTCGGCCACCTGCCCACGGTTCCCTGACTCCTCTAGTCCCCTTCCCCATCCCCCACTGCTCCCTGACCCTCCTGGCCCTCTCCCCCTTACCTGGCTGGAGCTGCAGGAGCTGCCAGAGTCGTTCCCTGGCCAGGCTGCTTCTGCCCTGAGCCTGCGCATCTGAGCATGCTCAGGATGGGAGATTTGAAAAATCCACTCCCAGGTGTCCGGGGGCCGGATTCCAGCCCCTGGTGGGCCAGATTCTGGCCTGTGGCTGCCACTCCTGTCCAGCTGAGGATTGGGGTCAGCAGGGGAAAGAAGACCCGCTCCTTTCTCTGCCCTGCTGACCCCAGCCCCCAGCTGAGCAGTGGGGCCAGCCTGGGAAAAATAGGTGCCGGTATGCAGTACCAGTGTGTACCAGCTTAACAAAAGCCCTGGAAATTACATATCAGCCCCTTTCCACAAAATGACATCTCTCCCTAACCTCGACAGCAAAGCTTGGAGTCAAAGAGAACTGATTGGGCAAAGGTAATGACAGCCCTCTCCTCCAAGAGATGAACCTGCCAGAACAGGACTGAGCTATGTTTTGCAGGGCAGAGTGGGGAAACTTGCAGTGACCAAGTCTTTCTTCCTAGAGACAGATCTACCAGAACAAGAATGAGGTAAATTGGTTGGGTAAGGCAAGGAACCTTAAAAACATTGCCTCGCCTGGGGCTATACCTTCTCTTTGAATAAATGTAGGACCTCATTTCCCTCTGCTCTCTATTTGGTAGCATTGCTATGGGATGCTTGCGTATGCTGTCTCTGATTCAAATGACTATTGCTGAAGCTATTAGTTTGCCTGACTGCCAATTCTAACAGACCACCAGGTGAATGTCTATAGTAGCAGTTGCAAGGGCTGAAATGCTCCATTACATTTCTTCATGAACCAGCAGACTGAATAATTGCGGAATACCCACAATATATTGTGTGCTACTTAGGTTTGGAACACTTGCTGTATATCTATATGCTGCAGATATATAAATGTCAAACTCTGACTGAAAGCTGCATGCTTCATGGAGCCATTAGTAAGAGAGATGTTTTTGTACTTCAGTTTTTTTTTTCTTTTAATGCACTGTACAGCAAAACTCTTCAAACCACAAGGAAATGTGCATTTTTCTATTGAAAACAGAGCTATGAAGGAAGACATTCACTCTTTTATATGTGCACATTTGTCTTTCAATTATTTTGTTTACACACACGTTATGTGTATTTTTCTCTTAAGTTGTGGAAAACCTACTTCAGCATTTGCAGGGAAGTGATTCAACATGAAACAGGTTCTTCCAGTATTTATTTAGATATTGGGCACAAGCAGTGTGACCTAGGAATTGCAACATCGAAGTACAAATCAGACTCTTGGCTTTTTCTGCTTTTTTTAGCTCTGCTATTCAAGAGCAAATCCCTTAACTTCTTCATTCTTCAGTTTACTCACCTGTAAATTTGATATAAAATCTTCCTACTTAACAAGGGTTAAAGTAAAGACAGGCTGTTCTGGAGTAATTCAATATGAGTTATATGTCTAATAAAAATGTGTGTGGATTTTTTGTAACTGTCGTCTTGTACAGCTACTGATCAATACAGTGGTGCCCAACATCCAGATTCTCTGTCCTGTTGAGAAGCAATCTCTCACTCCAATATGTAGCATTGTTAGAAGATATAAATGCCATTTAAATTTCTCAATTTAAAAAGGACAGCAAATTCTCAGAATGTCACTTGTAGATGTATTCAAAGAAGATAGTTCTTTATGGGATGCAGGGGGGCCTACGGTATTCAACAAAATTGGTCCCATTCCACAAACGCTGCAGGTTTATGAACTTCTTGTAATATATTTTAATTAAGTGATTATAAAAAGGGCACAGTGCTTTATAAAGCATTAACCTTGCCTAAACCATGAGAACAAAGCTTTTGAAGATATTCACATGAAAATATACCATTTCAAAGACAGTGCAGCCATTATCATCAATATGTTAGCAGGAAGCAGAGGTAAAACAACGCTCTATAGTTGAAATACATATTTTAGAGTAAATATTTAAAATAAGCAAACAAAATCTGATATGTGGCCCTATTTTGCAGGCATCCGTGGAGAGTGTTTCCTTGGCACCATTCCAGGGTAATCTGCATGCCGGAGAAGTGGTCATACTACAGTGTAGAACAATCGGAAGCACAACATCATTGATTTCAGTGCTTGCTTTCTCTTTTTTAACTTTGGACACATCTAGCTGAAGCTGAAGCACAATAAAAGAAAACATTATGCATGAAGTGCCATAAGGTAGAATTTAAAATATAGCAATAACATGAAAGGCATAAAATGACCCCAACATACAATATGAACCCCAAATGTAAGTAATGGGGCCCAAAAAGGGTAGATAATGAATACAGAATCAAGTGTTTGTCTTAAAAGGGCCATGAATTATTTTTTTTAATAAGCTATAAGATGTTTAAGTGGAGGGATGAAACTGGGATTTCAGTGGGGCTAAGTTCCACACCATGAGCTAGGCGCTGTAGAAATCTAGTTGCCTCTGCTTTCACTGAGCGGTGTGTGAGGACAAATGTATGCTGTCAGTCTAAGGATGTAGCTATGCCTCTCACCACTAAGGGTTTCAAATACCAAAGTTAAAAAGTAGCCACTTTATACTACTGAGTATAAAGAAAACAGGTTGGGTCTAGTATTTTCCTAACTCACAGCCCTGACAAGTTGGAGCCCTACAAAAAAGAAATTGTGCTCATCCAAACTCACAAGCACCCGGCATGAGTTGCTGTGCTGTGAGGTCATCAAAAGATAAATGTATAGCTGACCTGAAAAATCAAACAAAATCAAAGATCACTTTCTATAGGCTTCTGAAGTTTATAGGAAGAGCTTGGAATTCTGGTCCCAATCCTTCATTCTCTACTCTTCTTACCATGCTGCTCTTAATCTTCCCTGTGTTATCTTCTGCTCTGCTGTCTGCTATAGACAAATATAAAATCAAACAATAGGTGGGTTGTAACTTTTTCAGGTCAGGGACTGTCTTTTTCTGTGTCATTTAAGTGTCTTGAACAATGAGGCTGGAACCTCTAATTGCTGCAATAATAATAATATCAACAAACTTCTTCTAAAGTCAGAACTGAAAGAGAGACTGGAGTTGCTGAATATTTTGCTGGAAAAGAATATCACGAATGCTACGATCCAGGCTTCTAAAATGAGTCATTTGAATGCTATTCCTAAGACTTATTCATTTTTGCTTTGGGGGGGATTTGGGTCCCAGCTTCCTTGCTGGTTTTGCACAAAGGAGTCTGAAGATCTGTTCATCATTTCTGCATTTTGTCTATTTCTTCTAAAAATTCATTTGTTCCCTCCTGGCTCCTTACCTGTCACTGGCTGTTGACTTTCCCTGAAGTGGAAATGACTCCCATGTAAAACACAGCAGGAGACTTGAGACAGTCCTGAGGATGTATAAATGAAAAAACTGCCATGTAATACATAAATTGGAATTTTTTAACTCAGCCTCCTAGTTAATACTACTAATAATAATACAAAATATATTAATATTCTTTTTCAGACTGAGGCACAGGAAGGCAAAAGGAGAAAAAGAAAGCAAACAGGAAAAGTGACAATTTAATCATTATTTAAAACATTCTTATTTTTACAGGAGAGGAAAAAAAATCCATCCTTCATCAATGCTAACCATAGATTAGATGATAAATGTGGCAAGTAACAAATTCTGATTAAAGATAACAAACATTATTATAAAGAATTAGATGTATTTTATTCTATTATAAAACTGCTGAAATCCAGTATTCCTTACAATATACTGGCTTTCAGGTATATTTTAAAGAACCTTTTGTTAGGCTTAAAATCAATTTCTATTCAGTTATATTATTCTTGTTGTCTCTGATTTATACCCAAAGCCAAAGGAAACCAGATGAAGACATTTAGGTGCTGTGACTCAGATATGACAGATATGGAAATAATTTGTTTCATTTTTTTTTTTTGCAAGATGAAACTAATTTGCAACTGTGAAGGAATGTAGCACCATGAAATTAAAAGGAGCTCTTCCCATTCACACTACAAGGGGATCCAGCCCTGAATATATCCCCATACTGTAGGTATGAAGAAAATGAATAATCTTTAGCATGTCATTATATATTACAGGGTAATGATTGCACGTTAATTTATGTAGCCACTGTGGCTGTTCTGGCTATGTTCTACACTGACTCCTAGGCTATGTCTACACTTACTAAAGTTAGTTCGAATTAGTTAATTTGAACTAACTAATTTGAACCAATTTTAGTTAGTTCGAATTAACTTAATTCGAACTAGCAAAATTTAGTTCAAACTAAGCAAGTGCCATGAATGGCACTTGCTTAGTTTGATTTAGTGAATTGCATTGTGTTCAATGGGCCGGTTAGTTTGAACTAAGCAATTAACTAGTTCGAATTAACCCTTAGTTCGAATCGCATATTCAAATTTATTAGTTCGAATTAAGGAAGCCCTTAATTCGAACTAACTTGCCAGTGTAGACATAGCCCTAGGCCTTAACTTCGGCCAGTCAATGGAGGTATGCCAGCTGACATCAGCTGAAGACTTGGCACATCATTTATTAATTCTTAGTCAGCATCCTTTGGTTTATGAACACCATATTTGAGGAAAATCCAATGAAAAAAGTGAGTGTGATCACATCCATTTGTAGTCTGGGAGAAAAACTACGTTTTTTGGGACATAAAACTTATTTCACTGATGCCTCAGAGAGGCCATACTTTTCAGTACTGTAAAATGGCTGGTTATGGAAAGTTCTGTTGTGTTGCACTGCGTATGCAATTTTCATGTTACATTTTGCTGCCCTTAGTATTGTCTGTGAATACTTACTCACCTAAGTAAGATCCATTGACGTCAAGAGGAATTATTCAGATGCGTCTCCAAACTTCATTCACACAAGTGACTGCTCAATTTAGCTTTGTATACTGCTTGTGAAATCCTAACAACTCCTCCTCATTTCCAGCAATGTGTAGGCATTAGGGGAATAGCCTTAAGGAGTCGAAGAAGGGCAAAGTTAATAGCTGCAATATTTCACTGTCTTCAGAAGGATCCATCTAAGGTAGATTAAGCCATTTCTTTTTTTTATCTAATGCTTCATATGTCAGCCACAGGCACAGTGGCCCCCTTTAGTAGCTCAGGCATTAGGCCAACTTCTTTGCATAGAACAAACCTCAGTTCAGCCCAAATGTCTACAAAAGGGGTGACTACGAGGGTTTGATATAAATGCTAGGGTCAGCCACTTTTCTTGTCCATTTTGCATGACAGGTCAGATTCTTGATGTTTTCTACTTATGTAAAAAATGTTACGACTCCACTGACTTAACAGATCTGGGAAAATACACTGTTCAGTGGTCCATTAATTTCTCATCAAAGAGAATCAAGTAGTTTCTTAGCATAGTCTGTGTGCTTCTAAAGAGAGATACAGTCATCTTTATTGCTTATTAATACAGTGCTTAGTATAATGGGTTCTGTTCCTGATTCTTGACTAGGATTCCTAAGTACTTGTAATAGTTGTAAACCATATTTTTTATATATATATTAATAGAAAAAAGCTTTTCTGAATGCCATAACACTATACATCTCTCTCCAAAATGATGTAACCAATGAGAGCACAGCTTGGCTCTTTGTCGTCCCACTAATGCCTAGATGTATAAATCTGGTACAGATTTTGAGCTAATGAACCTGCCTCTAGATATAAAAGTCTCAGGTTCCATATTTAGAGAGGACCCATAGTTGCCACTGCATTAACATTTTTCTTGAAAAATCTTTCCCCTCTGAACACTGCAGCTGTTAGTACTAAAGATGGCTAAACAAGTTTTGGGAAATGTTTGAGTTGAAGTGTTTCCAGTCTATATGCAGATATTTTGAGAGCTGAGTGAGAGCCTGACATCAGGAGGAACATAACAACATGCCATCGTTGGCAGGCAGGCAAAGAGTTGATAGAAATTGGATGAAATTCAATGGTACAAAAGTGCAAGGTCACACACTTAAGGTTTAATAATAAGAATTTCTGCTACAATCTGGGCCTCGTGAGCTGGACGCAAGAAAGGAGGAGAAAGATCTGTGGGGGGTGTATGTTAATCTTAGAATGATGTAGCCACTCAGGTGATGCAGCTGTGGAAAAGGCAAATGTGACTCCAGGATGTATTCCAAAAGGCATTTCCAGTAGAGAAAGAGGGGAGTATTAGTGATATTGTACAAGGCACTGGTAAAACCTCATCTGGAACGCTGTGCTCCATTTTGATCACCCTTGTTCAAGAAGGATGACTGTAAATAAATAGGTGCAGAGAAGAACTAACCGAGTGATCAGGGAATGAAAGAACTCTCTTTTGTGAAAAGACTGGAGGAGCTTGGAATGTTTAAGTCTAGCCAAAGAAAGCTGATGGGGGATATGATTGTTCTCTATAAATTAGGAGAGGTCATGCCAGGGAGAGTGAAAAGCTAATTATGTTGGAAGGACAATGTTAGCACAAGAATAAATGGCTATAAACTAGCCATAGACTGAAGCTGGACATTAGAAGAACCCTTCTAACAGTCAGATTGATGAAGCTATGGAAGAGCTTCACAATAAATATTGTGCAGGCAAAGAGCGTAATTAGTTTTGAGACATCTGGACAAATTTATAAGTGTGATGGGTTTCTTTTGGGGCTTACTTCCTATTTGTCTTATGTTTCTAAAGCTTATGCCTCAGGGTTTCAGCCAGCCACCAGCAGGCATCAGGAAAAGCTTTTTTCCAACAATGTAGTCTGGGAGGGATCTTATTTCCTTTTGTCTGACGCATCATGGGCAGCAGCCATGGCTGGAGGCAGGACATTGGGCAAGGTCAGCCAGGGCTCTGAGTTGACACCAAACACACTTCCTCTTAGGTGCTTGGCTGGCTGGTTGTTGCTCACATGCTCAGCATCTGATTGACATACTGTGATGGGGAAGACATTTTTCTCCAGATCAAGTTGGCAGTGACCGTTTTGCCTTCCTCTGTAGCATTAGGGACACAGGTCACTTAACCATTTCCCTACCATTGAAGGGGCCTTAATCACTGGTGCACCTCGGTCCCTCCTATTTTCTGCCTCTGGCCTTAAACTCTGACTTTATGACTGGAAACAGCTATTGGAACCTCAGCTAACCTAGTCTATTGGTGGTAACCCAGGCTGAGGAAATGAGGGTGATCATCTGGAGGTGTAGCAGTAAAATGTCACAAACATGGAGCAGAGGCAACAGAATCTCCTATATAGGTTGTCTATCCCATGCTTATTGCAAAGAATCTTTAAAGAGTGAATATCCAAGGAAGGAAGGAAGGAAACACAGTGGAGAGAGGAGAACTGGTAAGAATTAACTTTAATAATAGAAAACACAGAGATGTGGCATCTGAGTGGTAGTAGGATACATACGGGGTTGGTGATGGAAATTTGCTTCTTCCATAGAAGAAGCAATGGTTTCATTCAAGTAAAACTGGCAAAGAGAAACATAGAGGTGCGTGTGTGTGAATTTTGCAATGTTCTTAATATAATTTATCTTTATAAAATAAAAATTATAAAACACTTAAATCAAAATCAGCTGAACTGATGGGAAAACAAGAAGTGATATAATAATAATAAAAATTAAAAAAATATGTAATCAGTCAACCAATTAATTAATTAAAGACCCAATGTTTTTATGTTTATCTCACTTTAAAGTTTCTTGAATTTCAAATGCGCAGAAAACTGATCTAGTCATAAGAACAGGGGGCTGAATGGGAGCTCCTGGGTCATGCAGTCCAATCTGCTGCCATCACCAGCCAGCCAATCACAGAGTCCCATTCAAAACAAAGATTCTAGAGGTACAACACGGCATGCTGCTGTGTTAGACTTTCAGTTGTCTTGGAAGGAGGATAGCATACATCCAGTCCCAGCCCTCCCTCTTCTCATTCCTGGACCTAGAGAGTGACCTCTGCAGGACTAAGGATTGGTTTGTGTGTTGGAGAGGGTCATTAATATACCATAGATGCAACTGAATGACTGTCCCCAACATGTTGCACGAGTGTTCGTGGCCCCATGTGAATTTAGGGATAAGGATCTCACACAACACTTCCCTTCAGATTGTGTTTTCTATAAGGAATATTTTTCCAATGTCCTGGCTATTTTGCAAAGCATAACACTATGTAAAAGTTTTTCAGTAATTCAGATTAAAACCACTTAAGTTCTCCTAGCCATAATTACAATACCCAAGTGTCCAATTTAGTTTGCATTTCCAGTCTACTAGTACATGAATTATGTTCAATAACCTCCCATCTGAGAGCTTTATTGCTCTTTAAGTAAGAATTAAAATGTATAAAAATAGATGCTATAAATCATTGTAGTAATTGCTAGGAATTGCAGTTGATTGTGGGTCTAAAACCCAGTCAGACCAACACCTAAAAAATATCTGTGAAAGAATACAGTGTTAATGTTCAGAGTTTTTCTTTCCTATGTGTGCCAAACCCATATTGGCAGTTATGTCTGAAATGTGGTGCATGTTTTCCACTATGAAGAGACAATGAAATAAGGTACTACTAGTTACTGATGACAGAGGAGACCATAAATCAATCCACAGTATGAAAAATATCTACAACTCTTTCTAAGTTTATAACAGCAAAAGAAGATGAAACTTAAGTGCATCAGTAAAGTTATTCAAAGAACTATTCTACTCTCAAATATAATCATTCTTATATAAAACACTATCTCTGATATTTTCCTCAGTGCTACATGGACACATGTGAACTTTACAAGTCCCCTAATTTGAAAATTGAGTGATAGTAGAGGATAAGCAAACCAAATTACTTTGCACTGAATTGGAGAGTATTTCAAGTACAGGTATAATTGAAGGAATGTCTCCTGCTTGGCTCCAGGCATTTGTCTCAATGACAACTGGGGGCTAGATCATGTCATCTGCTGAACTGATGCACCCTGCTGTGGGGGAAAAATGTGAGATGTTTTCTTCTTTTCAATTTTCAGAGAGGTAGCCATGTTAGTCTAGTTCAGCAAAACAAACATGGAGTTCTGTGGCATTTTTAAGGCCTAACAAATTTATTTATTGCATGAGCTTTCGTGGGAGAAATCCCTCTTCATCAGATGCTTGAAAATGGAAAACTTACAGTGTGGGAGGGAAAAATAAATCCAGTGAAGTGTGAGTGACAGGTCAGGTCTGGCTATTTTAGCAGATCAAACAAGTTGTTTAGATCCAAACAGTGTGGAACAACATATAAGAAGTTGGTGAGGTTGAGAGAAGTGATAATCACTTTTTATAATGAGAAAGCCAGTCCATATCTCTATTCAAACCCACATTAATGGTGTCAAAGTTTAACTGTAGTTTCTCGTTGAAGCTTTGATTTAGAATTAACCTGTTTAAGTACCACAATGGCGATGTCTTTCAGAGAGTGAGCAGGGAGACTGAAGTGTTCCCCTATTGGTTTTTGAATGTTGCCATTTCTGAAGTCAGATTTGTGTCCATTTATTCTTTTCTGCAGAGATAGTCCAGTTTGTCCAATGTACAAAGCAGGAGGGGAGGGGGCATTGTTGGCACATAATGGCATAAATCACATTGGTGGATGAACAGGTGAATGAGCCCTTGATGGCGTAGCTGGCTTAATTAGGTCCTGTGATGGTGTCATTGGTGTAGATATGTGGGCAGAGTTGGCAATGGGATTTGTTGCAGGGATATATGCCCACCTTAATGTTTCTGTTGTATGCTCTGTAATTGCTGGTGAGTATCTGTTTAAGGTTGGGGGGCGGTCTGTAAATGAAAAGAGGTCTACCTCCCAAGGCTTGGGAGAGTGAGGGATTGTTTTGTAAGATGGGCTGTAGATCCTTGATGACGTGCTGCAGGGGTTTGACTTGGGGGCTGTAAGTGATGACTAGTGGCATTCTGTTGTTTTTCTTCTTTCCTTCCTTCTGGGTTTGTCCTGTAGTTGAATTCTTCTTTTTAGTGTAACTTTTCTGCTATGTTGTGACAGTAGCAACAATGGTGTGGACTTTGTTTATTTAAAAAAAAAAAAAAGTCCAAGGGAACACCTGTTCCAACCCTCTCTCACTTTCACTTGGAATTGAGATCCATACTCCCTTGTTTAGCATGTTACGATGGACCTTTCAGTCAGAGCTGCTTATGTACAGATCTGCTGTCCTTTACTACGCTATAAAGATAATAGTTCATTGTCTCTTGCATTTGATACTAAAGTGAATTTTAACCCAAAATAGCAAAATTGATCATGCTGGCCACTGAACTCCTGGGCAGAAATAGACAGATGACTCCTGAAGTCTTTGCTCCTGAGTTCATCACTAGGTGGCGGAGAGCTTGTTCAGGCCTTGGCTTACACAAACAACTTGCAGAGGTTCACTGGCTAACAATCTGAGGGTGGGAGTTCGCTCTGTGTATGTAGATTATAACATCACACTCATATGGTGGCGAGTACAATATAAGAAAGTGTCTTCCAGCAGTGCCTTAAATGACATGACTTACATCTATGGTTTATTCTTGCTCTCATCCTCCCTCCAAGGAATGGAACATGTATAATGCATATTTTTGGCAGGATTCTTTGGCTTTTTAAATGTCCGTGGCTGTTAGCTGTTGCCTTTCAAACAGAGTATCCACATGGCATAGCTAAAAATGTAATTGGAAGCAGTGAAATGTGAAACAATTATTTTGCTTTATTAAATCTTTTGATTATTCCCTTCCTTGCAACCTAGTAGTCAAAAGTTGAGGTGTTAAATAAAACTGAAGTGTTATGAAAATTCAGTGAACCTCGTTGATCTAACTACATATCTAAGAGGCTTACAGTCTGACTCCTGAACACTCTTTTGTAAAAGGCCATGATGTCCCTGCCCTGCACACTAACCAAGCCACCTTTTTAATTGTCCAGGAATTAATTCCATCTTTTCTATTGAGAAAATGGAAACAGCAAGGTATAGTCACAGTTCACATTTTTTTGGTTTTCCAATATAGAGAATGGGTTAACTGCTGTGATTTCTACTTTATGCACTAATTTCACACTACGGCCTTTTGAATGATTAGTTGTAAATGTGGTTTTTCCACTACACGCGTTTGCTCTGGGTAGGTTGGTTTTTTTCACTGATTATGATGAAGATTTATCTGGAATTGCAATGGGAGTCGTCTTTTACTAGAAGAATGATTTATACCAGCATTAGAATGGCTAAGTACTCTGAGTAGGGCAATGGCTTAAAAAAACTCTGATTAATGTGGCTTTGCAAGGAAGGGTCTTCTGCTTAGACTGCTTTATAGAATCCCAATGGTGGCATGATCTCTGCCCCCTTCAGACTGTTTCAGTGCCAGAACCTAATTCTTGACGTTCCAGACGTTTTATTCTTCAATACATCTTAATTCTTTTGAAATATTTTCTCTTGCGTTTTAATCACTGAATTTGATAGCTAGTTGGATCACTTTCTGTCTGAGCTGATTGCATGAAAGTTCCAGTGATAAAGATGATACAACCTTAAGGTAGATGTTAATACAGGTATTACCACTCATGCCTTTTCCTTGAATAAATGTGAACCTGATATCAAATCAAAAGAAATATTGTTTTAATAACTATAGAAGACCACCTCTTAAGTATTTCAAAGTAACATGTCTAACAAGAAATTTCTGTCTTGTGTAGTCAACTTTGCTCTTTCAGGTTTCAAGGGTAAAAAATAAACAATCTAGACATTATAGTTATTCATTGGAGATGTTCTTGTAAAAGATATACTCTAAAATTTACTAATCTTCTCCACTTTCACCTTTCTATCTTCACTGTACCAATGTTAGATATTGTTGATGACCACAACCTCAAACAAAATTATTTGTATTTGGCATCTGGTGTGTTATAAGAATTACCTGCAAAAAGCTTGCTGGTTTTCAAAACCAATGTCTATCAACTATATTACGATTTCTAATAAAACTGTAAACATTTTCCAGCATATGCAGGGGAAGACGACCCTTCCTGGCCATCAATCTCCAAGGGAGGCCACATCTCCTCCTGACCACTATGTCCTGCAAGGAGTTTTAAGCAAACAGGGAATTTTGCCGTTTGTGGCCTCTGCAACCTATGTGGGCAATTCTAAAGTCTGGGGCCCCAGCTATCAGCTGAGGCAATCAAGGGGTATGTCTACACTAGAAAAAGTTAAGTTGACTTTGTTAAGTCGACTTAATAAGGTCGGCTTTAAAGTTAAGTCAATTTAGTCCACTTTGTTAAGTCGACCTAACTGCCCTTAATTTGACTTAATAAAGTCAAGGGTTACTCCCTGTCCACGCTGTCCTTAAGTCAACTTAGAGTTGACTTAAGGCTTAAATTGACCTAATAGGTGGATGTTATTAGGTTGACTTAAGCTTTCATTAAGTCAACTTAATGAAAGTCAAGTGTATACATGGAGTAATTTAGGGTCCTTAAGTGACCTAAATTGCTAGTGTAGACATACCCAAGGAGTCTGTGGCCTGAGCCCTCAGTCAGGGCTGGTCAGGCAAAGGTGAGCAGTCTCTAGCCCTCTGCAGAAGGAACAAACAGTCCAGGGCCCTGGCCTTCAGTCAGGGCAGGGTAAGAGCAATCTCTAGCCCTGTGTGGGTCAAGTAAACAGTTCAGGGCCCAGCCTTCAGGCAGGGAGTGACAGACAAGGCCAACAGTCCATGGCCCTTGGCACAGCCAACAAACAGCAGCCCAGCCCTCAGACAGGGCGTAGCAAACAAGGCAAATGATCTCTAACCTTTAGCAGGGCAATCAAACAGTTTACAGCCCAGCCTTCAGGCAGGGTAGGGTCAACAAGGCAAATAGTCTTTTGGCACCGGGTAGTGTGATCACCCTAAGGTCAGGGTAAGAAGCAGGGAGGTGGACATAAGACCACTCAACTCCACTGCATGCCAGCCCAGGGCCCTGGCAATGACAAATGGACATGATCACATGCACATCAATGCTTAGCCCACAAAATATTTATATAGTTCCTCTAAAGAGGTGAAGAAAATCTTCACATCTCCACTTGCACCAAAACTTTGATGTGGTTGGCAATAAATGTATTGTGCATACACTTTGCCTACCTTGCTTGAAAGGTATTCTCTCATTTTCGCTTGCAATTCTCCACAAGCTGTGGCAAAACATTGGTCTCAGAATATTCCACTCCAGACATGTATTTGGGGTCTAATGCATAAGTTGCAGAATAAAATATTAGTTAATCAGTAACAAAAGGATGCAGCATTTGCCTCACATCTACAAACCTTACAAAATGCTCTTGTCGACCTACTTTCCCTTCAATACAATCAATGTTATCAAAGCAAAACAAATTGTCCCTTTGATCCACACAGCTAAAACTAATCCATAGAATGAAAGTAAAAACTTAGCTTCTTGGCAGCTGGTAAGTATGGGTGCGTCTACACTGGGAGCTCAGGTCGGCTTAAAGATGCTTAAGTTGACCTAAACTACTCCGTGTCCACACTGGGCTTTTATTAAGTTGACTTAAGGGCTTCCTTAAGTTGACTTAAGCCTTAAGTCGACCTAAAACTAGGTGTTATTAAGTCAACGTCTTAAGTTGACTTAAGCCAGTGTGGACGCCCTAAGACCGGGGCAGCAGGGGAATTCCTTGCCACTGGAGCCCCAGCTGGGGTGGGGCAATGGGAGTTTCCCTTGCTGCTCCAGCCCCGGCCGGGGAGCCCCGCAGGGCTCCCTTTCCTCCCAGGAGCAGCGTGCGGCTCCCTTCTCTCTCAGAGCCCCGGCTCTCTTGCAAGCGGCTCCCTGCTTGCCGGGGAGCTGGGGCTCCCCTTGTCCCCAGGAGCTGCAGCTCCCCTATCCTGGGGAGCTATGGTTCCCTTCAGAGCCGCGGCTCATGGTTGACCTTGCCAGTCGACTTAAGAGTCTGGTGGAGACTCTCTAACTCGACTTCAAAAAGTCGACTTAACTTTTGTAGTGTAGACATAGCCTATATGTCTCCTGTTTTCTGATGTAAAATGCTTTTAAATTCATTAGTTACTATCTTTAGCAAGTATTTTATCCTATTGGTGTGTGTGATATACTGGACAAAAGATGTATAATGTCTGGCAAGTCGCTTACTGATGTTTCAATAAATACTACAGTTGCTGCTCTCCAGCACTTCATGATGGCTGTGGAAAGGAAGACATAAACAAGCTAAATTTTTGACTGTCAAGCAACCCTTTTAGTACTTCGTGATATTTCCTTATATTCTCAGATGCTTGTTTGTCAAAACATACATTGACACTATGACATTTTGCTGACTGTGGAGCTGCCACATGTGACTGCACGTGTTCTTTCTCCCTCTATGAACAGACATTGGCATTAACATATTCTTCTAATCACTGTTAGCCATGTTAATTTTTGTGTTTCTGTATCCCTGAACAACGGACAAATGCAGCAGGGAGGGTGCATAATCTGAAAGATATGCTAAACCACTGGACATGCAAATCTTCATGCAGCGCACTTTTCATTCTGCAAAATGAAGATAAAACATGGCACTTTGTAGGGGAAAAAAGAAAACTGTTCATTTGGCATATCACTTTCAGTGGGCTGGCAAGGACCGATCTGAATAAGCATATGTAATTACTGAACTGACAAAATTGAATCCTGAGAGTGACTCATCAGATGGAACCATCAAACAGCAAGAAGATTGCTTTGACTTGCTTTATTGTTGACCTGCTCATTTACAGGGACTTGGTTTTATTCCTTTCAAGAAAAGCTTCTTTGGAAATACTGCCCATTATTACTACAGGCACAGCTTCAGTAGTACTGCACCAGCTGTTGTCCTGACTTAAACTCTGACATGATGACAAATTCATGCTTGCTGAGTTGAAAGGCAGTTCTTGACTTTCTACTTCAGATGGCAGGAGTTGATCAAAAGGTTACAAAATGATTGTTTCTGCTACATATATTTTTGGAGGAAATCTGTAATAAGTCTCTTCTTCTCAGTTTAAGAAAACAGACTTGTATTTGTGGTTTTCATGTTCAGGTATGAGAACAGCTAACTTGGAAGTATAGATCTAAAAGTGCATTTTGTAGTGTGTGATTTATCCTTCAGTTGTGGGATAATCCTAAAAACAATTTCTGTACAGAATCTAGCGGAGAACCAGAGTGGGGCTGGCCTGTGGTGAGGGTAGGGAGAGGCCAACTGAGGAGACAATTACCTCAGGTCCCATAGCAAAAGGAGGCTATGGAGGCTATTAGAACAAATTATATTTCCCACCAGCAGCCACTTCATCCTTGAAGTGTACTCAGTGGCGGTAACTCCTGCAGGATGCAGTAGGAAACTTACTACAAGCATAGGCTGCCTTAGCCTATCTGAGGCCCTAGGCAAAGGCCCATTGCGGGGACCCCATAGGGCTCCCTGATGCCACCCCTGGCTGCCACTGTGGCCCCGGCATCCCACTGGGGGCCCTGAAACTTCCCCCTGTGGCCCTGGTGCCATGCCAGGGGCCCTCAAAACCTCAAAAATCTCCCCCCCCCCCCATGGTTCCTCCACACCACCGGGAGCCCCAACCCCACCGCAACACCAGCTCCCCATGGCTGGCTCCCTCTGCAGAGTGGCACCCTGCTGGGCATCCCAAAACCAGCCCTGTTGCCCTGCCATGGGTCCCAATTCCTCCACTGGGCCATTAGCTCTGGTGGCAAAAGGCATGGTGGTTTGTGGCTCTGGCTTTTGTGGCAGCAATTCTGGTTTTGAGAGGGGCAATGATGATGACTTTAGTTCTAGCATCACAGATGAAGGGCCAAGGCCAGAGGGAACACCTTGTTTGGCGTGGAGCTGGGTGGGGGCAGGAGGGAGGCAATGGGGAAGCAGAGCAGGGGTGCAGAGGCAGCGATGAGTGGGGGAGTGAGGGAAGTGAGAGTTTATTTGAACTTGGCACATGTGATGGCATGTAGGGGCCTACAATAAAAACCTGGACTGGGGCTTATCTTTGTTCCTCTGCCCTGGGTGATGGGAGAAGGAAATGCAGGGGTGGGGCTGGTTAGCGCTTGCTAACTTTGCTGATTGTTAAATCTGCCACTGAGCAGAAAATGCTGAAGTTTGTGTGTTTGACTTAGTTACGTTTTGAGGGAGAAGGCCTTGAGGAAGATTGGCCAAAGACAAGTTGTGTATGTTTTCTTTTCCAAACTAGATGCTGAGGCTCTGATACTTTGGAAGGAGATAGACTATATGCGACCTGGCCAGATCGCCAAACTTACTGGAAATACCCGAATACTGATTTATTAATTCAGATAAAATAAAGGGGCTAAAGAGTCCAAACTAGTAACATGATGCTGAAACTGTTTTATGGTATTCAGAGATTTCTGCTTAGTACCATGGCAAACACCCCATTAAAAAATTATTTTAACCTTTCAGGAAAGATACAGGAAACAAGGAAATGTGTTAAAGTATTTGTAATGTAAGGTATTAAGAGAGAAATAGAAGTAGATTGCATCATGCAGGTGGTAGCTTTAACTTATGTCACTGACAAAATCCCTCAGGGACCTACTGGAGTGAACAACTAAATGTAACACCAATGCCCCACATACTCTACATTTCTGGGTTGCCTCTAATATGCCTCTTCCTGCCCATTATAGGGAAAAAACTTTGCTAACTTCATAGCAATGGAGAATCCTCCTACACAGGAAGAATTCACTGCTATTTGTGGCCTGGTCTACACTTACCACAAAATTTGGTGGCAGTTGACAGGAGACATTCAAGCTATGTAGTGTAGCTTGGTATCTCCAGTCGACTTCCTAAATTCCAATTAGCATGGCATCTCCACTATACCGCACCTATGGGAAATGCTGCTGCAGCGTTTCTCATTTTCTGGGGGTGGATTTATTAAATAAACTTCCAGATTGAATGAGCAGGTCTCCAATTCTTCTCAATCGATCCCAAAGGATTGATCTGCTGGTGGTGAATTTCCTGCTGTTTGGTGAAGACATACCATATGTCCAAATGCTTCAGGTTCACTTTACTGGGTGAAAAGTGAACTTTGAAGCCTGGCAATTCTGATCTGTTGACTGGAATGTAGAGAAATAGGGGAACACAAGACAATGAGATGAGAGGTAGATGTAATAGGATTATGTGGGGCCTTTAAGATGAGGAAATTGAACTGGACATAGTACAAGATAAGAATCACAATGAAAGGGATTTGAAGAATTAAATACCAGGGGTCAGAGTGACAGAAATGGAAAAGGACTCTATCAGTACTGTTGATTGTCTGGATGAAGGAAATGATTGCAGCAATTAGGGCAAGAGGTGGCAGAAGCTTGAGTAAGGGTTTTAGCAGTGCAGAAGACCTGATACAACGCCCACTGACTTCAATAGAGAGTTTCCCATTATCTTCAATGGGCTTTGGGTTAAACCCAGAGTGAGAAAAGGTAGATATTAGTGACAGTAAAGTAGAAAACAAGGTCAGAAAAAAGTAGTATATTCTTGTTGAGAAAACAGCTCACAAGCAACTATAACCTAATATAGCTTCTTATATCTTCTGTTACGTGCCGCAAGAGTAGCAAGATGGTCTCCTTAACTATGTAGATGAGATCATGACAGATTTTAAATAGTTGTCTTTAGATATTGAAAAATACCTTTTATCAAAATATAATTTGAGTATCAAAGCTCTTTTTTTCACACTATCTCCTTTTCTGACTGACAATAGATTTCAAAATAGCATTTATTTATGGAATATGATACTAAATATGGTACGTGATGATACATTATCACTATCTTTTTGCCTTTGGTGTATTGCTTTTTATTTGTTTTCAGATTGGAATGTCTGATATATATTTCAGAATGATGTCTAGTGATATGTCCATTAAATAGAGGAACATTTTCTGACACTTGATTTTCCCAAAGGAGGTATGATCAGCTAAAATTGAATATTGCATACACATTATCTGTGAAGCACGATTTCTTATTGTCAAATCATTTTTGATGCAAGGCAGCTTAACAAAAAGCTTTCACCCAAAAGATGCCTTCCCAATCCTCCTCATAAAAAGTGAACCGCTTCAAAACTGTTCTATTCACTCCTACAACCTTGTCAACAGCATCTCATAGACACTGTATAACAGACAGCTGGCAGAGCCTCAGCTTATATAAGTCTGCTTAGCACCATTGGAGTCATTCTGAGGATCTAGCATATTATCTATATCACAGACAGAAGGAGTCCACTGACCAAAGCTATTAGTGCATTTTTAGTGCTGTACCCAGGTCAAATCCCAGAGGCTGTGTCTACACTTGTTAATTTAAGTTGACTTAGCTAAGAAAACTTAACAAAGTTGACTTTAAGTCGACTTTGTTAAGTCAACTTAGCATGTCCACACTCAAAAATTAAGTTGACTTAAAGGGCACCCTGCCAAATCGACTTAGAGTGTCCACACTGGATGACTAAGTCGACTTGTAGGGGATAGGTGGACCTGGGACTGGTCCACAGTGGCAGGGGGGCACCCCTTGCCAAGTGCCAGGGGGCTCAGCATTTGCCCCACTGTACCTGGGTACAATGGGGGCTGAGCCGGACAGGGACAGTGGCAGGGCATAGGAACAAGGTGGGCAGGGTTCTGTCCTGCCCTATGGGGGAGCACGCCAGGCTCTGCCTGTGCCAGCCACCCTGGCAGGGAGGGAAGTAGGGAGTCCTGAAGCCCTTAAAGTCAACTTAGGGCTACTCTGCGTCCACACGACTTAATAAAGTCGACTTAGTCAGCAAAGTCAACTTAAAATGAGGTTTAATAAAGTCGACTTTAATTTTCCTTAAGTCGACTTAAGCTGCTGCTTAAGTCGACTTAAAGAAAATGTGGTGTGGATGCAGATTAAATTAGTCGACTTAAGCAAGCTTAAATCGACTTAATTTGTAGGTGTAGATGTGACCAGAGTGACCATAATCAAAATGTTGAAAATATTGCCTTAGCTGATTCTTAGTAATCTTTCCCAAAATATTTGGCAGAATTATCAGTGTTTTCTATTGCAGCTTCATTTTTATTATATACCACAATGCCTAGTAATGGCCTAAAAGCCCATTGTGCTAGACACTGTACAAACTCAGATTGTAAACTCCTTGGGACAGGAGCCATCTCTCTCTTCTAAGTATAAGACAGGAGATGGCAGTTGAATACAGACAGAGGGGGGCGTAAGGAAGCCATGGGACAATACTGGTGATGGGTTTTGGTCACAGAACACCAGCCTAACCATTATCAAGTTTTTATAGGCATCATGGCAGAGCAGAGTTCTGAGGAGGGATTTGAAGGAAGATAACAAGGTAGCTTTGTGGATGTTTACAAGGGACACCTTCCAAATAGGAGAAACTGCATGGGAGGAAACTCAAAGGTTTGAAAACTCACATACTTAAGTGTCTGATGGAAGCTGGCATTTCTTGAGTAGAGTCCTCATCAGTGTCTCTTTGAGAATGCCTTGTGGGGAAAAAAAAGCATTACATTCTTGACTTCATAACAGGCTATTGTACCTCCAATACAGGGGGAAAAAAGTTGCAATGAACAGTACTGGCCCAAAGGAGCTAGTGACAATTTACACAATCTGAGGTTCAATCCCTTGTACTTTGAATCTACCTTTTACTCTGAGCCCACTTTTGCTCAGAAATAGAGGTCTCCTTTCCACTGAAACTAAGTGAAACAGTGAAATTTTCAGTCAACATGGGCAACTTTAGAGTTGTTTAAAGAAATTGACATTTCAAAGATTTTTCTCTTTCTTGTGACTGCCATATATTTTTGCGCTCATGCCATTTCAGAGTCATTTTTTCATGCATTTCTAAATAGATGATAATTATACTGGGAAGCAGAAAATGCACACTTTTGTGGACATTGTTAAAAGACAGCAAAGCTCTCGGTAAGTTTCTCTGAGTACTTGGTCGAATGAGTAGTTTCTTTGAGTGGTTGGTTGAATATGTTAGTAAATTGGCATTGCTCTTCTGAATAAGGATCTTTCTTGCCTTATGTACTGAAAAGAAAAGAAATAGGCCCATCTCTTAATTAGCTAGCTGATTTATGGTAGATTAATTCAGGACAGCATGGCATACCTTTCAAAAAGGCAATAACTCCTCAAATAATTCAGGAAGTCCTCTCCAATGTACTTCCTTTAAAAAGCAGCCATATTGGCTGTCCATGCCATCACAGAAGATAGAGTTGGATTAATTTAATTTTAAAATCTTCTAGTTTATCGAACTCTAGTTCACAGTTTCTAAAAGTCAAGCACTGTTGTCATAATACAGTTTATTTATTTATATTTAATTTACTCTACCTTTCTAACCTGATCAAAGCTATGTCGGGAAACAAACAAACAAACAAGCATTACATTCAGTTATTGCTCTTCAAAGACTTTAACAAAAGTTCTGTAGCACGTCTTATTATTGTGCAATGATCAAAGTAATCACAACCCTTCAAAATTATCTAGAATTTTTGGCTAATTTAAATATGATAAATAATAATAGTTCGAGACATCAAATAGCAACATGAAATAGAAACTGTTGATATATTGATACAACATACCATAAAGTGTCAGTGCTTCTCAGGCAGCGCATACATTCTGTCTAGCTGTATATAACTAAAGAATAATTGCAGTACATAAACTAATTTCTGCTCCAAGCTTATGGACACAAACTAAAGGTCTTGGAATACCTATATGGAAATAATTGTACAAAACTTATGTAGATAACATAGTCATTCCTACAAAATAAAGGCAGCAACCAAGTAGCTGTCAAAATGTAACAATTCAGAAGTATATTCTCATCTTAAATAAGGTGCGAATTAGAGAGATAATAAAGGCAATCTCAAAAGCTGCATAAATCTTGAACCAATGTGGTTCCCTTTCCTCTGGTATTCTTCGAAGAAATTGGGAAAGAGTATATGCTCTCAGTCTCAATCATGGGATCAGATATGTTTGCTACCTAGAATTCAAATTAGACCTTTAACAGGGATTTTCAAAAGAGCTAAGAGGAATTAGGCACCCAACTTCATTGACTTTCAACTTTTCTAAATGTGTTAGGCTCCTTTTAAAATTCCAGCCAATGTGAAAACACATAGTATAAGGCACTCCTTCCCTGGAAGAGGCTAGATTCTAATGCAAGATCGAATATCGAGGGGCAGAATCACCAGAGGTTTGATCAAAAGTAAATGGAAAGCCATTGAAGTTCATTAGAATTTAGCTAAGGTCTAGAGTGATAGAAGATGGAGGATATCACTTGTAAAAGATACATGATTATGTAAATGACTTACTTCTGTAATTAATAGGTTTTCACTCAAGTATTTTTGTAGTATTTTTTATATAAATTAAACCTTGATTCTGCCATCAATAAGAAAATTAATACAATCATTCCATTTCCAAAATGTAAAATTCATTCTTCCATTAAAAACAAATGCAGGGAATATTTCACATCAAAATCTCATTTTTTGCCTCCATGTCAGTCAAAACCCCTCAGTTCCAAGTAGCAAGTCTCATGTATGTCCCACAGCTGTACTTCAGTAGCATGTATTCCATTTTTAAAAAATCTATGAAAACAAAGAAATAATAATGACACTTAGGGCATGAACACATATGGAAAGACCAAGGTAGAGACCAACCTTTGGAGAGTCTCTCTCTACTGGGTAGGAACCATGATCTAGTGGATTGGAAGGAAGCTGGATTCAGTGCCTAGTTCAGTTCAGACTGGTGCTGAACCCCTATTAAAATCAATGGAAGTTAGAGGCTCTGAGGCTATATCTACACTTGCACTTTTACGTTGACTTAATGTGTCTACCCTTAAAATTAAAGTCGACTTAAAGGGGAACTTACAAAGTCGACCTAGAGCGTCCACACTGGATGCTCTAGGTCGACTTTGTGGAGCTACGGGGACCTTGGCCAGGTCCACGGTGGTGGTGGGGGGGCACCCCCAGTGTTCAATGGGGCAAAGGGGTACAGGGACCGTGGCAAGGCAGAGCCCTGTGTGTGATGCTGTCTGGATTTAGGGAAGCATTTATGATATTATTTTCTATGGATATCTTATAAATGCTATAATCCTTAGGAACTATGTCATGTTTGGTATCAATAGAAAGGTAGTAATTTGCTGGGAATGATTATATAGTTTATGTCTAGGAATTCTATTTTGATTAGAAGTTAAGAATTTGATGTTATATCCATACTTTAACTTGTGTCATTCTGGACAAATGCCTTAGACGGGAGGGTGTGAACAACCATTGTCTCCTTAATGTTAAGGAATCTGCCAGGTGATATGGTCCCAGGGAGTAAACTGATGAGCCATTAAGGACACAATGGTCGTATTCTTTATGTCCTTAATGTATTACGTAGGCATGGGCTCATTGGAATATTCAGTAGTCAGGTCTTTTGCTCAGATGTATTTCTATGAGCTCCATAAACTATCAATGGCAGAAATGCTATAGCAGTATCTAGAAAGGGGTAAACTCTTGCCATTGGTAGACAGCTTTCTTTACATTGCTGGAGACCATGAGATCCTGCTCCATCACTAATGGTAGATCTCCATTTTGCTTCCCATTCACTGAAATCTTGGTTCAGAAAGAGATCCAGCAAAAGGAGATAAGAGACAATGGCAGCATTGGGTGGCTAACATGAAGTGAAATTTCAGCTGTTAAGTTTGTAAGGTATGTTAGGACCTTTTGGGATGGGGCATGTTAAAGTTCTCCTCATTCACATTGTATGTCTATAAATGTCACTGTGCTGTTATAGATGCATCACTGTGATATCTGAACACTTTTCTTATTGTTTATATAAAGTAAGGAGAAAGGAGGTGTGGCCTAGTAAAACACATACAAGTGTGAAATTCAGCAGCTCCCGCTTTCTAATGCCACTGATTCGTTGTATGGCTCTGGAAAAGTCACTGTAGAAAGATGAGGGCTCCACCTAGAACTGGGGCAGGTCCTGGCCTTCCCTGTGTCTACCAAGTTCATGTACTATCCCAAAGGCCTTTCCTGCAGGCCTGTTCCTCTCCACTGAATGGGTGGTGATGGGGTGCCTCTATGAGAGAATCCTTGCAGCAGGTTGACCATGAAGGGGAAAAATCTGGGCAATGGCATCAATTTTAATGTTACAAATGGGAGTAAATACAATGTTATTTCTCATTGAAATGTAACTCAGACTGCACAAATAAACTAACACTGATGGGTGAGCAGAGCTATTTGCTATCATCAGTGCAAAGGGCAAACTGGAAAAGCCTGGTTTGACACACTAAAGGTTGGCTTTGACACTGATCTAAAGATGTTGCTCAGCTGAAGGACCGCTCCCCCATCTGAGCGCAGAACATTGATGAGGGATGCACCACGAGAACTAGAACTGATTAGATCCTCTGCTTCCAACTTTTGTTCAAGAGCACCTAAGTCTTTTAATCTTCAAGGCATATTGAAAGACCTGCTTCTTTCCTCAGGATTTTTCTGACGGTGTGGATTAAACAGGGAAAGTATCTGTTTGGGTAGATCTGCAGGGCAGTGCAATAAAACACCTGTGGCTGACCTAGTTCAACTGACTTGGGCTCATAAGGCTATAAAGTTGCAGGGTAGATATCTGGTCTTAGGCTGGACCCCAAAGTCTGAAAGCTGGTCTACACTGTAGCGGGATTTTGGCAGCAGTCGAAGTACTTAAAATACCTCGCGTATCTCTCTTCGACTGCCTATCGCCTACATACCACAGTGTCTTCAAGACGCTGAGTTGAAGGGAAATGCCCTCCCTTCGACTCAGCACTACTCCACTTACCAAGGTGGTCTTCAGCAATCAACTTCCTGATTGACTGAGAAAGTCTTCACAGAACCGATCTCTCAGTTGGGAAGATTGCTCTAACAGCAGCGAATTTGCTGCCATTAGTGAAGAGTAGCCCTGAGACACCACAATGGGGGTGGCCCCCAGAGTCTCAGCTCCAGCTTAAACCCAAACCCAAGCATATATGCTGAAGTTCTATAGCTCCACAGTCCATGCCCCTCAAGCCTGAGTCACTGACCGGACTGGCTGCAGGTACTTAATTGCAGTGTAGACAAAACCTTTTTGCTTATTTAGGTAGCTTGTAGCTTAGAGGTATTGCTATTTTTTTTTTCTGTTTTCCTGCACAGAGATGCTATGAAGGGCAGGTGAATGTTATAAAGAAAATATATGTATACGTTTAAAAATACAGAATACATATTTCAGGGCTGCTAAGTTACAGTTGCTTCGGAAACCATACTTTTCCATTTCCTGACTTATGTATGTTTTAATGCCATGGCTGAGATTTTAGGTGGTTTTCTTGCAGCTAATGCTGTCTACATTCTATACAGACTTACTTGAGGCATTCTTTTCTACACAGGCTTATCCACAGGGAGTATAAAGACCATTCTTGCCTTCTTGAGACATATTTTTCTGTCAGATAGAGATAAAATACAGCTCTTAATCTTACTCCCTCCTCCCTCGCTTTAAATCATTCTGTTTTTGAATTTTTTTTTCCAAACTAAGGAGCTGAATTCTAATTGGAATGACGTCTGATAAGAGTAGATCAGTGTTATTAATAGGGTAATGAACAAGATATACATTCTACAGTTCTAGACTTTGCAATGTGTATAAAAAAGGAGAGTCTTAAAATGTACTATACAATGATAAATAATAAATTGTCCCATTTACTATTCTCTTATTTATCGTATCATGCAATCTGAATGAAATTATAAAGGCCATACATCTTGATACAGTAATAAAACAAAAATATTACAAATAGCTAATACAATAATGAAAACATATGGGGGAGTCTCATCAAAATTCAATAAGGTTAATGTAATCTCTACCTGCTTTGTTTTTTTGACAGAATGTAAATCTCTAATTGTTGCATTACTAATATTTTATGAAATGACAGTTGCAAAAAAAGTTTCTAGGCATGTTATAATTTATCTATAGTATTCCCTGTCATTCCCAGAATTAATAGATTTAATACAAGCTCAATTTCCATACAATGCTAAGAACAATTATGGATGTAGGGATTCCATTGCACTAGATGAGTTGGCACATGTCCCACTCTTAAAAGCCAAGTCATTCCCACAATAGGTCCTGAAAGGTTTGCTGCCTCTAATATTTTTTGTTGTCTGGTCTGGTGTCTTAAATTTCTGATTGGCCTGACTAGAACTTAATCCCATAGTTATCCCTGGCAGAATTCCTACGTAAGCCAATGAAAGTTTGCCTGAGAAAAAACTCAAGACCATGCAGCTACAGTAAAATCCATATTTGGGAATTGCAGGGCTTTTGCAGTGCAGAGGTTAGACATTAGGGAATGGCCAACAGAGTAAAATAAAGGAAGCTCTCTTTTCACCCACATCTCACTAAATTCTGAGAGCTAGATTCTGATTTTACACACCATTACCTGTGGAAGTTTGTGCCTAAGCCTCAGCAACCCAAGGGTGGCCCCATTCTGACTCTCAGAACCCCCACTGAATCATAGTTCTTCCTGGGATTCCTCTTGTCCTTGGGGAATGGGATAGTACTTTACTAATGGCTCCTCTCTTCTGGCTATTGAATAAAAGGAAGTAGGGGAGCCAAGACTCTCCATTCATTTCCTCACCCCTTTCTGCACACCTACGCAAGAAAGACAGTAAGCTGATGAGTAGCCTTGCTCACTTCTACACAGCTGCACTGAAGGTGGACTGCAGAGCCAACCTCAGGCTCAAGAGGGGTATTACTTCCCTGTCTGGGTGTATAATCTGAGTCATAATCTAGCCCTAGCAGAGGAAAAAATTACAAAGGAAAATTTTCTAACAAAACACTGCATTGGCTGACCTGACTTGAAACTCACACCACGTCCATATGACAATGGAGAAAATGTAGAGGTTGGCATGGCATTTTCCTTCAACATAAGATATCTTTCGAAAGCTCTGGATTCATTTGACATACATCATGAATGGCGTAGCAGTATGTAAGGGCTTGTCTGTTATTGAAGGCATTCAGCTTCTTCATGGCTCACTCTAGAAATGACAGGATGGCTTGCCTTTGTGACCTCGCCTCGTAATTATTTTATGCAGCTCATTCTGTCTTCTTCATTAATACAGAGTCAGCTCTCAGCTATTTCTTTCCAAATAGAAAAGCACACTGCTCTTTCAGAGATGAGACCTTCACCATTCTACAAGTACTGCTGGTGCAGATTTGCAGCTGCCTTCTGATAGAGGGTCCTCACTCTTCCTAGCAACCACGTACTAGGTGCATTTATAGAACATTTTTTTTCTCTTCTCCAAAATGATCTTTAGTGATAATGTCCTGCTGTTTCAAATAAACTGTATGACTAAAGAAATTTCTGTAATATCAAATATTCTAGGCTATGGTGGGGAGGGGGCAAGTGGGGCTGGCCTTACAGATGAGTGCCATGGACAACTGCCCAGGGCACTGTGGTCGGCGGTGCTCACCTCTGCTTGAGTTAACCCCTTGGAAGCATATAACAAACCACATACTAAAGAGCCAACAAACATATGGAACATGCAATATTCATAAAATATTTTGCGGCAGGTTCTATGCTTCTACATTAATTCCAAAGAAGATACCAAGCTGTGCTCCGACAGCGCTGTTAATGTAGGTAGCTTAAGTATGCTGAATAACATGAACTCTCGCTCCTGAATGCTCTCTTACAGTGTGTGGACAGAATTGCTACTAACCATTGCACTAGATAAAACCATACTAATTCAGAATTGCTACTAATCATTGCACTAGATAAAATTAATGGGAACAAAAATATCCAAAAGCGCATTTCCTGGGGCATATATTAACCTAGAATTCTGTGCAGGTTTGACAGGCTGTTCCCCAGATCTGGGCTTGTATGCCATGATTACCCCTCAAGCCCCACTCCTGGACCCCAATTCACCCCGCCCTGCCAAGTGACCACTCACTCCTGAGTCATTCCACCAGCCATCAGCATGTAATTGGTGCCAGGCAGTGGGTGTAAACCCACTAGCCACACAGGTGTCAGTCTCCAAGTGAGCACCCCCAGCCCCAGATAACACACTGGGAGCTACTGCCTTACAGGGATTGGGACCCACTCCCAATCACCATAGTCTCAAATCCATCCACTTAAAAAAAGAAGTGGATTGTGCCCAACTTTTTGCATTCACACCCTCTAAAGATCACACAGCTTTAAATAAAACAAATACTAGTTTATTGATCCGAGTATGAGAAAATGGCCAATCTAGGCAGAATCATAATATAAATGAGTCAAGAGTGACCACTATCAAATAAAAGGTATAAACTTCATACTAATCTAATATCTCTACCTAAACTGACCTCATAGTCCAAGATTATGTGCAAGGTTTTCTGCTGTTCGGTGATTTATAGTCATTCTCCGCCTATTTCAAGGCAGGGCCCAGATTTTGCTTGAAGTTGGGGAGAGTTGCAAGAAGTGGGCCTAAAATAATATTTCCACTAGGACATGGAAATGTCCTAGCCATTTTGATGTCATTGCGGAAGCTTTTCTGCGGATCAGAGAAAGAAATCCACTAATATTCAAAACTCCAGTGATGTTGCATGTTAAAAAATTATACGTACTGATCAATAAAGTGTGAAAGGACTGATGAAACAGACTGTACTTTTCTGGGACAGTAATTTTGCTTCATGAATTATTTACAAGGATTATGAAGTAGAAACAAAAGAAATATGAAAGCAAGACTTACCTTATCATTCATAATCTTGCAAACAGCTGCAATGAGGCCATAATCATTTGCTGCATGCTGGGACATCAAAGAACAATGTAATATTGTGGCACATAAAAATGTATTATAATGTATTAAAGAAATTAGTCTCTGGTGAGTTGATAAGTATAAGCTCTGAGATTCTCTGCTAAGAGGAAGTTGCTGTTTTTGCTGACAAAATGGGTTTCTTCAGAGCTATCTTGCCCTGGCATCGAGGATCAAGTTAAAAATGAACTATAAAAGGTTGAATTTGCAGTTGATTTCAAACTTGCAACAGGCAAAAAAATGTGCTACAAAATGACTTCCCAAATGTAATGAAGCAAATTACTATAGATTTTGGGCTTATTGCTGGCACGGTCATGGTGGTAGCAATTCCTTCATGAAAGAACATTAGAAAGTTTTAGTGGCACTTAGGTTTGATTAACTTTTTTTTTTTTTTTTTTTTTTTTTTAGTAATTTAACTAAGTGCATGCACTAAGAATTAATCACTGATTCTTTTATATTATGTGTTTGTGCATTTTTGTATCATAAATTCACTTCATGTCCTATTACTCATGTTCCCCAAAATTAAGACTGGAGGGTTGGAGGAGAAACAAATACCTTCGTTACATGGTTGTTTTCTGAGCATTCTTTTCCCAAACTAAACATTGGTTTCCCATAATCTTTTCTATATATGGCTGTCCTTTGTGTCTGCCTCCATAAGAACATTAGGAGCCCATATTTCCTGTTCAGAAAGGACATTCCATCATAGGTTGCCAATTCCATATTTTTTTTCTTACATAGCCAGTGTCTGACAATGTTGTCAGCTGTTCGCAATGCTATTTAAATCCAGAAAGTGCTACGTATCACAGACATTATATAGAGACAGGTCTGGTGAAAGCTGTACATTTTTCTTTTGTTATGTCTTTGTTGATCCTTGAGTGTGGCTTTTGAGTGGCATAGATGCTAGACTCTTACCTGGGATCAAACTGTCTGGGTTTCATTCTTGGCTGTACCACTGAATTACCAGGTGATCTTGGGGAAAATCACTTTACCTACATGTCTGTTTCTCCATCTGTAAAAACAAGCTAATGATACTGACCTTCTTTGTAAAGTGCTTTGAGATCTTGGGACTTAAAGTCCTATATAAGAGCTAGTACTAAAAATAATCTCTTATTTGTGTGAGTGTACACACTTCTTGTGGCACTGACCAGCAAATGATCTTTGTACCGCACCAACATTAATGAATTTATTCTCAGCAGCCCTGCAAATTATGAAAGTTTTATCTGTGTTGTAGAGATGGGAGCTGAGTCAGAAATGCAAAGTGATTTAAGTCACACATGAGGTTTTAGTACTGGGAATTGTACTGAGTTCCCATTTAGTGACATAAACAGATGCCATCTTTCTATATTTTTTTAAAGAATTTCCTAAGTATAGCTTCTCATTTTGAAACACATGTAATATATTTCCACCTCCACTCTGGCAGCCCCATCAAAAATTACAGTCTTTCAAATCAAGTTGAAGTGTCTGAAGAGCTTGAATAGATTATTTACAGTTCTGTGGCTTAATACAGGCATCTTTCACAGCAGCACATTTATTTTTCTAATTTTATATGCAGATTTCCACAAGTTTGTTTCTCTCTGCCGAGATGAGTTGACTTGTAATAAGAGCATACAGCATAGATATTAAAAGGCCAGCCTGATCACAATCTAGAGGTTTCCTTATAGGGAAGCTCAACATTATTCTGAAGAATAATTGAGAAACACTTTTATTTTTAAATTTCTATCTCAAAGGAAAACAAAACACAGCAGCTCAAAAAAAATCAAGGAAGTTATGTGTGCTTTCTCCATAAAAAATATTTTTCACTGAATGTTTGAAGCATTAAAAAATTGGAAGATTTTTTTCATGAGCATTTATTGGTTTTTGCCCACCTACTTCCAAAAATAAACAAAAAAAATCCAAATTCATTTTTTCCCCAAACTAACTATAAAACAGAATTTTGTATAATCCACACTAACAGATGTGGGTCAAAACAATGTCAACTTTCCTAGATTTTACAGAACTAGTCTGGTCTACAGGTTTGCCCTCATATGTGCAAACATCTTATTGATAAAGCATGAGTCACTTGTTCAGGCAAGAATTTGGTGCTCTGTATGTATGCCCACATGTGTGCGCATTTTTTTAATTTTTCAAAATACTTGTTTCTACTATTTGCCTAGATTGGTTTCCAAAAATACTCTATTGAGGATTCATGGAGCAAGCAATTTTCATGTCATCCTGCCAACACTGGGGAAATAGCAAGCTGAAACTGTATCTCTGAACAGTGTTGAAAATTATTTTTTTTTTCCTTGAAAACAGCACCATTCCCTTTCAACATAAAACCCTTTCAACATCTTCTCCTGTCGCCTCCAGCATCTTTCAATAGGAAACCTATGAAGAGGCTGTCCTCAGATGTGACTTCTGACAAACTCTATCTCTTATCTATATATGTCTGAATCTCCATATGAAGAAACTAACACCCGGGGCCCACTATGCATTTCTTACACAGCCAGAACTCCCAACATCACTCTACTTCTGGTCAGAGACTGTGGAATAGCCTTAAGTTTTATAGGTTGACATCATTAGGCGAGAAAAAATAGGGACGGTATAATTCTAATGCAGTATTTTCTGTGCAGTGCTAAGCAACTGGGTATTTTACTGATTTGGGGATAGTCTTATAAGTGGCGGGGGAGGGGTTGGTTTGGGGGTTTTTTTGTCATGTGACCTAGCCTTTTGTAAAAATTTCAGTGGTTTATTCTCACTTATGCTGATCAGGATGACTATGAAATGCTAGCTAGCAAAATTGAAGTACAGGAATCAATATGATTTTCCACCATATAAAATCCTGCAAGCATTGTTTCTGTATGCAAATATAAAGAGGTTTCTAGAGGCAAATAGACACACACATAGGTACAATTCATTTTTTAAAAAATATATAAGCCAGGAAACAAATGCTTTACATGGGAACACTAATATTAATATGTCAAGTTCCAGGGGGGTAGGTAGCCGTGTTAATCTGTATACAGCAAAAATAACGAGAGTCCTGTTGCACTTTGAAGACTAGCAAATTTCTTCGGGCATGAGCTTTCATGGGCTGCAACCCATGAAATACATCTGACGAAGTGGGCTGCAGCCCACAAAAACTTAGGCCCGAAGAAATTCGTTAGTCTTTAAATTGCCAGCAGACTCTCGTTGTTTTTGCAGTAAACAGACCAATATTAATGAATGAACATGATATTTGACTGATATTTGTAGCTACTTATGAGATCTTTCCATGGAAAATGTTCTAGATATCCAAGGTATTTTCTCTTATTAAAAAGGGAGCTATATATCTTTTAGCAAAGCACAGAGTATCAGAAGAAAACATACAGTACTGAATCACCTCCCAGGAGCGTAGCAATGATCTCAGAATCTCTTAGTATACTAATTGCGTCTGACAAGGGAAAAACATTAAACCATTAAAAAAGAAAACACAACCGTCAGTTATGCTCCATATACTATCTCATTTTGCTTTTATTCCTTATTAAAATGGAACATGACATCCTTCTTAAATACATTGTGCTTAAATGAGATTATTTTCCTTTCTTTAGTTGTATTTCTTAACTCCGCTAAACAGTTGAACTCTTGATGCCAAGGTCCATGTCTATGTTTAAGTCAACTGCATTGCACAGATAGAGTAGAGCAGAACTTGGCTGTGCGTTTCTTATACACTAAGGATCTGATTTTCCACAAGGACTGTGCACTCATAATTTCTTTTGAAGTCAATAGGGTCTGCAGGTATTCAGCACTTCTGATAACTGCACCCCAAATACTGGGGGATGGGCTACTTCTGCATCAGGTAGATCTAGCCTAGCTCCATGCTTCAGGCCCCCAGAGCTCACAAGTATTTGGATATGTAACTGGGATTCAGGCTCAACTCTTCAACCAACCAGCCTTTGGAGCAGTGTTTGTTCAGCACAGTCTCTATCTTTATGCACAATTGAGATATACATTTATTTTTAAGTCTCTGTCCTCAAAGGGAAACAAAACAAAGAGGCTCAAAAAATCTGAGCAGAGATTTGTCACTGTCACACACAGTCATGTAGAATTTACTGCCATAATACCACAACGTCAATATGTACCATACCATAAAGCAAGAAAAACGTAAATTGTCTGATCTGAAAGGTAGATACACTGGAAACATATTTCACTCTCTTTGAGCTGCAGCTTCACACAACCATCAGTCCTAGCAGCCACATATCTTTGAAAAGGAAAGAGTGAGGGGAAATGTATTGGCCATATGTAGTCCCAAAATGAGCAGTCATAATTTCCATTGCTGTTCAACCTCAGGCTGGAGTTCAAGCTCTGGTACCCTGCATGGTGGGAGGGTCCCAGAGCTCAGTCTGAGCCTGAATGTCTCCATGACAATTAAACAACCCCTTAGCTTGAACCCCCGTAAGCCTGAGTCAGCTGGCACAGGCCAGCCACAGCTTTCTAATTACAATGTAGACACAACCTCAGCAGAAAGATGGTCCCATGGTTAGATCACTAACCTAGCAATCTGAAGATCTACATTCAATGCCCTGCTTTGGTGCAGACTTCTTGGCCATCACACTTAGTCTCTCCGTGCCTCAGTTCCTTATCTGTAAAATGGGACCTTTTTTGTCTCATGGGTGTGTTGTGAGGATAAATATATTTAAGATTGCAAAGTGCTTGAAACTCAAGAACGACACCACCTAAGTACCAGAAGAGTTTAGAGAGTTTATTGCTTTTGTGTGTGTGTGTGCGCGTGCTGCCTGTTCACTTTAAGCAAAGTCCTGTGTGGAAAACAATACTTAAGAATACAAAGATAGACGTTTTAGCTGAACCTGAGAGACAGAGGCACCTGCAGCTCATAAAAATACTCTGTTCTGAGCCAGCTCTGTTGTATGTTATATACACTGTTTATTTTGTCTTCTACATTACTTTTAGGACACTTGCATGACAAAAAAGAAGCCTCTGCTGTTCCAGGTTTAGTCTTCGGTTTGTGGATTTTGCTGCTGACTGTGAAAATAATTATGGTAAAGCAGAAGATTACGCTCATTCCACAAATGAGATCATCACAAGGTTTAAATTTAAAAGCAGGCAAATATCCTTCATAAAAGGGGCAGAAAATAATCATGAGATACTGCACAGGAAGATTTCTGTTCTAAATACAGCAAAAAAGATTTTCAAAGTTCTCCATTATAAACCTATAGTTTATTACCACATAGTTATAAGGGTTTATATGACTACTTACCCATTAGGCATCCTGAAGGGAAACAGAAAGGTTCTGTTTGCACACAGGGTGGCCCAGTGGCAGACTGCACATAGGGTTAAATTGCCTATGCAAAGGAAAAGTGACGTCCCCACTACCACCTAACCACCTGCAGCACTTTTATAACTGCTAACGAGGAGCTCATTTCTACATGGCTGCATGGTGAATAACTGGCAGGGGCTGGAGAAACAGTCAGTCAACACAGCATGTTTCGTGGAGGCTATAGTTCTTCTGAAATTTGCATCATATAGTATTGTTTTCCTTTGTAATAAGTCTTGCTCACCATAGCTTTAACAGACTATGTAGCTGTGTAAAGAGATGAATAAACTAATGACTGAATGGCACCTTTATACGCCTTGTATGCATTTCTGGAAGAGGTCAATATAGACCCAGCCCTGTGATTAACTGAGCCTTCACTGGGATTTTGCATGGATTTCACTCAAGTTGTTTTGTATGCACTGTCCCTTTCACTCTGCTACCTTACTACCAATCCTGCGGAGACAATGGAGTGGGCTAAAAGCAGTACGTCTTGAGAAGGAAGCTATTTGAACTGGGCAGGAGCGCGTTTGACAAAAAGAACAGAGAAAAGAGGAGGCAGCACTTTGTTATTGTCATTCCTGTTTGTTGGAGAAATTTACCTCACCACACTGGGGCATAATGGATACTGAGTGAATTCAGGCTGTCACAGAAAGCAAGTACAGCTACTGTACCTCAAAATAGCCAAACAGCCAACTAAAGCTACTTGATGTTGCCTATAACATCATCCATTGTACTTTGACAGCACGGTTTTGTGTTTTGTTCTCTTTTAAGTCACTGGAGTCTTATCTCATCCCCTTCCCAGCAATTCACTTGCGAATACAACTATGTAGTGGGTAGTTTCCTTGCTCTGGCAGGAAAAGGGATAAAAACCCAGCAGAAGGGAACAGCCAATAAGGGCAGGAGGCTGCAGGGCCAATCAGGGGCCAGGATCCTGTATAAGGGTGCGTCTACACTTGTAAATTAAGTCGACTTCAGCTTGCTTAAATCGACTTAATTTACCCTGCGTCTACACTACAGTTTTCTTAAGTCGACTTAAGCAGCTTGCTTAAGTTGATTTAAGGTAAATAAAGTCGACTTAATAAAAATTAAGTCGACTTTATGAAACCTAGAATTACTTCGACTTAAGGCTTAATTTGACTTTTTAATTAATGTGACTACACGAATGCCCTTCCTGTCGGGGGGGACACAGGGGGAGCCTGGCATGCTTTCCCCGCCCCCCCCCCCCAAAGGGCAGGGCAGAGCCGTGTGTAACGCTGTCTGAATTTAGGGAACCATTTATGATATTATTTTCTATTAATGTCTCATAAATGCTATAGTCCATAGGAACTATGTCATGTTTGGTATCAATAGAAAGGTAGTAATTTGCTGGGAATGATTATATAGTTTGTGTCTAGGAATTCTATTTTGATTAGAAGTTAGGAATATGGTTGTTATAGCTATACTTCAACTTGTGTGATTCTGGGGAAACTCCCCAAACAGGATGTCTACAACAACCATTGTCTCCTTAATGTTAAGGAAGCTCCCAGGTACAATGGGCCCAGGGAGAAACCTGATGAGCCATTAAGGAGACAATGGTTGTAGACATCCTGTCTGGGGAGTTTCCCCAGAATTACACAAGTTAAAGTATAGATATAACAACCATATTCCTAACTTCTAATACAAATACAATTCCTATACATAAACTATATAATCATTCCCAGCAAATTACTACCTTTCTATTGATACCAAACATGACATAGTTCCTATGGACTATAGCATTTATGAGATATTAATAGAAAATAATATCATAAATGGTTCCCTAAATAAGGACGTCACACCCTGCCCCTATGCCCTGCCAGGGTCCCTGTCCCCCTTTGCCCCATTGTACACAAGGAGTGCCCCCCTGCCACTGTGGACCTGCCCAAGGTCCCCCTAGCCCCCAGAAGTCGACCTAGGCATCCAGTGTGGACGCTCTAGGTTGACTTTGTAAGTTTCCCCCTAAGTCGACTTTACATTTAAGTGTGGACATGCTAAGTCGACTTAACTTAGCTAAAATCGACTTAAATTTAAAAGTGTAGACATAGCCTAAGAGAAAGGCGGCAGTCCCTGCTCGGGGCAGTTTTCCCCTGGGTTGTAGGACTGAAGGATGTATTGTTGAGCTGGCTGCAGGAGGCAGGACCAGGGACAGATCTGTGCAGATTGCCAGGGCTTAGTTATAGCCCAGACCCTGATACAAGGATGAAAGGTACCTGGGGGAGGTGTGGGCATGACCCAGGGGACCTACAGACCTGTGGGCAGAACTCTGTTGGGGGCTGAGGCAGTGCCCAGTCAGGGCGCATAGGGTCCCTGGGCCAAGGCCTGGAGAAATAGGCAGGACCAGGTCCCTCACCCAGACTGCCAGTGTGCAGTGATTGTACTGCTGGCGGTTGACACAAAATGGGCTGGCTGGGATTAGATTGTACCTGAAAAGTGATGCGGCTGGAGGCATGGGTTTCATACTAGAATCCATAAAAAGATGGAGTACAGGCTATTGGACAGGGTCGCCACTTGAGCAGTTCCCCAAGAAGACCATCACCAGGAGAAGCCCCTCCGGCAGGTCACATGCTGACACCCATCTACCAACTCAAAGAAAATAAACTGTAAATTGAAAGCAAAGGAAAAGTATATTGTTAAAAAAGCCATTCTCAATCAGTGCTGCTTCCTGGGTGGAACATTAAGGATAGAAAGGTATATTGTGAGTAACTAGTTTGACCTGTCTAACACAGGTTATACCATTTCAACCGGTTATTTCTGTGTAAAGCCCAATAAATCATCTGAAATAGAGTGTGTATGTGTGTGTGTATGTATGTGTATATATATATATATATATATATTTTTAAAAGCCAGTGATTTAAATATTTCAAGTGGTGGATAATCCAACAAGTAACTTGAGAATAATTTAAAGGTACCACTAAGTTTTCATATCCACCACATGGTCTCTCCCTAGTATTTGAATGCAGAAGCTCTTTCAATGTAACAAGGAGTCATATCATCCCACCAGTAGTCCACCATCCTGGGTCATAGAACAGATGGTAGGAAATGTCCCACTTCTTTTTTTAAAAAACCTTGTAGCATTCTTATTTTACAATACAATTCCAGACAATTTAGAAAGGAGGCATACAAACACAGTCTTTAACTGAAATACAGTGATGTAGCCCCTTTAATTTTCTATAATAGTTCTGCTGTATTACACCCTACACAGTATTTAAGTCCTCTATTTCCCTCCTATTTCTTAGAGAATATTGTGAGATTTGGTTATTACAGGCCAGTTACTTCTAAAAAATGAGTAATGCTTCCAATGGGTGCTGCTAAAATGCACAGAGGCATATTTTAATTGCCTATGAATATTGAAAACCTCATTACTGTTACAGTTCTATAATTATCCTCGTCCCCTGACAAAAACATGCAGCACACAATAAAAAAGGCAATCCATTAAAAAGTGTTGACATCCACATTCAACAGTTTTCTAGCTTTATGCTAACTAGTAGGTTGTTTATCTTAGGCTATTAAAATCATTTCTGGAAGACACTGGTTCCAAATTTAGACTAACCTCTTCCTGTGTAAATGCAGTTTGTATAGTTAGTGTCCTAAATACAGGTTGTTCCAGACAACCAGCAGGATCAGCAAAGACCCAGTTCTGCGATGAGCTCTGTGGAAGGAGTTGTGGGGACGTCTGTTGCAATCAACAATGCTCTGCTTGGGCAGGAAGGTCTGCCACTGCTGACCTTTTCAGACCCAGGGAATCTGAGACATGCTAGAAAACTCAGAACTATACAATAAAAGGGAGTTGAGGGGTGCGTGTGTGTGTGTGTGTGTGTATGCGTATGTGCGTGCATGCGTATGTGCGTGCATGCCTCTGTGCGTTTTTTTTCATATCCCTGTCTCAGCCTGACTTTTCAAGGATTTGAGTCCATCACAGCCCCAAATAGAATGGTTTATTTTTTTGTTTGTTTTTGTTTTGTTTGGTTCTTTTTAAGCTGAGGCTGTAGAATCTCATGGTTCCAGCCTGGGAGATCACTGTTTCAATCCCATGTATGTCAGCCAAGATGGGAGCTGTCACGTGTGTATTATGAAGTTCACATGCTGGCCTTTAATCTTCCTGCAAGGTGGGTGGTACAAATGAAGCAAAAGCAAATGGACCATTCAGTTTTGTAAACCAGGAAGAGCACAACTCTGATCCATTCTCATATTTTAGAACATTACTTCGGTTACGTGATGCATACCATATTCACTGCATTGGGATAGTGTGATAACGCCTCTTTATTTCTTTTACTCAGTGTTTTATTCATGTCTGCTTCATGCAGACATTTGCAGTAGCAGCTGCTGAAAGTGGAATGGAACCATAATGATATTTACCAAAGTTTGGAAAACTACTTTAATTAACATCTCAAGAGCAAACGCCTGCGGTTCTTTTGAAATGACAGACTTTTCAAATAGGCTTTTGCAAGTGAAAATGAAGCTTTAAAGTTTCAAAAATGGCCATGGGGGTTTGCTTCTAAAAGCCATTTGGTCATCCAGGATTGCAGCTGTGAGGAACGTGTACAGGACTTAAAGACTCGTCTATAATAGCACTTATGCTGGCAAAGCTTCAATCACTCAGGGTGTGAAAAAACCCCACTCCCAAGGGTGAGAGAGCTCTCCCAAGGACTTAATGTGGTCCACACAAATGTTTATGCCAGCAAAATTTGTCTCTCAGGGATATATTTTTCACATGGCTGAGGACCAACAGTTTTGTCTTCATAAGTGCTAGTGTAGACAAGACCTCAGTCCACAGGATCCTATGAGAGCAAAAAGTATGTGAAGATGAAGTTACAAAACAGGATGATTGCTATGGCCACTGAGTACACTATCAAGGGATTTCACTGCACCCTATATAAAGGACTTTGGTAGCAAATCATCGTCTGTCCTTCTGCCATATGCTCTGTAATTAGTGTTTTTTGAAAAGGTTTCTCTGGCCGCTTGTACGTGGAAAGTTTGCAATGGTGGTCTTTTATGAGTTTATTTCTGTGGTCTCAGAAAAATAAGCTTGTTAGATCACAGAGTTACCGGTATCACTTGAGCAGGTATTTCCTTTCATTACATTATTGTAAGGGAAAAGTAACAGTGGTATCATGCTATCTGTTCATAATCATCTTGCATTCTTTGTAGGCTATATCTTGACTAAATCCTAGTTACACGGTATGCTAAGAATAAGTCATTTATTCTTCTCTCTGGCTACCGTTGTTGTGGTTGTTCCTGCAGAAACAGATCATTGGAGACTTTTTTTAGGTAATACCAAGCAAACCACAGTATAAGAGGATAAAGTGACCAATGAGAAAAATACATGATTTAGCAGATTGTAAAGAGAGAGATTTCTCTGTGCAGAAAGTATTAACTTATACTGTTCTGTTCTGAGTTTTCACATGCAAAGGATTTGATTGGCAGTGATACATGTGATCATGTTGTTGCTATTTTTTTCTGTGAAATACTGCTATTCACAGATACAAACAACACTTTCAGTTGATTCTCAAAAGTCTATAGCCTAAAACAAGGAAGGAAAACTGAGAAAATGAAACACTTGTCAGCTATAGTACAAGTAATGACAGTAAAAAAAATCTGGGAGATTAGGAATAATGACAGTTGCTGCTCAATAGTATCTAATTGTTGACTGAAGCTATGCCTGGTAGGCAAGCTGTATATAAGCTAATTATAACCTATAACTTCAGCACAGAATTTGCTGTTGCTAAGAAAACTTAAATGAGAAGTAACAAGCTCACATTAAAGCATCTATTCAGTAGTCATGTACACTTCAAAATTCAAGATGTTCTGGATGTATGGTTTAGAATATATAGAGACTGCCATTATAAAGGCAACATTTGCCATAAATGTAGTATAGTTAACCATGCAATCACCTTTAAATGGCAATATTATTATAGTAGTAATGCAAATATAAAATAAAAATTAAGGTGCTCATCCTCTGCAGAGTCCTTGCAATAATAAAAGCTATTTTATAATAGTTCTTTTAGTTTTATGCAAGGGTTATCACTGTGAACCATGTATCTGTTTTTCCTGGAAGTGCCTTCTTCAGAATTTTCCAGAGGGGTAGCCGTGTTAGTCTGTGTACAGCAAAAAACGACGAGAGTCCTGTGGCACCTTATAGACTAACAGATTTTCTTCGGCATAAGCTTTTGTGGGCTATAACCCACTTCGTCACATTCATGAAGTGGAAATCATAGAGGAGAGGTATATATACACATGCCAGGATGGAGGAGAGCAAGTGTTAGCAAAGTCAGTTCAGAGAGCAGATGGGGCCTATTCACACCTGTTGATAAATGTGTGAACAGAACAATCACTTTTTGTAGTGTGATAACCATTCCAAGTCCCTATTCAGACCCAGTCTGATTGTGACAGTTTTGCAAATCAGCTCCAGCTCTGCAGTTTCACGCTGAAGTCTGTTTTTGTAGTTTCTTTGTTGATGTATGGCAACTTTCAGGTCAGCTACTGAGTGTCCATGGAGGTTGCAGTGTTCTCCTACAGGTTTATGGATGTTGCCATTTTTTATGTCGGATTTGTGTCCATTTATCCTTTTGTGTAAGGACAGTCCGGTTTGGCCGATGTACATGGCAGCGGGACATTGCTGGCACATGATAGCATAAACCACATTAGTGGATGTGCAGGTGAATGAGCCTCTGATGGTGTGGCTGATGTGGTTGGGACCTGTGATGGGTATCACTGAAGTTGATGTGTGAGCAGAGTTGGCACCGGGGTTTGTTGCAAGGATAAATTCCTGGATCAGTGTTCTTGTTTTTTGGTGGTCGGTTGTTGGTGAGTATTTGCTTCAGGTTGGGGGGCTGTCGGTGAGCAAGGATAGGCCATCCTCCCAGGGCTTGAGAGAGTGTGGGATCATCTTCTAGAATAGGTTGTAGAACTTTGATGATGTGTTGGAGAGATTTTAGCTGGGGACTGTAGATTATAACCAGTGGTGTTTTGTTGTTTTCTAGGTCAGGTATGTCCTGTAGTAGACGGCTCCTGGGTACCTGTCTGGCTCTGTCAATTTGTTTCTTCACTTCCCCAGCTAGGTACTGTAGTTTTAGGAATGCCTGATAGAGATCTTGTAGGTGTTTGTCTCTGTCTGAGGGATCAGAGCAGATCCGGTTGTACCTTAAGGCTTGGCTGTAGATGTGTGTAGTGTAATGTGTGCCGGGTGGAAGCTGGAGGCATGTAGGTATGTATTGAAGTCAGTTGGTTTCCGGTATAGGGTGGTGTTAATGCGTCCATTCCTTATACGTACGGTGGTGTCCAAGAAGTGGATTTCTTGTGTAGATTGGTGTAGGCTGAGGTTGATGGTAGGGTGGAAATTGTTGAAGTCCCGGTGGAATTCTTCCAGGGACTCTTCTTCAGAATACAGCACTTTGGAGGTGTGATAGATAAGCATGCATTCATCTTGCTGGTGACCTGCAGAATTAGCTCAGGTCAACACTCCCATCCGTAGCCTGTGCACTGTCACTTTTCACAGTGTCCCTCTATGATAGTCCCTCTCCATGCTATTAGGACCAACAACATCTTCTGGACTTGGCCCTCTGGCTGAGCCACACTCTGTGTAACCCCCCTTCTGGGGGACTTTCCTGCAGTCCTGGATCCATCACTTATCCCAGTGGCCACTGCAGCCTATCACCACTTCACTGGTGGTCTTGGGGAGATGGGAAGGAACCTGGGCCCACCCACATATCTGGACTACATCCCAGGGACCCTTTGTGCAGCTAGTTTCACTTCCTCTTCCCCCATCTCCTGAACAGTCTTTCCTGTGCCACTTCCCCACAGCCCCAGTATCTCTTCTGCCCTTTTATCAGGGCCTCTGGCTCACACAGAGCATCCAACAGTCAGCCCCTGCCAACCATGCTGCTTCCTTCCTTTAGCCAGCAGAGTACCCAGTCTTCTTTCCTTGGGCTCCTAGATGTGACTTCCCTGATCTGCCTGCAACTCCTTTTTATATAAGGTTCCTGAGTCCTGACTGGTTATTCTGCAGCCCCTTCCCATGCTTCTCTCCCAGGGCCCTCTTGATCACTTCCTAGCCAATGAAGACCAGATGCCCCATCACAAGAGGAATTTGGGAGGACGGTACAGGGGCGAGGGAGAAAATAGCCTCTACTGGTAACTGAACTGACAACCCTGTCATTTTGGAGTACTGCTGGATTACTGAATTTGCTCACTTCTGAAAAGAATATATAAAAGCCATATTACAACAAGAATATACCCCTTACCACCTGACCCATTTTATTGAGTGAGTGAAGTCCTCACCATAAACTGGAGTTGAAGTAACTATTGGTGCCCACTTTCCCTCTAGTTCTATGTTTGTTTAGTTTTGTGGAGCTGGTCAGAATTTTTTTCCAATGGAAAATTTAAAGCAAAACGGAGGAAAAAAATGTCTTCATCGACACTGTGATAGGCTCCATAGCAGGGTTAATAGAGGCCTCATGGTCCTGCCAGACTCTGTCCCAGAAAGAGGCAGCGGAGGAGAGTCTTCTAAGCAGCCAGTTGGAGGGACACGGTAGGGGAAGCAAGAAATCAGGGCCCAGGGGCTCACATAAAGGGAGTTACAGTTGCTTGGGGCCCATGAAGTGAGGACAGTGTTCCTAATAGCTGCAGGAAGGGTAGCACCTTGGACAGCGCAGTTGTTGGCAAAGTTTGGGAGAGCAAGAGGGAGCTCCTGACTGGCTGCTGGAACTTGCTGACTGACTACCCTGAAAAGAGGGTGAAGAAGGTGTTGGGGCTGTAGGGAAGTGACCCAGGGAATTAAAGCAGGATTGATGGAAGTTAAAATGGCACAATGTGAGTCTGCTATCTAAAGGGTCCCTGGGTTAGTACCCGGATTAGTGGGTGGGCCTGGTCCCACTCACTTGCCTCTGGGGAAGTGGCTGGACTATTGGACTGAGATACCTACCCCAGAAGGTGAAAACACTTATGATGACTTGTTCAGAGGGCCAAGTCATGAAGAGAATGCTGCAGTACTTGGACTGAGGTGAGCCTGCAGGGAGACACAATGTTGGGAAAGGCACAACCTGGCAAGGGTGCACCAGCTGGTAGAGCTAATTCCAAGGATGGCCAGTGGGCAGCACTGCTGTAGTGAATGGACTCCATCACAGACACTTTCACGGACAATTTCAGACTTGTTGAAAAATCAAAACTCAACAAAACAACTTTTATTTTTGGCTGATAATTTTTAGTGTTCTGGGGAGAACATTTAAAATGTTTAAGGAAAGAAGACACTTGCCATGAAAAGTTTCAAAGAGTCAAAAATTGAATATTTCTTCAGAAAGAGTTTTTGTTGGGATATTTTCAACCAGCTCTAGTTATTGGGTAGCTAGGAAGCTATGGAGACAGACAATAACGCATGAAGCAGTAAGCTCAAGAATTGATTTTTTTTTTAAATTACTGAAAGCTGGGTTTCCAGGTGCTCAGCACACACAATTGGAGAAATCTTCTGGAAGAGCTCAGTCTCCAATTAGTCATTTTAAGAATAATCTTCTAAGAGACCTTAGCCTCCATTTAGTCACCAATTTGCAAAAGTATAGAAAACCCCGTAGTTCTCATGGTGACTCTAATGGCCAGATTTTCAAAAGAATCCAAACACCCAGTGTTCTGAGCTCTTTTGAAAATATGGAAGCTTGTTTTGATGCCTGAATGGGAACTGAGCTCTTTTGACAAGCCTGTCTTGACACTTGTGACTTTGATAAGAATGACTGTGAATTAATTCATGTCTCTTTCTCTCTCTCTTCTTGTGCAAGCCAAAAACTTTCTCTCTTCCTCACTGAGTCATTGAATTACTTCATGCTGGCTTAGAAGCCTATCTCCTGTCCTAGAGAATGTGCTGTGAGACTATATCCTGAAAGTCTCCCTTTTTTGTAAGAAGATATTTTGAGCCTATATAGAGCAGCCTGTTCTTCAGTGTGGAAAGAGGCTGTTTGGGGAAAGGAGACTCAAAATAGATACAGTTCCCTAGTGCTGTTTTACTTCAATGACAATCAAAAGGTTGATCTTAACACACAGTGTTACCTAAAATAATTCTGGTATTTTGCATACTAAGTAGCTTGGATACCATGGTGTGGGTAGGCCTTTGGAATATTGATTTTGATGGTAAGCACTGTACAGAGCCTGGAGAAAGTTTACACATTAGACACCTATTTTTCAGTTAGTCTGCATAAAGAAGGCTGCCTTTTATTCTGTCTGCATGTTTGTTTTCTCATGGAAAAGCACAGCTAGTTGTAGCCGGAAATCCCAGCAGCTACAGCTTTCTGTTCGGGGGATCTCGGAGCTAGGAGCATGGCGAATGGTTCCTTAGTCAGCCACAGTTCTTCTATGCTACTGTAGCAGAAAAAAGGGGCTGCAGGAGTACTTCTGTCACCAAGGAAAAACTCACTGCATGCATGAGGCAGCCATACACTGCCCTATTCTGGCTTCCCCACAATCCCCAGTTGAAAGGCTCTTGTAGCTGCAGGAAGAGATGTAATGAGGTGGAAAGGAACGGTCCATAGCAGAGCATGGAGATTTTGAAGTAACTCTGGATTGTGGAGTGGCTCATTGGCAGCCCTGGTAGGGATGCTGTAACTTAAAGCAAAACAGCCCCCTGGGCTACCTGAGTTCTGCTGGAGGCCATTTTGGTCTCCAGCCTGTCCAGGTTGAGCACAGAATTGGCTTATACTAAATTTTTATGACCTCCTCAACCCTTTGGGCTGGATTTGTGTGTACACACAAACTCACCTGTTTTATTTTGTATCCTTTATATATCCTTTGAATGTGCTGTGCTCTTAGTACCCTGGGACGTATAGCTGATGGCCATATTTTTTGAAGGCTATTCTTGCAGCTATCAGGGGGATATTGTTAACAGGTTTTTGGGTTTTTTGGTATCAAGCGAGAATGTCTTTGCAATAAGGCTGTTACATTTCACTAATGGGTAATGCAAAGATGTCTGCTTTGTCTACAGAACTTATGAAGCTTTAAGTAATGTTCTCTAAGGAATAAAAATGAAATGCTTGCCCACAAAGATGGGGGAATAGTGTAATTAGTATTAGGTATTTGCAGGCATTTCCTCCCAATAGATACTGTAGCCGCACAAGGCAAAATGCCGTTGCAGAACAAGGTGCAACATAAGGTAAGATGCATCGAAGCACATAACATTAAAAGAAAATACTACAGAGTGCAGATATTTGGAATTACTCAATAAAAGAAGGTAGTTATGCTCCCATTGAAGTAAAATAAATTGCATGTATTCTACCACTGGGGCATGAAATTCAAAATGAGCTGACATGGTCCCATGGACGGGGACATTGGACGAAGACTTGGGTTCTAAGTTTTGTGCTCTCTCTCTCATTAGCTCACCAACAGATCTCTGTTGCCCTTTTTAGCTTCAGGTAAGTTCTCTGATATGTCTTTGTACAGTGTGTTTTATACTGGGGCCTATGGAATAGCGCAATACAAATAAATAAAAGCAACCATTCCTGGCACTCCCCAGATCTACTATATGTAATCTCAGACACAAACCTGTACCTGACATTGGTGGTGGAGTTTTCAGGAGGACCACCTTTGAGAGGGCTTTTAGGAAACCAGAGAAGCCAGCTGTACATGCAGCTTCCCAATTATACAACACAGATATAACGTCCTGGGCATATTCGCATCAAATTCCAGACCCAGTCATTGAAACAAACTGCTCTACCTTTCCTAAGAATTCATGCCATGCTTTGCACAGTGTGAAGTGTGATCTGGGACAGGACCTTGGGAGCTTAAGGCCTTTCCATGAGATACCTGAATATATCTTGAATACAGGTTCTTAGTAGGTGCTCAGTGACCAGTCTCACCAGGGTAAATCCTGCCCCTGCCTGTGCTATTGAAGAGGAACCTCTGGCAGCAGAACTGTTGGTGGTGTGCAGCTTAGAAGAGTAGCAGGGTTGAGGGACTTTCCGTGAAGCTGAGCACATGTCCATCTGGCTGAAGTAGATTCAAATCAGCTGTGGAAGGAGGATTCCTCTTCACTCCCAGAACCCTCAGAGGCCTCTCATGGCAAAGTGTTACCTTAGGCAATACTTCAGTGTGCCACTCCTGCATGCAGCTCAAATTTGGCCCTTCCCAGAAATCCCTGACTGGCTTAACTATAACTAACAAAGGTTCTGCCTCTGATCATCTGTCAAGACCTAAATCATCTACTCCAGCTAGGTACTGAGCTGAGGATTTGCCTAGCATTGCAAGCTTATAAGTACATACCTCACTCCTGAGTCTGAGTGCCTTGATTTGAGTGTCCATGGTAGTGGGCACACAAAATCAAACACTGTGACACCTACTTGCATCTCAGGCCATCTCAAGAGTTAATACAAATGTAATGACATTGGTACTGATAATTACATTCTCAGTTATTTAGCTACTAACTTTATCTTTTTATAACGTAATAAATCTCATTAAATGCTCCTTAAGCAATCAATTGATTCATTAACTAGTAATAAATGCATTTAAACCGTAAATTAAATACCAATCTGAGACACCTATTTTAAGTGCTACCAATGTGATTTATATTTCTGTGCTGTGTGAAACCCCAAATTTAGTTTAAATATCTGAATAGAAGAATATCAATGGAGTCGTTCTCACTGCCCAGTGGCTTTCATTTTTATAGGTAAAGCATGTCTGAGCACAAGCCATGGTCCTTTCTCCTAAGCAAATAAAACAAAACCCTTTCATGTTCCAAATGGAGGAGTTGCCTGTGCACTGGAAATGATCATGGCAAGGCTTTCGTGTCTCCGGCAAGTCAAGATGGCTGACTTACGTCCTGCTCCCATCAATGACAGTAACATATTGACTGCATTACAAGTAGGACTCAAGTATTTAAAAGAATAAGGGGCTGATCCTCAATTGCATAGGGCTACTTGAGAGTGACCGCTACATACTGGGGTCCAGTTCACCACTGTAAAAGCGTCTGAAGGTGCAAAGAAGGGCTATTAGGGTGAGTTGTGGAATGGAAAACCTGCCTTATGAGAGGAGACTCAGAGAGCTAGGCTTGTTTAACCTAAGCAAAAGAAAGTTGAGGAGAAACATCCCTCTCTATAATTACACCAGAGGGATAAATACCAGGGAGGGAGAGGAATTATTTAAGTTCAGCACCAGTTGGATACAAGAACAAATGGATATAAGCTGGCCATCAGGAAGTTTGAACTTGAAATTAGATGCAGGTTTCTAACCATCAGAGGAGTGAAGTTCTGGAATAGCTTTCCAAGGAGACCCATGGGAGCAAAAATCTAGCTGGCTTCAAAACTGAGCTAAATACGTTTATGGAGTGGATGGTATGATGGGACAGCCTACTTTGGCAATTGACTGATCTTTGACTACTGGTGGTAAATATACCAATCACCTGAGATGGGACATTTGATAGGGTGGGTTCTGAGTTATTACAGAGAATTCTTTCTTGTGTCTGGCTAGTGATCTTTGCACACATACTGATGGTTTAACTGATCGCCATATTTGTGTTTGGGAAGGAATTCCACCCCGACCCTCCAGGGTAGATTGGCCAAGGCTCTGGGTTGTTGTTTTTTGCCTTCTTCTGTAGCATGGGGCATGGCTCACTTGCTGGTGGATTCTCCATACCTTAATGTCTTTAAACCATGATTTGAGGACTTTAATAACTGAGTCATAGGTTAGAGGTGTATTACAGGAATGGGTGGGTCAGGTTCTGTGGCCTGCATTGTGCAGGAGGTCAGACTAGATGATCATATTGGTCCCTTCTGACCTTAGAGTCTATGAGTTTCTATGGCTGCCAACAGTCCCTATGAGGACTTTGGTACCCAATGTTTATGATAATCCTCATCATGCCTCCTTTTCACTGATTAAATCCCTTATGAATACCATAAAGAGGGTGGTAATGTCAGAGCTGCTATACCATCAGAAGGTCAAGAGAAGATATCTGTACTAGGGGATGGTTTAATGCAGTTTTAGCATATGGGTCAATTTAAACCTAGCATTGTATCTTTGGCCATGAGGCGATGGATGTTGGGGGGACTCTGGGTGGAGTTGTCAATTAATTTGTATTGTATTGTTTTGATTTAATCTGGAAGAATTAAGAAGTCCTTGTTTATTTAATGTATTAAGAGATTTGCAAGATGACCCAGTCCTAGAATTTTGGGGTGGATGCTTTTTTCTATATACTTAGAAAAAAATCCAAATAAATAAATATAGTACTCTTGGAATGACATAAAGGAGACAAGACTGAATTGGAGCAAATTGGAAGGTAGTACTATATTTTGGCTGCTGGACACAGATTGAGAAACATTAGCTGCACCTATTGCCTTTTTCCTCAGACTGAATAACAGTCTGTGTTGACTGCTGTCATCATGCACTAGGGCTATACGTTGGCGTTCTGATGGGATCTGAGTGCTAGGATTCATGTCAATCTGAATTAGACCAGAATGGCACAATGCTAGTCTTTTTCGTGTGCTTTCTTGTTTGGTTAATTTTTTGCCCTAAGTAATAATTTGGCATCCTGAAAGCCCTAGGCTACTCTCAGCATTTTGCACATTTTGGGAATGGAAACTGAAAAGATTAGATCTAAGGTTGTTTTTTGTTTTGATTTGTTTCTACAATTCACTAACAAACTCCTAAAGCAATCGATATAAATACAACCTGTGTTCCCCCTACTACAAAGGATCTACATATATTCGGGCCTCTAATAGAAAGGTTGTAGAAAGGTTACTACTTAGTGCAACCTCAGGTGCAACCCACAGAAGATTGAGAACCACTGCTCAAGGTTATGCGTATGGATGTATGTACCAGGTAACCAAAGTAGGGGGTGGGGGGGTGGGAATCAGGATTGAGTAACTTTCTTCAGGAACAAAACACCCCTTTAACTCAAAGGTAACAGATGTTATTTTAAGGAACATCAAATGCCCATGAGACGATTTACAGCATTAGTGTGTAAAACCCTGTTTTAACACATCTAACACTTTAGTGACAAGTATTAAAACAGAATAAGAACAACTTTTTGTTAATAATGAAAAGAAAATTCACTTTCTGCTGCTTTACATAGCTATTCTCTTTTTATTTCTCCAATTGACCTTTAAATACCAGTAGCACTTGACTCTTATTAAGAGAGTTTAGGCAAAGCTAATTAATGCACTAACACGATCTGTGTATTAAAGTGAAATGTTTAGAGAAAGGGCTTAAATGCTCCAGGTGTGCTAAAACTATCCATACTAAATCAGATAATTCCTGGACAGGGAACCTGCCAGCATCTATCTGCATCATAGTTATGTAGCAATACTTGTCCCGGCATCTAAGCAGCTGGAAAGTAATAATAATTGAAGAGGAAGTCCTGTGTTTTATTCGCTTGTGCCTTTTTTTTGTTTTTTGTTTTGTTTTATGAAGAAATCCTGCTCAGGTCAACCAGCATTAACCTGCCTTCTCTAATAAATGGATCAGGGCCACCCGTCAACGCTCCTCTGTGAGGAAGTGGTTCTTCAGCACCTCCCAGATGAGGACTGCTCATTGCTGGGCTCGCTGTGTCTGGGGCACGGCGTCGGGCTGCTCAAACTGGCTGGCAAGCAAGGCATTGGGCTTCGGTCTCTCAGAACTGAGGGACCCTTTCCCCGCACAGCTCACAAAGATTGTGGAGCACACAGCAGGTGCTGATGACCAATAGGATGGTGTACTCGGTGAGATGTAGGCACGTCAGGAGGGCCCTCCAGTGCACATTGAGCCGGCACAAGTGAATAAAACACAGGACTTCCTCTTCAATTATTATTACTTTCCAGCTGCTTAGATGCCTGGCAATATAAAGGGGTGAATACAGATATCTGAAAATTCCTTTCCTATACTGAGCAGGACGAAAGGGTGCGTCTACACTTAAAAGTTAGGTTGACTTAAGGAGTCTTAAGTTGACCTAAATTACTCTGCGTCCACACTGGGCTTTCCTTAAGTCAACTTAAGCATTTCCTTAAGTCTATATCTACACTAGAAAAGTTAAGTCGACTTTTGTTAAGTCAACTTAATAAGGTCGAGTTTGTCAACTTAGTAAGGTCGAGTTTAAGTAGACTTAAAGTCAACCTGATTAAGTCGACTTAATAAAGTTGACAACTTTTCAAGTGTAGACATAGCCAAAGATTCTACACAGCTTCTTCTCTTACTCCTGGGTAGATGGACCCCGCCTCCACCCCTGGGGTCGAAGGCATGAACCAGAAGTGGGGAGGGGCTGTGACCAGTGCGATGAGGCCTGCAAAAATGTTGACATGGAGTAGGCTTCTGGAGTTCTATGTTGAAGTGAGTTCCAGCTCATGAAATCTTATGACTTTAAAAAAAAAAAAATTGTTAGTCTCTAAGGTGCAGCAGGACTCCTTGTCCTTTGCTGACAGACTAATATGACTACACCTCTGAAAAATGCCTATCACTATTTCTTTATCTAGTTGTTTCTTTGAACGCAGCGAGTATTATTCTTAGGCTGTAAGTTCTCTGGGGTGGGAACTGTCTTTTGGTTCTGTTAGTACAACACATTACACAATGGTGTCTCAATCTATGCATAGGGCCCCTATAACAAATAAGAGCAAGGAAAACCTACATTGTCTGTTGCTCCCCAGAATGTACTTAATTTTCTGGACTGTATGGGAGCTACTATTGCACAATTGAGTTCTGTTTTTTTCTTATTCATTGACTGCATTGGCACTAGCTCTGTGTGAGTAGTGTAAGATTTGACAGAATTAAATCACCATTATTAACTCTGAATTCCCTGGTACTTCTCTCATTATGACTTATGTTCTGTTTGTTGGGTTTTTTTTTTTTTTAATATATGACTATTTTTGCATTTACATGCAGTGTCAAGGCATGTTACAATCAAGTATGTTACCATTTTTTATTTAACACATATTGTGTCTATTTTATATATTAGTCCCCTCTATCCTCTGTGTTTTCACCAACTTGAAATATTCCACTTGCGTCACATAATCAATTTCTAGTCTATCAATGAAAGAGGCTATATGGCATTCTGTAGAGTCTCCTTCAGCAACACAAAGCTTCTGAAGGCTATAAATGAAGTTTGTTATGGACCTCAGACTTTCTAGAGTACTTTTGTTCGCTATTTTAGACCACATTTTTGTGCAAATGAACTTGTTTGCCTCTATTTATATAAAATAAGTCAGTTTTCATTGCCAAGACAAAGTAATGATGATCTCTACAGCAGGACTAAAGAGGGAGCTGTTGACTAAAAATGACTTGACTATATCACATAGAATAAAGGCAGTCTCAGTACTCGGAGGAAATGCCTTGTGTGTATTGCCACTGACTATGATGTTATTGTACATAGTGAAATAATGAATTATTTTATGGTACTATTAATTCTACAGTGAATATTTGGGTTTTGCATCCTATGTAGTTTTAAGGGTTTGTAGGAGAGCTGTTTTGCAAAGCCATGTTCAAACAGGGCAAAATATTATTCTGATTTATTACTGGCTTAAGTTACATTAATTAATTCTGCTTATCATATATATTGGGGACAAAATGTGACTTGTATAAATTCAATAGATTCAACAGTAAAGTAGTAACACTGTGGGCAACATTGATTATTAAGACCCTCTCGTGAGTCTGCCATGCCCCGGCATGGGTGTCAGTTCATGTACTCAGGGGAGGATAATAGAAGGTCGCATGTTTACATCTATTTCATTAGGTTCTCTTCCAGGATGACAGCCCCAGCTCAGGGCCTAGTTAGTGTCAGGGGTATTGGTCACCGAGTCAGCGGGGCTGCACCTGAAACACATTACTCCCTCTTTTACACCCCTTGGGTTCCCTGGCTTACTTCCTACCTTGTAGTCAAATTCCAAAGGGGTAGCCATGTTAGTCTATTGTAGAAAGACAACAGAGTCCTGTGGCACTGTTAGTCTTTAAAAGTGCCACAGGACTCTGTTGTCTTCCTACCTTGTAGTCATTGGTGACACTCCACAACCCTCGGGGCTCTCCGGGGTCCCTCATCCATGTGGCTCCTGAAGGCTCAGTCCCTCTTCGGGACCTAGCAGGCACTTGGCGTTTGTCTCTGCACCCGGCATTGGCAGCAGTGACCTGGAGAGAGCCAGCCGTGTGCTTCCTCCTTGGTCAGGACTAAGTGGGGGGAACTGGCTTTTAAACCCTCTGTGCCCAGCAAAGGTGGGGGCATGACATCGTCAGCCCGCAATGTGTCCTTAACCTTCACTACACCTGTGTGGGGCTAATACGTCTCACCACGGTCCCTAAATAGAACAAAAAAAAATCCCTCAGTGTAATGAGCAAAATCACTGATAAAGCTTTTTTATAATGATTCACAAACATAACGTTGAACTTTGAATGGAAAAAAATCCCTAAAAACTCATGTTTAAAGAAGATAAAGAAATATTGATGTTTTGAGGGCATGACTTTCTAACTCACCCGCCACGTCCTTCATAGAGGGTTATAACTGCACACATATACTGGCCTGTGATGTTGAAATAATAAAATGAAGGATTGCTAAATGGTAAGATGAAGAGCTTTGTTATATGTTAATATTTTACAATTATGCATAGTTAGTGAGTTTAGACAAAGTAACTTTTATGACAAGGCATCAGCCTACCCTGCTGGCATAAGTATTTTGCCAGTTCTCCTTTTACTTAGTTTTGCTGATTTGCAAAAATAATGCTCCTGCTGACAGAGCAAAGGTTATACGCTCAATTCGAAGACTTTAGGTAAAAAGGAAACTTCATTAGTATAATAAAGATGCAAAACTATAATGACAAAAGTCTCTTTTACTGGGGAAAACGCAGAACAGGGGGACCTGAAAACAGAATGAACTGAAAACTGTATAAATAGCAAACATTTTGTAAATTGCAGCTTGCCCATGAGCCTTGTGTGAGTTATGCAAAACACAATGCTAATGAATACACAATGTGGAAATGTATAAGAAGCCCAGTGAGTGAAGAAATACTAGATCAGAAACTGAAGGATCAGAATGGGGACCAGCGGTGGTGATCATTTTGAAGCAGAGGTGTCGTTAGCCCTTGCTTTCTGGCTGGGCCCCTTACTCTTTCACAGCGGGCCTACCCAATCCTGCTTCCGGTCACAAAACTGGAACTTCCTGCCAAAGCTCCAGTTGCCTAGCAACTGGAATGTGGGAGGAGGAGGGAAGGGGAGAGGCAGCCCAGCCCTTACTGCGGGGACAGAGCTGCGGGTGAAGGAGCAGCCACCCCTTCCCGTCTGCCCGCGCCTGTTCCTCTTCCCGCGGCGCTGCTGCTCGTAGCCATCCGCTGGGCACTTCCCACACAGGCCCACCCATAGTTACACCCCTGTTTTGTAGTACAGAACTTCCCAATAACCTGGAGGTGGTGACTTGAACCTCAACCTATTTCATTTTATCTGTTCATCCTCTGGAATAAATATATGTCCAGACACTATAAGTAAAATTTTATAAATGAAGGCAAAAATGGATTAACCCTAAACTGGGTGGAGTTGACTCATTTTCCCATCTTACATTCCCAACAAGAGCCTAAACTTCATGGAGTATTCCCTTTGATACAAACATAGCTTCCATTTACGACCGAGCAACCACAATGATGACACTTATTGGAGCTGAAAAAGGAGAGATTTGAAAATGCAGAGAGTATAAGAGAAACAATGATAAATTAGGGCTAAATGGATTAAGTCAGTATTTGGCATGACTGCATTAAGATTTTGGAAGATTTTGGAAGAGGTATTGTTTTGACCGCCAGAGGGAGTTCACATTGTTCCAAGAATCAGTAACACGGTGAGGATTATTTGGGAAAGCAAGTTAAATAGAAACATCATAATTCAAAGGGCAAAGGGGAGCGTATATTCCCTATTTATTACCAAAAGCCATGCATGCATACATTTCATACACATCAGATGGAAATCACTTTATTTTCATTATAAATACTGTGATAATGAATTTTCAATACCAATTTATATATACACTGTCTTGATAAACACAGTAAATAGTTACCTGATTTTTTGTTTATGAATTTAAATTAAGGGTCTGATCCTTCATAGACTAACATATTTAGCTTTATGGGCTCATTCTTTAGATGGTATTCATTTTCATAGCTCAAGTGGTTTTAATGGAGCTATGCTGTAAACTGTGGGGGGCCAGGAACTGTCTTTTTGTTGTTGTTTGTATAGCACCTAGCACATAGGCACCCCAGTCATGAATTAGGACCTCAGGCCCTATAATCATACAAAAATTAATATGATGGGTTTCGGGTCTTATGCCTTTGGGGTCCCAATCCTTCAAATTTACAAAATTTTAACTTTATTCGTGTGTATAATCCTACTCAGTGTAATGAGATTGTTCATACATGTAATGACAGGCTCATTCCTAAGTGTGTGCAGGAGTGAGGACCAAGGTGTTTTCCTGTGTAGATGATAAAACTTTGTTTTAATTCAACCCTACTGTGTGAGGCTTTAATCCTGCTTCAGCTGGAATTTTAGCAAAACTCCTATTGCCTTCACTGGGTACAGGCTTGGGGCATGTTGTGTATTTTGTAGAGCGATAAATGGGGGGGGGAGAAATGCATGAATAGTATGTTATGAGATAAAGCTATTATTTGCGTGACTTTACTCATGCAAGGCTTACTCATGAATGAGGGTTAATTAACATTGTTTTGCCAGATTACACCATAATATATTCTGTATATGCCATGTATTTAACAGAAAAGTTATCTCAGAAATGTTTTCAAGGGTTTAAGAAAAATCATTTGTCTGAACAACTCAATACATAAACACTTATGGGTGTGATAATTAAAGATAATTCCTTTATACCCAGGAAGATCAAGTCTTCTCAAAATTATATGAAAGTAACTGATATTAGGATATGGGGATTAAATAAAATATCTCAAGAGAAGGAGGTTTCTAATTTAATATCTGCTTTTTTGAACTTCATATGTTTTGAGTCCTCTCTTCAGATATTAATGATCTTTAGGATACCAAATAAAATTTCACTGTGCCAGATCCAGGGATTTTTTTCCTTCAAGCTACTTGTCATTTTTTATTCACTTTTAGATTGGAAAAGAACTTCCACTGGTACAGAAAATAAAGGGATTACTTTGTGTAATGATTGCAAGACCTATATCTTTCCTGATCTTGCTAAGGCTACAGAGACTAGAAGACAAAAAGTACTATTAGTGAACAAAGATCATATTGTTTTAGGATTTTCTCCATCACATTAATATTCCACCAAGCTAACTCTGGGTAAAGACAATTAACAATAATTATTCTTCAGCTATGATGACTGTAAAGATTTTTCTGATCTCTAAGGCTATGTCTACACTACAGGCTATGTTAAGTCAACTTAACAAGGTTGACTCTAATTCAACTTAAAGGAGCATCTACACTTAAAGTCAACTTAAGTCGACCTTCTTAAGTCGACTTAGCAGAGCCTGTAGTGTAGACATACCCATCCACACTTGCTTTAAGTTGACTTAATAAGGTCGACTTAAGCCTTAAGTCGACTTTCAGAGGTGGTGTTACTATTTTGACTTAAGGACACACTTAAGTTGACTTAATAAGTGCCCAGTGTGGACATGGCGGTCTGTAGGTCGACTTAAGCATCGTTAAGTTGGCCTAAGGTGCAAGTGTAGATGTACCCTAAAAGAGTAGTAAAGAAACTTCTTCAGAAGGTCTTGAAAATAACTCCAGATATTTCAGTCTTTAGCATGATTTTTATGCCCTAAAGGGCTTAATGTATTCCACTGTTCAGCCAACTCATGTTAGATCATTTTATGGGTGAATCATATTCCCTCAACATCCAGGGAAGGGCAGAGCAATATAAAAAGGGCCTAAAACTCTGATTCCAGCCAGAGGAAGCAGACACAGTTGGCGACAGATATACGACTTCCTTCTGAAGGTTCCCTTGCAAATGCAAGCACAGGTATGTTGAAGCTAGGCGTGTAAACAGGAGAGGTATGTCAGTGCACAGTAAAGCAGAGAATCCAGGCTGCCCTGCGAGGCCACCATAACTTAGATGGGTCTCAGAGTTGCCTTAGTTATAGTGACGCTTTCAGCAGCCTTGAGGATCAAAAGATGCCTCAGTCCAAAATACATCCTCTTCCCTTAGGCTGAAAATCTTTTATAGTTTGTGTTTAAAAATAATTTGTGATTAATGGGCAAATTAGTAGCACCCCTACATGCTTTCAGTAAAACTGTATTCATCAGAGAGTCCTATAAAAACTACTACTCCATGTAGGTAAGGGTGCTACAATCTAACCCTAAGATGTTTTGTTTCTTCTTGTACCTTCTTAATTTTATATGGCGACCATCCCCATAGTACCAGAGCCTCAGCCAAAAGGTCTTTTTACTTTTAGATGTTTAGTGGTTTTGCATTTTCTTGGCAAGGTGTATTATCCCCTTACTTATACCAAGAAGTACCTTACTTCACAAGTGAGCCAACTGAATGTAATAGGTTGGATACTAGTAATTATAACTGTGATCAAAAAAACCAAAATATTAAAGTCAATATTGGGACCTTTTTAATATCCCCACTACTACTATGGGGAGCTATTTCAACTGCATGACTGAGTCTAACTGTTCAGCCCTCAGAAAAATCATAACTCTTCAATACTAAAAACAACTAAACTTCTCTCAAATAGCCTTTTCTGTACACAGTGATGTTTGGGGTTTGGGTTCAATATTCACCCTTAGTGTTTCATGTTAAAGAACAGTAACAAAAGTATTTTGAAGGGTAGAGTCCTGGTTTTCCACTGATGGAAAGCTCTAATTTCTAGACACTGTGGGTTATGAGATCACAAATAGAATTATCACTGGTCCAGTCTTGATTGTCAGTTCAGAGTACTGGAACAGTATAATTTGGAAAAAATAATATATTTGGGAGAAAAGGAAAGAAACATATTAAGCTTTTTAAGAATAATATAATAATAATATGTCTGAAGCTTCCCCAAGGTTTAGAATGTTAGTAATAGTTCTAGAAGAGATGAATTAATGAACAGGGTGAATTGTCAATACTTGTGAATACCCTGACCGTACTAACTTCTGATAAAACATTTGTGACATATAAGAGTATTATTCATCTCAAGATACATATGCACTAAAGACACATGCATAAACAGGTTATATGATTTCTGAAATGACTCTAAATCAGAACCATCCATGAATTTTACTGAAAACATTCAAAACTATCGACTTTCTCAGCCTGAGATCTTATATTCCAAGTAGAAACTCTCAAAGAACAGTCTGTAGGTTAAATTCTGGCAAATTATAAATCACTTATATCTCACATTAATAAAGCATCACTCCAATATTAGCTTTCCTTTAAGTTTTTAGTCAAAATTCATCTTGATCAACAGATTGAGAAGGAGTTAGCGTCACAACAGGTCAAAGCTATCATGCCTCATGATTTGAAACTTTTATTGTAATATTGATTGATGGTAAGGTAACATATTGCAATTGTCTCTTTTAATGATACAGATGAAAAATCAATGTGAGTAATGTGTCATTTTTAATTGCCAATTTAATACAAAATCTCCGATCAGTTCGCCTTCTAGAGTAAGATAGTCTGAACTCTTAGATCATTTATTTGTGACAAGTTTGTCAGAGTTAGAAATGGCAAGTGTTATGGCACATTTGCTGTTTGCAAAGGAGGTCTTCATTCTGTCTCTGAGATAATAAATGGTTAAATCTATTGTTTAAATAACCAGCTAGTGCTACTGACAGCATGAATGGGCAGACAAATGTTAAACAGTTCTCTACAAAATGTTCACTTGGACCAGCCAACATGAAATGATGCTATATAATAACAGTGGTGCATTACTTTTAACTGTATCACATTTTAATAACCATATGCTCTTCTGTAGGCTATCTGACAGAATTTAGACAATTCACATTCACAGGAATGATCCCATAAGACCATGAAAGCTGTGGTGGAGAGAGGTTAAGTGTGTCTCTTATAGCAACAGATGGAATATGTAATAGGATTGTTGCTCCAGAGTTCCTGGCTCCCAACCTTATGCTGAGACCAAACTCTCATTCACAGTGTTTTTCTGTAACAAATGTTATCAGTGTGAAACATAGAACACATGCAAAGAATGCCAGCACTAAAGAGTTATTGGGTTTCAAACATATGCACTTATCCAGAACCATAAATATCTCAAAATATTCAAGAGGAGAAAGAACCCCTTTTTCTTCCCAGTTCCCCATCAACCTTTCTTATCCCCCAGCAACATGCCCATGTGGCACTCTTGATAACAGCCTCTCAGTTTTTCTCTTTGGACAGTTTAATCAACCAGCAGAGCAAGATTGCCACCTGAGGCTCCACCACTTATTTTGAGCACCACCCCCTTTGAGAAGATCCATAATCTGTTGATTTAGTTGTGTTTCTCCTGTTGCCAAATAGGGCTCATTTAAATATAGGGAAGACAACAGGGTTGATGTGGTGGCCTGCTAAAATTTCAATGCATTATTCAGTCCATCCCTTTGCACTTTATGTATTATGCTCTTACTAAATCTCACTCATTTCAACAATCTAACAGTTTGCTTATGCAATAGCCTTTTTCTGAATCCTGTTTCACCTTTTGATTTATAACATGCTTCTTCACCTGATGCTATATTTTGAAGGCATTTAAGCCAATCTCAAGGAAAAAGGCGAGCTTTACACTGCAAGGTGACCCTCTGATAAACTCGTCACAATGGGCAAAATTCATGACCTTAAGTATCACTCATGATCTATTATTTTGTGCAGAGGCCTTATGCTAGTCTTCTGCACGTGGGTGAATTTCACTCAGTGAATATGTAGCAGCTGTAATTACACTGCCATGTGGGCGAGTCTGGCAGAGTACATTCCTATTATGGAGTTTTAACAAGTAATATAAGAGGAAAAGAATATAAGAGTGAAATGATGTCTTGATGTTAAAATGTTCATGCTGGGCACATTTGGGTTTGTGGTAGCTTATTATAGATTTACCATAAGATGCATGTGAATGAGATACTCAACTGAATTTTGCATTAGTCTTTTAGTTTGCATTGAAAGTTTGATCCTAACTCTGACAGTAAGTAAGCAGAATGGCTGAATAAATTATTGCAGCACATGCTGACATGAAGAAAACATGTCCTGGTTGATACAAGCCATGGCTGCTGTTCATTGGGCCTTACCGCTATCATAATGCATGCTGAAAGTTCTCTGTATTATTCAGCAGCCACATGGCATAGGATTATGCTAAAAAAATAACTAACAAGTATACGTAAGTAAGCAAACTATACTCCGATGAGACTGTTTCCAGTGTGCACAGCAAAAATGTTAGTGCTAATAGGCAGATTGAAGTTGGTCTACAATATTAAGAAAGAGCTCCAAACCACATTAGATGTTTGACTTAAAGCTGCTACGTTTATCATTAAAGAGGGTAGGTTACACCACACACTAACCTTTTGGACCATGAGACCTGGTTAAAATATGGCTTAGACAACATGGAAATGGGGGTAGGTGGCCTCATGTATCGTCTTAAACTACTATCCAGCCTGCCACAACTGGGCATGATTCTGAAGAGAAGCTTGTGGCTACCTACAGTCTTCTGGCACTGTGGAGTAGCTGTGCACAGTCAGACTAGCACAATGTCTGGTTTGCAGTTGATTCTGCCTTCTGCTGAGAGAACCAGACTCTGGCCACTGCACAAGCTGATTTGTGGCCCTGCACCTGTAGGGGAGAGAAGGCTTCTGGTTCAGGGTACAAGGGCAAATATATGATGGCTAGAAACAGTCATATCTTTCTCACCTAGGGCACACAAGGATTGCATGAGGATGATGAGGACAACAGCAATAACCTTCCCAAAGAGAACAGGGAAGAAGGCAATGTGGGAATTAGGCCTGATGGCTGATGCTGCACTGCTTCAGCTAGTGTGCCATCAGCTGTGCCTCCCCATCACTCGTCAGAGGTATAGGAGCTTTGCTGATTTATGCTAGCAGCGGATATAGTCCAATACCTCTCATTTGTTTCCCCTAGTGTGATGTGCCTCTTCATGACGTATGAAAGAAAGCATTTGGGAATACAGGCCTTATTTAAAATTTAATTATTTTAAATGGATTATATCTTGAGAACTTTTAAAGTTTTTCCTCTATCAAGTTGAGAACATTCAAAGATAGGCTGTTTGATTTATGGATTCGTTCCTAAATATAAAGATAACTAAATTGCCTTTTCTTTCAAGAAGAATGGTGACATCTGGTCATAAGATGTTCAAATTTATTTTTTAATTTGGCTGATGGATGAATGAATGTTGAGTGGCTGGGTGTTGCTAGGTCTTTCCAATCAATTATTTATAGAGGATTGCGAGCTGAACTTTCCCTAAACTAGTGACAATGTCATCTCGAGACATTTTCCTCCAAGGACATGGCAGCTTCCTGGGACATGGCCTTTGGTTTTGTGTTTTTTATATTTTGGGAGCTCATGGACTTAGTCTCTGTGATGTGCAAACATCAAATACTTTAAAAATTGTTGGCTTAAGCAGGAATTTTCCAAGTTGATCCTAACTAAGGGTGATTTAGTTTGAACCTAACTGGGCCCAGTTGTATGGCTTTGTCCAAGGGCCTTGGAGGGGGACTTGATTTTTTAATAGCTGTATTCACCCAACACTTGCACAGAAAGAGTTAATGCAGATTAAGAAGGAGTCTAATTAACCCAAAAAAGACCCAACTGAGGGGAATCAGGTGGCTAAGTAATCCCCTGACTGAGTGAGGGAGCCCAGCTGAGGAGGAATGAGCTGGGCTGGATTTATAAAGGAAAGGTAGCTGGCAGTTGAGGAGGCTGCTGGAAAACATGCTGATGTCACTCTGTGGGATTTAGGAGTGATGAAACTGACAGACCGGAGCAAGAAAGGGAGAGCCAGAAGGTTAGGAAAAGGCTATGGGAAATACAGCAAGGCACTGGGGAGTGAAACAGACCTTGACTGCTGACTAGAGGATCCCCCAGCTGGAACCTAAAATAGAGGGTAGGCCTGGATCCCCCCCAACTAGCCCTGGAAGGTGGCACCAGCAGTGTAATGAATAGGAAGACTGCCAAAGTCTTTTTGTGGGAAGAGACTTTCCAATCCCAGAAGGGGAAACTATTTGGTGACTTGGCTGGGGGGCAAGCCACAAAGAGGTAGCAGCAGCAGCTCATGGCACCAGAGAGACAGAGTATGGTATGCAAGTGAAAGAAAGGGCGTTGATCTTGTGAGCTGTTCCTGAGAGTGACCAACAAGAGGTGCCACACTTATTTACAATATTCTTTGCAGAGCTTGCAAGTTATGTCTGCTACTTGGTGGGAGCGAGGTACGTCTTTGGACAGTACTAGCTCTGTTTTGCTTATGCACAGGGTTAACTTTTGTTCAGGGCTGATTAATGGCGACACCATCTACTAGCAGCTTATCACATCACAAAGTCTTCCATTGGGTACTACAGGTGAGATCAGCTGCTCAACTAATACACCTAACCATCTTACCCAAGTTACCCTTTGGTTTTCACAGGCCCATATATCCCTCAGTCTTCATGCAGACTGCACCTTTATTTTATTTGCTACTATGATTACCCTCTCCTCAGTTAGTCAAAGGTTTCTGAAGTCTGACCATCAGCTTGTTCGTGGAATAGCAATGGGTAGGCAAATAAAGTTAATGTTTGCATAACAAATCCCAGTTCTCAGTGGTTTATACCACTATCATAAGGTATTCTAGGTTCTAATTTGACATTCAACTCTATTCCCCACTCTACAATCCATAAGAGTGAAGGGGAGAGGAAGAGAGATTCCCCTTCATCACCTTCTCTTCCCACAAAAACAACACATGGTTTGGGTTGGGTTTTTTTTTTTAAAGAAAAATACTCTTGCTCTGTTATATCTCCCCACACCTCATTGCCCTTCTTTCTTCTCAATGGAGTAATTCAATTTATTTATTACAGCCTGAGGTATGCAGTCATTCTCACAGACTGCAGGCAGAAGAGGGTCTAAAACAGATAGGTGTGTGAGATACAGAAAATCCATCTACCTTTGTTTTTCTCCTTCCTGAGATGTTACTTCCACCACTCCTGAGCTTGGTGTGTGAGCTTTTCCTCTTGATTAGTTGCCCCACTGCTGAGAAAATATATGTAGAACTGTGGAAGGTTATTCATTTCTTCTGGGCAGAATCCAAAAATAATTCAGACCCATTTAGTAAGCATCCATTTTGTTTCCCTACTCTAGCTAAAGGGTTTTTTAAAAGTTCTCTCTCAAATCATGTAAAGTCTAATTTTATATTAATATGCATATATTTCCTTTCATCCATTTGAGAATATGATAAACAAGCCGTTTCTCACTGATGAAGAACTGAATATGGTTTGAAATGCTGCTTATTTGAAATTCATAAACCAATCCTACCATAACTTGATTTCCCCCCTCTGCTTCTCAGAAAGTGACAGGCAGCCAATAGTGCACTGAGTGGAATTTTCTGTTCATTCATGTATTGTTCCATCCGAGTTTTGAGAGTTGACAATTTTTCCTTTTAAACAGTGTAGTCTAAAGTCAAAACAGCTACTCTATTAATAAGGCCTATGTTATTGTTAAAAATGACAGAATCATGTTCCTGTTTAAAATGATTGTTAATTCCCAATCCATTGATGGTCTTCCAGAAAATACCATCCTAGCCACTATGGATGTAGAGGCTCTTTACACTAACATTCCCCACAAGGATGGATTACAAGCTATCAGAAGAACCATCCAGGATGATGACACAGCTAAACTTGTGGCTGACCTCTGTGACTTTGTACTCACCCACAACCATTTCAGATTTGAAGATGATCTATACCTTCAAGTCAGTGGCACTGCCATGGGTACCCGCATGGCCCCACAATATGCCAACATCTTTATGGCCGATTTAGAACAACGTTTCCTCACTTCTCATCCCAAAGCACCCCTACTTTACCTACGCTATATTGATGACATCTTCATCATCTGGACCCATGGTAAAGATGCCCTTGAAGAATTCCACAGAGATTTCAACAATTTTCACAACACAATCAAACTTAGCCTGGAACACTCCACACAAGAGATCCACTTTCTGGATACTACAGTGCAAATTAGCGATGGGCACATAAAGACCTCCCTATACCGCAAACCTACTGATCGGTATAGTTACCTACATCCCTCGAGCTTCCATCCTCGACACACCACACGATCCATTGTGTACTGTCAAGCCCTAAGATATAACCGCATTTGCTCTGACCCTTTAGACAGAGACAGACACCTTCAGGATCTCTACCAGGCATTCTTAAAACTACAGTACAAACCCACAGAAGTGAAGAAACAAATTGACAGAGCCAGACGGGTACCCAGAAGTCAACTACTGCAGGAGAAGCCCATGAAAAACAACAACAGAACGCCACTGGTCGTCACCTACAACCCCCAAGCCAGACCTCTTCAACACATCATCAAAAATCTACAGCCTATTTTACAAGATGATCCCTCACTCTCTCAAGCCTTGGGAGACAGACCTCTCCTTGCTTTCAGACAGCCCCCTAATCTTAAAAGGATACTTACCAGCAACTACAGATCACAGAGCAGAAACACTAAAGCAGGAACACAGCCCTGCAGCAGACCACGCTGCCAACTTTGCCCTCATATCTACACTGATGACACCATCACAGGGCCTAATCATGCCACCTACTCCATCAAGGGTTCGTTCACCTGCTCATCCACCAATGTGATTTATGCCATCATGTGCCGGAAATGCCCCTCTGCCTTATATATTGGACAGACAGGACAGTCTCTGCGCCAAAGAATCAATGGACACAAATCTGACATCAGAAATTGCAATACTGCAAAACCTGTAGGGGAACACTTCAACCTCCCTGCTCACTCCCTTAACGACTTGTTAATAGCTGTGTTGACACAGATGAATAACAAATCACAGCTTCAAAGAGAGTCTGCAGAGCTCGAACTTATATGCAAATTTGACTCAGTTGCCTTGGGGTTGAACAGGGACTATGGATTTTTCTCGCATTACATCAAGTGAATTGACCTCCCCCCTCCTCTATGTGCTGTTCCCCAGTGTTTTGAATCCTAACACCTACTTTGATTTGCTGTTACAGCCTGACCTGATGCTATGTCATACACTCCCCTGCATTTAATTTCCTCCCACTCTGTAACTTTCCTATCTTCAAAGCGTCTGACGAAGTGGGATTTTCTCCCACGAAAGCTCATGCGATTAATAAATCTGTTAGTCTTTAAAAGTGCCACAAGACTCTGTTGTCTTTCTACAATAGACTAACACGGCTACCCCTTTGGTATTTGCACTGTAATGCATTCTCTTAAAGATAGGAAATAAATTGTCTATAACTCAATAAAATTCATTTGAAAGTGTAACCCTATTTTAATACACAAAGAGATAGACACAGGCAGACAGACACAGATGTATATAAATACAAGAGAGAGTAAGAAAACTTGGGCCAGATTTTAATACCCTGACTCACACTGAGGAGCATCTTACTCCCCAAATAGCCTCACTGACCTAATTGTACAGCTTATGGATAAAATACTGTTCTGTATGAGTCAGAGTATCAGAATCCAGCTCATAGAGGGTAGTTTCTGATTTGGTGTGGTTTGATACTTGGATCAGTAAGGAAAAATAATTTTCCCTCCTCCTCCACAACTTCATCCAATATCCTCTGCACAGAATACCCTGGGGTACAGGAATAAAGAAATACCTGAAGTCATTATTCCTCTCCCTCTATGCACAAGATTGTAGCTTTGGTACAATTATATGAAGCATGAACCCTGGGAAACCCGCCAACACACAGGGCTCATGGTATAGTCATATTCTAACCCTAAACCATAGTGGATTGGAGCACCCCAAACATTACTAAATGTTGCGAGTTTCCAATAACTTGTGATTTTGCTTTCCATTTGTAACAGGAGCAGACTTCCAGGTCCCTAGAATTGTTTTGATGCAGAAAACATAAAATGTATCCAATTTCTTCTAACCATTGAATATAAAAAACTTCTTATATGCATGCTGCAAAATTAACACAGGTAAATGTTCTTGAATCTTTTCGTAATATAGCAAGTAACAGTCCTTTGCGCCTATGCACAGTGGTATTTGTTTCATTAACCTCCAGTTTCTGGTGCAATGTGTAATGATTTGTTCAGCTATTACTTTATGCAATCCAAGAAATTTTCGTGGCATGACTGGGAGCTGAAACTGTAAGCACCAATGTTAAGATAAAATAGAATTAAAACAAAGCCATAGTAGCAATTGCTTCCAGCAAAGTCCTTTAGAGTTGTCTGTACATGCATATTACAGCTTGTGGCTACCTTGAATGAACACCTTGATATAAAAAGCTATCCGTCTTCTTTGACTAAGCTGATTTGAAACTAAAGTAGAAATCAGACAGAGTTATAATAAATCTGCTATTTGCAGATGGCAGCAAAAACAAATTGACTTTTCTAGGTACCTCAGACTATCTTATTCCTTTTGCAACTCACTCACCATTTTGTCCCCAGACACAGGAGAGAACCTAGCCAAGTAGACTCATCTTAGTGCTGCTTTCTGCAGTGTACCTCAGAGCTGTGTGCATCTGCTCACTTCCATTCAAGATGCTTCCATCTTTGACAGCTCCCTGGGAGGAGAAAAAGAACTTCTCGAGGCACATCCACCCTACTCCACACAAACTGTCTTACTTCTATAGCTGCTCTTGTTGATACTACTTCCCTGAGCAATGGAGATTCTCCTCCAAAGGGAACCAATATCAGCTAGAGCTAGTTGGAAAATAAGGTTTTTAAGGGAAACTTTAACATGTTGGTTGATTGGTTTTGTCAAAACTTTCTGAAGGAAAATTTGACTCTTCAGTGCGTCACCTTTTATTTAAAGTGAATTTAGCAATGGAGCGCCAACAGAGCATCAGTTTGGTGACTACAATTTCAAGCTTATGTGACGTCTGCTACTTGCTTCAAATTTAGAGTCTACAGGACCATAAAAAGACCAAGGATAGTGACCACACATCAGTTCACAAGTACTGGGCCTAGTCTGTTTCAAAAGTTTATTAAAGTTATGATTATCCAAGCATTTAAAAAATCTTCAAAGCCCCATGCTCAAGTTACAAACATAGCTATACACAGATACCTTACCTAATATTCTCAAGGTCTGAGGTATGCCTTGCCCATTATTCATCAGTAAAGGGATATTTCCTGCTAGAGTTTTCCCACAAGGAACTTATTTTTCCCACCCTGGACAGCTTCTTTTATATTGTAATTCTGACCAGACTTAAAATTCCATGCATAGGTATGAATGTGTCCACCCTCTTTTTCCTTATTTATGTTATGTTCCTCAAGAATATTAAAGTACCCCATTTTTTGTAGGTTGGTTAGAGTTCCTTTTATTCTCATTAGCAAGGATGCACAATGGGTAGCTGTGTAAGAAAAAAAATGCAGCTATCAGGCATCTTGTAATGCAAAAGTAGCCTTGCATTAAATTTTTCACAATACTACCTCTTGAGACATCTTTTCTGTAATCTGTAATGTTATCCTTGACACAAGTAATCTTTAGGCCCAGCAGTAAATAAATTTTAAAGAGTTAAATTTTCAGCAACATTACTGTCCTCACTAATGTGTGCACAACATTTTCAGGTGCATCCGTTTGCCTCCAGGAACTTACCTTTGTTTATGCATGTCATCTGCTCTTTTCAGCACACAGCTATTGGTCTGGCACACACCAACCAGAAGTGTGCCAAGAAAGCAGAAAGAGCAAGGAACAATCTAATGAGAGGCTCTGGCCTTGGTATAACAAAGCATGCTTGCTAACAGTTAAAGTGATGAGAATTTTAAGAGGGGAGTATCTAACTGTGGATGTTCATTTTGTTCCAAACTACATGAAATAAAACAACTGTGACCCTTGGAAGGGATGCACTACAAATACATGCTTAGGCTTGCATCTCTTTAACAAGCCCTCTGTCTACTCTGGAAGTGAAATGCTTGCTTCTGGCTTGACTTGGCCAAAAAATTCACAGTTAGCTTCACGTCTATTGCCTAATGAGAGCTTTGTTTGAGTTTCTCTTCATGTATGGCAGATTAATGGATAGACTGCAGTCCAATATTTCCCTCAAAGCATTCTGGGGACACCATAAACTGAGACCACAACTAAAGTAACTTATGGAATTTCCAAAATGCAACATAAAATTCATTCCACACAACTTGTTGCAAGCCATTTCTTGTTTTTGGTTTCAAGTATAATCCATGGATCTGAGACCCTTTTTAAAATTTATAAATATTATACACAGAGAAACAAGTATAGATTAATGCATGTTAAAATTATGTCTGTGCTACTACTATTCACTTATGGTGTGAATACTCACCAGAATCACAGCTGGGCCAAGTGTGGGAGGCAGCAGCTGAGACTGGTAACCAGCAGCCAGGCACCAGTGGCTGAGAACAGGGGAGATAGCTGTGCCTGACAGCAAGGGACAGAGCTAGGGCCTCCACTGTGACTTGAAGTGGGACCAGGGCAGAGCTGGGGGCAGAGTAGGGCAGGATGGCGCTCCCTCCCTGTAACCTTGTATAAACTGGCCCAAGACCCCATTGCTTCCCAGATGTTCCTCTGCCTCCTCCTCCCCAGAGAGTGCAACCCACAGTTTAGCGACTACTGCTTTAAAAGAGTTTATTTCTCATAACCTAATAAATGCTAGTCCAGGTTCTTCATCCATTCATCTAATCTTTTCACAGTCCAAATATGAGCCTTCATGAATAATGTTTGCATTTTTTGCCCTGCAACTCTTACTGAACACACATAAATTAGTCTCTGAGTTATTGAATACAAACATTCTTTGAATTACTATTGAATTCTCAAAGGAAACTGTAGGAAGAGATGTTCACATTAAGTTGATTGGTAATTCAAGAATGAAGGCTATTCAAGAGGGCCATTAGCAACTGGGTTTGTAGAAATAATTTAATATTGTTAGGTTATCCATTTTGCTGTGTTTACTTTATATCTAGAAATGAATTAATTCCTTGGGTGCTTTATGTTATATATTTTTATTGTGTAAACACCAGGAAGGATACATGGTTGGAATAACTGCTCCCAGGCATAGTTCTCAAAGGTTCACAGTCATGCTGGAAGTGCATAATGAGTGGGGTGTTGCAAGGATCAGTTCTGGGTCTGATTCTGTTCAATATTTTCATCAATGATTTGATGATGGTATAGAGAGCACACTTATAAAGTTTGTGAATGATACCAAGCTGGGATGGGTTGCAAGTGCTTTGGAGGATAGGATCACAATTTAAAATGATTTGGACAAACTGATGAAATGGTCTGAGGTAAATAGAATGAAATTCAATAAAGACAAGAGCAGAATTCTCCACTTGGGAAAGAACAATCCATTGCACACATACAGAATGGGCAATGACTGCTTGGGAAGGAGCACTGTGAAGGGGGATCTGTGTCACATAGTGGACTACAGGCTAAATATGAGTCAATAGTATGATGCTCTTGCAAAAAAGCAGGCACTATTCTGGGATGTATTAACAGGAGTAATGTGAGTAAGACATGAGAAGTAATTCTTCCACTATACTCTGCCCTGATTAGGCCTCAGCTGGAGTATTGTGTCCAGTTCTGGATGCCTCATTTCAGGAAGGATGTGGAGAAATTGGAGAAAGTCCAGAGAAGAGCAACAAGAATGATTAAAGGTCTGGAACAGTTGACTTATGAGGGAAGATTGAAAGAGCTGGGTTTCTTTAGCCTGGAAAAGAAGCAACTGAGAGGGGACATAACAGTTTTCAAGTACCCAAAAGGTTGTAATGAGGAGGAGGGAGAAAAATTATTTTCCTTAACCGCCAATGATAGGACAAGAAGCAATGGGCTTAAATTATGATAAGGGAGGTTTAGGTTGGACATTAGGAAAAAATTCCTAACTGTCAGGGTGATTAACCACTGGAATAAGTTGCCTAGGCAGGCTGTGGAATCTCCCTCATTGGAAGTTTTTAAGATCAGGCTAGACAAACACCTGTCAGGGCTGGCTTAAGAGGGTACGTGGTCCTGCCATGAGTTCAGGAGACTGGGCTCGATGACCTCTCATGGTTCCTTCCAGTTTCTATGATTCTAGGGCTATGTCTACACAGGCAAGTTAGTTTGAATTAAGGGGATGCTTAATTCAAACTAACTAAAGCCATGGCTACACTAGACTTTAGTTAGTTTGAATTAAGGGCTTCCTTAATTCAAACTAATAAATTTGAATAGGATATTCAAAGTAAGGGTTAATTCGAACTAGTTAGTTCGAATTAACCAATGTGGCCATGTTAGTTCGAACTAATTGCTTAGTTTGAACTAACCGGCCCATTGGATTAATGCAAATCGCTAATTCAAACTAAGCAAGTTCCATGAATGGCACTTGCTTAGTGCAAACTAAATTTGCTATTTCGAATTAAGTTAATTCGAACTAACTAAAATTAGTTTGAATAACTAATTCGAACTAATTTTAGTAAGTGTAGACATAGCCTAGGAGTTTACAGAAGAAGCACTATTCATATGAAAGCTGTTAAATGTATTTGTTCTTTTTACTTATGCTAATCATGTTTCATTTACCAGCTGTGTGCTGTAAGTCCTGCAGTACAGATAAAAACAACATGATCTCTACTTGGAAGCTCTTACAATGTAATTTAAAATCTGATGCAATGAAGATGGAAAGCAAAACAATATAGGAAGGATTGACAGAAGAAAAACAAAAGTTCCGGAGGTAAGATTACACAGGCAGAGCTGATCCAAATCTGCTGAAATCAATGGGAGTCTTTTCTGCTAACTTGAATGAGCTTTGGATCAGAACCTAATTCACCAGAAGCTAGTGCACAGCTGCATTAGAAAAGAAGCTTTTGTTGCTTTAAAATAGATGTCTTAACTGGGGAACTAATTGTAGGCACTGCACAAATGGACCTTAAAAGGAATTTGAATGAGAAGTAGTGAGCTTACTTAGGAAGAGTTTACGTGAAACCGGACAATTCTATTCATATTAAAAATACAATATGAAGACACTTTTTACAGTTGTGAAGAAGCATTCAGACAGATTTTGATGCGTCTAGGTGTATTTTCATATTTGCAAAATGAGTATGCAGTTACACTTTTAACTGTACACACTGCTGTGTTTAAGCAAATAAAATGAGTGACACAATATGCACTTAGCTAGAACTGGTAATTTTCATACCCATGTTGCCCATTTTTGTGCTACAGTGGTAATTAAACAAGCTAATTAGAAACTCTATTTTACCCTTAAACTCTTTAAATACTTGGTCTTTTTGTATTATTAAGATCCCTGAAGGAATTTACTGTATATTTATTTATGGAAGGCTGATGAAAATGCACCAATATTGGGGACTGAGACACATGGCATCTAAAATTTTAACTCTTTCTTCAAATATGTTCTTCAAATTTTAGTAAGGTATTTTGGAAATTTTGGATAGCAGGATTTACAAAACATTTGCCTAGAAGACATGTATTCAAAATGCACCTTGCACCTGTAACGTTTGCCTGCTTCGTGTGACAGCCAGTCCCCCTCCACTGGTGGCCAGATAGAAATTCATAAAGCTGCTACAGGTTTGGCTAAGAGAAGTGTGTCTTTTAGCTCAGACAGCAAAGGTTTATGCATGAATCTCAAGAGGTCCCAAATTTGATCCCCTCTGCTCCTGCCTTATCAAGGGAGTGTTGGCATTACACACCCATAAATTCTCCCCTGACAGTCTGTTTGCATGTATATTTCGGGAACAAACTTGCTTGTTTGATTGTGTGTTGAATATTAAGGTGTTTGGAAAATTGCCAGATCATGGTTAGTTCAATCAGTTGCCTCCTATACTATGCTTCCTAGCATGCCTCTCCTACACATATGCCCAGCATTATTGAAACATATGAAAAGTCAAGACAAATATTTGTGGACTCATTCACAAACATGGTTTCATAACTACACCATCTCAGAAAACCTGATAATTTCTTAACCAGGGAACATTAAGTACTCGGTGAGTTAATTATCCCTAATTCCCCCAAAAAATCTGTCATCTTATCCAAATGTCTCTGAAGAATTCTTGTGAGAAGGTTACATTTCAAATTGTAATTTATTCTACCACCTCCGTCCTACTCTCACACATAACTTAGAGACAAAATACCTTCCTGAAATCAACGGATTAGTGAGAAATTAACCTGGCGGTCTCTCACTTCATGCCAGTTTATATTCGGTTACCAAGTTTATAAAGACGCTCAGTATTTGTTAACGTGTCATTCTTGACAGTTCCTATCCTGATTATGGCCTAATACAACCCTCTAACTATGCACAGGATTTCAAACAATAGCACTTCAAAGTGCCTGAGTGGTCACAATCTTTTATTCCTAACCATAAAGACAACGGTAAACCTCAAGACAAAAAAATCCTAGTTTCTGTTTTAAAGTTAGCAGGTCAATTCCTAGGGGCACTTCAGGCTGGCAGTTTGCTTGAGGTTAATAAATCTGACTTTTTGTATATTACCTTCATGGTCATTTACATAGAATTGTCCTTAATGGTGTGTGCTGGAACTTCAAAATTCTTAACTTCTCCAAACAGTTAGAGAGGAGTAGTTTTGAAAATGTCACTTCAGACTCTAATGTACAGTAGCATATGTTACAAAATGCTGCACAGATCCTTAAATCGCTCTCTTTCTGGCTAACTCCAATAGAAACAGCTTGTGACTATTAACAAAAGATAGCTCATTCTAATGCAGAGGATGAGAAATGAATTAAGATAGTTAACTAAGTATTCTGAAGACGTTGGTGTTTAGTTTGCATATTTGAATTAAGGACCAGTTCAGATTATTTCACTGTTTCTTGATGTTATTTCACTGCTTCTTGAATCCATTCTGGGCATTTCTTATACAATTCAATAGCAACTAGTTGAAATAAGATAGGAAAAAAGGGATTTAAACCTGAAAACAAGATCAAATTGTGGTTACAGTTTTGCTGAGTTTACATTGCTTGTGACATTTCTGTCTCCACTACATTCCGTGGATTTATGAAAATGTGTGCCTTATGACAACCACAGCTGATGACTGTTAAATCATCATTCAGACTTCAGATAATTTCTCTGTTTCTTGCACTTATTTTTAAATGGAATATAATTCACTGGATTTTATGAAGAATGACAATTCAGACAGCATGGAGTAGATTTCCAAGGTGGGAAAGGGGAAGTGTAAGCGCAAAAGCGATTATTTGTTAATGGGATTTGTCTGCCTCCCTTCTACCTATTGCTTAGATAATGTACAGCTGTGTCTCATTTACTGGGTAATCCTCTTGGCAGAGCACCATCCTCATCAACCACCGCCACCATGAAAAACTCCAAAGAAAACTGGCCACATACTACGGTGACTGCCTATGCAGAACCCCCAGTGTCTATATTTCAATCCCTGAGCAAGTGACAAGCAGGCATACTGCAAAATTGTAGAACTATCCTATTCCTCAGTGGCTCTTTATCAACCAAGTCAAACACAGCATCAATATCAATAAAGTGCCCAAAGCATCTCCCATTCCAGAACAGTTTGCCATCATTATCACTCTAGCAGTGCTGGCAGCAGTCACTAAATTGGGAGAGATGACTAAAAATGCTATATCAAGACACACGTGGTCTGAACAACACATCAGCTTTGTGTCTAAGTGACTGGGAGAACATCCCTTGCATAGAGAAAACAACCTTGTCTTCCTACATAAGCTAAAAACAGTAGCAAATTCTTCATTCATCTGTCTGTGCACTTTTTTATATTTCCATCTATCATTGTTGCATCTGAATGACAGGACTTGCTTCTAGCTGGGAGAAGAAATAGGTATATGATGGAGTGATGGAGAACTACAAACGGTGGGTGAGGCACAAAAGCAAAAGATAGGTCTTGCAATAATTACAGGGCATTGTATCAGTTAAATACACTTCCTATTCGAAAATTATTAAACTTCTAATGTACCAGCACATGGCCTATGACACCGTGAACAATAAACTATCCCATTCCCTGGGAAGGGTTTGTTTTTTTTTATAAAAAGTAATAATAAGTAGATAAGTGAGAGTTTTCAGAGTCCTAAAACAGAGACTGGAGTTTTATACTCCACTATCATGACCCATATATATAAATTCAGACCTTAAAAGTATTGCCAGTGATTGTTTTTCCCTTCTAAAGTTAGAGGTTTTGCAACAGGAACAATAGGTGAAATTTTAGAAAAGGATTAGAGGAAGAGCCTCTCCCCGCAGCTTTCAGTGTGAGGTGGAGAGGAATTAGTGTTGCTCAGCACTGTATGGTACCATTCCCGCCTCCACCCCTTCCACCTGATCAGATGTTTAACTGGATCTGGGCAGAGAGGAAACATTGCAGCTTCCTACCACAAGGGGGCAGCTCTTTTGCCCTACTAGTGACTGATGCCTGGAGCTGGCCCAGCATCTGCCACAGGTAAGGGCAGCTGTCCCTCCATTCCCCACTCACTGACCACCAAGAGCACCCATGGCTCCTCAGCTATCAACTTCCTTGGACAGAGATCTGCATCTCTCTCTCTCTCCCAGCTCATTGGGTGTTAAGGCTGCACCACTTCCTGATTTACATTGTAATATTCCCAGCAAGCCAGACTGCTTAAAAGGTCAATGTCTATGCTTTGCTTTTTCTCCAGAGGCTATGCCCAATGTATTGTCTCAGTTGTAAGTTACCTTTACCTCACAACTCTTTCTAAGCAAGCACATTTGTTCTTAAGATGAAGCACAACAGATAAAACATTAAAAACAGTAAGAGAATATGCATTCATGCTAAAAAAGCTTACAGAGGTCATCCCCAACTCCAGCTTTGAATTCTGATCAATGTCAGTCCTTCAAAACACACAATAGGATTTATACTGTGTTTACAAGTCCATAATGTTCTCTGATTCAGAATCAGAACCCAGGTTGGGCAGTTCAGATGTTTGTTTATGCCTCTCAAGTCTTGACTCTCTGGTTTCTGTGAACAGATAGTTTGCAAACAACCAACATCTCCTGTAGCTACAATAGGTTGAGCGTGTTTTTTGCTTAATGGGAGTTGAGGAATTTATATTATTGTCTCCTTAGGTATTCCCCAGTAAATTCACTTTTGGTACAAAAGGCTGTTCTTATCTGGCATGTTTTGATATAGTCCTTCAAACTCCCAGGCCTCACGCCACATTTCCCCTCTAGAGAGGATACATTGAATCTCAGCCCACAGTTGTACATACATTTTGCATTTAATACAGTGGACCCACAGATATTTAACCTTCATTCATTAAGGCCTTTAAAGGATATAAAAGAAATAGTCATCTCTCTCAAACAACCTTCCTGCCTTTCCACCTTTCTCCCACATAATCAGAAAGCTTTCAAGCAGATCCTTCTCAGCGCTACTAGCACCTTCTTCCCGCCAACAGAGATTCAGATATGAGAGAGTGGGGAGAAACAGAACACAAGTAAAGCTCTGATAAGACTTTGGGAAAGCAGGAGACTGGACGAATGAAATATTTTGTAGCCTCATGGTACTATGACAGCCTGCATTCCCCTGTACTGGTGGTAAAGTAAAATGTTGCTAAACCTTGCAATTTTATCAGAACACTCACAAGATCTGGTGTTTTTGTTTGTTTGGGTTTTTTGTTTTTTGAAGCTTTGGTTCCTGAAGCCACATGATTATCTGAGACTCTTAGATTCCATTTAAAACACAAGAGTAAATTTCTCTAGCTCTTGTGGTTTCTGGAGACAGGCTTGAAAAGTGACCCTAAAGCCAGGGTGGGTTTTTGGCCTGAGGGCCACATTGGGGTCTAGATGGGCTGGAGAGGGGCTGGGCTGGGAGGGGTGGCTTCATTTAGTCCAGGGCACTTCCACTGGCCCACACAGTAAGAGAGGGACAGCGCACCACAGTGGCCTCTCTCTGGGCCAGCCAGGGCACCACAGCTGAACGTGTTGAGAGAGGCAGGGGGAAGGGGCAGGGACAGGAGGGTGGAGCATCCGCTGTGCTCCTACCAGGGTGCTGCTGGAGGGCCTAATGAAAGGCTCTCATGGGTCAGTTTGCCCATCTCTACCCAAAAAGCTCTAAACCCACAAGGCAAATAAAATGTACCTCAAACATATTATCATCTAAGATGTCTTGTTTGTTAAACCACTTTCTTGGGTGTTGAGGGCACATGAATTTTAAGTATGTACAGGTGGCAATCCTGCCACTGATGAGAGGCATATTTCTGTAGAATACATTTCCCAGCAGTGATTTGTTACAATGCCTGAGATTCATAGTTTCAAGAACTGCAAGTTCTTTCCTCCTCTCCGGGGACTAATTAGTTAAGAACATAAGAACAGCCATACTAAGTCAGACCAATGATCCATCTAGCCAAGCATATTGTCTTTGACAGTGGCCAGTGCCAGATGCTTCAGAGGGAATGAACAGAACAGGGCAATTTATTTAGTGATGTTGTAAGGTCCCAGATTCTGGCAGTGAGAGGTTTAGGAACATCCAGAGCATGGGGGTTACATCCTTGACCATCTTGGAGCCTAATAGTCATTTATAGAGCTATCCTCCATGAACTTATCTAATTCTTTTTGAACCTGGTTATAGTTTTGACCTTCACAACATCCTATGGCAATGTTTTCCAGAGACTGACTGCATGTTGTGTGCAGAAGTACTTTGTTATGTTTGTCTTAAACCCACTGCCTATTGATTTTACGGTGTGTCCCCAGTCCTTGTCACGTGAACGGGTAAACAGCACTTCCTTATCCACTGTCTCAACACCATTCATGATCTTCTAGACCTCTATCATAACCCTCCGTACCTTCTCTTTTATAAGTTCTTTAATTCTTCTTTAATTCTTAATCCTTTAACCATTCACTCAGTTGGTACTGGCATGATCTTACATCCAGTGTATTGGCATTATTTGTCCATCGTATTCTTTGGAAGGTGATGATAGTGGAAGCTGAAAAACATCAGAAATAGTAGCCTGACTTTGTAACCCAGGTGTCATTGTTGTGACAGAGTCTGATGGTAGAGCTTTTGTTGGTGCAATATGTTTCTTTGAATTCTACTCTTCCATTTATTCTATATTCAGAATAAAAAGTCTCCCACATATCTTCTGTCCTTGGCTAGTCTTACATGCAATAAAATAAACTCCCTGACCCATATGGATATTAACAGCAAACCGTCATTTCACTTTGATTGGGAAGTCATAAATGTGTCATCCCCTCCTCCTCACTTCTTCATTTTCAGAATTTGTCATTGTTATTGTTTTTCTTGAAGTAAACAAAGTGCTAGGTTGACTTAAAAAAATTCCTTTCCAACCCCAAATATGGTGATCAGTTAGACCTTGAGCATGTGGGCAAGACCCACCAGGCAAGGACTTCTCTGTAGTAACTCAGAGCCTTCCCCTATGAGTGTCCCATCTCTAGCCATTGGGGATTTTTGCTGTGGGCAGTCTCTGATGGGCCACATGGCACTAGAGGCAGTTCCATTACACCATCCCCTCCATAAACTTGCTAACCTCAGTTTTGAAGCCAGCTAGGTTTATTTGCCCCCACTGCTCCCCTTGGAATGGTTTTCCAGAACTTCACTCCTCTGATGGTTAGAAACCTTCATCTAATTTTGAGCTCAAATGTTTTGATGGCCAGTTTATATATATTTGTTCCCGTGTCCTCATTGGTGCTTAACTTAAATAATTCTTCCCTGTTCCTGGTATTTATCCTTTTGATATATTTATAAAAAGCAAGCATATCTCCCCTCAGCTTTCTTTTGTTTAGGTTAAACAAGCCAAGCTATTTGAGTCTTCTTTCTTAAGGGGGTCTGGGGAACTAAAAATGCAATTTTGTATATGTTATTGTGGACATGTAAGTATCTCCTTTAGGAGTAGATGGATGCTAATGTAATTCCTTTGGTTATTTAAAGGCACCCTTGGAAAGGGTCACATATAAAAGATCACACTCGATTCTCAAGGGACCAACAGACAAAGAAATTCTTTTTGGATAAACAGCCTAGTTTTTAAATAGGCTCAGAGCTTCTTTCTGATCCAGCAAGCTGACAGAATCCCTGGGCTGTGGAAGGCCCCACATCTCAGAGAAGGGTTGGAAGACGGAGTCTACTGATACCATGTAAGAATGGGTACCGGTTCTGAGCTAAAGCTCTGATGAACTTGAAATCATAAGGAAACTCCTTGGGTGGAGGTTTAAAGGATTGCTTCTAACAGCGCCTAGGTAAGGGTTAGGGCAACCTCTTGTAATCTTATTAAGACATATAGTTTTTTTTATCGTTTTTAATATGTTTTATCTATAGCACTTTGACCTTAAGAATCAAATAATGTTGCTTAAAATGAGTTGTGTGGTATCTACCACTGTGTGTAATCACACTGTTGCGTCTCTGAAGAGAAAGCAAGAGGACTGCTTGGGCAGCCTGCCTCTGCTGGGAGTAAAACAGTGAAAGCAGGCAAAAAAGATGGAAATAGGTCCCTCCACCAAAGAGAGGCGATGGCCGGGGGAGCCAAACGCCTGATCATGGGTGCACTTGCTATACCATAGAGGGGGAATACAGGCACATTTGCTTTGGACTGTGACAGAGAGTAGCAAGTGACGGGAATGGCCTGAGGAACAGAGTACAAGTGTCAGCTAGAGGCCTAGTCTTATTATTGTCCTTGTTTAGAGGGCGCAAGAACAGGTCTTCCAGTGAGGAAGTTAATTTCTGCATTACCAAGGGGAGACCAGATCCAAGAACCTGGTGAAGAAAGGATTATTGAATGCTTAATTTATTGAGGGAAACGTCTGGTTAGCTAGGGAGCTCAAAGTTTGGATTGAGTCACATATCTACAAGGCATAAAATTGTTTTGCCCAGTGAGGGAAGAAGGGTTATGCAATCCTGACCCAGAAGGGGTGCAGACTGAGGTCCAGGGGACAAAGAAAGTCTTTTGTTCTGTTTGGCTGGGAAAGGGAAGATTTGATTATTTGGGGGGGTCAAATTACTTTACTGGAAGGGACACTGAGGGTGAATTACCCTAGTAACAGAGTGTCTTCCTCTAGGAAAAAAAAACCCAAGTGGCAACAGTGTGATGACCCTACATGCCTATTAAAACCATTGAGGGTTGATGCTATTTTCATAATATTTCCACTTTTATAAAAACAAAATTGCCTAGTTAAATAAGCCAAGCAGAGGGACTACCCTTGACCTAAGTAACTTCAGAGTGTAGCAAATCCAGTTGATGTATGACCAGTAATTTATAGACTTTTCAGAGCAGCAATTAGTACAAGAATTTTCCTGCACAGTAAGATTTATAAAACACACTTTATTCTATAACAAATACAAGTGGGGATCTGAAGGAGCCACTTTCATAGAATTGCAAAGTCTGAGTTACACTTAAGGAACTGCTGTGTCAGACACACTAGGCTTTGAACTGTGAGGAAAATAGGGTACGTGACATATGGGTGCCTAATAATGTCTCAGAGAAGTCACATTCATAGTCATAGTCAGCAAATTAACATTTTAACGAGAAGCTGTTCCCACTGGGATTACCTCTTTCAGATGACTGAGAAAACACTTCAAACCGTGCTGAGGAACAGTAAAAGGCAGGGGAAAGAAAACTCTCTGTGTTAGACCCTTTAATACCAAAGAGTCCATTGAACTTAGTTTGGCAGGCAAGATACTTGGAGTACTTATTCCCCATGCCAGCAAAATTGCAAAGCTCATAGAAGAGTATCCTTATTTAGACATGATGCTTTCATTGAACCGATAGTTGTGAAGAGCTGCTGCAGAATGTGGTGCTTTTTGACACATTAAGGAACTCCTGACCATTAACTTTAATGAGAACGTTCAGTGGCCAGAAAGATCTTTTGGTCAGAAGTTTTTCTCCTGAGGGTAACATTGGCCTGCCCAGATGGAAATGTCAGTGTAACCTAAAAGCGAAAGGTGAGCCCTCCATAGGATAGAGAAAATAACTGGGAAAACTAACTGCAAATCTCAACAGTTTTCACACTAAAACCTCAGGTAATAAATACATTTCTGCAGTAGAAATTCCATCACAGACAACTGTGGTCAGCCAGCATCTTTTATAATAGCTATAATGATTTGCAGTAAAGAGAGGGAAATAAGAGGAGGAGGGAATTTTGTTGTTGAATCACTTCATCACACTATGATTTCAAATAATCAGATTACAGACAGGTGGTATTTCTTTCCCCCATGGCTAAATGTGAAATACCAGAGACACAAACATGAAAGAAGCTAAGTATTTACATAAGGATTTTTATCATATTTGGTATACTCTTTTCCATATAGACTACGTTCTCTTTAAATCTAGGATTATTTTTCCATTGGGATCAAAAGTGAGAAAGAGAATTTATTATAAACTCCCTCTCATATGCTAACCAAATATTTTGTCATTTAATTTATGATTGAATAGCCTTTCATTTATTTGAACATAGACTGTAATATAATGATGAAGGCATTCATCTAATATTCTTATAGCTTTAGAATTTTGATCCCAGTTCTTTATTAGATGACTTTACAGAAACCTGAAAAGACTGCAGAGGAAAGATACCGTCATCAAAACTGGGGGTGAGAAATGTGGAATATATTTTAAATAATATATATTTTTAATAATGGGCAGGGGGTAGTGACCCTTACTCCCTGAGCTTAATAACTAGATATTACAGTTACTCTAAAAAGCTGCCGAGAGAAGAGAGAAACCATGCAAAAATCTGATTCATCCATTTGGAAATTGGAACTGATCAGAGTGATGTTTGAAAAGCTAATATTTTTACATTTTGAGAGAGAATCTTGATCCTTTAACATAGGATTTATAATAATGCTAGACTGCTGCTGAGAAGAGAGACTTTTTTTTTTAAAAAAAAAGGCAAAATTCCTTCATCTTAAAATTGAAAAGAAGCAGAACATTTTTAGAAGAGTAACATTTGACTTTCAAACAGCAGGAATAAATAAAAAGCTCTGTACATTGAAGATTTGTGAGTCTCTTCATCCTGAGCTTTAAAAAATATTAAATATTCTCTAAAAACTCAGTTCACTTGGTTTCAGTTTTTTTTTTTTTCAAATGGATTCTACGCTCTCACGTCAAGAGCTCAAGTCAAATGGTAAAAATGCTGATCTTTGAGATCTTTCTCCACCATTCATTTGAGCTTTTAAAGAAAACATGTCTTTTTAAAATCTTTTCCCCCTAGATTTTGCCATATTTTATCATAAATTATTGTTTAGAACCAGTTATGACATGTCACGTGGCACAAACTTCTTTTCTGTCTGATTCTAAGCAGAGCAGCATGATGTGAAATTCCTGCTTTTTGAGAGGGGGGGGGGGAAACAACCACCAAGGAGAAATATTCACAAAATGAGAATCCCGGAGTCACAGGAATGAAGCTTGCTGTGACTTATGGATGGTCCCAGGATGGCCACAGGGATAACTTATCAGCTTGTTTTCTTCTGTTCTCCCACCTTCTTAATACTTGTTTGTTAGGTTGAGCAGGGTGACCTAGCAACATGATCTTGTACATGTGGATTCAGATAGCTCATCCTCATGTGTGTCGTTATTAAAGAAGATTATCAGTGGAAGCAGAGGACATGCTAGAGAACTGAATACAGGCAAAACTGTGTTGCATTTCTGATTGTTGCTGAACACTTGGGTTTCTTCCCAAACCCATTTACACCAGTCCTATGAACCGACTGCTACAGGGTGGATGAATCCAAATCTTGACAACCAGTCTACCCAGTACACACATGTCTTGGCTCCCTGGGGGGGTCCACCAAAGGTACAATGTTACCAACTGTTGGGTCCTGTAATAAAGAGTTCCAGGATGGGCTGTAAAAGACATATATAAAAAATAACCTGTCCTTGGTACGTGAGGAAAATGTGAAGAAAACTGATCCTGCAGTGAGTTAAAATTCCTTTCTAATTTAGCGAGAGTTTTACCTGAATGAAGAATGAGGGTTTAGGCCCAAAGTTTCAGTGGGTGCATCTTCACTGGTAAATTAAGTCGACTTAAGCTTGCTTAAGTCGACTTAATTTACTCTGCGTCTACACTACACTTTCCTTAAGTTGACTTAAGCAACTGCTTAAGTCAACTTAAGGAAAAATTAAGTCTACTTTGTAAAACCTCCTTTTAAGTCGACTTGCTGCTTAAGTCGATTTTAGAAAGTCCACTTAAGCCAGTGTAGACGTGAAGTTAGCTCTAAGTCGACTTTAAGTCGGGGGCTCCAGGGCTTCCCCACTACCCTCCCTGCCAGGGTGGCTGGCACAGCCACAGCCTGGCATGCCCTGCCCACCCTGCCCTTATGCCCTGCCAGGGTCCTACAGGCACATGAAAAGCTTTCAGTAGAAACTGAATCTTGTGGCCCAACAGGTTTCAAATACAGGGCTAAGACTTGGTTTGGTGGAGTTATTTTTGTATGTGAAAGAGACACACAGCACAAAAGGGGAGAGACACAGACATCCAGAAAGCAACAGATGTGCTGGTACTGTAGACCTTATAAAAAGCTTTGAGAGGTAGCTCTTTGGGGCACAGAATGCTGCCTGAAAAGGCAGGTTTGGAACAGTGAGCAAAGAAACTGTCTTCTGTTATTTGATTCCTGCTGCATTCAGAGAAGCAGGACTTTATGTACAATCTTTGTAAATCAGTGAGATTGAGTCAACTCTTTGACATAGTTCTTCTAACTGGAACAACCCACAACACCCTAAATGTAGCTACAATTTTTTTGGCATCAAGCTCATCAGCTAAACTATTAAGTCGAGGAGATCATTAAAATTACAGCATCAGAACTGCTGATGCTGTTCATAATCCAGTTCCCATCAAAATGAGTGCAAGATTTCCTTTGACTTCCAAGGGAGTTGCATCAGATTCTATATTTCTTGTTGGTGGTGATGACGATGATGGATAATAATAACAAAATCTTGCAGTTCACATCTTTACAATTACATATCCACTTAAACTATCTTCATAGTAAACTGCAAATAATGTAATAACTTTTTCTAGGAGGGCAGAACAGTAAAAATGTGAATGGCAAACATGATTTAAGCTCTTTGGAGCAGAACTGGTTCTATGTTCATACAGTGTCTCGCACAAAGGGACCCTGGTCTATGTCTTGCGTTCCTAGATAATGATAAAACAAATATTTGAAGATGATGATGATTGATTGATTGATGGTGTCATTAAAGCCAAATCCTGTAAGTATCCCTGGATCATCCCTGGAACTCCCATTGAAAATGCTGGGAATTCTGCATGCAGCCTGCTAGTTGGACAGGCCTTCATCTAACAAAATAGGTCCGTCCATGGATACTGAAAGAGCTATTTTTTATCAGGTCTGGAAGATCCCCGTTTATCTTTGTCATGTTAATGAGTACTGAGTCAGATTCTATTCTATTACTTTTACTAATTTATGGCAATGTGTTCTGTGCCACATAAATGTAATAAAAGCTGGGACCCTGCACACTAGTTCAGAGGACTTGGAAGAAATGGATTAAAGAAAATCATCATTTACTGTGAGTTTTTTTTTTCAAGTCAATGGAAAATGAAAGGTGCTCACTAGTTTGTTGGAGTCATTCCTCAGCTAACAGGACCTTACTTTGAGAGTATACTCTCTCCAAGGCAAAGACCTTGTCTGTATTTGTCTATGAAACACCACACATGCCAATGACACTGTAGAAATCTTAAATAGTAAAAAGTCTCTGTGATGTGAAATAAACTGTGTATTTCCCGCTGTTCGTCAAGGCTCATTATACAAAATGATGGTCTTGCCATGATGCTGGGCAAAATATTATCATTATTGTATTTAATTTATACAGTGCCTAGACTTAAACCCACACAAAACTACCAAGTAGTTTCTCCCTTTTTTCTGTGTTGATGACATCAACATGATTCTAACTGTAAATACCATCTGTCAAGCTCTTTATCTTGTTTGTCTTTACCATGTCCTTGTCATGCAGTTTCCACTAATCTAGTCCTCTTAGATGGGGGGGGGGGAGACCACTTACAAACTACTTACACTACCACAAAGGTTTAAACTCAACTCTATTTAGAAGGATCAGTGTAAAGTCTGCTCACTGCTTATGACCCCTGTTAGTCATATTTTGAATACCTAAGGGAAGCTTAAATTGAGCAGTGGCTTTTGTCCTGGCACTCTGCCCATGGGTGTATTTCACCTTACGTGCTTACTTAATATAATTTCTATTTATCCTTATATTTTAGAACTTTGAAGATTCTGAACCTGAAACTGTAGATTGTTGTAGACAGAGCAGATGGTGCTGTGTTTTCCTGAAGTATTTTCATCCAAGAACAAAAGAATCTTAGGTAGAACTTGGATTCGTTATATAGAATGAAAGATGTGGGCTATCCTTGCTTAACTGCTTAGTGAATAGTTGTTGGGAAATGTATTCACTTTCAATCCCAGTCATAATGAAGAAAGATTATTCTTACTATTTACATATTGCTGGAAAGATGCTTATGACTGGCATATTTAAAAAAAAATGACATCCCCTTGAGCACAAGATGAATAAAGAGAAGTACAATATAATAAAGACATAAGAATTGAATTTAAAATCATATATTAATTAAATTAGAGCTCTGTTATGTACTTTAACTAGAGTAATAGTCGATAAAATATAGAACTACTAAGAGAAGACAAATACATCACCAGGGTGTTAAACAAAGAAGAGTGTAACTCAGTGGATCTAATCATCTATATATAAAGATACTTACATGTCTGTGTTCCTATTTGGGCCCTGCATGGTGATTAATGGAAGGTACAGTGTCTTGTACAGAAATGGAATTTGGGAACTTTTCCTGATTTCCTGCTCTGCTTTTCTCCATGTCTTTAATGAAGTTCCTATGAGCCATGTGACATTTTCCCATCGCTTATTCCCTCTCCCATTTTATTTTCCATTGTTTAGAAACCAAGTCCTTTTCCAGTTGAAATATTTCTTCTACAGTGCTAACTTAAAATCATCTTTGATCACTGTTTTCTTTTCCATATAATTTCTTGCAAACCCACCATATGGTAGAACTTCAGTTTATGGATACCAGTCTTATAAACAACCACTATCCAACCCATTTTTCCTGACGGAAGCAGAGACAAAAATCACATAACAAAAGTGATGTTGATAGAGAGCAAGTTGGCATCTCTTTACATACCAGTGCCTTCAGCACATTGAAAATCCCTTCGAAGTAGTTCAAAGGACAAGAAAGAAGTGATGCAGTGCTCCCATGCTGCAACTTATGCGCCACACCAATTGTAATTTTGAGATGTTCAGTTCTGTGAAATCATGAATCCCTAACTGGTATGTAAAATATGTTTCTATTGCATTTTATTTCATTCCATCACAAATAGTAACTGAAAAAAATCTTGAAAATGTATTATTTTATATACGTGAACAATGTTCCGAGATTCATTTACAGATGGGATCGAGCATCAAACTTCAAACCCTGATTCTGAACACTTCCAAGTTCTGGAATCTCAGGTACCGGTACTTTCAAAGGCTATAAGGGGTATGAGATGGCGTATGCAGACCCCACACCAGTTTTCTCTGTTAAGAGCTTATTCTCTACTTAGCTAACATTGCCCCGACACACCTGCAGCAAATGCTCCATCAGGTGCAGTACTTAAAAGAGGGGAACTGCTCATTTGGGCAACAGAGATGAAAGGAAACTGATCTGCAACTCACAGCTCCAGCAGACCTAAAGAAGGCTCTGATTCTTACACCACTGTCCCCAGAGAAGAGCCTTCTCTAAAGGAAAGGAGGCCCCAACCCTAGGACAACCAGGGGAAGGGGAGGGTACCTTTTCTTCCCCCTTCCCCTGCCAGTGGGTCCTGAACATTAAGAATCCCTTCCTCACAACTCCCCTCCCAGCCACCAACTACAGTGGAACCATTAGGCAACACTCTCCTCACAACCCCCAAAGGGGACCTTATGAAAAGTCATGAACCTCATACCTCCTTAAGTTCCTTTTGAAGAATCTCAGCTATAGCCAACTGGAAAAAAACAGGGACAGTTTGCCTTATACTGAGGTCTTAAGTGGAACTAAAATGACTTTGTGCTCGTCCTCTGGACAGGGTGGATGTCACTACATGTGAGCTGTTACTCAGGTCTCTAAGGGTATGTCTACACTGGAGGCTCTGTCAAGTCGACTTAACAAGGTCGACTTCAACTTAAAGTCGACCTTGTTAAGTTGACTTAGAGAGTCCACACTGAAAACTCCAGTCAACTGCCAATGTCCACACTGGCAGGTGCTAGGTCAATGGAGAAGTGGTGCATTGTGGGTAGTCCTGGGAGGGGACCTGGAGGCCAATTGGGTCGATTTAAGGGCTTTCCCCGTCTACATTGGATTAAGTTGATTTAATAAGGTCAACTTAATGTTTAAGTCGACCTTCAGAGGTGGTGTTATTAAGTCGACCTAAGGAAGTACTCAAGTCAACTTAATAAGAACCCAATGTAGATGCAGCGGTCTTTAGGTCAACTTAACCATCCTTAATTTGACCTACGGCTCCAGTGTGGACGTATCCTAAGTGTTTGCAGGTCTGGATATTTAGTGATGGGGGTTACACTTGTAAATATTATTCTAAATTACTAACTAGGGCTATGTCTACACTTAAAAAGTTAAGTCGACTTTACCTTATTAAGTCGACTTAACAGAAGTGGACTTAACTTTTCAAGTGTAGACGTGGCCCTTTTCGACCTTATTAAGTTGACTTAAGATTGTATGTCAACTTAAAAAGGTCCACCTAGGCACTACTCTGCATCTCCACTGGCTTAAGTCGACTTAATAAAGTCGACATAAGCGCTAGTTCAAATTAAAATGAGGAATTATTAATTTGAACTAACTTTTCCTTAATTTGATTTAAGAAGCAGCTTAAGTCGATTTAAGGAAAGCCCAGTGTAGACGTGGAGTAAATTAAGTTGACTTAAGCCTCCTTAAATCAACTTAATTTGTAAGTGTAGACGCACCCTAGAGGTAAACCTTATATGTGGTATTCCTGGAAAATAGCCTACTTTGAATTTACAGATAATAAAGAGCAGTTCAAATGAATAATCCCATGCTGTGGTGTTACCTCTACAAAGATTTATAGTCATTATCTCTTTTTTTTAAAAAGAGTATTTTAAGTGATTTATAATTATCTGGACAATGTCTGATGTCTATAACAAACTGCACTAAAACTGAATAGAACCTGATAAATCTGGCTTTGTTATAGCCGTCTTGAATAAGGGCTACAGAACTGGTTTTATAATTTGGCATTATGCAGTATTCATGTTGGCAGATATTTAGCAGAATGGATATCTTATGAAAGAATTTATCATGTGTTAATATATCTGTAGGTGGTTTGAAAGCCCTGATGATTCAATGGTCACGCTTGTCTCATTGATTTGAACTTAGAAAGCCCCAATAAAAAGCATATGTCTTTCAGGAAAAATATACGGCACTGTAAATTTCTATAAAGAGAAAGAATTGAGATTATATAATACAAACTACCGATGACAGTTTTGTTGTGCAAAGTAAAAGCATACATAGCTGAAGCCACCTGTCCTCAATAAATAAAAATGCTGATTTTTATGAAGAAATTATGGTTAGCCTTTTGCAGTTATCTCAACCTACCTATGTAAATGACTTGCAATGCTATTGTCTTGTTCTATGTGGTTTCTAATGGATTAGCTTCTGATACTGATTAGTGAAAAGAAACTTCTTTCAGAGGAATTAATTTTAAAATTTTATGAGATTGAAAACGTGGGGAAAGAAATGAGCTCATTTTGCTTAAAATTTAAGCAGGCACTTCAATGAGGTTTTCAAGCTTTGCATATGTGTGATGAAGCAATCTGAAACTGAAACAAAGTTGAAATGATTCTCTTCTGCATCCTGTCTCTAGGGTGCAAGGCAACTACTGAAGTTCTCCAGTCCTCAGGCTTTACTCTGGCCTTCACATAAACTAGAGTTTCCAAGAGCTCTTCTAATCTGTGACAACTAATCATGGCTCCCAGTGGAGCACACACCTCTTGAGATTACCCAGAGTACAGTAGTTTTATAACCACAGCCCATCTTGCCCTTTCATGTCTCCTATCATCTCCTCTATCAGCAGGTCCAGGATGGATGACAGAATAAGAGTTGGCTATACCACATCTACTTGAACTGAGGAATTCCCCCATGCCAGGAGAATTCCCAGATGGCAAGATACAGTTAGCGTCCAGATCCTTTGTACCACCAGTGTGGACCAGCAAATAAGTCTAACAAACTTCCATGCAAGCTATGAAAATATACCAGGAGATCTGTATGACTGCTGATTCATACCAACCTTTTTTATAGCAATCATGAAATAAATCACTTTCCAACAATTTAACTAAAACAAAATATCTTGGGTTAATACCGTTACAAAACAAAACAGATACAATTCACAGCACAATGCTGGAATGAAATGCTATATAATATGAGCTGTCTCCTTAACCTCTGGGAGAATAATTCCCAGATTGAAACACTTCTGCTATGATGTTCTTGAATTCTTTCTGCAGCCTGTTTTTGTCTCATCATCATTAATGTTTCTAAGTTTCAGAAAATCTTGCCTGATGTTCACCTTTGAAACTTTACTATAAGCAGCTCTCTAAATAAGTGTTCCTGAAAACACTTCTCATCTTGACATGACTATATCTAAAGGATGGAAGACCATTGTAAGGGGAACACTAAAGAAATTATTAATTATATTATATTATATCTATGTATTTGGCAAAAAGAAAAGTAGGAGCAAAGCAACACAGCCTTTTCTGGGAAACCATATGTAAAGCCCTACTTCTCCAAGAATGTTTACTATCTATTAGATAAGATATCAAAGTCCACTTCAAATGTGTTAAAGCAGTCCTGGGCAAACCTCCAAAATCTGATGGTTTTCTACAGCTTGGATAAGAAGTGAAATATGGAAGCTTGTTCCAGAAAATGTCAAAACATTTTTAGGTGCCAAAATCGAGGAAGATCTGATTCAAAATGCAGATGTACCATATGTTGCTATTAATTTACTGAACTCTGTCAATTTTTTAAAAAAGGTTTTGCATTGTTTAGTGTTCTGAGAAAATATTCAGGTAATTTCTAATGTTACCAGAATTTATAAATTTCTAAGAGCCTGATCAAACTCACTAAAGTTACTGGAAGGCTTCTGTAGATTTTAATGTTTGATAGATTGGGGACAAATTTTAAATCTAATTTTGTAAACATGATGATTTTTTTTAACTCAGTGTAAAAAAAATCTACATAAAAAGTACATTTTTTAAAAAATAACAGTTTTTACAATATTATTCCTAAAGAACTTAATCATGCTTCTATTCAAAATCAATGGAACTTTCATCATCATATTCAATGGGTTCAGGTTTAATCTGGGAATCATCAGATAAAATTAATCAATTGAGCTTGCTATTCTCACAAAGGTGAGAGAGAACAGACAGAATTTATGTTCATAAATATAAATCTCTTCTATTTGAGAGCCACAGTACAATGTATAGCTCTGTAAAATTAACAATGTTGCCAACAATCTTCTTGAATTGTGGGCACCAGAAAAGAGAACACTATTTGAGCAGTGTTTTCACTATTGCCAAATATAAAGGTAAAATAACCTTTGTACTCCTACTTGAGATTCCCACATTTATTCATCACAGGATCTCATTAGCTCTTTTGTACACAATAGGAGCTCATGTTCAGCTGATTATTCACCACAGCCCCTAGTTTTTTTTCATCATTTCCCAGGATACAGTCTCCATCCTGGCAAGTTCCAGTGGGGTAGTCATGTTAGTTTAGTTCAGCAAAACAAACAAGGAGTCCTGTGGCACTTTTAGGCTATGTCTACACTTGTAAAGTTTAGTCGACTCTGTTAAGTCAACTTAACAAGGTTGACTTTAAGTCGACTTAAAGTCGACCTTGTTAATCAACTTAACAGAGTGGCTACACTTTAAGTTGACTTAGTTGACCTTGTTAAGTTGACAACAGTACACATACCCATCCACACTGGTTTAAGTCAACTGAAGAAGTCAACTTAAGGCTTAAGTTGATCTTCAGAGATGGTGTTATTAAATCGACTTAAGCTGTTACTAAGTCGACTTAAGGAAGCAATTAAGTCGATTTAATAAAAGCCCAGTGTGGATGCAGCTTTGTGTAGGTCAACTTAAGTGTCCTTAAGTCCACCTAAGTTGCCAGTGTAGATGCACCCTTAAAGACTAACAAATTTATTTAATGCATGAGTTTTCATGGGAGAAATCCCACTTTGTCAGACACTTGAAGATGGAGAACTTACAGAATGGGAGGAAAAATAAATGCAGGGAAGTATAACTCATAGGATCAGTTCAGAGTATTTCAGTTGGCATGCCTGCGTACTCCTTCCCCAAAACAGGTAGCTGGGGAACAGCAGGAAACGGGTGGAATATTTGCTCCACCTCCACTATTCCGCTCACAGGCTATCCTCGCTGAACTGGCATGGAGCATGTTTTTGCTGCTGATATAGACCAGAATTGAAGAATTGCAATTAGATAGCACATTGCCTCATGGGCTATCACTGAATGGTTCAGCTTACATATCACCCCCCTCTCCCCACACACACCTGTACCTCCCCCAGCCGTCCCATGCACAGGACTCAACCTAGAGTCATATTATAGCCCTAAATCATTTAAGTTCAAAATCTGTCTTCATCATGGGGTGACATTAAAGGAAAGGAGGAACAAAACAAGAAAGTTTTTGCACTACTTATTGAAAATATCTCCAACATAGCTGCCAGAATATTTCCAATACATATATCCAGAAATGTCGCAAAAGAATTATCCATCAACACTGGTGGGTAGAAAAATTCCATTTGAAGGTGTTATTGATTGTTATTACACAAACCAGCCTGAATCAAGAGAGCATTTCTGTTTGCCTGTAACGTTAATCAGCTCTTTATAAATCCTTGTTGGTGATGGGGTAAAGGGAGATGGAAGTCAATGGAGCTCTGTAATATGTTTTACTTGAAAAGTACAGGAATGCTTGAGATAATTGACTTTGAGTCAGTTTAACTGTGTGCAGTTTAAACCTGTTCAGATTAACGAGAGCACCGTGATTTGCTTTAACAGTTTCTTTGTAGCAATGATTTTAAAAAATATTTCATGAAAGTGACAGAAATCATTTGATTTACTTTATACGTACAGATATGAAGCATGGACTTTGCATAAGCTCAGTTCTCTCACTAATTAGTCTAAAGGGTTATTATTTCCTTTATCATTCACAGTAAAAGACAGTCTTCTGCCGAACACCCTAATCAAAGCAAGACCCTATGGAGCAAACCAAGTAAAATTTACCTCTAACTCCTCTGAAGACACCCCTTTTATCCTTCAAACAATCCAGCCATCTAGTGCTACTGCTGTCCTCGAGCCCAACGCTAAATCAATCCTGCTTCTTATTTCCAAGGTGAACATTTAGCACTCCCTAGATGGCTGTTTTACATTGACATTTTCCCCATCACATTCAAACCTGGTGTCATCTTTATTATTTGAACCAGAAATATTATATCATGGAATAAACCACATGATTTATGTGAAAGAAAGAAATTTTCCATCAGGAAACTTTAAATATATTATTATTTTTCTTAATTCCTTCCTTTTAGAGCGACAGTATGTTATTCATTGCACCAGACATTTAGAATTTGCCAGATTGAGAGGCATTTTCCACAGACTGATGATTCCTTTCAGTGAAAGTTACGTTTAGGCTCAGCGATACTTAATAAGCTTTTGTTACACTGGTATGGCATGTCTCCGTTCTTGATTTCTTGGCTCCTCCGCTTCTCATTAGACCCAACGGGAGGATTACAAAAAAAAAAAAAAAGTGACAAATAAGATAATTGAAAGTAAGAGCAGTTTAGCGCTGTGCTTTATTTAATAAACTGTATTTAACTTCATAATGTTATATTTTTGACATACATATATGCATTAGCATATGTGTTTTTATCCTCCATTGCTTTTCCTTATTTTAATGGACAGCCTTGCATTAACAATTAGAATAATTTATGATATACATCAATACATCTATTTAATGTAATGTATTGGCTTTTCTAATATAATCTGTATTTTTGTGTATCTGAGTGGTCCAAATTCAGGTGAAAAAGGGTTAAAACTGAAGAACAGATTTTGTAAAGCCTGGGAATATTTTGTTTAAAAATTGGTAAAAACTGAAAATAAAGGGCCTGGTGAGACTTCCAGTATAATCAAATTCTAGCTCCAAAGACTGGCACTGAATTCAGTGTTGTTCCCATTAGAGTGAATGACAACATTCCCAAAATTAAAGCAGTGAACTACATGAAAGCCATTTCTTCATAACTTACCATGCAGCAGCAGAGGAACAGACATACTATAAACTGAAGCTAAGGTAACAATAGATATTTTAACTCACATGTGTACCAAAGATGAGGGCAGGGTGGCAGTTAGACCAAGTGAGGACAACATTACACTTTGTGGCTTGTAAAGGACAGTGGGCGCCGCCAGATGACCAGCACCAACATTCATTCATAAATTTTAATTGTAAATAACAAATTGCACATTTTGTTAATTCAGTCTAGAGTGCAGATGGGGTGAAAGGGAATTTCTGCACTGGCTCTCAGGGGATCCTGGGTCCTAAGGATGGGGTCCTTCTAACAAAAGAGCTGAGTGTGTGGAAATTTTCTAAGTGAGAAGCAGGGATCTGAGATTAGGCCACAGGAAACCCAGGGTCACAACAAAACAGTCTGGTTGTGAGACTGGTCTATATTAATGGGAAGAGGAAGCTGAGCAGGGGAGAAAGCAGATAGGACACTTTGTCTACACTGGCAAGTTAGGTCAACTTAAGGACGCTTAAGTCGATGTAAACAATGGGTTTTTATTAAGTCAACTTAATAACACCACCTCTGTAGGTCGACTTAAGCCTTAAATCGACTCCTTGAGTCAATTTAAGGCCAGTATAGACAGGGATTAGCGCTAACTCAACTTTATTAAGTCAACTTAAAGCCAGTATAATGACTATCTCTGCTGTTAAATCGACTTAACAAGGTCAACTTAAAGTGTAGCCAATTTGTTAAGTCGACTTAACAAAGTCAACTTGACTTTTCAAGTGTAGACATAGCCTTCATGTGTAGCCATGAGTGGCAGCTTTTCAGTCAGGTGCCAATGACTAGTTGAATCAGGCTTCAGATACTGTGTTTTGCTGACACAATGTTTGGGAACTTAGAAGCATGGTTCTGAGTTAAATGCCTGATGATCTTTTACAGACATTGCTTCCTCCTAGAGGCCTTCTTAACTGGATGTAATCCTTTGCTCATTTGTTTTGGGTCCCTCTCTAGCATCCCCTTTGCTGGTACTCTGTCTAGCCCTTAAATCTAAAAATCTCAGCTCCATAACATCAAACTGAGAAAAAGGTTCTCCCTCTTAGTTGGTTTAGCGGGCAACTCCAATTATTCCAGACAACTACTTTCTCATCCTATTTAAACAGGAGCTAGGCTGCTGACTTTGTGCCATTATGATGGGCGAGCTAATTATTGGGGAACCACAATAATGTTCCTTCTAACATCAAAATGACTCATGACCAAACAATTTACTGAAAAAGCAAAGGAAAGATGAAAACCTAGTGTGTTGTTTGTTTGATTCTAATTACTTCTGCCACCAAGCAAACCCATATAGCTCCCGAGTCTGAACGTTCCTGAAAACTTCTGGAAACATTACAGCAAAGGGGGAAAGTGTGTATGTGTGTGTGCTAGCTCAGTGTAAAATATCAGAAGACCTGGAAGCTTGCTTCAGGTCTGAGGAACAAATATAATCCCCTCCCCCACCCCATTATTATGTTCTAAAGCATCAGCAGATGTGGAAGCCTATTTTATAACTTATGATCAGTTAGCATATTCCTCCCATACAGAAGGGCTACAGAACCTTGCCAGACTTCTGGGCAGATGAATGTTAGCATTAACACACAGGTTGTTAGGAAGATAAGTAATGATCTTTTCTGCAAACCTTTTGACTTGAAAAATAACATTAGACAAGCAACGCACACAAGTATTTTATATGTGATGAAAGAGCAGCCACTTATCTAACAACAACAGATTTAATTATATTCTGCAGTAGATGCTAGAAAAAAAGGGTGACGCAAAAATACCAGGCTTTTCTCTGTGTGTGTTTTATTATTTGCTTTTTTATTTAATCTGTTGTAATTCTGAATTGGATCTAAAGGAAAATAAATAATTCTTTTCGCCTCATCCAATGTATTTCTCAGTTACTAACAGTGTCATCTGTCAAAAAATATTACACCTAAAATAGAAAGGAATGGACAGACTCATAATAGCCTAGTAAACAGTTATTAGGTACCATTTGCAGAATGGTTGAGCACGCTGCATAAATATGAAAATTAATTTACTCTATTAACAATGTCTTTTTCTAGAAAAATCCCAAAATGATGTCTGTTTATGTATTTATTCATTTTCTGCTTCATTCAAAGCTATAGCAGAACTCAGAACATCAACTTTATACAGCAGAATGAGAGTCTGTGAAACTCTAAGACCAAATTTGAAGCTACTCTCTGTTTTGCTACTGATTTCAATGGGACTAGGATTTTTCCAGATCAGTCAGTTTTGTTTTTTGGGCATGAGGACGTTGGCTCTGGAATTCTTGTAATGGTGCTGCCGAGCACCCGTATGTAGCATGGAGAACAGATCTGTGAGGCCTTTCTATACAACAGATGTGTTTGGGGCACGGCATGATACATAGACAGGGCTGGAATGTCTGCCTTTTAAGAGATCCCTGGTCCTTTTCTAAGGGTTCTGCTAGGCTAATAGGCTGGACTAACTCCATCGGGTCTCCACTGCCATCATTTACACTCTTGGGAGGTGGGGAATTCTGCCAAAATGACTCCAATGCTCAGAAGAGCATAGGACACAGGGATTTGGATTCCCCTCTTAGCGCATGAGCAAATCAGATTCAGTAATACTTTTCTTTGTGTTATGAGAAAGAAGACGAGAGGCCAGTGGAGGCTCATAAAGTATTTATTATTGCCTTGTGTGCAGAACAGCAGGGAAGAAAAACTAAAGAGTAGAGGAATAGACACAATAGCATTATAATGAGCAACCAGTCCTGAATGTGAGTCACAGCATCAGGGGAAACCGGAATATTTCTGTTTGACTCTCTTGATCTTACTGCACAAAATGACTGAACACAAAAGGTGAAACAAATGCCTCCTGGAAGCGGACAGCAAAGACAAGACTGACCCAGGATGGAAATAATGTAATTATACTTTGTCTGCAATAGAGCTCTCAGTTCCAATGCTTCATAATGTCTGACTATTTTACCTTAGTCTCAGCAGGGCTTCAATTTACTGAAAGTATCAGTGCTATCTCCTTGCTTTTCTTTACACTCAGGATGGATCCTGAAAGATGCATAAATAAAAAGTACAGTATCCAGTTAGCATGGTAGCAGAGAAGGGAAATGAACAAGGCTAATGCATCAGCAGAGACCTAAAACAGCACTAGATGGGTTATGTTGAGAAGCATGTATCCCCGACAATGGTATTGAACCAGTATCTGCAATTTGATCCTACCTGGTGCATTATGAAAAAAAGAATGATGACTTTAAAAAATAAAAAAGCTACTTTCATTGTTTGCTTCTTTCATATGACACTGTGCTCATGGCTACATGCAATGCAGCAAGATTTATTTGTATTGGAGCAGTGATTAGATGCCCTAATTCATGTCAAGACCCAACTATATTGTTGTATGTATCCACAGTCAGACAGTCCTTGAAGAACTTACAGACCTAATAGACAAAGGAAGAATTACTACCCCATCCAGTCTATGAGACTGAATACACCCCCCCCCCCCCGCCCAATGTGAGATTCAGTTTTTCAACCTATTAGACTAGATCCCTCACTCTTTCTTTGCAGAACATATTTACAAACACAGTAAGCAATTCAGTGTTGCCATTCATTCCTGTTAATAGCTTGTTCCTCCATTATGCCCAGTTTGTTCATATTCCTGTGCATGATGTCCTGTCATCGAATCATTAGTCAGCCTCTAAGTTAGAGTGAATTTGACCATGTTTGTATTATTTTCTTTGTCATCCTATCATCTGCTTGTCTTCTGACGTGTCCTCACCATCATAAACTTTTCTACTGTACTCAATCCTGTATCATGAATTGACATCCTACTCTTATTATCTTCTTCATCTGTCTTAAAATCATTTCATCTTACACCTATCTTTCCAGAAATTCTCCTGCCTTCAGTTTTCTGATGCCTGTTTTATTTACTGCTTCCAGACATAAAATGATACTGGTTATGTTAGTTTGTCATATATTTACTTAGACCAAATGTAATGTTTTGATCAGTCCCTAATTTTGTCAATTACTGGGCAGCACGTGTAGCTAAAGCACCTCTCCTTTTAATTTCATCCTTGATGGAATTGTCAGCACTCAGCAAATTTCCTAGGCATACATAAAATTTTACTTGTTCTATGACTTCACTATGCTATACATCAAGACTTTATCTATTGCCCTTTTTCCAAGATGCACCCACTTCTCATTCTTGACATTTATTGTAAGTACAAGTCAACTACACTGATTTTCCAAGATAGCAAAGAGTATCATCATTAATTCAAATGTGTCAGTTAATTGTACAATGCCCTCTGCATAAACTAAGGAGTTTAGTTCTAGATCATCCAAGATCACACCCTCCATCTTGTCTAGCGTTCTCAATGTCTAGTTTAAGAACATAATGAGAAGCGATGGTGATTCCATGCCCCCTAGTCTTACACCAGACTTTGACTTAAACTAGCTGCTTAATTTTCCACCAATTTTTACGGCACTACAGGAGTCTTTGTATATAGCTTTTACAATTACAATTATCTTATCTAGAACACCATATGATGTTTCTGCTTTCCATAATGCAACCCTCCAAACCGAAGCAAATGCTTTTGTGAAGATGAAAACAGCAATCATCTTTAATCCCCATTCTCCCTTTTCTTTAACAGCAGTTGTTAGAGTGTGAATGCAACATCAGCCTGATCTACAGCTGCACTATTCTTCACTAACCTTTAAAACTGGTGTTAATCTCTTAACAATTATTTCACCATTTCTCCCAGTGTTGACAATGTGTGTACTTCTGTAGCTCGTCAGAGCATCATGATCTCTTTTCTTCAAGATTGGTGCAACTGTTGCCTTTAGCCAGTCTGCTCCCATGCTTTTTTTTTGTGTATTTTTTTTCTAATGCTTTCACAGCACTTGTCCCAACACCTTTTAGCAGCTCAGCTGTTACATTTTTTGCAGCTTTCCCATTTTTTAAACTGCTTCAGGTTTCTTTCTGTTTCTTCGGCTGATGGTACAAGAGTCCTGATACCTATTCTCCTTTGCAAGCTGCCTTGCTCATCTCTCTTGTCTAAAATATTTGCATCTGTATGAACTACAGAGGTCAGCACTTTGTCAAATTCTCCTTTGTCAAATTCCATACTTCCAGCACCTCTTCAGCATTTGCTGTCTGTTCACTGATAACTGTTCTCCTTGCTTACATCATTGGCCTGACTGTAGTTTCATACAACAGCTTTTCATATACTGCTTTCAGATCTTGCTTTGTTGCTAAATCCCCTTTTTCAAAAACTCTTGTGCGGTGCTTTTACTTCACTTTCCCAACAGTCTTTGCTCACCTACACTTTATGCTGCCATGTTGTTTTTGTTACTTCTCTAGCTTTTCTTTGTTTGTATAAGCCTTCTGAAAACTTCTTCCCCCATTTTGTATTACTTTCTTGAATATTTCCCATACAGTCTGTAGTAAGATTTCTTCAAAGTAATGGCCTGAAATGCTCTCTAAGTTCTACCGTTCATGACTCCTTCACAGAGCTAGCATTCTTATCAAGATCAAATTTGGCTCCAGATGCACCCTTCTTTATCTTGAATACTGCCCCATTGAGCACTTCTATAAACTCTAAGGGCAGGTCTTCACTTACGGTGACATCAGTTCGAATGTCCTGATCAACCGATCAGATCTGAGCAGATCTGCTCAGCCGATCAGGAAGTTGATCCTACCCCAGCAACTGAGTAACATTGGTTCTAAGGGAGGCCCCCCGCTTTTAATGTGTGTGCAGGGAGTATAGAAGCTGAACATAGATACGCAAATTATTTTAGGTAAGGTGTGTATGTACATTCAACAGTCGCCAAAAAATGGCAGGAAGTGTAGACCTGCCCTAATATACAACAGTGGCCATTTATGGTGCCTTTTACTGATAACAATGTGATCGTTCTGGTTTTTGGTTTGACCATCTGCTGATTTCATGTATTGCACATTGTGCATGAGGAAACCAAGTACTACAAATAATCAAATTGTGCTTCTCAGAGCAAGTTCTTATCCTTTCCCTGTTATCTTTGCTGTTCTGATGCCATATGGTCAAACACTATTCATTTGCGTTCCATGTCCACTGCCAAGGTTTGCACTCATATCTGTCATTATTAGAATCAGATCATGATCAAGAATCTCATTTACAACGCTACCCAGCTGTTTATAAAATCCATCCTTCCTTCCTTCCTCTTCTGTGGCTTCTGTTGGTGCATAACAGCAGAGTACAGTAATGCATTATTTATTGTAGGCAATAGTAAACTATTCTATGACAATCTACTGGTTTCCAGCTGTTCACTGAGGAAACTGTTCTCTTGTCCACTTCTATAGCAACCCCATCTTGCTTTGCTTTACTTTGAATGTCTGCAGTAAAGGTAAGTATTTTCTATATCCAGTCAACGTGCCTCCTGTATGGCAGCCCGGGAAACTTGAAACATCCTTAACTCCTTTGCTACTTGCTCTATCTAGTCTGCAGCAAATGGGGTTCTAACATTTTGCAAATGGTTTAGTAGTTATCCAATATCCAAAGCCACTTCCTTTTGTTAGGCCTAGTAGGCCTGGGTCAAAATCCATATAAATCAGTTTGGTTTGCTGCACTGGTTCTATAGCTTTTTTTTTCTTTTTCTTTTTTTTTTTTTTTTTTGGTATGGTAGTAGCATTTTAGGCCAATTCACCCTAACCTGTTCATAGTAATTCTGCACCACAGCCTGCTGGACTGCTAGGAAAAAGGTATCAGCATTTCCCCCAGAGTCTGGCTGCCTTCCAGGGCAAAGGAGATTGGACTGTTCAGATCTGAAATCAGAATTTTCTCCATACTTGGCTTCCAGAAAGCTTCTGGCAAGGTCCCTCACCAAAGGCTCTTAAGTAAATAAGCAATAGTGGGATAAGAAGGAAGGTCCTCTCATGGATCAGTAACTGGTAAAAAGACGGGAAACAAAGGGTAGGAATAAATGGTCAGTTTTCAGAAAGGAGAGAAATAAATAGTAATGTCCCCGAAGGATCTGTACTAGAATCTGTACAGTTAAACATATTAATGAGTTATCTGAAAAAAGGAGTAAACAATAAGGAGTTGGTGATACAATATTAATCCAGATAGTTCAGTCCAAAGCAGACTGTGAAGAGTTACAAATAGTTCTCACAAAACATGATTACTGGGAAATAAAATGGTAGATGAAGTTCAGTTTTGATAATACAAAATAATGCATTTTGGAAAACATAATTCCAGTTATACATACAAAATTATAGGGTCTAAATTAGCTGTTACCGCTCAATGAGATCATTTTAGATAGTTCACTTAGTGTGCAGCAGGAGTCAAAAAAGCTAACAGAGTGTTAGAAACCATTAGGAAAGGGATAGATAATAAAATAGAAAATATCACAATGCCACTATATAAATCCATGGTACACCCACACTTTGGGTACTGAATGCAGTTCTGGTTCCCCATCTGAAAAGAGAGATGTTAGAATTGGAAAAGTACAGAGAAGGGCAACAAAAAAGATTAAGAGTATCGAACAGTTTCTATTGGAGAAAAAGTTAAAAAGATTGTGATTGTTCAGCTTGGAAAGGCAAAAACTAAGAGGAATACAGTAAAAGACATAAAATCATGAATGATGTGGAGAAAGTGAATGAGGCAGTGTTATTTACACCTTCACAAGAGCCAGGAATCACACACGGAAATTAACAGGAAGCAGGTTTAAAACAAACAGAAGGAAGTTCTTCATACAATGCAGAATTAATCAGTGGAACTCATTACTAAGGGATGTCATGAAGACCAAAACTATAATTGGGTTCAGAAAGGAATTAGATGAGTTTGTGACAGATAGGACCAGCAATGGCTATTAGCCAAGATGGTCAGGGATGCAACCTTATGCTCTGGGTTCCCCAACCTCTGACTGGCAGAAACTGGGAGTGGACAACAGGGGATGGATCACTCAATAAATTATCCTGTGCTGCTCATTCCCCCAATGCTTGGGCCATTGGCCACTGTTGGAAGACAGGGTAGTGGGCTAAATTGACCATTAGTCTGACTCATTATGGCCATTCTTATTTTCTAATGTTCCTTCTTTCAGAGAGACTTGCCTGAAGAGGTTAAGCTCTGCCTGCCCCAGTTTGAAATCAGAGCTTTCTTTCTCCTAGATATTGTTGGTTCACTGCATTTAATTCTCTAAACACCAGTGCCAGCCTTCTGAGTTTCCCCAAAAGTGGTTACCCTAACCACCCCTTGTGGGACACAGCTTTAGTCGATTGCATTGTCATCCAGAACAAGGGAATATTCAGGTTTGGACCAGACAATTAGCAGTGTTTTGCTGCCTGCATAAGTGGCTGTTTCTTGCCACATCCACAGAAAGTAAGTAAGCAAGCGAGGTGGCTGCTCCTAGATAGGAAGGATCTGTCTGGGAGGGATCAGGAAATGACCTGGAGAAGAAATTTAGGCCACAGGGGGGTTGTGTGGGCAGTTTCAGGGGAGCATTATTCCTGTCTCTGGAACAAAAAGAAACTGCTGTAATAATAGCAGCAGGAGGGGAGCTGTCACTCAGTAATAAATGCACTGGACTCTTTTGTTAACTTAGCACATGCCTTCATCATTATTTTGGCACTGTTTGTTTGTCCTAAGCTACTAATAAGTAGACTGTGAGCTCAAATACTATTACCAATGTCAGATAGTTTGGGAATGTTACCATGATTTTCCATATGCTTCACTGTGTTGTTCTTTGAATGTTTTCAAACACCAAGTAGATTTGAAAATAATGGGTCTTTGCATTTTCTTCATCAACCTTTCTTTCCCCCCTCCCCCCCCCCTTATTTGGCTCAGGAGCATCTTCCAACAGGGAGTCGAGAGCGGAAGTGGATAAATCAGTGAAGATGAAATAAGACCTGAATTGAACTTTTTTTCCCCCAAACTCAGTGTCTACAGTGCAGGCAGAAAAAAGATGCCGTAACTGCTTGACTCTGTTGATGCTGCTTGTGGCTGAAAAGAGAATTGAGAGCAGAGAAAAAAGGCCAATAGAAGAATAATGGAGAGCACGTTCTCATTATTAGCTGGTTGTCGGAGGAGGAAGAAATTGAGGGTTGTGTTCAGAAGTGTGCTAACCATGCATGACATCGCCAGATTCATTTGATCTTAACTGTCTTCTCTATAAAACCTCCTAACAAGAGAGATGATCTAAATTCTCTGCCGGTGTAAATGAGCAGACTTTCACTCATTCTTCTGGGGCAAAGAATTACACCAGCAAAGAATTTGGCCTGGATATCTTTCAATGAGAAGTTTTTAAAGAAAATGCCAACTGGAAAAAAAATTCTAATCATAGAGAGTCAGATTGCAACACTCACACACTCTGAATAGCTCATTACTACCTGAATAATCTCTGAAATTAATAGGACTCTTTGAGGTATAAAATACCTGTGAGTCTAAGAGCCCTTCAATGATAGCCAGCAGTTGAGAAGGGGCTATGTCTATACTAGAAAAGTTAGGTTGACTTTAAGTTGACTTAATAAGGTTAAAGTCGACCTTATTAAGTCGACTTAACAAAGTTGACAACTTTTCTAGTGTAGACATAGCTAGAAAGCCATTGCCCTTTCTTATTCTGAAATTTAAAGAATTATTATGAAAAGAGTCACTGAAACCAGAGATTGTAAAATGACACACTTCAAAATGAGTCACCAAAGAATTAGATGACTCTTCCAAAGAATCAGATTCTTTTATATCAATATTTCTCATCTCAGAAAATGAAAAGTCTTTAGTTTCCTGATAATCATGAAATAAATAATCCTTTTCATCTCAGTTGAGATCTAATTTTGATGGGGGAAAAGAACTGAGGCTTTCATCCAAGAGATGGACAATCAGCTCTTAGAAGCACTAGCCTCTTTCTCCAAGCCTGAGTGACCTTCAGAAATCATGGAAATATATGCATCATTGAAAAATATTTTGGAACATAATATGGTCCTTTTCCTGCTCATATTTCATATGTCTGTCCCAGATGAGTGCTCGCAGAATGAACAGAGTTTAACTCAGAGAGTAATGTTCACAGGTAGTTTAAAGTTCCCATTGGTTTGCTGGTTTTAAAAACATAAGGATGGCCATATTGGGTAGGACCAATGGTCCATCTAGCCCAGTATACTGTCTTCCAAAGTGGCCAATGGTTTCAGAGGGAGTAACAAAACAGGATAATGGATTGAGTAATCCAGTCCCTGTCATCTATTCCTAGCTTCTGGAATCCAGCAGCTAGAAACGCTCAGAGAATGAGGTTGCATGCCTGACTATCTTAGTTAATAGCCATTGATAGACCTATGCTCCATAAACTTTTCTAATTCTGTTTTGAACCCAGTTATATTTTTGGCCTTCACAACATCCCCTGCCAACAATTTCCACAGATTGACAAATATTATGTGAATATAGTGTTTGCCTATTAACTTCTTCGGGTGACCCTGGGTTCTTGTGTTACGTAACAGTATAAATAATACTTTCTTATTCACTTTCTCCACACCATTCATGGTGTTATAAACCTCTATCATACCCCTCTTAGTCAACTCTTTTCTAGGCTGAACAGTCCGTCTTTTTAGTCTCTCCCCATATGCAAGGTGTTCTACACTCATAATCATTTTTGTTTTCATTCTTTGTATTTTCTCCAGTTCTAATATATATATATATATATATTGAAATGGGGTGACCTAAACTGCAAGCAGTATTCAAGGTATTGGTGAACTGTGGGCTTATCTAGTGGCATTATGATGTTTTCTGTCTTATTATCTATACCTTGCCTAATGGAACATTAAGAAACATTCTAACATTCTGGTAGTTTCTTTTGATGGCTGCTGCACATTGAGTGGATGTTTTCAGAGAACTATCCCAGTTTTCTGAGATCCCTTTGTAACTCTTTGCAGTCAGCTTTGAACTTAACCATCTTCAGTAATATTTCTATCACCAGTAAGGTTTTTTCTGCTCACTGTTTATACCTTTTTCCAGATCATTTATGAATATGCCCCAGTACAGATCCTTCGGGACATCACTATTTACCTCTCTCCATTCTGAAACTGACCATTTATTCCTATCCTTTGTATCCTACCATTTAGCCAGTTATTTCCCTTTTATCCCAACATTGATTGATTCAGAGCCTTTGGTGAGGGACCTTGTCAAACACTGTCTGAAAGTACACGATTTCCCCTGGATCACTCTAATTCACATTGTTGTTGACACCGTCAAATAATTCTACTAGATTAGATAGGCATGCTTTCCCTTTACAAAAATCATGTTGATTCCTCCCCAGTATATTGTGTTCATCTATGTGGGTGATAATTCTATTTTTCACTATAAGTTCAACCAGTTTGCTGGCCCCTGAAACTAGTCTTACTGGCCAGTAATTTCCAGGATCGCCTCTGGAGTCTTTTTCAAGAATTGGCATTATATTATCCATTGGTCCTCTGGCCCAGAAACTGATTTAAACAGTAGGTTACATACCACAGTTTGTAGTTCTGCAATTTCATATTTGAGTTTCTTCAGAACTCTTGAGTAAATGCCATCTGATCCTGGTGACTTACTGCTGTTTAATACATCAATTTGTTCCAAAATCTCCTCTAATCATACCTCAGCCTGAGACAGTTTCTCAGATTTGGCACTTAAGAAGAATGGCTCTTGTGTGGGAGTCTCCCTTAGATTTTCTGTAGTGAATGCAAAGCAAAGTATTCATTTAGCTTCTCTGCAGTGGCTTTGTCTTGAGTGTTTCTTAACACCTTAATCATCCAGTTCCTCCTGGATTGTTTGGTAGACTTCCTGTTTCTGACATACTTTATTTGCTGTAAATTTTTGTGTCTTTTGCTTGTTGCTCTTCAAATTATTTTGGGGGCTGCCTAATTATAGGTTTATTTTTGATTTGCCAGACTTTGTTCCTTTCTACTTTTGTCTGTAGAATTTGACTTTCAATTTTTAAAAGATTTCTCTTTGTCTCTAACCTCCTCTTTTACTTTGTTTAGCCATAGTGGCATTTTCTTGGTCCCCTTATTTTTGGGGGTGGGTGGGTGGGAGGGGTTGTTTGGTTTTAGTTTTTGTTTGGGCTATACATCTAATTTAAGCCTCTATTATGGTATTTTAATACCTGTGGCATATAAGCATTTCACTCTTATGACTATTCCTTTTAATTTCCATTTAAGTAGTCTCCTCATTTTTGTATAGTTCCACTTTGGAAGTTAAATGTTTCGGTAGTGTGTTTCTTTGCTCCCTACAAGGTGTTATTTTGCTCACTACAAGGTTGTTAAATATAATTAACGTATGGTTGTGGTAACTGAGCTGTTCAACTAATTGGACCAGATCCTGTGCACCACTTAGGACTAAATGAAGAATTGCATTCTTGTGGGTTCCAGGATTAGCTGCTCCAACAAGAACTCATTAACGGTGTCCGCAAATTTTATCTCTGCATCCCATCCTGAGATGACATGTTCCCAGTAAATATGTGAATAGTTGAAATCTCCCATTATTATTTAGTTTTCTGTTTTAAAACATCTCTACTCTCTCTGAGCAGTTCATAATCACTGGCCCCATCTTGGTCAAGTGTTTTGGTAGTATATTCCTACTGCTGTATTCTTATTCTTCTTATTATTATTACTAAAGCATAGAATTATGATCCATAGAGATTCTAAGGTACTATTTCATTCATTTAAGATTTTTACTGTATTTGACTCTACAGTTTCTTACACAGATAGTGCCACTCCCCCACCAACATGACCTATTCTGACATTCCTATATGTTTTGGTGTCCTCCTACCACCATACACAAAGTTAGAGTAGCTTGAGAAGTTGGGAAGCTTAAAGATCAAACGTGCTATAGCTCCACAACACCCACATTGAGCAGCCTTGAAGGATACAGAGCCAGCTATGCTAGCTGATTATTTCCCTTTGTTGACATTTATGGATGGCTCCATGGCCCCTTTGAGGCACTCCTCCTCTCAAGAATCTAAAAGTATTTTTAAATGGTGTATTGCAGGAAAAAATCATTTCAAGTGTTATTTGAGAAGCAGATGTGGGCATTTAATCATTTGCTTCCAGATTTTTCTCAGCCAATAGGATTGTGTCTGTATATACAGGCAACTGCCAGATCAACCATGTATAGAACAGAACTGAAGTTACTTTTACATTTTCTGAGATATACTCTGTACATGCTGTGATGGACTAGGAGCTGCTTAGCAATAATTCATGAATCTGCATGTTGTCCTGGGTATCATGGTGTTTCCTGTATGACCACATTAGTTTAACACAGCAGGAGGCTGTCCATCTGAAAAAAATAAATCAGAAAAGGTAAAAATGGCCTAAAATAATCCACCCCTCAGTGAACACTTCATGGTTCTGAAGGAACAATGTGATAACTATTAGCTTTTCCTTTCTAACTAACCTACAAAACTGATTTGAAGCAGTAAAGGAAAAGACATGCAATCAAAGGAGAATAAAAGAACTACAGAAGGATCAAAATAAAATAAAAGGAGAATAGCTGTTTGAAGGGAGCCATGTTGAGACACAGCCCTAGACTACTTCATGGGGGGATTTCAGTGGTAGTCGAAGGGTGAAACACAAGTTACTTAAAATAACTCGTGTATCTACCTTCGACTGCCTAATGCCAATTTACCATAGTGTCTTCAGTGCACTGAGTTGACAGGAAATAACCTCAGCATTATGCTACTGGGTGGGGGTGATCTTCAGGGATCAGCGTTCCTGATCAACTGAGCAGTCTTCACAGATCTGCTCAGTCAATCAGGAAGATCGATCTGACGGCGGGAAATCTGCTTAAACGTTTTTCTTTAAACGTAGCTGATCTGTTTTTGCTGTGAATGATGCATGCAGACAAAAAAAAATCACAGGGAAGTAACTGACTTTTCCCTCTTAAACAATATTTGTTTCCCATTTGTTTCTCAAAAACCTCTTTGCAGGTCAAAGTGACAAGGGTTATAAACAATATACTGAACTTTTTCAGAGTTGATTTAGAAATTAATTAGTTTCTTAGAAGAATGGTATGTCAGAGGATAATTAATATGTACTGATAAACTGTGGTTAGGGATATTGTAAGTAGAGAAATTACATATTGCAGTAATGTGACTATTGACTGCTTGTATCCATTTCTAAGAGCTGGAATCTGCTGCCCTTATGTTCAGTACTCTACCGTTATTCCCATTCAATTAACCGGGAGTAATTTACAACTTGGATAAAATCTGGCTCTATTGAAGTCCGTGGCAAAGTTTCAGAGGGTATGTCTACACTGGAGGCTCTGTTAAGTCAACTTAACAAAGTTGACTTTAAGTCGACTTAAAGAGTCCACACTGAAAACTCCAGTCGACTGCCAGCATCCACAGTGGCAGGTACTAGGTTGATGGAGGAGTGGTGCATTGTGGGTAGCTGTCCCACATTGCACCGGGGCCTGGAAGCCAATTAGGTCAATTTATGGGCATTACCCGTCTACACTGGCTTAAGTCGACTTAATAAGGTCGACTTAAGTGTTAAGTCGACCTTCTGAGGTGGTGGTGTTAAGTCGACCTAAGGAAACACTTAAGTCGACTTAATAAGAACCCAATGTGGACTCAGGGGTCTGTAGATCGACTTAACCGTCCTTAAGTCAACCCAAGGCTCGTAAGTGAGTAAAGCCAGTTAAATCTAGCTCTAAATGAAGTTGAGTTTATTTCTAGTGAAAAATACATTTAAAAATCTCCATTTAACTCTCTTGAATTACAATAAGTACAGTAGCTTCTTATTAATTTGATTCTTGTTGATTCTTGTTGATTTGATTTGATTCTTGTTTTAGTTCTGGAGAAGTGAAGGGAAACTTCATCTGAGTGCATAAACTTATTCTTTCTGGACAGTATTTTCTCTTTTTTTAAAGTAACCCACATCCAAATATAAACCTCTCAGTACCAGCTGCAGAAAAAGAGCTTGCGGAAAACAAAAAAAATATGTATTTCCCAATGCCACTATCCTGCTGCAGCTGTACTAGCCATGTGTCTTTGACAAGATCTATAACTTGCTTTTTTTGTTCCAGGATGCTGGCATAGCAGAGCATTCATGGGGAGATGAACAATGTAAGGAAATGTGTGCTTTTATGGATCTCTTTTCTAAAATCTTGCCTGAAGGCAAGATTAAATATCTAAAAAAGCTTCTATGTATGTTAAGATGGCATCTAACTGTGGAGCTAACTAAAAGGGGGGGGGGGGAGTATGCTGCGCTTCTACTGAAAAACACTTTCTACATAAATAGGAAAAATACAGCCCTTAGAAAAAACAGCACATTTTTTATAAACTATAATTTATAAGGTCTCTTTATAATTTTCAAGTCCCATGGAGAAACTTTTTGGACAGTTTTAAAAGCACACTATAACCATTATTATAAACATCCAATTGAATAGCATAGAGATAAGTTGTTCATTTGCATTTTTATCTTTGTTGTCTTACAACCATTAATTGTGCAAATGAAACTCAGAGAACATTTGTATTAAACTCCAGGCTACTAGAAATTAATACACAGGCAGAACAAAAATATCTAGAAGTTAAGGGTGACTTTCATGTTCCATAGAAAGAGAGGCAGGGAGGCATAAGTTATAGCTTCCAATTTACTGAAAAATAACACATCCTATTTCATAATAATGACACTACACAGCAATCACAGTTTTAGTAATACTTTTGGTATATCTGAGGGTAACAATAAAGAGGGTAATGGCAGTGCTGTAGTTCTGGGAATGAATCAAGAAAAATGAACTCAAGAAAAATAAGAGGGATCATGTATGTCTACTAGAGAGGTGGTAGATTCTTCATCACTGGAAGTTTTTAAGAGCTGGTTAGACAAACACCTGTCAGGAATGGCCTAGCTATTACACAGTCCTGCCTTATGTGCAGGGGACTCAATTAGGTGACCTCTTGGGGCCCCTTCCTATCCCACAATTCTATGATTCTTTGTCATTCAAAAATGAATGGGGCTGATTCTCAGTCTCTTCAATTTGTCAAACTCCATTGAAGTCCATGGATTTTATGACAATTTACACCAGTTGAGGATCTGCCTGAGGATTTAGTTAGTGTTTAGGGGCTCAGTCCTGCAGCCGCTACTCACATGAATAGCACCACTGGAGCAGTCAGCTGGAACTATTCATACTAGCAGGAGGCTGTGTCTGTGGACCTGAAGGCAAAATTTGGCCTTCTGAGACTTAACAAAATGGTACTACGAGAAGAAATGTTTTCATTCTAAATGGAATCAGTCACAACACTATATCATCTCAGTGAATAAGTAAGAGAACTCTCCAATATCTTAAAAAGCTACAACCCATGTGGAATATGGCTTTAATTCAACATCCTCACATTACTAATAGGGAAATGACATGTCATTTAAACTATAGAGTTAGACTATAAACCGCTGCACTAGTGCATAGTAGGGATGAGCCAAAGAGCACCCCCTCTACTACACTACTCAAATGTACAGACTACTCCCTGCTATCAACTTATGGATCCTAGCCAGGCTAGAGAGGGCAAGGAAAAGCCAGTGCATGCGTGGGACGGAATAGATGGAGAACATTCCTGCTGTGTACCACTTCCAATGGGCCAATGCTTAGTAGGCATGAGAGATGAGCTACTCAATCAATTATGCCTGGCAGAAAACAAAGATGACCTCTTGCCCTGGAGTTGAAAGCCCCCCAAAAGGCAAAGGCTGGAGAACTCCCATATAACATCAGATAGGTAGCTACATCTGATAAAATAAGAATTCTGTGAGCAAATCGGACAGTTCAGTTAGCCAAGGCTCATCAGCTATGCACTCGTCTGGGGAGACTTTAATGCTTCTCTTATGTTAGTCACATAATTTATTATTTATTGATATTATTACTTATTAATTTTTTCTCTATCAGGTGCACCCTGCTTGAATGTCTCAGAACATGCAACTTGTGAAAGTGGCAAATTTATTTTGATTAAGAAGCAAGAGAAAAAGACCATTCCCTCTGAATATACCAACAATCTTAAGAAAAGAGATCGACTGAATGCTGTATCAATAGCCTTGAAGTGGGAAGGGGCGGGATGAAAGCTTCAGTGTTGGGAGAACTCCCCAGAGAACACTGCACCACCAGCCCCCAGACAACTAAATATAGTGACATGTAGTGGGAGTGCCACAGATGCCCTTAGCTGGCATGGCAGCACACGCAGAGGCAGCTAAGGCTGGAGCCATGAAAGAGTTGTAGGTGAAAGACAACAGCTTTCATTGCATTCGTAAATTAATAAGATTCCAGTGCAGTTCTCAGAGAAAGCAGTTAGGTGCCTAAATCCCTTAGAGATTCTAGGTTTTAGGAGCCTCAGTCTCTTTAGATGCATCTATACTGGTAACTTAGGTCGACTTAAGGACACTTCAGTCGACCTACACAAAACCGCGTCCACATTGGGCTTTTATTAAGTCGACTTAAGCACTTCCTTAAGTCGACTTAATAATGGCTTAAGTCGACTTAATAACATCACCTCTGAAGATCGACTTAAGTCGACTTCTTAAGTCGACTTAAAGCCAATATGGATGGGGAATAGTGCTAAGTTGACCTTATTGAGGCAACTTAAAGCCAGTGTGGATGATTATGTCTACTGTTCTCAACTTAACAAGGTCGACTTAAGTCGACTTAAAGTGTAGCCACTCTGTTAAGTCGACTTAACAAGGTCACCTTTAAATTGACTTAAAGTCAACCTTGTTAAATCGACTTAACAGAGTCGACTTAACTTTACAAGTGTAGACATACCCTTTGAAAGTTAATGGGATTGAGGACCGTAAATCGTTTAGATTTCTAAGGTAAAAATTTTAAAATCACCTATCTTCCTTTTGGGGATCCGGGCCTTGGGAGCCCATTTTCAAAATAGATGTAGGAGCCTAACTCATTGAGATGCTTCTGAAGATTCTAACTTCTGTGTCTAATGCTATCTAATATGTGAGCACTAGAATTCTGCCCTTCCTGAAGTCTCTGATTTGTACTCATTGTTGCCTACATTGAAATTTAGCCAGCTGATTTTAATACAGGTGCTGATTTGGCTAGAAACTCAGAAAGCAGAGAGATATGTTCCTGAGAGTAACAATTTTAGTCTGTTTCAGCAAAACAAACAAGGAGTCCTGTGGCACTTTTAAAGACTAGCAAATTTATTTATCACATGAGTTTTCATGGGCACCATCCCACTTCATCTGTGGGATGGTGCCCATGAAAGCTCGTGCGAGAGAGCAGAGAGGGTACTTTGTACATTTGTCCTCAATATGTAAAGCTAGGTGCCATCTACATTCTCTTAGCACTTCAACTCATGCTGTCCCACCAAATCTCCCAAAGGTTTCATTCAGTTATTGAGCAGCCTGATGGACTCTGCAGGGGAGGACTTTGCAGTGAAGAAATAGTCATCTCTAGTGAACATCTAGGAGAGGAAGGATCAGAGCCATTTCTGGTCATTTTACTTAGATTACAAGTGGTTTTGGGACTGGGGCCATCTTTTCATGTATGGTGCCTACCACAATGGGCCTTGAACTCTGGCTGCCTCCTGAGGTGCTCCCACAATACAAATAAATCCTACTACCACTGTTTTTGTTCACCCAGTACCAGTGGGCTCGATGAGCTTCCCCTCTAATGAGGACACTGAACTAGTCAACACAGTTCTCATGACCATGCAGATTAATAACCACAGTTCTTGCTGCTAGGGGAAAGCTGATAATTGATTCTTCATTAAAAACTCTTTGCTGAACAGGGATCAGGTGCTTGTATTTATCTAGCCCGGTGAGGGCTTTTTCTTTTTTTCCACCTCTGAACTGTTGTAAAGAAAAATATTTGTCTAATGCTGAGCTACAGCTAGCTCTGAACCTCTGTTTTACATAGATGTTGCATTCCAACTCTGCTATGTAAATGCTCACAAAAGTTAATAGAAAAATAGATATGAGAAACAAAGGTACGCTGAGAGAGTACATACACTGATGAATGACATTCCCTTTTCTGTAATTATAGTTCTCAAAGGGACCACATTAAGAAAGTAACCTGTATTCAGAAACGCACCTCACTAATGGACTGTAGGATCTCACATTAGTATTATCATCAACCAGTTCAGTGTTGGATAAAAGACTTCTCTTCTTAAGCATCTCTGCCTAAATTGAACTTCATCCACCCATGCCAGTTATTTAATTTTAATGTTTCGTCTTCCCACTAACTAACTATGTATCTACACTTTCCCTACTTTTGAATTTTTATTGAGGCATCATTTTCATTTTTTTCTCAGGTTTTTCAGGAGCAGAGGTTAACCTGATTGTGCTTCAGCTCCTTGATGCTACAAAGTGGTTAATGAAGTTTGTCAGTGGGCTTGAAAACTTTTTTCAAATAGAGTGTCAATGAGAGTTCTGTCAAACAGTCAACTGCTCTATTAAACCTTTGAGGGTAGAGCAGGGGTGTCGCACATATGGCCTGTGAACCACTTCCATCTGAACGCGACTGCACTCAGCATGAGCACACTCTCTCCCTAACAGAGGGCGAGAAAGCAGTCTCATATAGCCAGCACTCCACAATGCTGTGAAAGCGTACAAGTCTTGTGGCGTCGCTGGGTATGTGAGACTGCGCTTCACGAGAGCGCGCTCTCTCCCCAATAGAGAGAGAGAGTGAGTGGTGTCATGGTATCACATAGTGTAGTCTCACATACACGGCGATCCACAATGGCACGAGAGTGTAGGCCCTAGTATTTTGATTTATGGTATATACAGCCCACTTGAAGTACATTTAAATCAAATCTGGCCCGCTATAGTAAATTAGTTTGACACCTTTGTTGTAGAGGGACACATAGTTTAATCTTGGCTAAAGAGGACTGATAAGCTGACAGCAGCTTAAGTCGACTTAAGGAAATTGTAGTGTAGACGCAGATTAAATTAAGTCGATTTAAGCAATCTTAAATCGACTTAATTTGTAAGTGTAGACACACCTATAGTTATTATGTGTGCTTGTAAATGATCAGTTCTTCCTTCCTTCCAATATAAGCCAATGTCACTTTAGCTGAACTGTATTTAGACTTTCTTCTTGAAGTACAACTCCATCTAGACTAATTTTAGCTTTATGTAACAGCCTCCATTAAGAAAAATATGCAGTATTTATGGGATCAACCAAAAGAAAAAAAATCAGTCATGAAAATCACTGTAGTGTCAAGTAAATAAATGGAAATACCAAGTATGCAATTACATCCAGCTCGCCACCATGACAAACCTTTATAATAATAATAATAATAATAAAAAAGCCACTCTTTTCTTCTCAAATGTAAAAGCCTGATTGTTCCGTGTGTTCCTGTAGCTTCCTTCATTCCTCAACAACTCAAACACTATGGCTATGTCTACACTAGCAATTTAGGTCAACTTATGAATACTTAAGTCGACCTAAATTACTTCATATTCACTCCGGGCTTTCATTAAGTCGACTTAAGAGCATCATTAAGTCGACTTAATAACTACCACCTGCTAGGTCGATTTAAGGTCTAAATCGACTATATTAAGTTGACCTAACACTGATGTGGATGCCCTAGATCGACTTAATTCCTTAAGTCGACCCAGGGCTGGGGGAAGGGAGCCGTGGCTCAAGGACAAGGGAGCCCCAGGGGCTCTCAGGGAAGAAAGCTGCTGGTAGCTCTCTTCACCAGGGCTCCCCTGTCTCAGGAGCCACCGGCAGCTGTCTTCCCCGGCGCTCCGCAGACAGGGGAACCTCTCGGGATCCCCTGTCCGTGGCACACTGGAGAAGACAGTCGCTGGCGCTCTGCAGACAGGGGAACCTCTGGGGATCCCCTGGCTATGGAGTGCCAGAGAAGACAGCCACCGGCACTCCACAGACAAAGGAACCTCCAAAGGGGAGCTCCGGCAGCTCCCTTCTTGCCCGGACCCACGCAGGTCTGGGGAGAAGAGACCGGGGCTCCCTTCTCCCCGGGACCCACATGGGTCTCAGCAAGAAGGGAGCCCCAGCCTGTGTTCTCTTCTCTGGGATCAGCATGGGTCCCAGCAAGAAGGGAGACCCGCTCTCTTCTCCCTGGGACCCATGGGTCTTGGCGAGAAAGGAGCCGTCGGTCCCTTCTTCCGGGAAGCCGTGGGTCCCAGCGAGAAAGGAGCCGCTGGTCCCTTCTCAGCAGGGAGCCGCAGTTCCCTTCTTAGCGGGGAGCCAAGGCTCTGTCTGCACTTGAAAAGTTAAGTTAACTTGTTAAGTTGACTTAACAGAGTCGACTTAACTTTTTAAGTGTAGACATAGCCTTTGGTTTAGATCTTTCAAGAACAAATCTTTCCTACTTCCACATACCACATCTGATTTCAAGAAGAAACAAACAAACAAAACCTTCTGTCCTTTTCAAAGCCATTTCATTATAAATTTACTTTCTCTGCCCAATGGAATATTTGTGTCAGAGCTAAACAAAACTTAAGACAATAAATCTGGAACTCCAGGAAGAAAGAAACCAATTCTAAAAATTATTTGCTAGGAAATATTTTGTTTCTCAGATGTTGTTTATTTTCTTTTTGTTAACAAACTAGAGCAGAATACAAAATGGGTAAACATCCTGATGTGAATTCTCCAAATCAAAGTATAATTAACTTGGCTATTATTATGTTGAGTCCTTGGAATTCAAAATATCTAACAGCTGTCAAACATACTTTTCTTCCTTTAAAAAAAAACAGTAAATGTAAAGGGACAAATGTGTTGCTGGTGGGAGGACCCTGGAAAGGACATAGTTATAGAAATAGTTTTATATTATAAAATGATGTATGTAGCAGTAATTTTGAATGTTATTTAAATGTTTGTTTGTATTTTGGTTAATAGATGTATCAGTTGGGTAAGCAGAAGAGTGGAAGTGGCCCTTTTATAAAGAGGGCAGGGTACTGAATGGAGAGTGTCCTTGAAGGGATTTGTGAGCAGAATATATTTGAATGCTGAGAGCTCTAAATGCAGTGGTCAGACCACAGGAAAAGTCTCCTGGCACAATTCAGAACCCAAATGCTAATAAAGCTACCTTTTGTGAAACAAAAGCTTCATTATTAAAGGTATGACCCTTGTAATTTCATTGACATCAGTGGAGTTTCACAGGCAAAGAATCTCCGCCTAGAGACTTGGGACGCACTGAAATCAATGGACCCACAGCCATTTACACCACCTCAGGATCTACCCTTCTATTTTATCACATGAAATGAGGACACTAAAGCATTAATGAGGACATTTTGCTCATCCCCATTGTGATATGTCTTCTTATACAGCATGTCTTTGTCTTGCTGCCTGCCTATCATTTAAATATTTAATAACATTTAATAGTTTCATCTTTTTATTAGCACTGGGAATGGAGAAATGTGAAATAAAGTAACTGTTTATGTGTTTGGAAGGAATCTCTAAACATAAACGCAGCCTTTGATATTATTAGCTTTTTAACTGAAAAATGTACCTCACTCTAAATTAGTCCATCACTATCTTACAGAATACTTACAACGCAATTTATTTCTATTGCAGTTTTTCCGAACATAATGTACACCCCTTGCTTAGCTAGTTGTTTATTGCACAACATGGCTCCTGTTGACAGTGACCCCATTGGCTGCATTAATCTCATCTGTAGCTTCAGATTCAGAAACCTCTGTCTACAGTAAACTAACCAATAATAGTAATAATAATAATAATAATAATAAATAAATTAATAACTAGAAGACCCATTGCAGCTCCACTTGCAAGGTACAGAATTTCATAAAGTGCTGCCAACCATGTTAACCTTATAGGATCCTTGCAGGATATTTGTGGTGTTTCCCATTGCAGCAGGCATGGTTTTACTAGTTTGGAATGCACCACTGCTCACCTCTGTCTCATAGAGTGTTGCCACTGAAATAGGTTTCGAGCAACCAAGCTCACAGCCACATGACACTGTCTTTCTGTTTCAGTTTTTCGCTGGCGCCGTGTGGGTATATATTTTGCCATAGTTTCCAGAAACTCAAGTATTTCTCTCTTCCGTCATAATACTCAGCGAAAATGTTTCACTGCTTGGTTCACAACTGAGCAGCACCATGCAGGGTTCCCCATCTATATATCCCCAACCGCTTTCTTTCCAGCGTGTTCTATAACATACTAAACATTTCTGGCACTTTACCAAACCTTTTTCATGCAGTTATGTGGAATTCAGTAACATTCTGCAACTTTCCACATCTTGAATATTCCATAAATTTCTTCAACTTTCAATTTCTTTCCAGAAGGTTGTAGAACATTCTAGGGAGGGCTCAGGAACATTCTGGCCTTTGCCCCACATTTCTGGAACTGTTTAGGGGTTTTCTAGAACTTTCTATGGCCACTCACACAGCAGAAATAGTATAGATAAAGGAGTGCTTCTGACAATTTGTTTGATCACATTCCAGTTTTACATACCATCAAGATGGCTATAGGATGCCTCTGTATGATACCTGTAAAGCTTGGTAAATTCACAATGTAGATGATGATGATGTAAAAACACAGAACAAAAAGATGGTCCCTGCCACAGAGCGTACAACCTTAGTATAATACCAATATAAATGCTAATATAGCACTTTTCATCAGAAGATCTCAAAGTGTCTTATAAAGGATGTTAGTATTATTATCTCCATTTTACAGTTAGGGACATTAAGGCTTTGTGCCATTATATGACATGCCCAAGATCACCCAGCAGGCAAATGGCAGAACCAGGGCCTCAGGTGTTTTGAGCCCCAATCTAGTGATTTATTCACCGGACCACACTGCCTACCCTACAAAACAAGAGACAACGGGTGCATGCAGATAGATCGACCAATGGGATAACACAAGGAAACAGTGAGATAGTATTGGTCAGCATGACAGGCAGTGGTCAGAGCATACCAGCTACCTAAGTATTGTCTGGTTACCTAGTTAGATGGTAGAAGTCAATAACTAGTGGACATCCAACCTCCTCAGATAAGGAATTCTTCCATTAACTACTATGTGTCCCACTCAACTCAACAAAGGTTCACACCTCCACCAACTAATTTGTTTTTTCCACCAGTAGGCATTTGTGGATCAATGTAGCTGATATACACCACACTGAAGGGCTGAGCTTTACTGTGTTAGTAAAATGTGAGTCATCTCCACTGTCAGAAGAGCTAACTCTCTTGTTGATCATAAATCTCCAGATTGGCATAGAAAGTACTATGGGCACACTGGCAAAATGCATATGGTCAAGACTGTTAAAGGGTATTTCATTTGGCAGTTTCTACATATGCCACAAAACTAAATACAAAAGTGCTCTATATTGTGTACTAAGATTCACATATAGCTCATTTCACATCCAAATTGATCTGAACTTGAATCCAAGCCTCAGGCTAATAAAATCCTTGAATGGCTCTAGATGACAGGCAGAGTATTTTCACACCCTTTCATATTCTCAGTAGTTTTATCTTTGTTATTTAAACTATGTCAAAAGAATGGGTTGCGAAAAGCACTGATTGCTTATTCATGAGTCCTTAAGACTAAAAACTAGTTTATTCATTCTGGTAAACATAGTGATATAACACAATTGAATTAAGGTGGTTTCTGTGTTTTAAAAGAGGCACAACTCCAAGAGATGCTACTGTAACAAACACGCATCCTATTGAACCATAGTTTCATTTACACAGTATAAACTGCTTTTAGACCTAGATGTTTGGGATCCGATTTCCAGTGAGTGGTTTTAATTCTGCCCTCGAAATTCCAGAATGCATAGTTTTTGAATTCAAGGACCGACTGAATTCACATCACATCACAACATAACATTATTGCATCTCCTTCCTCATTCAGTGTCCAGATGAGTCCATTAGGAAGGTTAGAAACATGGTTTAATAGGGCAATGGAATGAGTAACCCCAACTCACCTAGATTCTGGGCCTCGAGTATCGGCTGAATGATTGAGACTCAGTCTGAATACTGCTATCAGATTGGGGGAGGCAGTCAAAAGAATGGGCTAGAATTACATCAGGTCCACTAAGTGATCAATGGTGTGTAGCCTTGACTTATAAATTAAGCTCACAATGGAGGGATTTTCCAGGATGCTCAAGTGGGGGCAATGGTGACATGAGCCTTTGCCAGTTACACTTGGTGGGCAAAACAGTTTGTTTGGGATGGGAGCCTTGTGCTATTCATCCCTACCTGTGTCACATTAGATGACTGTAATGTGCTTTCCTTTGAGTAATGCTTTGAGACCACTGATGTTGAGGGTCGGCAGCAGCCTATTTCTTGGGCAGAGTTGTTTGTGAGGAGATTGTTATTCTGTTGCTCTTTTAGCAGCACTGTCTGCCTTTGGGCTTCCAAATGGAATTCAAGCTGCTGTTTTTGCTCTTTGAAGCCCTTAATGATTAAGGTCTAGTTTACTGGAGAGATTGCCTACCTTTCTCCTCATGCCAGACTGCTGCAGCTGCTCCCAGCAGAGTTGAGTGAGCGACTGGCAATGGCAGAGCATTCTTGGGAAGGGTCCATCAGCTCTGGAATGGACTCCTCTGCTCACCAGGATGTGTTAACCTTGTGAATATATTGTAACACTCTCCTTCTGTGCTGAGGCTTTTGATATTAGGATAAAGGTTGCATAGGGAGATGCAGCACTATGGATTCCCTGCTGCTTATTGTATCTTTTTAACTATTGGAAAGTTGGGGGCTGAGAATGGATCCTCCTGTTATGTCTGGATGTTCTTAAATCAAATAAATACACGTTTTACCTAGTTTTATTTTTAAACACCAAATGTTTTTGTCAAAGGCCATCAACTGCATTTGCAACAACAAAATCCTTCCTCTTCCTCTTCTAGTCTCGGGGTGCGTCTACACTTGTACATTAAATCGCCTTAAGCCTGCTTAAGTCGACTTAATTTACTCTGCGTCTACACTACAATTTCCTTAAGTCGACTTAAGGAAATTTTAAGTCGACTTTATAAAACCTAGTTTAAAGTTGTCTTTACTGGCTAAGTCGACATTATTAAGTCAACTTAGTCAGTATAGCCCTAAGTCAACTTAAAGGGCCCTAAGGATTAGCCCTAAGTCAACTTAAAGTCAACTTAAAGGGCCCCCAGGGCTCCCCCACTGACCTCCCTGCCAGGGTGGCTGGCACAGCCAGAGCCTGGCATGCCCACCCACAGGGCAGGACACAGACCTGCCCACCCCGCTCCTATACCCTGCCCCTGTCTCTGTCCTGCTCAGCCCCTATTGTACCCTGGTACAATGGGGCAAATGCTGAGCCCCCTGGCACTTTGCAAGGGGTGCTCCCTTTCCCACCATGGACCACTCCCAGGTCCATCTAGCCCCTAGAAGTCGACTTAGGCATCCAATGTGGAATGTTCTAAGTCAATTTGGCAAGGTCTACTTTAAGTCAACCTAATTTTACACAGTGGACATGCTAAGTCAACTTATTTGACCAAGTGTAGACATAGCCTTGGTCTCTACTTTGCCATGACTCATAGAGGACATAATTAAGATGCTGCAAAGATTTATTTTGATTTGATTGATTCCTAGGGTCTTTTCTTGACTTCAGCAGACAGGCTATGTGTGCCTTTTATTTGAACGGTTTATTTTCTCCAGGATGTTCACCTTCAAGCTCAGCACTAGGAAAAATGAAGTTTGCTTTACACTGGGACAATGACTTTATATTTCAGTTATTTACTGTAGTAACCAGCAAATAGAACTGTGCTTTTCTCCAACTGCACAAAAAACTTCTCAGCCATTACACCCTCGTGTACAGATGCCAAGGTTGATGCAACTTCAAGTTTTAAAAATACAGTGTAATGTAGATGTTCAAAAGTGCTTATGACTTGATTTCTTACTGTTTCCTTCACCTCCTGCAAGAAGACAGCAAATGATAACTACATTACCATGCAAGCAGCTTAGTTGCTCACTGGAATTATATAAGCTTTGTGAAGCATTCTGAACATGAGCTCTGAGAGATCTAGCGTCTCACTGCTATTCATTTTTTCAATTTTCAGCTTCATAGATCTTGGACATTTTCCTCTAGGCTCATCTAGGCGCAGGAATCCAAGGCCTAGTCACATTGGGTAATTCTCTTAGGCACAAGGATTTGTCTTAGTAGTCTTGAGACAAACAAAAAAAAGCGAAAAGTTTATGCAACAGCAGAGACATGTTCATTCTTTCCATGTGTCATGACAATTCTGTTATTGTGCAGAAGACAATAAAGTAAATTTACCTTGCAGAACATGACGCTGACTTTTTTATTTTATAAGCTGCTTTTCACTAAGCCGACAGTGCACTTTCATGCAAAGCTTTGCTCTTTACTGTTTGAAATACAGTGAGGTCCACTGACAGCAGACAAAAAGCAACTAATGGAACAAGTTCAAACGGAGTGCTGAGAATGGAGTTTAGTTAGCGGCATAAGATATACCACACTGTCAAGTGAATTGAGGTATCATGCCTTCAGTTTTGGCACCCACATTATAGTACTTTGATCTAAACCAGTGGTTTTCAAACTTAAGATCAGGACCCAGGACTGGGTCACATCACCCCCTGCTGCTGCCACCAAAAGACTGGAATGCATTGCTCCAAGACGTAACTGTTGGGTCACGGGCATACATGATTTTTTTCAACTGGGTCCTGAGAAAAAAGTTTGAAAACCAGTGATCTAAAACCACATTTCCCTAATTTGTTTATGAGAATGTCTTGTGGGACTGTGGCCAGGCTACACTCAAAATGCTGCATCGATCCTCAAGGATAGACACAGCAGGGTTGACTGAGCGGCCGGTGTAGACCTGCTCAATCGATCCCAGAAGTGCTTTCGCATCGCCACAAGAACTCCACCCCTCCAAGTGGAGTAATGTTGCATCAACAGGAGAGCATTTCCAGTTGATGCAGGGAAGTGAAGACAGCGCAGTAAGTGAAAGTAACTAAGTTGACGGGAGATACGCATTTTGTGGCTTGCAGATTGCGTATCGCCTGTCAACCTAGCCCCGCAGTGTAGACTAAGTCTGTGTCAAAAACTTTACTAAAATCAAGATATAGCAGGTCTACAGCTTCCCCCCATCCACTAGATGGTGTAATTCACCAGAGATGTATCATTTAACACTAGCTGAGGATTGATTCCAGGATTTTCAATGCTTTCTGCAACCTATCACAGTGGTTTTCAAACTTTTTTTCTTGGGACCCAGTTGAAAAAAATCATTTATACCCGAGACCTAATAATTACATCTTTGAACAACACATTCCAGTCTTTCGGCGGCGGCAATAGGGTGCACCGAGACACAGTACCTGAGGGTCTGTGACCCAGTACGGGGTCCCAATGCTATGTTTGGAAAGCACTCACCTATCACATTGACTGCTTATGTATTAGTATTATGTGACCTATCACGTTGACTGCTTATGTATTAGTTTGAATATTTAAATGAGCTGTCGCTGCATAAAAAGGAAGAAGAGCTGCAAAATAGGGACAGGATAAGGCAATGACAAATACATAATTATCTAGGGTGGGGTTTTTGTTTTTTTTCAAAAGTGCAACAGAAGTTCATGATCCTTTGTGTGGAATGTGGTCAGTTAATGTACATTTAGGTGCAGTCATTTTCTTCTGGCTGAGAAGTCAGTTTGATTTCATTTCCAAGCTTCTTCTTTCCACAGGTTTGACACACCTCCCTCCCCGTGAAAATATAATAGTGATAGAACTGAACTGCTGCAGCAAGCTTCACAAATTCATTAATGGCATTATCAAAATAATGATTTCAAACATGTGTCGGTGCTGGCAGCAGACGCACTCTTTGAGTGGGAATCTTCCAGCATTCCATTTGTCTGGTAATGGGAATAAAGAACTTGCTTTGTCATTATTGTTACAAGAAATATTAGGGATTTTAAAAGTCATGTTTATGGTGCTTCAGCAGACGCCGCCTTTGCAATTCCAGACCACAGGCCAAGAGATGATATTCAACTCCCTTTGTCCCCCCCAAAATAATTTTCAATAGGAACTCACTTTGGGGGGGTTACTGATAAGCCTCTATCTCAGAAATCAACTCAGAAGTGTGAGACAGGGGGCTATAGGCCACCTTTGCTCTTCCTTAACCTCTGGTGAATCTGGAGCCCCGTTCAGCTCTCAGTTACGAATGATGCTGCAGCCTTGAATGTCAACTCAATTGCAATACACTGTTGCATTCTTCATAGACCCCACCAACTCTCTTGCATGTCCCTCATCTTCTTTGTGTGGCTGATGTCAATGTAGAGTAACAACTATAATTTTGCATAGCAGTGGAACATGGGTTCTGAGCAATGCTTTGTTTGTGAAGGTATGCAAGGGTATGGAGTACTGGCACCTTATTTTTCAGCCCCACTGTCCAGCTGGGGTTGCGGGGTCAGCAGGGAAAAGGAACATGGGGCTTCTGTCTCTTGCCAGTCCTGCTGCCCTGCTGGGGAGCAGGGCCAGAAGGGGAAGAAGAGGGGTGGTGCAGGAAGAAGAGGGTTGGGAGAGGCATTTTTCAAATTTACTATCAAGATATAAGAACTGGCACTTTTTTTTTTAAGCAGTGATACAAAACTGACAGTACAGATATTTAGAGATAAAACCAGCAACTCCTCCATCAGCACTGATTCAGGGTCAATGGATTTCTTGTCTTTCATATTATTAAGAGGGAAGACCAATGAATTATGAAGCACATTTGCCAAAGAATGCTGCAACATGGCCAGTGATGACGTGGACATCAAAAAGTTCTGTGACAAGATCAAATCACCAGTCGTAGCCACAAATTGAATACGCAGCCAAGCCAGAGATTGATTTGGGTGGTACTAGATCTGTAAGGAGCTACATCCCTTTGGGATTTGCCACAGCGATGCAGGTTAAGGAAGCATTTGGTAAAGCAGCTGCAGAAAGTCGTTCAGGCTCATACCACCACATTGCAGGAGGAGCTATTTATAAAATGAGGCACATCAGACAGGTAGCTGCAGTCTTGACTCTAAATATTCACTCCCCTCTGCTGATTGATTGTTTCTTCTAACCCATTCCTGCAGCCCCCTTTCTTTGTCTTTCCAACTAGTTAACCCCCTTCTACTGTAAACTCTCCTGAAAAGATTTAAATGGGGTGGGGAGGGGGCAGCCAGCCTGGGGTACTCCTAGATTGACCACTGGCTTGCTCTGTGGCCTTTAGCAAATGACTTTCCTTCTCTTGTTATCTGTTTCACTTGAACCCTTTGCCTGTCTTGCTGATTTAGACAATATGATCCTCAGGACAAGGACTATGGCTTACTCGATGTTTGTACAGCATGTATCACAGTGGACTCCTTATCTAGGCACAAAACAGAGTAAAATTTGGGGTGAAAATACGATTTGGTTTCAAGTTGGACAATAGCTAGCCTTTTTGTCAATGGACCTGAGCCTCCACTGATTTTTTCCCATCAAAATCAATGAAATTACAGTAGTGTGAGTGTATCGAACAGAATGGAAAATCAGGCTCAAGTTTTTTTAAAACACTTTGCATTTCAGGACTATGCCAGTAGTTGGTCATTTTATTACTCCTTTCTACAAACACTTTATTTTTATTGTGCAAGTGAAATATTATAATACATGAGACAGACTATATTTAAAACTTCATTGTGCTCATCACAAAGAGTAGTGAAAGAAGAAACTTTCAAGAATTTAATATTGAATAATACTGTATGTTTTGGGGCGCTAGGGGAAAATATGACAGGTGTTATATTTACAGTTAGTCTTCAATGCAAAATGCACATGTTGGGGAAAGTGCTATACTTTATTTCAAGAAATGAACAGGCACTAAAAGGAACATTCGTAAATTGCTAATTTCCAACATATGAATCCTCCAGAAACACTTTGGTAGATATTTAAAATAAAAAATATTGTATCTTATTTTGATATTATTCCCAGCAGCAAATCAGTCAATGGAGTTATGCTGACACAGAATTGATAAAAGCCAAATTTGGTTCAATCTCCTTAAATGAGGTTTCCTGTTATCTCTTGTATATATACATGATATAGCACCAGATCCAATTCCCTCCAATTCCAATGAAGTCAATCGTTGTCCTTCCACTGATGTAATGAAACTGGATTGGACCTCTGATGAGATAACTCTTGAAGTCCTCATTTAGGCTAAACTCTCAAAACTTCTGTAAATTCCCTATCTTCAAGAGTCTGACAAAGTGGGATTTTCTCCCACAAAAGCTCATGCGATAAATAAATGTGTTAGTCTTGTTTTGCTGAATTACATTAACACGGCTACCCCTTTGGAACTTCTCAAAACTTCAGTGAGAGATTTGCCTCAATAAAGCCAGTAGGATCAGTTCCAAAATTCACAATGCCAAACAAACTAATATGGCTTCAGTAACCTATTAAGAAACAATTCTCATCTTATCCAAAGCTCTATTATTATGCTTGGTTTCAGATCTGATGCTTTTTTTCCAAATTAAATAATGTTGGCTGTTCTCAATTGGATTTTTGGGGGAGATGGCAGGGTGTCAGGAAAGATGGGAACTGCCAAACATTGGACAAATGGTAGAAAGAAAGAAATCTGAATCCCTGAGTCTTTGTTTTTATCCTTGGCAAATTAGACTACAGGAAATATATAAGCTGAAAACTTTTCTTCCAATTAACATTTCAAAAACTTCTGAAGAGTTAATTTAAAAGGACAATGGAACAAAAGTATATATTGAATCTGGACCGGTGCTACTGCATTTATATGGGTTTTACAGAAATAAAGAAGGTTAAAAGAGAAATTAATTGTATGCTTCCTCTTCAAGAGAAATAGACTAATGGCCGTTACTATAGCAACTATTTGCAATTCATTCTATTAACTTTCTTATTGCAGAAACAATCAATTATGATATAGATCATTTTAAGATAAAATATACATGCAGGCTTTCATAAATACATTGTTTGCGCCGCTTTCAAATAAAACCTGATGCGCTGTTGAAAAAGTAAAGGGAATTTCAGAAAAAAGCAAAATTTAGTTTTGGTGGGCAAAGGGGGAAGAGATGGTAAAAAAAAATTATACCAGAAGCAATCCTCTCCTTTTAGCAATTTGAACAAAATGCTCATATTAGTGTTGTATGAAATATAAATGTTTTGACACTTACTCCTGCTATTGTCAATTGTGAACATTACACCTCATAATGGAATGCTGTTGGAAGCTAGAGAGGAGGTGGTTATGATAGGAATTATAATGCTAAGTGATGAGAGAATTTTAGCTTGGACAGAAGGAATGAAGAGATCTTAGAAACGTTTCAGAGAAAGAAGTAGCAGGAATTCTAAATAGCTTTGATGTGTGGGCAGCACACAGGGAGGAGGCAAAAAATGACTCCTAGTTTAGGGACCTGAGTGACAATGAAGAAGTGAGAGAAGACTGGGGAAGTGGGCACCTGTGAAAAGAAAGAGAGAGAGTTAATATGTTGGCCATGCTTGCATTAATAGATAGATTTAGAGGACTAAGAAATGCTTAAATATATATCATCAATTTCATGTTGCAAATACACAGCTGTCTATTTTTTTCATATAATCTCTGACCTAACCTATATAGAAGGCAACACCTATTCCACCCTTTAATCTGATATTAAAATTTCACATTAAAAATTTGTTTGTAGAATAAATTTTCCTTTAAATTAGTAGAAAAAATATTTATTTTCAGAGTTATAGACGATGTTGATAATGCAGTGATACAGATTACAGTTTTAAACCCTTGATTAGCTCCAATTAGTATTTATATATCAGTACTTCCCAAGCCCAGGAGACTCAAAGTGTAAGGTTTTGTTTGTTTCTTTTTAATCAAATTACATATATACATCTTTAGAAAATTCCCAGGAAGATGCTGCTCAATTGACAAAGTGAGAAGAATTTCCTGGTGAAGAATACCTCACAGACAACACCTTCATAAACTAAAACATAGAGATACTGAAAATGTTTGCTGCCATTTGGATATGTTTTATATAGGTAAGAATGATAAGCCATATACCCTTTGATTTTAATTCCACTGGAAAATATTGGGCAATACTAGTCAATGCTATAAAGTTGCACTAATGATCCCATTTCATCAAATGCTAATTATTATAAGGGACATTATTTTCTCTCAGTCAACAGAGAGATCATACCTTTGGTTTTCAGGCATTTGCAACCTGATCTAAACCATGGTGAAGTCAGTGGAAAGACTCTCATTGACTTCAAAGAGACGTCTGAAAGATCTGAAAAAAGGCTGCAACACTGTAGTCTTAAGGCAGGCAAAAATCTCACTTTGGATCCGAGTGCCTCACAACTGTGATTGGATTTTTTTTTTTTTTTAAAGATCAGAAAGTACTTTCTTACGCTATGCATAGTCAAACTGTGGAATCTTCATGGCAGGATGATGTTATACCCATTTTACAGATGGAAACCTAAAGCACATGGTACATTGACTGATTTTCCTAAGGTCACACAGGAAGTCAGTGGCTGACCTGGGAATTGAACCCAGTTATCTTAAACCCCTGTTCACTAGCCCATCTCTCCTACCCAATACAATAATCCTTGAAGGCAAGGACTGTCTCAGGGAGGCAGCAGTGCAAATTCTCAAAAGACAGAAATATAAGTGCCCGGGGAAATTTTACCCTGAAAATTTAGGTGCTGAGTGATTTGGGGCTCCTACAGGGTTGGAAGTTTTGTTCATTGCAGTGGAACCAAAAGTGGCACTTATGTGGCCAACTCCTTGTTAGCATCTGGCCCTTTAGGTGCGTCTACACGGTGCCTTAGGTCGACTTAAGGACGCTTAAGTTGACCTACAGAACTCTACATCCACATTGGGCGCTTGTTAAGTTGACTTAAGCGCTTCCTTAAGTCGACTTAATAACACCACCACTGAAGGTCGATTTAAGGCTTAAGTCGACCTTATTAAGTCAACTTAAGTCGACTTTAAGTGTAGACGCTCCGTTAAGTCGGCTTAACAAGGTCAACTTTAAGTAGACTTAACAAGTGTAGACAGTCTTTGTGCCAACATGATCCATTTGAAAATTTGGGCCCAGATTTCCACAAAACTAGTTTTTATGGCAGTCTGAAACAGCTTTGCATAATTAATTGCCTTCAGAAAAAAATATAAAATGACAAATTCCTAGATATTCTAAATTGTCTATCCAATTGCTATGTGAATGCTGCTAAAAAATATGATCCAATGTTGAATTCCTGATGTTTAGACTACCAAAACCCAAAGATGGGTATCACGTGGATTTTGTCATTTTCTTATTCATTAATCAAAAAAAAAAAATACAGGTTAAAGTTTGTCTTTAGTTTCTGAGAATTATTCAGAAAAGTATTTCAAAAATCTAAAGGGCCACAAAAATCTAAACAGACACTGGCCTAGGAGTCAACACACGTGAGTAGGAGGGTCTATTCTTGATTTTGCCGATGACCAAGATAAGTCACTTTACCTCTCTCTGTAAACCCTTCCATCTTTTTCCTTTCCTGCCTATTTAGATCTTCAGGGTAGGTACTGTCTCAGTAGATCTGTGTTTAGCCCACAACAGGGTTCTGATCATTTGGAGCCTTTAGGTACTGTTATAAGCCCAATAATAAATAACACTGTACACTGGGATTTGTGTCCCTAGCACATTAGCGACATAAAATAAAATAAGCCAAATTAATAGGTTATGAATGAAACTCAGTTAAAGCCTCGACTCTTGGTGCTGCTCCGAATAAAGAAATTAAGACTGAGGATCCCAGAATGAAGAATGCTGAGATTTAGTAGAGCATCCTGTACAATATATCTGGGGACAGGTTTGGTGGAGATCTTAGTAGCAGATGGCCCTGAATAACTGCAAATACAATGCCTGCAGCAATATTTAAAAGTTGGCAAGAGAATACAAAGCAACATAGTACTATCAATGTAGTTTCTTACTGCCTCAGTTGCCATAGCCCTTTTTCATGAATGAGAGCCATGACTGAGTGACATGAAAGAAAAGAAAAAGAAGACTGACAAGGCATTGGGCAAATAAATGAACATGGCTCAATGCTCGTCACAAATAGTATTTTCAAGTAGTTAGTGTAGTGTTTTTCAATGACTCTGAGAGGGTTTAGGAAGGCAGCAAGTTGGTCCCTGGTACAAAAAGTTTGAGAAACACTGATTCAGAATCTTGCACATAATTCCTCAACCAGCTAGGAGTTGAAGAGTAGAATGAAATTATCAATGCATGGTTCATGGAGAAATAAGGAAATCACAAGTCCCCAAGTGAAAACTGATATATTTAAAATGATTGGGAAAAGGCAGCTGTGATAAAGTGTCTAGACTCTTTAAATGTTGTGAGGGGAACCCTCCTGGGCTAGCACTATCCCTTTCCAAGTTTGCCCCTAAAAAAGACTGTGAATATTTCCCCTAAAAAGGAAGGAAGTGATTGGGGAAAATTGTCTAGATGTAAAAGTGACCCCTTTAGTATCTGAGAGTAGCATTCAGTTAGCAGGATGGGAGAGAACTCTTTCCCCTCAGTGGTAGTGGATCAGTCTAACCCCTCATACTTCCAGACAAACTTCCTTTCTCAGAATCAGGAGAGCAAGGAAGGCTGGGAAATGTAGTCCACCAGGGCAGCCATAGTGCAATTCTAACTTGGAACAAGGCATGCTGGGAAATAAAGGAAGTCTATAAATCCTACTCTTTCCATACATGGTGAGAGAGCTGAAGGGAGCTTGGTTGTGCTGAAGACATTGAAAGGTAAGTAAACCTTGCTATGTGTTTTATTATGATTTTGGCAGGAGGTGTCTCTGAAAAGTGTCTGAGCTAACTAATTAGCCAACTGTTGTGTTGATCTGTCTTTGGGTAGGCCTAGAAAGGAGCTAAAATACTCCCTTCAGGGGAATGGCTTGCATACAAGTTCTATCGACATGTTATTTGTTACTTTGGCATGGAATACTACTGTTGCCTGTAAAGGTATGGTGAACCTGTAGCTAGCTATACATATAGGTATAGCCAGTGTAGCAGTGTCCAGCACCAGACTCACAAGCAGGGTGCCTCCTGGTGGTGTTCCTGAGGAATTGAGCTCAAGTGGTCCCCCTGCTGGAAGTCCATGCTCTGCTTCCACACACCAGGGCTCTGGCTCCAAGTCCCTGTAGGGGTCTTAGCCCTTCAGCCAAGCCCTTCAGTTCTCCCCTTCCAGGGTACAACTAGGTTCCGTGTCCCACTTTGCGGCACCAGCTAGGCCTAGTCCATTCACCACCTCCCTGCGGTCATAGTCCAGCTAGCTCTGTTCCAGCCCACAGTTTAAGAACAGTGGAGGGGCCAGAGACCCCTGGCACGCTGGGGGAGCGGGAAAGGACCTGGGCCCACCCACTACTCCAGGCTCCAGCCCAGGGACCCTAGATGCCTCCTCTGAGGCTCCGCCTCCCACCAGTCTCTTCACTTCATTGGGCGTTGACTCCCTGGGCCACTTCTCCACAACCCCCAGCCACATGCCGCCTCCTCACCGCCCAGAGCTCAGCTGTTGTCCCTCTGATCTCCTCACCTCTGGACCGCTGCTCCAGCCATGGCTACGTCTCACCTGCCACTCCAGAGTCCCAGACACTGTCCCACCAAGCCTCCTCACCTCTGGACCACTGCTCTGGAGTCTTTGCCCTTCTGGCTACCTCAGCTCACAGAGGCCACACTATGAGATCTCCAGGGTGCTGACTCCCTCAGCCAGCCAGCAGGAGAACCTTCTCCCTGGGCTGCCCAAGCTGTGCCTACTGCTCCTTCTCTTATACTGCAGTCTGCCTTCTGATTGGCTCAGCAGCCCTCCCCTCTGATTGACTGCTACAGCCAGGCCTCTTTTTAACCCCTTAGGGGCCATAGCAGTGACACCATACCACTACAGCCAGCAAGATAAGAATGTATCTTCTTGCAGATAGCTGGCTTTCTTTGTTACATAAGTTCTTCTGAGTATTCACTTCTTGTTCTCTAAGGCTATGTCTACACTAGAAAAGTTAAGTCGACTTTGTTAAGTTGACTTAATAAGGTCAACTTTAAGTCGACTTAAAGGTTTATTTAGGTCAACTTAAGCCTCCTTAAGTCAACCTAACTTGCCAGTGTAGACACATTCTAATATCCCAATAAATTATATTTTAAAGTTATGACATTGTTAGATCTAGAAGTGTTATTTTATGGCTTTTATGTTTCCCTCCAAGTCCTTCAGGGTTGGACTCCCAGTGACCTAACTTCCTAGTGGTTTTTACAAGCAGAAGGATATAAAAAGTCTCATTTTTTTAATCTTCTTAAAGTACCCCTGTTGTGTTTCTCCTGCCCTTTACATAACAATAAGTATGAATAATACATATAGGTGTTGTGGGGTCCAAGTCATCTTTGCTCAACATTCACAAAAATCAAGGCCTGACTATATTTCTAAATTGTGTTCTGGCTGGCTTCTAGAACAATGAGCACACAAACTGTTTAAAGAGATTCTATCCAACCCCAATAAAGTATAGTTCCCTAAATAATCTTCCCCTCTTTCATGCACACAGTCTTGTTGCCTTTAAAAAGTTTCCATATTTTGCCTTAAATGCAATTACAGCAGTATTTTCAGTCTTTCCTAAAGCTCCTTAGATTTACTAAGGTGAAGTGAATGAATATATTGAGTGAGCATGCATCTGTGCATATGCACATAGATAGGTAGGTTATGTTTGATGTTAAGGCTCCATTAATAAGTAGCTCAAAGGTTAACAATGTTTTAACAAATGGTTAATCAATTGTTAAAATTTAGTCCAATAAACTGTTAGGTTTCTTAGAATGTCTTCTAATCTTATAGGCATCTGTTGTACTCAGACCTATAACATGCTTCTGCCCCCATCTATTAATGACTTATAATGCTTTATAAATCTGTTATAAATGGAACTTTAGTATGAAGTGTGCCTTGTGTGTCATGCTAAATTATTTCTGAATATGAATATAAAAACATGCAGCAAGAATGCAATATAATGTAAAACAACAAAAAGGGAAATAGTTGCAGTGATAAAATACAACATTTAAAGCCCTCTGCTCCAGGTTCTTCTGTCTGGGTAAAAACATCCAGTCATGTGCAACAGCCTGTAGGACTGGGGTTAAGATAACAAAAAGAAAGATGGGGTGGGGAAGGGGAAGGGGAAAGATGTTTCCTCTTCATTCCTCAAATGTAAATTTGTATTTTAAATATACATTCCTATTGGGTGTGAGATTGCTATGTCCTTTATAACGTTGATGAACTCTGATCACCATAGACCAAGCTCAAGAATGCCATCACTTATTTTCGATATTACACTCTCAAATGAGACAGACTTCTTGGGCTAATTCCAAATACAGTAACAGAGTTTTTGGAATGTTGGCATACTTACTCCTCAGAATCAGGTGCTCTGCACATTCAAGAACATTTCACTTTTATTTTACAATAGAGCTTAAAAATAGTGCTTCCCATATAATGCTTTTCATCAGTAGCTCTCAAAACACTTTACAATGGAGGTGAGCATCATTATCTCCATTTTACTCATGCAAGAATAGGCATTCCAATTTATTTTACTGCAGATCAATGCTCTTGCCATTTTCCCTCACTTTAATATCCTCTGCAAGATAGCTCTGGTAAAGTCAAACGTGTATGTGTCTTATTACTTGTTTGACTTTCCTTTTTAATCATTCTTTTGATGACAGTGGAAGGAATTGTAGAACCATTTCCCAGGTCTATATTACTTACTTTCCAGTTGCATATTACATTGTATTTAGCTCAAAATATAAACACACCCTAAAGGTTTCTAGTTGCTACAGGACTTAATCCAGCACATACTGAAGTTAATGCATAAACTCCCCCCCCCCCCCCCCCCCCCCCGCAACTTCAACAGGTATTGGATTAGGCCCATGCTCTCAACGGACAAAGATCAGTAACTCTATTGCACATGGTCCAAAGGGTAGCTGTGTTACTTTAGTTCAACAAAAGAAAGAGGAGTCTTGTGACACTTGAAAGACTAACAAATTTATTTTTACATGAGCTTTCGTGGGCAAAGTCCCACTTCATCAGATGCCTCTAACAAAGTGGGACTTTGCCCATGATAGCTCATAAGAAAAATAAATTTATTAGTCTTTCAAGTGCCACAAGATTCCTCTTTTGTTCTATTGCACATTTAACTTTATTCCTTCTTTTGCTCTCCTAGGCTATGTCTACACTACGAATTTAAGTCGACTTAACGACGTCGACTTAACTTTTCTAGTATAGACATAGCCCCTTTTCGACCTTATTAAGTTTATTTCACTCTTTAAGTTCTTAAAAGTCTTAACTTAATAAAGTCGATTTAGGCACTGATCCCCGTCCACACTGGCTTTAAATCGACTTAAGGCTTAAGTCGATCTAAAACTAGGTGTTATTAACTCGACTTAAGAAAATGCTTAAGGCAACTTAATAAAAGCCCAGTGTGGATGCAATTTTGTTTAGGTTGACTTAAGTCGAACTAAGTTGCCAGTGTAGACATACCTCTAGTGAATAACCCTACTGAAACATTAATCCTCTTTTTGAACAAGGTTCTTTGTCATAATCAGGATCCAGTCAAAGCCATAATGATTTCATGTGACTATTTTTATTATATTTATAACAATATTATGCATCATTTGATTCTAAATCAAATTAGCAATTTCTCCAGAAAAGGATAGAGAGTAGCAAGATTCCTGAATTTTATTCTTAGCTCAGCTGGTCACTCAGTAAGTGATCATAAGTAAGTCATGTAAGCATCATATGCTACAGTTAATGTCCCACCCTCATGAAGATGTGAGATTCCATTAAATTTGTTAAGGAAAAGTACTTGGAGAACTTCAGAGGTGTAAGGTAAATAAACCTAAATGAGGCCCAGTCTAATCTTTAATTTTCTTTGGCTTCTGCCAGCTCTTAATTTGTCTATCTTAAGGAAATTCTATATAATAGAGCTTAAGAGATCATTCTTGCTTAAGGAGAGCCACATGGGGTGAAAGCTCAGGTGGAATTTTAGCTCCCCAGTTTTTTCCTTAAAAAGTATCCTTTTTCAAAAAGTGCTCCGAGAACAAAATATGACTGGAAGTCATAAGTGATGTAAAAAATAATAGATCATTAGGTTATTGAATGTCCAGAATGTGTAGGAAGCCATTGGAATATGATTTTCTGGATCCTTGAGATCATGATTTCCCATAGTTTTTAGTAGTCTCCAAAGGCTATCTGTTTCCATGGTTTGGGCATGTACGTTGTCAATAAGAGTTTGTATTTCCTAAACTGACAAAAAGGCAAGTTTGCCCACCCCTGAGATGGGATTGGACCATCGTATTAGGGTATGAGACTTGTGATCTCTCTCACTTGCTTCAGGGATTTCTGGGGAGATGCCACTGAATGGTGCAAACTGGAACTACAATCTTTAAGGCCCAAAGAAGTGTAGAAGAAAGTGTGATTTTTTTCAGGCAGCCACTACTATAACAAGAAGGGCTGCTCTTCCTCTTCCTCCCCCTTCCCACCCAAAAGAGACCAACATAAGTCTCTGCAGCCACATGCCTGAGAAAGCCCAGTGGTCAGCAGAAGATACCAAAATCAGACAACATCATCTGGTCCCTTGCTTGCAGTCTTGATTCTGCTTTGAAGACCAAGCAAGCTGAAGAGACAAATCTCTTCTTCAAGTAACTTCTTTCACTTTTGTTCCTCTTCTTATAACCAACATGGCAAACATACATCACACCTATATTAGTGATTTTTCTCCAACACTTGTTAATGTGTGAACGAAGGTGTGTGTTGTGTGACAGAAATAGCATGCGCTGACTGATTCTAAAGTAAATCCCTCTGTGTAATCACTGTGTTACCCTGGGTTATCAGAATGCCTGCATAAAACTAATCTGCCTCAAAAGGGTACCTATGGGTTGATGATAATTCTGTTACCTCTTTTCTAATCAGTCTATTCACTTTTGGAGGAGTCTTTGTTCTGCTTCATCGGGCTAACCCAGATCATGTTCCCTTAGGTTTCCAGGAAATATACATAAGAAATAAACATGTGCCTTGACTGTCTGTGTTCATGCAATGATTTGATCAATTGCTGATTTAACTCCACTTTGACTCTAAGCACCTCTATATTTATAGTCTAAACACTATTATTGTAATCTTTATACATAATATGCCTTGTGTGGCATCATTTAAAAACTAATAACTTGCTAATCAATCCAAGCATGGTATAACGTTGCAAAACACATTTCATGGAAAATTGTAAAATCCCCTTTTAGTGTGTCACTAACATATATTCAAGTCCAGAAACCCTTGCCTAGTTAAAACTGTTCAACAAGCCTATCCCAGACAAAGGAAGGTAGTTTCCCCACCTGGGAGTACTTTGAAAGTTTCTGTACTTTGAAGGACAATGAGAATGTGTTTATTTAATAGGTAAACAGGCTCATCAAGCTACCAAGGGATGGAGTCAACCTCATACTCTCACAGCTGGGGAGGAGATAATTAAATAGCATGAAAAGGGACAGAAACTAAATAATTTGCATTTCAGGAGACATACAACTCCAGCAGACACTTCCTTCAAGACACATACCATGTTGCCTACCTCGCTGCTGGAAATAGACTTCTGGCTGCAAGTGTCTTTCAGAAGTATCTATTTCAAAGATTCACTGGACTAAACTTGTGATTTCTTTGCTCCTCTTGTAATCGTTCACCTAATAAGACAAAGGTGCCAGCTCTCCAACTTTGGGGGTTGGATTCTAACTCCGGGGTTCACTCAGTTATCTTGATGAAAACATGTGGTGATGATTTTACCTTGAAACAAGTCTAGTTTAAGTTTTAGTTACTAGAAAGCATTTTATCTTTATTTCTCTTCTAACTATTTCTGGCTTTAATCCTTAGATCTTAAGTGAATACAAGTATATCTCCATGGAATGAAATAAACTGGCTGTATTTTTAATCTAAACTGTTTAGTAAATCAGCTTAAAGTAATGAACTGCTAGATATTGACTCTTCAAAGGAGCAGTAAATCTTATCATTCCTCTGATTGTTCTAGGACAGGGCTAGACATTTCAGAATTCAAGTTTTGAAGGAAAACTTAGAGTTGGAGGAGGAGTGAAGTCATCTTAACAGTTGTTAACGAAGCCTAGTAATGACCAGTGGATATCTGTGGTGTTGGCAAGGTCCAGGATCCAAAGTGTTGACCGTAGACCGTGCAGGTTGCTAACTGTCTTAGGGCAGCCACTGCAGTAGCAAGGTAGTGCGAGGTCTTGAAGGGTAGGGTCACACTCCACTTTTCACTGGTCTGGATTGCACCCCAGAACATAAAAACCATATTGTCTATTTCATTTTATAAATTCAATTCCAATTCTGACTTTTTACTTTCTTGTGCTCTTCATTTTCAAATTGGTTTAGTAAAAATGAGTTTTATCTAGAAGTGTGTTGAATTAAAGTTTGCTTTTATCAACTTGTAGGGAAACCCTTAAAAATCATACCACTAGCTTTCTCTTTCAAAAAAATAGCAACAAGGGTCCTGACACTACCATCTACAGTTAAAGGTCAGTGATCAAAAAGGTGACTTCGTAAGGTATCTCAATACTGCTGAACTCTGTCCATGAATTAATACATTGATTCCTTGCACAAGAAACTCTAGGCCTGGTCTTCTCACTAAAATCAATGGAAGAATTCCAACTCACGTTCGTGAATTAGCATCCAGCACAGAAGGCAAGAAGTAAGTATAATTTGCTATGGGCATAGGGTCCATAATGAAAGATGCTGGGTTCTCAGTTGGCTCAACTACCAGTGTAATCAGTGTGTGTTGAGGACGCTCACCATGTAGGAGCAAGCCTTAAGTAATGTCTAAATTACTCAAACAACTCAACTTAATTTAAAAGTCAATAACCTGAAAGAGAACATGATTCATTTCCAGCTAAAATGTTATGACTGGAATTTGGAAGGGGAAATACATAAGGGTTAAAAATGAAGATGGATGGATAAAACAAGTTGCTGATAGCTTAGCAATCCAAGACCAGCTGTTGCTGAACAAACATGCATTATTTTTAACCATCATAGACCTAGAAGAAAATAGACTTACTGAAATAACACCTAACAGGAAATGCACATGTGCTAATCAACTATGCAAAACTCATGGCTGCTTAGACTTTTCCCCCACCCCCACCCCAGGGACAGATCTGAATCTATTTCAGCTGTGCACAGATCACTCAAAACAAATACTGCGAAATAGTCTGTGCTTTCCTAAATGTGTTTATATTGGGAGAATGAAGAAAAATCTTGGCTAGCTTTAGTTAGGACACTGGTGCGTGAGAATCCCAAATGAATGCTGAAACTCTGACCATCTAATCACTAGGAAAAAAGGTGTATGGTTTTAACACGTGCTAAACGCCTATGTAGACAAAGCGAGCTGTACTTCTAACGTGTAATAGCTGGGTAGAGGTTGCATTTTTGTGTAACCTGTGCGGAAGGCTAGACAGAGGGAATGAGAAGGGGTGGGGAAAGCTGCTGATTGGAAGTGGAAGTAGAGAGTGGCTAAAGCTATGTCTTTACCTCAGTGTATATAAGTAAGGTCAATGCTATGAACTTCTCCCTTCTGGAGTTGACTTAACCTAGGTACGCTGTAGTAAAAACCACAGAGCCCTATCTGCACTCGGGCTATGTCTACACTTGCAAGTTAGGTCCACTTAAGGAGGCTTAAGTCGACCTAACTTAGTCCCTGTCCACACCTGGCTTTCATTAAGTCGACTTAAGAAATTCCTTAAATCGACTTTATGAAAGCTTATGTCGACTTAATAAGAACCGCCGGTTAGTTCGACCTAACCCTTAAGTCGACTCCTCAGGTCGACCTAAGCACAGTGGTGGACACTTAAGCCCACTTTATTAGGTCGACCTAAGGGCAGTTAGGTTGACTTACTAAGTCCCCGTTCAGGGAAACCACTTTGTTAAGTCAACCTAAAGTCAACCTTATTAGGTCGACTTAACAAGGTCGACCTAACTTTTTGTAGTGTAGACATAGCCTAGGATTTTATGGTTTGAGATAGCTAATGATGCTATCTTATTTTAAAAACACACCTCTTTTGGCAGTAAAGATATGGCCTAAGCAGTGAAGAGGGGGCATGCAGAGGGCAGAGACCCTTAATCTGTCCTGCAAGCCTTTGTCCTCTGGGGAAAGAGTCATACCTTCCCTCCCTCTGTCCCCCATCTCCAGGAAACAGATACTATTTTTTTGAGTCTCTTTATGTTACTGTCTTAGCTATAACTGTCACAGCAGGTTTCACTTTCACAACTAATGGAAACTGCAATGATTTCTACCCTGCTTCCAACTTTGGCCTGAATCCCTGATGAAACCATGAGCAGTTAGAACTTCTGTAAAGCTTGAGGCAACAGCCTGCCCTGACCCAGCTCTCTGTGATAGCAATGTTGGTTTGTATCTATTAAACATCCTTTACCCGGGTTTTGAATCCTCTTGCTTGAGTTCTCTCTCAAACCCCAGCACTGATGTCTCAAGCACTGTCAATTAACATTTCAGAGCATCAAGCTGTCACTCCCCAAAACAAATGCTCTCGTTTTGGGAATGGCATTCAAAGTGTGACAGCCCTGTTCGCTCCAGGGATGTAAGCAGGCACTCAGTAAATATCCCTGGTGTGGATTCCCATCTTTTTATATCTGGTAGATGGAAACTACTGGATGCTGTCAAGACGCAATGGGCAAAAATAAAGTAAACCATTTCCCACTTCTGTGATAACAAGAAATCTTTGAATGGTGCCCGGGTCAAACTGAGCTGTTAGCAAGTGGCTTTAAGAAAGGAGCTGAGGATATTACAGATTTATAAAATATGACATTTTAATCAAGACTCGAGCTGTTTTCTAATTACATTTAACTACACATAAAGAGGAAACAGGAGGTGTCAGGTTCTTGTAGAGACAAGCAGAAAATTGTCCTCAGTACATCACTGATTATTATGAATAGCACAGTGTCAAATTACCCAGAAAAGAGACAGTAGTAAACCCTTCTAAAAGTCATATTTCCAATTTTCTTTTCAATTTTGTCTTGGAGTAAATTTGGTCACTGGCTTATTCAGAAGTTGCCTTTTTTAGTATCTTTTCTATATTTAAGTATGTATAATGGATCTGCTAAAAACATCAGAGACCATTAAGCCACAGAAGCATGAAATCAACTAGAAATTATTATTTTAATTCTATGCACTTGTGCATAACAGTACGAATGAGGTGCCAAATAAACATTCATCAGAACTCTAGCTAGTTCTCCAAATAATAATGTGACTTTGAACTGGGAAGCAGAAAGCACTCTTGAATGTATTCCAAGAGAGAGAGACTCAGGTGCAACAGGATGGCTTGCATATATTCTGAGGAGAAAAAGAAAGTATCTGTCTTGTATACTTTATTGCTGAGAGCTACTAAAATCAATGCACTGAGGCTTGACAGGTGCATGACTCTGAGTTTTACATGTATATTGATCATGTTTGTATTGTACAAACTTAATGAATGCTTTGTTTACAAGCCCTGTCCCAGCATACATTGTGGGCAGTGTTCACCCTTAGAGGATGCATGTCAAATTTAATCTTTCTTTGCAACAGTCAGGGTGGAGATGTTGTCTCCAGGATATTCCAGCCAAAGGAAAACACTCCCCTTTGTGTGTGGTATGGCAGTGGGTGTGTGTGGGGGGCGGGGAGGGGAGGGGGAAGAAGGGGAAAAGCGAGAACAACTCTGGGTTGTATATAAAAGTGTATGTATATTCCCCATCCCTAGTAAACTAAGTAATATAGTAAGCCTTAAAAGAAAGAAGGGATAAACTGGACTGAAGATTATACTTCCTATTCTAAGAAGAAAAATCAGGAAACTGATTACAGGAAAGGGATCAGAGGATTGTCTTACCTTCTTCCAACATCCGGACACATTTTTTTAATAACAAAACTATTTTCTCTCCCCATCCAAGAGAAATGGGCACAGAGGATATCTAAATCGTACAGGTATAATAATTAATGCAGTCCCAACAGATGGACATAGACTACTGAGGACAACAAATTGCAGTGGACTCAGAGGAACTCACGTGCATCCTGCCTTAGCCAGTCACACAGTTCCAAGCAGCACGATGATTTGAATGGTACGGGAGATGGTGATGGAGGGTTGTCCTTGTGCAGAGCAAAGTCAGTCCTCTTAAGCAAGTCTGCCTGCCTCATAGCCAGGACCCATGGGGAGCAGCAGCTTGCGAAGCTGCAGAGGTCCCTGGTGTGTGCTGGATAGGACCATAAAAGGTCAAAAGTATTCTGCGCCCACTGATGTCAGTGGGAGTTTTCTCATTGCCTTCAGCGGTACCTTGAATATGCATAATTTGAATAGAGTCTTGCGACAAAAGATCTGTTACTTTTGCACACTGACACATATAAAAGATGCAATATGAGCAAGGATATGGGAAAAATTATTTTCCTCTCACAACTTGGTATTTCCTAAAATTGATATCTTACTGATTCCAGACATTGGTCAAGCAGATATGTTGAATAACTTAAATAACTTATTTTATTTCATGTATCTCTCCCCTTCCACCCCCCCTCCCATTTTCTCAGTTCTACCCTCTGTATCAGACGATTCACTCTGTTTTTGGGTCCAGAACACCATCTTACATCCATGTTCCTGCAGTGCCCGCCAAGTTACAAATTCAGGGACACTTATCATGTAATTAAAACCTTCAATTCAGTGGCTCTGTGATGTAATGTGCAGCTATTAGCTAATGTATTTGTAGTGTGGTAGCACCCAAGGTCCACTGTGTTGTGCAGGGGACAAATACATAGCAAGAGACAGTCTGTACCCCAAGGAACTAACAATGTAAGGTTTTGCTCTGACAGAGACTTTCACCTGTGATTAATGCACTGTGAGCGTTCTCTTTGACGTCAGTGTGAATCTTTGCATGACTGAGGACTAAATGAACCGAAATGAGAAAAGGTGGAAGAAAGAATTATTAACCCTACCTCACAGGTAAGGAACTGAGGTGTAGAGATCAATCAATCTGTCCAATGTCACAGGCAGGGCTGGATTAAGACACCCAGGAGCCCTGGGCTGCCAACTTTCATGGGCCCCTACCTCCCCCGCAACCACAGCAGCCAGCAAAGGGCAGCCAGCTGGGGGGGTGGGGCTGGCTGGCACATGGAGGGCCTCTGGTGGCATCCCTCCAGGGCCAAGAGCACTCTTGGACCACCGTGCTGGAGCCACCAGCAGCCTGGCAGAGGAGACATGCCAGACCACCCTGAGCCAGTAGGGCCCAGCCGGCGCTGTGCTGGCCTGCGTAGGATCAGTTTATTGCAGGGCAGCAGGATCCCCCTTTAGCCTGGGGCTGCAGCTACTCTAAAGCCCCTACTTTAATCTGGATCTGGTCACAGGAAGTCAGTGGCTGTCAGGAACTGAACCAAAGGTGCCTAAATCCCACTCCACTGCCTGAATTACAAGACAATCCTTCATCTTGCACAGCAATGTTAAGTGACTTACCCGAAGTCACACAGGAAGCCTGGGGCAGAGCTAAGAATTGAAACAAAGCATGCCCTAGTCTCTGATTTCTGCTCTAGTTAGTAGGCTGGGATGGAAACTCAGATTACGTGGTGGGATAACTTGCATGACTGGAGCATTGCCATGGATGGATATAAATTGTTCAGGAAGGACAGGCAGGGAAGAAGGGGGGGAGGCGTAGCGCTATATGTAAAAGAACTGTATGACTGCTCAGAGCTCCACTATGAAAGTGGAAACAAGATGGTTGAAAGTTTGTGGGTTAAGTTTAGGGGATAATGCAACAAGGGGGATGTTGTGGTGGGTGTCTGCTACAGACAGCCAGACCAGAAAGAGGAGGTGGATGAGACGTTCTATGGACAACTAACAGAAGTTTCCAGATCGTCGCAGGCCCTGGTTCTTATGAGGGACTTCAATTATCCTGACATCTGCTGGGAAGATAATACAGCAGTGCACAGGCAATCCAGGAAGTTTTTGGAGAATATTGAGGACAACTTCCTAGTACAAATGCTGGAGGAACCAACTAGGGGCCTTGCACCTCTAGACCTATTGCTCACAAACAGAGAAGAATTGATCAGGGAAGTAGAAGTAAATGGCAACCTGGGCAGCAGCAACCAAGAGATGGTAGAGTTCAGGATCCTGATCAATGGAAGGAAGGAAAGAAGCAAAACACACACCCTGTACTTCAGAAAAGCAGATTTTGGCTCCCTTAGGGAGCTGATGGGCAGGGTCCCATGGGAGGCTGATCTGAAGGGGAAAGGTGTCCAAGACAGCTGGCTGTATTTTAAAGAAACCCTGTTAAAGGCACAGGAAGATAACATTCCGATGTGCAGAAAGAACAGCAAATGTGGACGGCGACCAGCGTGGCTTAGCAGGGAACTCTGCGGGGAGCTGAAACATAAAAGGGAAGCTTACAAGAAGTGGAACCTTGGACAGATGACAAGGGAGGCATATAAAGATATTGCTCGGGACTGCAGAGATAAAATCAGAAAGGCCAAAGGACAATTGGAGTTGCAGCTAGCAAGAGATATGAAGGATAACAGAAAGGGGTTCTATAAGTATATCAGCAACAAGAAAAGGATCAGAGGTGGTGTAGGTCCCTTACTGAATGGGGCAGGCATCCTCATGGAGGATGATGCGGAAAAGGCTGAAGTACTCAATGCTTTTTTTACTTCAGTCTTCACAGGGAGGGCCAGCTCCCAAGCTACTACACAGGGTAACGTGGAATGGAGAGAAGAGCGGCCCTCGGTGATGGAAAGTCAGGTTAGGGAATACTTAATGAAATTGGATGTGCACAAGTCCATGGGGCCGGATGAACTGCATCCGAGGGTGCTGAGGGAGTTGGGGGAAGTGATTGCAGAGCCACTGGCCATTATCTTTGAGAACTCGTGGCGAACGAGGGTGGTCCCAGAGGATTGGGAAAAGGCAAATATAGTAGCTGTCTTTAAGAAAGGGAAAAAGGAGGATCCGGGGAACTACAGACCGGTCAGCCTCACCTCAATCCCTGGGAAAATCATGGAGCAGCTCCTCAAGGAATCCATCCTGAAACACTTGGAGGAAAATAGAATGATCAGGAACAGTCAACATGGATTCACCAAGGGCAAATCGTGCCTGACCAACCTGATTTCCTTCTATGATGAGATGACTGGATTTGTGGATGCGGGAAGAGCCGTTGACGTGGTATACCTTGACTTTAGCAAGGCTTTTGTTACGGTTTCCCACAGCATTCTTGTCGGCAAGTTAAGGAAGTATGGGTTAGACGAGTGGACCGTAAGGTGGATTGAGAACTGGTTAGATCAATGAGCTCAGCTGGTAGGAATCAAAGGCTCGATGTCTGGTTGGCAACCGGTAACGAGTGGAGTGTCCCAGGGCTCGGTCCTGGGGCTGGTTCTATTCAACATCTTCATTAATGATCTTGATGATGGAATAGACTGCATGCTTAGTAAGTTTGCGGATGACACCAAGTTGGGGGGAATGGTAGATACTCTGGAGGGCAGGGACAGGATCCAGGGAGACTTGGACAAATTGGAACACTGGGCCGAAAGAAACCTTATGAGGTTCAACAAAGACAAGTGCAAAGTCCTGCACTTAGGATGGAAAAATCCCATGCACTGCCACACGCTGGGGACCGATTGGCTAAGTAGCAGCGCTGTAGAAAAGGACCTGGGGGTTATGGTGGACGGGAAGATGAATATGAGCCAACAGTGTGCTCTTGTTGTGAAAAAGGCCAATGGCATATTAGGCTGCATCAGTAGGAGTATTGCCAGCAGATCGAGGGATGTGATAATTCCCCTCTATTCGACACTGGTCAGGCCGCATCTGGAATACTCTGTCCAGTTTTGGATGGGACAAATTAGAAAGAGTCCAGCGGAGGGCAACAAAAATGATTAGGGGGCTGGGGCACATGACTTATGAGGAGAGACTGAAGGAACTAGGCTTATTTAGTCTACAGAAGAGAAGACTGAGGGGAGATTTGATAGCAACCTTCAACTACTTGAAGGGTTGCTCCAAAGAGGAGGGAGCTAGGCTGTTCTCGAGGGTAACAGAGGACAGAACAAGGAGCAATGGTTTCAAATTACAGCTGGGGAGGTCAAGGTTGGATATTAGGAAAAACTTTCTCACTAGGAGGGTGGTGAAGCATTGGAATGGGCTATCTAGGGAGGTGGTAGAATCTCCATCTTTGGAGATTTTTAAGGCTCGGTTATACAAAACCCTGGCTGGGGTGATTTAGGGGGAGTGGTCCTCCTTTTTAGCAGGGGGTTGGACTAGATGACCTCGTGAGGTCCCTTCCAACCCTATTATTCTATGATTCTATGCTTACTTGCAACATCACCAAGATTTTTTTTTTCAGCAGCTATCTCAGTTATGCTTTAAAAGGTTCAGATGTATGATCTATAAAATAGCTGTTAGAGTCTTTGCCTCAAGGCAAGAGTTTGTTGCTCGTTAAGTTAAGCATATGCAAACCCCACTCTGCCCTGACGGTGTGATATGACATGACTGTAATGATACTTTTCTAGTTCTATCCTGTGAATGAATTGTACGGATCACAGTTAATCTTTTAGTCAACGACCCCATTCCTCAAATACATCACTTTTATAAAGCAGCTTGCCAAGTAAAACAAGAATGCCTTGTACCAACTGCTTGATTTTTTTGAATAGATATATTTTAACTTTATGCACAAAATAGATGACCTTCAAATGATGCTGAAGAGAATTTGTATGCTACTGACCACATGTATCATGCTGCACAGTATGTCTGTATGAAGAAGGGGCCCCGCTGAAGATCTTAAGGGTATCTATAGAGCTAGCAGAGGGTGGTATGACTCCTGCCTAAATTATGGTCAGTTAATGTATTTTTTGTTGTTGTTGTTTTTTAAGAGAAAGACAAATATTTGTGGAAAGAAACAGCTGCTGCTGGAAATTATCTATTTATAATAGAAAATCATATTCATTAATTTCTCTGAGGTACTTACTGGGTCCCCTTTAACACAATATCTCCATATACTGCATTTGTTAATGTATTAAGCCTCACAATACTCTTGTGACGTAGGGAAGTGCTATTATCCGTAGCGGTCAGATGTGGAACAGAGACAAAGTAACTTTGTCCTAGATCACAGAGGAAGCCTGTGGCAAAGCTGGGTTTCCCAAATCCTAAATTATTTCTCAAGCCATGTAACCAGAGTTCTCCTTCTTTCAATTCCAAACCAAAATACCCTGAACTCAGACAGAACATCCATTCCTAGAAAAACCCACTCAAGAGGGGCCTGAGAATGTAAATAAGACTTAATCATGCCAACTTTCTGTTTAGAATTTATTTTCACCCATGGAATTTACTATTCACCAACTGTCAGCATTTATGCAAATAAGGGTAAAATATTACTTGGGTTTTCATGTCCACCTAAGTATACTCCTAAAAGACGTTTGGCAAGAGAAAAATATTCTTGAGAAGAAGGCTGACATTTCTAAAAGAAAGGTCTCCAACTGTATACTCTGGCTCCCCTTTGGAGCTTAAGGATGAAGTGCAGGGGCTCTTTAGGTTTTTGTACTAAATTGCTAGTTAACTTATACAATTTAAAAATTCATTGGCCAGAAAGATTGTAAGAGACTGTGGGGCACTCCCCTGGGATGTGGGAAATGCAAGTCCCTGGTCAAATGACTTTACAAAATGGAAGAGCGTTGTCAACAGGAGAGAGGGAGTCCCACACAAGAATATCTAATACTATAATGGTTAGTGCTCTCTCTCTCTCAGAAGCAGCAGCTGTAGGGTCAAATCCTTGTTCCACTTTGAATGGGGAGGAGGGTTTTCATCATCTTGGATGCATGCCCTTAATTCCTGGGCCTAAGGTTACATGGGGAAGGAGGGGCATCACCACTTCATCCTCTGTTTTTGTGCTGTGCTCAGTCTGTTAGGTGATCTTGGAGAAACGTAGCAGATCTGGTTCGGTAGGCAAGGTAGGCAGCAGAAAGCCTAGGCTGAGGAGTCTACCAGAGCTGAGGCATCACCCAAGTACCCAGAACAGAGGTGGCTGTGAGCATGCTCAGCCCTGGTAGACTTCTCAGACTTTTAAGCACCTGAGCGAATTTATTGGTGAAAAATTAGGTGTCTTAGGATCTTAGAGTTATATGGCAGCTTAGAGGGGTAAGTTAGGAACCTAAATCCATAATGTAGATGCTTAAAGTGGCAGAGGATTGAGGATTTAGGGACCTGTGTAGGTTTAATTTCCCTTTTGTTTTTGCCTCCATCCTCTGTGGCATCAGTTCAAATACATATACCTACTAGAGCCAAAGAGGTAGCTGTGAAAAGATGCTCACTTGCACCAACTGTTCTCTGAGGTGCTGCTTTCTGATTGTTGAATGCCTTTAAATCCCATTGACTTCAAAACCTCTTCCAGGGTGAATCTCATGAGGTGGATATTTAGCTATATAAATAGCCTGACAAATCAGACCAGTTTTAATTGAAACCTGAAGCCTTAGATTGTTGGAAGGCTCTTTTCATCACCCTCGATTGATAGGATGCCATAATTCATAGTGTAATCTTGTCAGATAGTCCATTTAAAAACCAGCAGGTTGATCTTCTTCAGTCCTAATCAGTCAAGTGAGGAAAAGCCCCTCTAGTTTCTGTAGCAGATACCGAATTTAATACCTCCACTCACATGCTGCCCTTGTGCATAGGGAGAGAGAGTGTGCACGTGCATGCACTCACTGCCCTTTGCTCTGTCAGCTCTTTCCCTTGCTCTTAAAATAGGGAGTTTGTAGTACTCTGATAAAGAACTGAAACCAATTAATGAATAGCAATACGGAGAGTCCATTCTTACATCCTCTGTTTTCAGCAACCTCATGCTGGAGTTTGTGAGAAGAAAATGTTCAAGATGGCCAAAATTTAAGCAACAATGAGAATTTCAGTGTGTGGTGTCTTAGTAGAAACTGTAAACTGAGATGGAATCCTGGCTGCATGCTAGCTCAAGGCAAGTTCTTCCACAGACCTTTTCAAAGATCTCAAAATCTTATTTTCAAAAGTGATCTAGGCATTTGGGAGCCTAAGTCCCATTGACATTCAATAGGACGTGCATCTATGGCACTCTTTGAAATTCCACTCATAATATCTGCATTGTTTTGTGTCCACCAGTGCCAGAAAAGCAAGCTGACATCCTTGCTTGCTTCACATGTCCAGCTGACCTATATTACTCTTGTCTTTATACTAACACGCAAGGATACTATAAACCTATCAGACATTGTAGCACCTTTGCTGCAGAAATTTTGCTGATACAGTCTGTTCTGTTCAGTCATGAATTATGCTCATTTCAGAATGATGAGTCTGCAAAATTCACAATTCAAACTCTTAGTCCTAAGTTAAATGTAAGTCAAAAAGGAGAAACAAATTTCTATGAGTGACATCAGAAACGCTCACTGGTGGTAGTCATGACTAAAGCATGACACTTTTTAAAACTATTTCTTAGGTAAAATATTCAAAACTAATAACTACTCTAAATCTTTCCCATCAAAAGAGAAGGAGAAGTGACTGAATTGAGTCAATGGATAAGACAACGGATAAGACAAGAAAAAGATGTAATATACTATACTAGTAAACTCTTGTACAGTATCCTCAATCCCCTTTCTCATTATCATTCATCTAAATAACATGCTGGATGTGATTGGTTATGTCTTGCATGTTTCAGCAGAATATGTTCACTTATCTCTCCTGACTATACTATATTTTACATCCACCAGGAGGACTTGTTCTGGCCATGAGCTGGGAAATCTAAGCAAAAATCCAAACACAAGAAAGCTTGTTTACATGAAAAACACTACTTTCAACTAACTGGGAGAGGCAGTTATGGACCCAAGGACCTACAGAAGGGTAGGTCACATGTAGATCTGCAGCCACTCAGGGGCCTGATGTGTAGAAGTCTATATGATTTTGAGGCCATTCCACTCTGGCCAGCTCCATGTTGCAGTACTAAGATTTGGACAAACAATATTATTCATTTACTTGACCCCTCTGATCTAATGATCCTTTTTAATCAAAATCAAGTTTAGAGAACTTTACAAGCTAACTTTCTGTGACAGATGAGAAGAATCCTCTAACCCGCCTTTTGAGGCAATAATTAAGTCATGTGTAATGACCACTTTGCCATCACTGTATTTAAGCCATTTTGGGGGAGTAATGTGCATGGCAACACTATATAAGTACTAAGGAGAGGAAGCAAAGAAGGACCATACCCTAGAATCAGGGGCTATGTCTACACTTGGTAATTTAAGTCGACTTAGTTAAGTCGACTTAGTGTGTTCACGCTTAAAAATAAAGTCGACTTAAAGGGGAACTTAAAAAGTCGACCTAGAGCGTCCACACTGGATGCCTAGGTCAACCTCTAGGGGCTTAGGGGGACCTAAGGGAGGTCCACGGGGGCAGGGGGGCACCCCTTGCCAATGCCAGGGGGCTCAGGGACCCTGGCAGGGCATAGGGGCAGGGCTCTGCCCTGCCCTGTGGGGGGGCATGCCAGGCTCCCCCTGTGCCCCCCCCTGGCAGGGAGGGCATTGGTGTAGCCCTGGGGTAGCCCTAAGTCGACTTAGGGCTACCCCACATCTACACTGGCTTAAGTCGACTCTAGGGAGTCGACTTCAGCCTTAGGTCTACTAGGAAGGTAGTTTTATAAAGTCAACTCAATTTTAATTAAGTTGACTTTATTTTGCTTAAGTCGACTTAAGGAAACTGTAGTGTAGACGCAGCCAAGGAGTAAACACTAGAAAACATATGGAAGGGAATAGTTTTTTAACTGGCAGGGAGCTAGTCTAAAAGGTCTTTCTGAGCTCCAGTGTGTCTGTCTTGTGGCACTCAAACTCTCATGGATTTACCAAAGAAAGAAAGAAAGAAAGAAAGAAAGAAAGAAATCTTGGTGTCATGTGTCTATACAATATAGATGCCTACAAAATAGTTATTGAATCTCCCAAATAAGAAGCATTAGGCTTCCTTGCCCCTTCTTAGAGGACATATTAAGAAGGTTTGAGGGGGAGGAGGAAAAAAATAATCAGGAGATTAAAGATGTAACTTAATTGGACTTTCCATTTCAAACAACAGTGAATATTCTCTAATTCCTCCTGAGTTGCTGTGGATTATGGGTTTCTTAGCACTCCTTTTTAATCTCGCTGTTTATTAATTTTTAGTGGACTGAGGAGGGACAACATCAAAGAATTGTTGCATAAAGAATACTAATATTGGAGATATTCTGAACGTGTGTTTTTGTTTTTAAATCATTTTGGTCCCAAAATAAGTCTATGGAAGTGGATCACTGATGACAAGATCAAGTTCACAGTAAATCTGCCTATTTATTTTGCTCAGCAAACAAGACCTTCCTGCTAACAATGCCCTTCTCTTCTAGGGCCTAGTCACACGGTCAGAACTTTTGCTATGTAATCTGGTGATTTTGGCAACAGAGGGTTAGCTTTTGACAGCTGGAGGAAGCGGCTCTGTAGAATCAGGTTAATTACTGTGAAATTTCTGTTCGTTTACATTCAAATATTTTTTGTGTGCTTGTTTTCTTTCCTCCTCCATCTTGCTTGCACCAGCACCACTAGATTTATCGCATGGCAATGTTCAGAGGGAAAACTCTTTTTTTTTTGGTCTTTATTTTTTTCCCTGCACTTCAGACCCATTTTTCTTTACAGTTCTTGACCTGCTGGAAAGCACAGCAGAAAAAAAGAAAATCCTCTCAAAATATGTAGCTGTTTAGACTCCAAACATTTTATAAAGTAGGTCAGAATCATTATCCCCATTTTACAGGTGAGCAGGAAGCAGGTCTCCTGCTAGGCACTTGAGCAATGCTCCTGGAATTAGAAATAAACCAGTGCTCACCTACAACTAAAGATCCAATTCACCGATGACTGTGTATTTGTGCCGCATATTCATATACTACTTGTAAGAGATGTACTGAAAGCCTCACAGCTCCTTTTTGTACTTTCTTTGCTTAGTTCTTTGTAGAGCTTGTAATAGCCATACAGTTAAAAAAAACCGAAATGAAGGTGAGCCAGTAAATGTATGAATAAATACACTGCACAAGAAGCTTGTATAAAAATCCATGGTAATAGAATCATTTCCATTCACTGTCATTGTTTCCAGAAAGGTGCTACCAATGTAGTTAAGTGGTTAATCTTGCAGGCAGTCCTTTCCCATGTTAAGCACTCATGGAAGAAAAATTGGTGTTTTTTATGGCTAAGTACTGATGTTAGGGTAAGATCTAGCATGAATAGCTGGGTAGCTAGACAGAAATAAGTACCTCACGGAAAACTTGGTGACCTTGAGAAAGAGAGAAGAAAACTGTCCAATGAATGCAGTGATTCCTGATCCCTGATTATGCCTCAGTTGCAATAGAAAGTATATTAATAAACCTCATCAATAAATTTAGTGATTTCCCAACTACACCTATTGATAAGATTTATTAATATATCTGAGGCATCATCAGGGATCGGGACTCACTGCACTCAATGCTACACAACAGAATGATAGTGTCCTTTTTCCCAGTGTCTAAAAGCTTTCATTAATGTACAGAGCTATTCCACTGATTCACTCTGTCATGCAAACCAGGTGGATCTTGTCAAGAGCACAAAAAGGATTGTGAACGAGAGAGGTGGATGAGAGGTCTTTCAGGGGAAATATTGGAACCACTCATATCTGCCTGCCACCCCAACCACGGAAAATAGCTCAGGCTGCAGTTCAAGTTTGCTATGGTGTCACTGTAAGATGAAAGAGGAACACTGGGAGGACTTTTAGGCTATGTCTACACTTGAAAAGTTAAGTCAACTCTGCTAAGTAGATTTAACAAGGTCAACTTGAAGTCAACCTTGTTAAGTCAACTTAACAAGTCGACTTAACTTTTCAAATGTAGACAAGGCTTTGTGACTCCCCACTGAGAAGGAACCCACGAGTCCCTTCCCCAGAAAGCAGGGGTCCCAGCAAAGAGGGAGCCACAGCTCTTTTCTTTACAGGACCCACTGCTTCCTGGCAGAAGGGATCCGCAAGTTGGAACCAGGGCTCCCTTCTTGCCGGGACCCCCACGCAGGTCCTGGGGAGAAGGGAGTGCAGGGCTACCTTCTCCCCGGGACCCAAGTGGTCCTGGCAAGAAGGGAGCCCCGCGGTTCCTTTCTGCCCGGGACCCATGTGGGTCCCAGCAAAAAGGGAGCCGTGGCTTCCCTCTGCATGGGACTTGCGTGGGTCCCGGCAAAAAGGGATCTGCAGCTCCTTTCTGCCCAGGACCCCCACGGGTCCCGATCAGAAAGGAGCTGCAGGGCTCGAATAAGTCGACCTAGGGTGGCCACACCATCTTTAGGTTGACTTAACAAATCGACTTAATTGTTAAGTCAACCTAAAGACCAGTAGTTATTAAGTCGACTTAAGGAGCTGCTTAAGTCGACTTAATGACAGCCAGGTGTGGACGCAGCTTAATTTAAGTCTATTTAAGCCTCCTTAAATCAACTTAAATTGCCAATGTAGACATAGCCTTAGAGAACAAGCACTGTGCATGATGAATTCAGCTGGTATACATACTGACAGCTGAATTTTCACTTTGCTGCTACCAAAAATACATTTTTTAGTTCCCCAGCTGTTTTTCTTTTTAGATACCAAGAAAACCTAATCAAAATTTTATTTCTTGACAGAGAAAGCTATTCCCTATAAAAGAAATCTTTTTTGCTCATACCGCTGCACTTACTCAGCAGTGATCCTAATCCCATTAAAGTAGAGGGCACCTAATAAAGTACAGGAGGACCATATCCTGATATGATTTATGCAAGAAGATTGTCTTTAGAACACAATAGGCAACATATCACAATTTCATAGTTATGTATTTTAGAGCCACATGATTTGACCTTCATCATAACACAGGCCATAGATTTTACCAGTGCTTTCCCACATAAAGCATAACATCTTGTGGTTAAACTAGAGCATTTCTTTTTTTAAAATTTATTTTAGCGTGTTATAGTGCCACCCATCACCACAGGATCTGAGTGCCTTACATGTAGAGTTAGAAAGACATCCAGTCTTGACATAAAGATTCCAAGTGATGGATAATTTGCCAAATTCTTTGGTAATCTGTTCCAAAGGTTCATTGCCCTTGTGGAGGTTTTGTAGCACCGCTACCGTGCACAAGGGGTTAAGCAGGACCAGGGAGCAGCTGCCAATGAGGAGTGAGGGTTGCTGAGCCAATCAGGGGCCAGCAGCTGGTATAAAGGAAGGAGCAGCAGCACAAGCTGCTCAGTTTGCTGGGAGAGCTTGGAGGGTGAAGGTCACTCAGGCTAGCAGCCTGTAGGGGCCAGGACCAGGGAGAGCTCCCAGTGAGGACTGACTTAAGGGCTGGAGTTCCTGAAAGGAGCAGACAGCCGCAGTGACTGGAGCAGTGCTCTGAAGGTCACGCATGGAGCGTGATAGCTGGAGTAGCAGTCCGAGGGCAAGGAGCCAGAAGCGTACAGCAGCTAGACTCCAGTGGCTCCAGAGATTGGGGCTATGGGGAAAGCAACCCAGGGAACTGTTGAACTCCTTGTAGAGGACTGGAGGGAGGTGGAGGCATATAGGAGCCTGCGGAAGACGGAGAGCCTGGTTCCCTCCTTGCTCCGCCAACGTTCCAGGAGCAGCACGGGTGTCAGGTGTGGCACAGGCTTGCTGGCCAATTGACTATTTTAACCGAGTGGACTTGGGAGGCGTGAGCTGGACTATACCCCAGAAAGGGTAGACCAGAAGGGACTCAGCTGGAGGGCTGAGATCCCAGGAGCGGACCAGAGGATTGAGACCGGTGTGTGTGCAGGAGTGGAGCACAACCACCTGATGGGGACCACTTGAGTTCAATTCCCCAACAACATCACCAGGAGGCGCTCATCAGGTGGGTCCTGCTCTGAGGAATGCTTACAGCCCTCACTATTTAAAATATACACTTATTTCCTATTTGCCAAGTTTTCTATATATTTTAATTTCAAAGGAACTTAAGAAAGTTAGGCACCAAAGCAACTAAATCCCTCAGGCTCTCTTAAGAATCCCAGACAATATTTAATCCAATACTGAAAGCTTTGTCTCTTTAACTAGGTTTGATTTTGTTTTTTCAAATTTAATCTTAGGAAATCTGATAGATCAGAATGGTGAATGATTGATTGCAGTGTCATGAATGACAACACTCTGTGCTAAATCACACTCTTTTTTTTTTATCTGCCCTGTGTCTTTGTATGTTCTTGTTCTTAAATTTTAAAAGTACTAATAGATTTCATGGGGAACTCAAATAGTGTGTTTCTGTGGTAATATCTATTATACAAAACTAAATTTAATGGTGATCTTTAAGGTCCAACACATTAAAAATTGGTTAATGTGATGCCACAAATGTGAATGTGCCTTAAAAATATTTATTTAAAATATAAAGGAACATTATAACAATATAGAATATTTTAAAGAAGTAACTGGACTTTTTTTAGTAAAAATAAGCCACCTCAATTGCATCAAAGATTATTTTTTCTTCCAACTGATGCATTGTTTGCTCCTCTTTCTTAGTTTAATGTGGATTTTTGTTAGAAAACAGTTTTTACACGCACACCTAGGGTACTTCAGACAGACTGCTAAAGAGACACCATGTACATCTCACACATTGTGATATTATGATATCTTGCTCAAAACACCTATACCTGTGAGACTCTGTTATAGCTCTGCGTCAGCCGGACTAAATTTAGCTGCTGCTAGCTAAACTGTGTCAACTTCCTGTGACCCACCTGTCTACCCTTCATGCAAACCAGTGCTGCTTTTTTGAAGAAGAGTGGGGGGGAAAAAAAGAAAGAAAGGTGCCAGTACTCGGCCAGGGACCTGGGGCCACCAACGGCAGTGGCAGGAGCCGGGGCCTTATGGCTGTGGATTAAAAAAGGTGTCAGTACTCAGTAGTCCCGAGTACCATCACAAAAAAAGCCCTGATGCAAACTCTTCAGGACTTTGCCAGTTTAAGCCTTTCCTTCCAGGTAACAATCAGTGAACCCCAATTCTGGCATTCCCTAGAGATGGCTCCTTACAGCATCCAGGACCTCTCACTGGATACTTACACAAGGAATTAATCCAAAGAGACAGTGTACACACTAGCCTTGTAGGTTGGCTGAGGACTTCCCCTCCACAGCAATAATATGGTTTTGTAATAAAACGAGGAGTGTATTATTAAAGAACAGATGTTGAACTGAGAACTAATAAAGAATCAATGACAGGTATGGTTACAAATAAAACAAAATGCTTTCTAACAGTTAATTTTAGCAAGTGATAATCTTTGTCTAAGCAGTTTTTCTCTTGCATCAAACTTCCAGGCCAAGAAGATTCAGCTTCATTGGCTCAAAGGGTGCTGTCCGCTTAGGTCCCTTGAAGGGCATAACTCCAATATCTCCTTTTGCCACAAGACCCAGGAAGGCTTCCTGGGATACAGATCGTTGTTGAACAGTCTTCTTCCATGCACATTTAACTTGATAGCTTTGTTTACCTGATATTTAAACACACTTTCATTTTCTCTGCCTATAATGAAGACAGTCAGACTAGTAAATACACATTCCCTTGCCTAGGGTAGGGTGGCTTTACACTCTGCCCTCAAACACATTTCCAGCACCCATCTATTAGCCCTAGCCTACAATTGCCGTGCTTTTCGGCAGCAGTTGATGGGAGATATGCAAGGTATATAAAAACCTTGAATATCTCTCACTGAATTCTTAACTGCTCCCTCTACATTACACTAAACCGACTGGAAATGGCATCTAGTTGGTGTAGTGTTACTATGGTTACAGAGCTGGTGTTACGGCTCCGGTTCCGTTTTTGATTGAGCGTGTCTATGCAGATAGCTCAATCAAAGCTGGAAGATCACGCTGATGGTGTGAGTATAGACTTACTCTTGGTGACTGTGCACAACCTTTGCATACTCTACAGAATGATGTGTCACGAGTTTATACATGATACCTTTGGGATATATATTATAAGTGTGTTTGGGCAATGAGTGTGAGTTACACAGTAAGAGCAGGGCTGCTGTGGGTTGGCATTGAGGCAATTCTGAGGTCACAGGTACATTGATAAAAATGTCCGGTAGGAATATAAATTCTACCTGATCTTGTATCCTAATTTTACAGCAGCATGTTTGAAAAATATCACATTAATTTCTTGAATTCATTTGGTAACAATAGAATACAATTAATCCCCTGTCCCTCTTTGCCCCATTGTACCAAGGTATGGTGGGGCAAAGGCTGAGCTCCCTGGCACTGGGCAAGGGGTGCCCCCCCTGCCACCATGGACCTGTCCTAGGTCCCCCTAGCCCTTAGAAGTTGACATATGCATCCAGTGTGGATGCTCTAGGTTGACTTTGTAAGTCCCTCCCAAGTCGACTTAAAATTTAGGTGTAGACATGCTAAGTCGACTTAGTGAAAGTCGACCTAAATTTACAAGTGTAGACATAGCCTATGGGATGAAATCCTGGCTTTATTGCTATTAATGGGATTCTCACTGTTTGGTTCACCCACAGACCACCAAATGTGATTATGCCAAAGCACCTTTACCACAGAGATACAACGCCTCAGTTAGTCCTGTGTAATCTGCCTTTCAGTCCATGATATATTTCACAATTGATATGATACATCATATTTTCCAGCAACCTCACTGTGTGCATATATGTGAGCACACATACTACCTAATCATTCAGGGATTTTGTTAAGAGAACACTAGGGTTGGCTGGTTACAGTCTGAGCAATCAGGAAATAAAGTTGTGTATGGTGGCATAAAGGAAACTGAGCTACTGTTTAATGGAGGAAACTGAATCTCTTTGGTGTTTAGTAGGTGAAGTTCCTAGAAGAGTCTTTGAGTTGCAAGGATCTTGGGGAAAAGGTTTCAGCAAATAGTATTTTTGCATGAATGCTATTTGAAACCTTTGTTTAAAGAAACTAACAATTTTTTCCCTCTTGTAATTAATGTGATTCCAAAGTCTCTTCTAAATTGTAATTATGATTTAGTGTGTAAAAGGCTGCAGTGGGGGGGGGGGGGCACTGATAAAGAATTTAGCTGTCTGTCTCTTTCTCAGCCTTGAGTTCTGGCTGTTTCTGGCTTTGTGTTGTTTTTCTCACCTCTATGTCTGGGAAAGGCCTCGTTAACCTCGGAATGTTTTTACCAGGGCGGGGTGAAGTGCATCTGGGGAGGAGTGCCTTTTTAACCTATCAGAGACTGTATTTGTTTCCTGTAACATGAACTAAAGTCTATAAGAGAAGCAGTTGCTACATCACAGGTCAGAGATTTCCTTTGTTCTCTCCCCATGAGCACTCCTGTATACAGATTTAAGTAAAGGCTTGCTAATCACACTTAAGAGGTTTGCATTTTTCTTTGACAAGTGGAGGACCTAATTGCTTTTCTCCATAACAATCCTAAGAATGGTAATTTTTATTTAATAATTTGAGGGTTGTGTCAGAAGTCCCAGAGCAGGATCATATATATCAGTGAAACAATATAAGAGAGAGGTGAGGGCACATGTAATGATCTCTAGAACATTCAAACTAGCATTTTTTTTTTATAACTAAGAGTATCAGGGACTGAAGGAGAAGAAAACAAAGGGTTGGGGGAGTGTGATCTAAGTGATAAAACATCCACAAATAATTGAATGTTTCACGTTTTGATTTATTCACATTGTGACTCCCAAACAGAAGTTTTCCTGTTGTTTTAATTATTTTCTCCATCGACGCCTGGAAAACATCCTTCAAGTCTTGTGAACTTAGAGAAACACAAAAATATAGCCAGGTTGCTTGTTTGGTTGATTCTCCCAGGAATTCCAGGCTCCAAAGTGACAATATGGCTGCTTACCTGTAATGCAGCATGAACTGCCATTGAAGTCCAGAGTAAATATTGTCCCAGCACTAACCCCAACTAGAGTTTGACTTTAAAAATGAAAGGTTGCTTGCAAATTAAACTGAATTTCCCGTCCCTAAAGACAGTGTGTAAGATTCAACACTTTCAAACAAAGTAAAATCCCTGATGCAGAACATGCCTTGTATTCTACTAGAACCTTTTGCAACTGTCTATTAAAGAGTAGAACTGAGTAAAACTTTTGAGGCAAAACATCTTCCCTCCCCAGCCCCAGAAAATTGGCAATTTCACAAAAAATGTCATCCAAAATGTGCAAATTGTTTTTTTGGGAGGAGGAAAAAAGTGAATTTTTTAAGTCAAAATTTCATTTGAAAGCTTCCAAAAATTTTCAATTATTTTATTCAAAACAACTTTTTGAGTTTTTCTTTAGTTTTAAAAAGCTAAAGCTCCTCAAACCAAACTGCAAAAATCTTAAAATACAGTGGGTTTTTTTTTCTGTGAAATTTAACTTTGTGTCACCAAAAAATTCAAAGAATATGTTTTAAAATAACGAACAAAAATTTTGAGCCAAACCACATGCAGCTCTGTTAGAGTGACCTTCATCACTTGGCATTAATATGTTCAAAAGTTGCACAGGGATTCAGTAATATGGCCCCCACTGATTTTAATAGGAGTTCTGTCGCATCAAGGGGAGAATAGACTTCATAGCATGCTAATTAAAAACCATCCCTCCCCTATTACCCCACTCTTTTTTTTATATAACCAATTTACTGTGCAGGACTGATTAGCATACTAATAGCATTCCCTCTAATTCACAAATAGGACTCCAGTTGTGAATATTCATTAAATGTAAAGTTATATAACCTCTAAGGTGCAATACAGGAAGTACAAGCGTGTTTTTTCTTTAATATGAGTAGTGTTTTAAGATACAACCGCAGTGTTTTAAGATACAGCCCTGTACTTCTATTTTAATTTTTGAAGCCATCAATACATCACAAGAGTTTTCATAACTGATCATGTTATTTTTCATAACTGATGGAAAGGCTGGGGGTATCACAGGGGTTCTCTTATTCCACATCTTCTAATTAGATTTTTAAATGTTCTTTCACTTAACTTTCTCTCTGTATCTGACACACTTTTCTCTTTCTCTTTTCTATGTTATACCCTTGTCTTGTCTCTACCTTTCTTCTTCATGTTTTCTCAGGATGTAGAAATGTCTTTAGAGCATTGTCTGCCCACCCTGATGCTTTGTTTTCTAATCAGTAAATTCAAGTACCAAGGGTGTCTCTACCAGTCACCAGTGAGGGAACTAATCCACTGAGTTTGTTCAGATTTGAAGTATCACTGTCAAAGCCTGCCACTATAAAAAGGAAGATTAGTGATTTTTTTTTTTCCATTCAAGTGCCTTGTCATCCAAAAATTGGGTTTGTAGTTAAAGGAATTTTTTTTCTTTTTCAGAAAGGATGCCAGCTCTTTGTGGAAAACTGCCCCAAAACAAATATTTTTGTTGTAATTCAGCTGGGGAGCCCTGCTCTCAGATGTGAATGGGAAGGGGTCTTCAGGCAAACCACTTCCATAATACACTGACTACTTCCTCTCTCTTCAAGAGAAGAGACAGTGATGCCTTAGGAGATACTGGCTGATCAGGGTCTCTGGCCTAAGAAGGAAGATGGGACAAAAGACACCACAGCAGCAATTCTGTATCAAAATATTTTGTTTTCAACTAAAAATATTTCAGGGTTTGGGCTCCCACCCCATCTTCTATTTTCTGGAAAAAAAAAAAAATGAAATCTCCCAGGAAACAGAGGATAACACTTTCCCATCAACTCCATAAAAGATGTTCTCTATCCAGCCCCAATATTTACAGGTTTGCCTATCTTTAAAATCTAAAGAGTTAGAAATGAATATCTGATTCTAGAGCCAATGAAAGAATTTATGAGCTCTAGAGATGGAAAAAACCCAGTGGGTCATCTATCTGCGGCTAAAGGACTCTTCAGTATTGTGTGAGGTATCCTGCCTGGTTTATCACTGTACCAAATGATGGGTTTTCCCTTGGGATACTATTTCACAGACTAGTAGGTAGACTCCATAGGCATATGATCTGATCAAATCAAGTAGTCCTTCGTTGAGTCAGGTTTTTACCTGAGGAAGAACTGAGGGGATAAATCCATTAGAATACAGGCATTAATGGGGGGGGAGGGAGAGATAAGGAGTCTTGTCTTTAAAGACTAATGAATTTATTGATCACATAAGATTTTCAGACTCTTGAAGATGGAGAACTTACAGAATTAGAAAAAAAAATTTGTTAGTCTTTAAAAGTACAAGACTCCTTGTTTGTTTTTACTGAACTATACTAACATGGCTATCCCTTTGGAACTTGTCAGGCATTAATGCAGACTCTCCAAGGTAGCATGTACATGAATGGCACTGCACTATATAAATGAAAACAGCTTTTAGTATCAAGTTGATATTCAGCCTGGATAATAGTGTCTGATTCCCTATTGGCTGAATAATAAATAATCACCAGTAAGGACAGGTGTTTTAAAATAAAAATGAAACTGAAAAAGCTTGTATCCTGTCACTGTCCTAACTTAAAGTAAAAACTCTTCTTGCTCACTAGAGAACCCAGGAGGCAGTCTTCAATCAACCCATGAGAAGTTGAATTTCACCAGGTGGCGAATATCGAAATAACCTACCTCTAACTAAAAAGGATAGCTATCTTCCAGTCCAATGACTGCAGTCTCATTACTTTTCTTATGTCTCATGTAAAAACAAATGTCATCTACCTTGTCAAAAAAAAAATAAAAATAGCCCAAAACAACTATCCCCTCTGAATAGCAGAAAGGTTTTAAAGGGTGACAACCATCAGGAACAAATGTGCATATGTATAAAGTAAACTTTGACACTGGACTGACTCTAAAATTTTGAAAGAATATCAGTGGTTTGGGTTCATTACAGGGACATCTGTGTTTGTTTCCCTGTTTTATATTTTTGTCCTGCAAAAATTGTTGTTAATTAGCACAGTTCACACTAGGCAAATCTTGCAATTACAAGAGTACTCAGAATTATATGTTTGAAATGTCTACTACCTTATCCTTGTCTGTTGACTTCCCTTATAATCTTGAACTTCCTGATCAAAAAATTAAACTGAATGAAAGAAATATTCAGAATGGAATTACAGTACTGACTGTTTGCTGTATTGTCCAGCTATACTGAAAAAAGAACAGGAGACACTTGATATGGATTTATTTAGGCTGCAACATTATTATTAGCCACCCTTCATTTTTTTTATCTAGGTCACCGCAGTCAACCCATGGCTTGGTCCCTATCTACCTCCCCTTATCAGAGGTTAAGGTGGGCTATAAGAAAAGAGGGTTGACTCTCTGCCATACCAATCATTGGAGTCCCAAACCTCCTTCCATTCTGTTCCTTTAACAAGCACCAACTGTTTGTCCTTTACCTGGTCATTTATCTGGTCACTGGTTGCCTTCTGTATGGAGTTCCTGAACTGGACATATGCCACAAGAAGGCTCCAGCAATTAGCTTGGCTTCCTCCCCCTCACATCCCATCAATGGTAAGAGTTGTGGAGAGCAGGGAGATGGCTGAATTTGGCCTTGCGGGGGTTGGATTGGAGGGTCATGGTAGGCCACCAAGTGTGTCACAGCCTGCAGAAGGCTGAGAACCATTGATAGATGCTGTTAGTCTCTGCAGTGGAAAGGCAGAAAATATGTTAAAAATAAAGAACCTCCAGCTTCTAATAAAAAATGGGTCAAGAATTTTAATATCAGGTCTTAGTGTGTACTCCCTCGCCAACAAAGTGCTTTAGCTAGAATTAGAAAAATGCAGGATGTGTATCAAGAAAACAAATCTGCCCTTAATTTAAAGCTTGTTTACTATGGCTCTCAACTAATATAAACACCCTTATGAGCTACCATTCTTCATAACTTCCAATATGTTGGGCTCCCCAAAGTAAGCTGGGTGAGAGATGAGATCAACAAGTCTGAATTAGATAATGCCAGTGGAAAGCAATTGTCCTAAGCACTGGGTTTCAGTACCAAGTCCATATAGACTCAGTTATGTAAAGCAACTTCCCCCTTTCTTTCTTTCTTTCTTTCTTTCTTTCTTTCTTTCTTTCTTTCTTTCTTTCTTTCTTTCTACTGAGGGTACAATAGGGTCCATTGCTATAACATCCTCTGTAGAATATTGTATTCTGAGAGATGTTAACTAGCCGATATTACAGGGTGCCTTTCTACACTGTACTTCAATAAGCAGGTTTCAGTTTGTGCTCCAATCAAATTAATTAAATTTCATCATGTTAAGTGATGTTTAATTTGCGCTGTTGCAAGCCACTCACTCTCCACCCGTTCCTGTCTTCTAACATTCCCTCAAAGCAAATTGCTATAAACCTGTGTTGCCATGGCAGTCAGGGTAGCCCCTATTGTTTTTTAGTGCGTCAATCCACTCGGCAGTGTTTGTCCTGAAGGACTGTACAAACCAGTGGGGTGGCGGGGGTGTGGGCGGTCAGACCAGCATACTTTCTGAAACCTTTGTGTTCTGGATCCAGGAAAGGGACAGCTCAGACGAAAAGGCCCATTTCTATGGCAACGGGAGCTGCTCCTATTGTTTCAGTTTGTCACTCATCACAGCAATGTTTGCCCTGGGAGACAGTGCATAGCTTTTCTAGTAGCCTTTTGTTGTGGATCCAAAAAGCCGGATAGCAATGCTTCCATGGTAAACAGAGGTTTTGTCTTGGGGGTGGAATTGGGGGGGGGGGGGCCAGCATCCACTGCTTGAACAATCAGATTGATCGAATTAGGGATTTTAAATTGATTGCACGCAAGTAAAGATGAAAGAGCTTGAAGCATACAGCATGGGGTGAATTATGCCAATAGCTGTCAGTACTGAGACTTCTTAAGAAAAAACTCTCTGTTGCCTATAACCCTGATAAACAGCAACAAACACAAAAAGTAAATTAGAAGAATTCTTTTCATCTCCTTAACTTTTTTTACCCTGGTATGCAATACCTAATTGTATCCATGACAAATGTGGTGGTATTTTGTTTTTCAAGGAATTGGGGGCAATGATCTAATTGGAAACTCCATAATAATGCAGAGCTTCAGTTTCTTCTCTCTTCTGACTTGTTGCTGGGGGGGGGGGGGCGGGGGGAGTGATTATATTGCTCATGAAATCTACCAGATACATAGTCCTGGAAACTAAAGTGTATCTAGCATATGGACACGATAGTGTCAATGGAAGCTTTACCACATTTTCTCACCCGTTGCCTGATCTAAAAACTATTGAAGTCAAGGGGAGTCTTTCCATAACTTTGACTTCACTACACTTTGGATGTTGGGCCAAAGGGTCTCATATCTGAAAATGAATTCTACATACTGATTCCATGTTTAGAGAGAAAAGGTAGGTGAGATAATATTTGTCTATTGGACTAACTTCTGTTGGTGAGAGAGGCAAACTTTCAAACTACATGGAGCTCTTCCTCCAGCTCAGGAGGGATTTGAGGTGACCTTGCAGACATTTACAGGAAGTTCCTTCCATGCATGATGAGCAACACTGGAGAAAATCTGAAGATATTTGGAAGATTTGACATGGGGACAATCTACATTCTTCTCTTGTCCTTGTTCAGGAATTACAAACCAAGCTTTTTTTGGATAAAACAAAAGTGGCTTGCAAAGTATTATATTCGAAACAATTTGGAAAAACCTTGGTTGTTGCAAGGTGATGCATGACATTGCTGCTATAATATTGTCTTGTGAGAAGTCCTGAGGAATACTGGGTCCTCTACATAGAGAAAAAGACCACCCAAAACATAGATGGAAGATTCATCCAAGAATGGGAAATTAAATGAGTTAGCATGCCCCCAAAGTAAGTGTAATTGAATGTTTCTGTCTAAGCTGTTCATTGCAAATAGACTGTGTCTTGAAAGATTACATTACGGATCTCTTCTAATTGTTTACATATGTCCTTTAAACATCACTAGTCTGCAACTATGTAAAAGTGGTGAGGCACGTGGTAAAGAATTGTATGGGGACTCTTGCCAATTCATCCGCAAAGAATGAAAGAGGTGTGTGATTGAAAAGTATTTGTCTAACCAGCTGCAGCTGTGTGTAGCTGATATGTAAACCCTCATTTAGAAGATATTATCTATCAGGCAGAACAAAGGTGAGTAATTTGAAATGATTTAGCATAGTGACTTACCAAATTACCCCCCCCACACACACACACACACAAAGGACTTTTAAGTCACATGAAGGTTGAGAGAAAAACCCATAACTTCTAGGGCATTCAAAGTTAAAGTTAATTGGTCCTTAATTTACCTTTTCATTTTTTAAAGGCTGTTTAAATTTAACATGAAGAAACAGAATATTAGGGATGACATGATGCTGAATTTAGACCTTCAGGATTGATAACTGTTTACCACGGTAAGCTTTTTGGGTCATGGCCCGTTATTTATTATGTTTATACAGTCCCTAGCACAATGGGACCCTGACTGGGTTGACCTATAGCCACTTCCACAATATAGATAGCTGAATGAGATTGTATCATGCTAATTAATATCAGCAGTATGTAGCAGCAACACAAGATGTCAAAAGCAATGGTAATACCATTGAATTGTTTCTTAATCTGTTCTCCAGAAAATGTGTTTGTGTAGGGCGAAGGAAAAGGGCCGTGTTCAGAAAAAAAGTAAGAAAGAACTCCATTCTGTAGAGTGCTAGATTTTAGGAGCCAAAATGACTTATGTTAATGACATAATCATTATGATAACCTTTATCATGACATAGGCCAAAGATTTTTACCACATGATTCCACATCTAGTCCAATAACTTGTGGTTGAATTAGAATATATATTTCAGACAGATATCCAGAGAAAAATCCTAGATCTACTGAAATCAATGGCAAAATTCCTATTGAGTTTAGTGGGGTCAGGATTTCACTCCTAATCTTGATTCAAAGATGGTAAGAAATGGAAAATTTACTATAGTCTTTGGTAATTTCATCTGATAGTTAATATCACTCACTCTTTAAAAATGCAGGTTTTATTTCCAGTTCGAATCGAGATATAGTGGATGCATTTAAAATGCTTTCAGACGGTGGTAAGGTTAAAGAAAGTTATTACTGTTCTGTAAAGGGAATACTGATAACATCATTCAAAACCAGCAGTCAGAGAAAAGACAAAATAAAGCCCCACACATATTGCAGCAAGTCCAGTTTTCAAAACTGGTCTCTACAACTTGATCCGCAATGAATCATAAAAATATACGGCTGGAAGGGATCTCAAGAACTCCTCAGGTCCAGCCCCCCTGCATTGTGGCAGGACCAAGGAAACCTAGAACATCCCTTAGAGCCAATCTGTTTCTAAACTTCCAGTGATGGGGATTCCACAATCAACCTTGGAAGCCTGTTCCATAGCTTAACTGCACGTAAGAATTTTTTTCCTAATATCTAACCTAAATCTTCCTTGCTGCAAATTAAGCCCATTACTTCTTGTCCTACCTTCTGGGGACATAAAGAAAAATCGATCACCAACTTCTTTAAAAAAGCCCTTAACATATTTGAAGATTTATATCAGATTTCCTCTCAATTTTCTTATAACAAGATAAAACACGATCAGTTTTTTTAACCTTTGCTCGTAAGTTTCATTTTCTAAATCTTTTATCATTTTTGTCATTCTCCGCTGGGCTCTTTTGAATTTGTCCAATTGTTTCCTGAAGTGTGGTGCCCAGAATTGGATGCAGGAATCCAGCTTGGGTCCTCACCAATGCTGAGTAAAGCAGGACAATTACCTCCCATGTCTTATATGCAACACTTCTGTTCATAAACCCCAGAATAACATTAGCCTTTTCTTGCAACAGAATCACACGGTTCACTTGAATTCAGTCTGCAATCCACTATAACCCCAGAGCCTTTACAATAGTATTTCAGCCAATAGTATTTCCCCATTTTGTAGGTGTTCATTTGATCTTTTTCTCCTACCTAAGTGAAGTACTATGCACTTGTCTTCATTGACTTTCATTTTGTTGATTGCAAACAAATTCTGCAGTTTATCAAGGCTGTTTTGAATTCTAACCCTGTCCTCCAGAGTTCTTGCAACACTTCCCAGCTTGGTATCATCTACAAATTTTATAATCATACTCTCCACTCCATTATTCAAATCATTAATGAAAATAACGAATAGCAACCACTTCAGGTCTGATCTCTGTGGTACCCTACAAGATATGCCCTCCCAAATTGGCAGCAAACCATTGATACCGACTTTGTTTTGCTGAACTAGATTAACAAGGCTACCCCTTTGGAACTTGTACTCAGACAAGGAGTCTGGTGTCACTTTTAAAGATTAACAAATGTATTTATCGCATGAACTTTCTCCCACTTTGAGTTAGTCTTTCAACCACTTGTACACTGCCGTACAGTAATTACATCCAGCCCACATTTCTCCAATTTGTTTATGACACTGTCATGTGGGACTGCATCAAAAGCCTTACCAAAATCAAGACCTGTCAAAAATACTGCTTTCTCCTACAGCCATTAGGACAATAACTCTGTCAAAGAAGTAAATTATGCTGCTTTGTCATTTGTTCTTTACAAATCCATGCTCTGTATTCCGTACAGCCCTCTTGTCTTTCAGGTGCTTACAAATTGATTGCTTATTAATTCATTCCTGTACCTTTCCAAATGTTGAAGCTGGACTGTCTGAGCTATAGTTCACCATTTTTAAAGACGGGTACTATATTTGCCCTTCTTCAGTCTTTTGGGACTTTACCCGTCCTGTCAAAAGTTCACTTTTGGAAAGAATTTGACAAATTCAAAACAATCCAGAGAAGAACTAGGCTAACAGTTTTGATATTGCTTCAGCTAGTTTCTTAAGTAACATAGGATGAATTTCATCAGGTCCTGATGACTTAAGTACTTCTAAACTACCTAAATATTCTTTAGCTTATTCTTTACCTGTTTTGTTGTTAATATTAATTGTGTTGCATATCTGAACACCATTCATCTTTCAATGAAGACCAAAGCAAACTAGGCGTTAACTCCCTCAGCTTTCTTGATGTCATCATTTATTATGAGGGCCACACAGACCAATTCATATTCGTGCAGAGAAACTCATGGAAGCCAGTGATGTTCTGCTGTTTTCTTCCAGGGAGTTTATTGCAGGATTGGGCCTAATTCCCAGTCTCACAGATGCACACCTCCCAAATGTTTGCTAAAATACCTGTCCAGTGTTGTTAAACAGTACTTTACCAATGAAAGGTGTATGAGAGGTGAATAGAAAATTGGATAGACAAATAATTCTGGTTTCAAATTTGGAAACTAGATTGAAACCTCCTGAAAGTATGGTGTAGGGCAGGGGTTTCCAACTCTTGGCCCACGGGCCAAAAATGGCCCGCAGGGCTTTTTAAACTGGCCTGCGCTGCTGGCCACTGGCTGGGAGCCAGGCCAGAGCTGCCCAGTCCCGGAACACAGCTGGGAGCTCGTCTGCAGCCACCTGCATCCCCTCTAGTCCCGGCCAGGGACAGATTAGGGATTGGGGGCCGTATGAAAATTAATTAATTATAATTCAAATTTGTTTGAATTTAATTACATTTTAATTATATAGGCTGGTGGCCCTTCAGGTTCTAAACATTATATTTGTGGCCCTTGAGCCAAAAAGGTTGGGAACCACTGGTCTAGGGGAAAGTGAATACATACTTATCCCTATATGTAAGTCATTAAATTTTACAATAATATAGCCAGATCCTCCTTTCTCCCCCTCAAAAAAAGGATGAAGTAGTAAATTTCAAAAATTCTTAAAAATTAACACAAACATTGAAAGTGATTGAATGTCTAGTCAAATAATCTCTAAATCTTGATCATGCAATGGGTTCAACATAAGTAGACGGAGTACCCAGAGTGGGATTAACCTGCCTGGGGGCCCCAGGCTGGCCCCCCACCTCAGGGCCTCTCCTGCTTCCCCCCAAGCATGGGAACCCCTCCATTTGCTGCGAGGGGCCCTGGGGCCAGAGGACACTCTCACCCAGTCCCCATTCTGGCCCGTCTGCCTGAGGGATGTGGGGGGGGAAGCTGGCATGCAGCATAGGGGCTTCCGACGCATCCCCCAGGGACACATGCCCTGGAAGGCCACACCAGATGGTCTTACCGCAAGCCTGGGTAGAGCAAACAGGCTGGTCTACCCAGCCCTGCCCCTGGGGGAGGGCCAGCCAGCCCAGGGGCGGGGCAGAGTGCAGAGCCTGGGCCTGGCCTCTCTGGCTCCAGGGTCCCCCCAACCCCAGTGCTGGCAGGGCAGGAACATCCTCAGTACTCCTGCCCTGCCGGAGCTGAGCTGGGCAGATGCCAGATTATAGAAGGGGTTTTAGGTGCTGGTGCCTGGGGCCCCCTCTTTGGCCAGGGCTCAGATCTTACGCCCCTAAAGTCCCTCCAATAATCTGGCATCTGCCCAGCTCAGCTCCTGCCCAGAGTCAAAGAGCTCTAGCACTTCATGCTTTCATTTGTCTCCAGCTACAAACATTTGGTCAAATCTCTCACGTATTGAAGCCATCTGGGCACAGAGGGTTACTCACACAGTACTTACTACAAAATCAGGCTCCCAGGATCCTAGCAATTAATAGATAATCTATCTCCGTTTACAGATGAATTAATAATCACAATGACTTTTGATGAGTTGGGACTTACATTATCATGATACCACTTTGTACCTATGTGAGTCTTGTGTGGTGATATATATGGTCCCATCATTTCCTTGTCTCTTCCTCTGTCCTTCTATACCTATTTGTTGCGTCCTCTTGTAATTAGCTGTAGGGCAAGAACCATCTTTTTGGTCTGCTTGTACAGTTACCAATGCAATAGGGTCCTTACCACTACTGCACCGCCAATAATACTAATACCTAATAGTATTTACCTAGAAGAAGAAGATTTATAATTTTCTGAGTTACAGTTCCTTTGTGAGGCAGCTCTTGGGTGGGGCAGTTAGGAGCTGAACCTCACTCAGGGCTGAGGCTGACGATTCAATCTAGCCTTCTGTGCTGAAATTCTTTCTCTTATCAAGCAACTAGGTGGATGAAGTAATAGCTTTGATTGGAACAACTGCTGTTGGTGAGAGAGACCAGCTTTCAAGCTTACACAGAGCTCTTCCTCAGGTCTGAGAGATTTAAGCTTTGTCTACACAAGCATGTTGTCAGCAAAAGCTTTTGTTGGTCAAAGATGTGAAAAAACATACCCCAACTGTGCTTTCGCCAGTGAAACTTACGCCAATGTGTACAGTGCTATGAGACAGCTCCCGGTGCTCACTGGAGGTGATTTAATTATGCCTCTGGGAGAACTCTCTTCTGTCAGCATAGAGTGGCTACATGAGACTGTGTGGGACACTGTAGGGTCTGTGATGTAGACAGCATGATTCAGCATCACAGCTAAATACAAGGTGGGACAGATTGTTTTGCATAAGTCGTTAACACATTTCAAGGGTAAGTGGCCTTTTAACACCCCTCCAGTCAGAGGGAGGAAGGAAGTGGGAGGGTAGGAAATCAGCTGGTGGGTGGGTTGTAACAAGCCATAAATTCCGTGTCTGTAAACAATCCATGATTTTCCGTGCATAGCACAGTTATGAATTTAAGCTCTCAAGCTCATCTTTCGAAAGTGCTGTCCAGGTTTCCCCTGAGGAAACTAGGTCACATATAGAATGATGGGTTTGTGATAAGTGTTCACCCACACTAGGTGATATAGTGTTTTTCCTTTTAGTATTTTCCTGTGTGAGATCATTTGAGACCATAGTGATTGTCTCTCTGGTTTCACCCACAGAGTATTTATTGGGGCTTTTAATGCACTCTCCTGGTTTATAGGTTATTATAACAATCTATAACCCACTAACAAGCCACCTTCCCACCTGATCCCACACTACCTTTCTTTTCTCCCTATGACCAGATGGATGTTAATAGGCCATTTCTCCTTGAATGGTCCTTTGAAGTATGTATTAACTGCTTATGCTAAACAATCTGTTCCAGCTGTCGCATTCTAGGTATGCCTACACTACAGCTTATATCATCATAATTTATGTCACTCAGGGATGTGAATAAACCACTTCCCGAGCAACATAAATTAAACCGACCTAAGCACCAGAGTGGACAGCACGAGGCTGGCAGAAAAGCTTCTCCTGCCAATAAAGCTACTGCCCCTTGTGGAGGTGGTTTTATTATATCAATGGAAGAACTCTCTCCCATCAGCATCGAGCATCTTCACCAGACACACTGCATCAGTGCCAACATAGCGTTTTGTGTAGACAGTCCCTAAGAGTAAAGTCCCCAGGCCTGAAGAAGAGCTCTATGTAAGCTCCAAAGCTGGTCTTTCTCTCCCCAACAGAAATCGATCCAATAAAAGATATTATCTTACCCACCTTGCCTCTTTAGCATCCTGGGACCAACAAGGCTATCACAGCACTACATTTCTCTCGTCAAGTTTATTTCATGGTTCAGAATCTCACCTAGCTCTCTGTTTTTCTCTTCTCCATTTAAATTTTAAAATAAGACTTTTCTCACACACATAAGATTGAATATAGACATTTGTTCCCAGCTATTCTTTTTATATTTTCCTCAACATCTTCCATTTACCCTCTGTCTCTTTCTGTTGTAAGCCTGATTACTTCTGATCACATGGATACAATTCAGACTGTGACACAAAAAGCTTCATTTTTCTTTTGAGGGTTCCCTGAGGAAGGCCATAATATCTGAAATGTTGCTGTTTCTTCTTTCTATTAAAGGGGAATGTAAATAAGCTTTCTGGATAGGTGAAACTGATACTTTTTTATTAGTTTATTTTTAGAGCTGTAATTTATTTTTCTCTCATATAAAACAAAGAACAAGTGCTCATTATTTAAAAAATGCACCCTGTCCAAATCTTAGTGAAGAATAAAATACTAGAAAAAGCTGACTGAATACTTGTATTTGGAGACAAATGTACTGTAGCTTGTTGCTAAGTGGAATAAGATCTGAATACACTGGCAAATTTGGTGTGGTATCTGTGATTGTTAGTGCTAATCCAAATTATTGCACAGCAGCTCTCATGTTTCCATCATAGCTCAGAAAACTCATTGTATATGCTTAGCATAGTTCACTGGTTTCATCTTATCCACACTGCACTCCTAGTAGGACATTAGCCATGAAAGATATAGTTCCATCTGCTGAAAAATGTAGCAATTCTATTAACAAGGTTTGACTGCAGTATGATTAAAAGTATCATCTGTATTACAACAGATGGTATTATTCTTAAGGGTGTAATTAATTTTTCACTGTCTTCTGCATAGACATAACAAAGTGCTGTACTCTATTAATAGGATTTATTTAATTTCTTTTTTTTCCATGTCTGTGTTTCTTGAATTTGACCGCTTTCATATTTCAACAAGCCATTCTTAGCTAACTCCTCCTTCCACAGAAGCCTATAAACGGCAAATGGAAATGGGTGCTAAAAATGAAAATGTTGTTCCCAAAGAATGAGCCATGCGGAGTTATTACAATTTAACATTGATTACAATATATTCATTGTACATGTGGCTGCGGCTTTTCTAATGTTACAGTCAACAAGAAGGATGGCCATAGTGATTTTGGGTCTTTTCTATCAAGGCTCCAGTTAAAGCTTAAATAAACTTGAGTGACATTGTAATATTAAGGTTGAAAATAGCAAAACCTTATAAGCAGGACTCGAAGACGGAACTACTTTTGGCTCACTCACATTTTGTCCTGGCCCTATATTGTAACAATACATAGGAGGTCAGAAGAACTCCTGTCCCATGTGCAGCCTTCATCAGGCTACCAATATGGTGGCATGGGAGAATACAGGTTCTCTGCCCAACATCCCTCCCATTGTTCCTGGTCAGTAAGAAATAAGAGAAACCATGGTTCCACTCTCACTCCCACTGTGTTCTGGCGTGTTGTGTAGGAGGAATATTCTCCACCCCATAAAACAATGTCCTATATTACACACTGTGACACCCACAGCACAAATGCTTATCAAAGTAATGGAAACACAGTCTAGATTTTAGGTTTTTAATTCACTATCTGCCTTCTAACATTCATGTGATTCATTGAGGTTCCTGGAGTAAAGACCTTCTGATTCTCTTTCTGCTGGAGTATGTGGGTCACTTGCCAGAAGTACATAGGTATATATCATGTAAATATTTGTCTGCTGTTGCAAGGGCCTTGCGAACTGGGGAACCTTGGTCCCATCTATTCTCTGCCTGTGGCATATAATAGCCTAGTTACTCATGGGTTATAGTACTCTGGTCTCATTTTGGTTGTTGAGTTTAGTGTGTGGGTGATGGGTGGTGCTGGTATCCTGTGGTATCCAGGAAGTCAGATTGGATGATTTTGTAGTCCCTTCTGGCCTTAAACTATATATAACTTTACTCAGATTAGTCTACTTTACTCCTCCTAGTAGACTTATTAACTCCAACTATACATCTGAGATCTAAGTCTTACTGCCTTTGTACTCCACCTCCTTTGGTCACACCTGTGTAATCTGGCCCTTAAAAATTTCTGAAACAAGCAGAAGAAATGGGACCCCCTGCTTTGTCTTCCAGAGAACCAAAATAACTCACTGCCATTAAAAAATGTTGTAGCTCAGAGAGATGCCCATTTTAATAACCATTCTTTGCCCTTTGCTTTCCTACCAAAGCCATAGCTATGCGTGGGCCTGGCTGGGCCTTAGCCCACCCTCTTTGAAAGCAGGTCCACCCAATTACAACTGCTCCGCTTGCTACAGGAACCGGAGGGTCTTGGGAGTCAGGCAGCTTTCGGCTGCTTGTCTGAACATCCTGCTTCTGACCACGTGACTAGAAGCCAGATGTTCAAGAAGAAACAGGCCAAAAGCAGCCTGACGCTCCAGTTACTAGGTAGCAAGGAAGGCTACCTAGCAACTTGAGTTTCTGAAACTTCCAATCTTCCTGCTTCCAATTACATGAAGCAAGAAGTGGCCCAGACTCATCCAGGTGACTCACAGGCCTAGCCTGAAAATCAGGTCTGGCTATGTCCCTATTTCCTACCCTCTCTTTCTCCTACCAGTTTACTACACCCTCAAAGTAAGGTACCATCCTTGTCTCACATGGGTATTAATAATGTTCATTTAATAGCATCCCACAGATGGCAAGTCACTTATTCCACTCTGCAAAGAGAGCTGGGACAGCAGCATCTGTAGATATACCCAAGGTAGCTTTTATCTAGCTAGCTTGAATAACAATAGCAGTGAAACTTTCAGAGCATGCCCCAACAAGTTGAAACCATTCATCTCTTTGGCTGAAAATACAACTGTTGATATTTCATTAAATTATTACCAGATTTGCTTAGTGGAAGATGTTTCACACTGAATAACAGTTTATAGGGTTGGGTTCATTCTTGGTCTTTCCCCAGCTCCCCCCCCAAGTCAAATTCTGACATTGGCAAAGGAATTGAAAAGGCTCGGTGGTCAACTGAAATAGAACATGGGCATCAAGACAAGGAAGAATTAATTAAAGGTCAGGGCATATCTAGCACATAAAATGTTAGGTACAGAAAAAGGAACCAAAGGCTCACGGAAAGAAGTCAAGAAATAGTGCAAAATTGATGAGAAATACAAAGGTAAAGAATGAAAGGAAGTTTGCACAAGATGTAGAGATAAATAATAAAATATGTTTCAAGTACATAAGGAGAAAGCAAAGTCTCCAGGAGACAGCAAGGGTAATTTATTGACAGAAGAAGCAGCCGTTAATAAATAATTAAAGAAATTATTTGCTTCATTGTTCACAGGGGATGGAGAGGGACAGGTGCCAGCATCTGATACATGTCTCTATGGATGTTGAAAGAAATATGTGATGAAGGAGTCCTGATAGCTGGAGGGATGTAGCGGGTGGGTGGGGGAGGGAGGGAGAGAAGAGAGGGAGAGAATTACGGTCAGGCAGAATCCCTTGCAACACTTGTGCAATAGTGGGAAAAAAAGATATTGAAGGGGAGAGGCAATAGGCGATAAATACAAAACCTCTTAGGCTTTCTATAGTTCCTGTGTATTAGTTAACATGAGGTAAAAGCCTAGTGAAGAGAAAAGCAGTCTGTAGTTTTAACAAGTTCCAAAGTAGCCATGTAAGTCTAGTTCAGCAAAACAAACAAGGAGTCTGGTGGCACTTTTAAAGACTAACACATTTATTTATCGCATGAGCTTTTGTAGGAGAAAAATCTCACTTTGTCTCACACTTAAGCATCTGACAAAGTGGGATTTTCTCCCCCGGAACCTCATGCGATAAATAAATTGGTTAGTCTTTAAAAGTGCCACCAGACTCCTTGTTTGTGGTTTTAACATTACTCAGGAGGTTGAGGTAAACCCTAGGCTGCTCCTTAGCCTTTACCTCTACTTGCTAACTCATGATACAGTTTTAATTTGCTCTGTCTCCAGTAGGACTCTGCCTCAGGGCAGTTACCTTGCATTAGCTAAGGAAAGTTAAGAACATACTCCCACTACCCCATGAATATGTGGGAGAACGTAGATTTCAACTCTACCAGCTTACATGTTACAAGTAAAGTCTTCACTGCGCTGGAGGTACAGAATATGTTAGTTAGCAGATATAGCAAGCACTGTCTAACAACATACTCTTTCAAATCCTAGTTTAGACAAAGCCGTAGAAAGACACTTCCTGGGGACTAATGCATTGCTCCGAGGATCACTGAGAAGATTAGTTGTATTCGCAGTGTAAATGTGTAAGCATCATTAGCTTTGAAGGAGGAACATGTAGAAGGATACAATTTGTCAGATGAAATGCCTTAGGTCCCAATTCAGTTAAGTGCTTGAGCACATGCTTGTCTTTAAACATGTGAGTACTCCCAGGGTAAACAATGAGACTACTTATATGCGTAAAATTAAGCATGTCCTCAAGCACCATCCTAAACAAGAGGCTTATTCTCTGCACTTCAATCTAAAGATGTGCACAGCAGTGAGAAAAGGGTGGTGAGAAAATAAAGGAAAGAGTGAAGTCTCTTCCCCTTCACAAAGATTCTGGATTCGACCTCCGCTGTTCAATCCTGTCTCCTCTTTCAATTCCTTTCTCTTGTAATCCTTTCACATCACTGCAGGATGATGTATATAATTATGATATTAGATCAGGCAGTCAAGATCAAATCTGCTGTTTATCAATAGAGTGCATGTATAATATTTACATGCCTATCAATATCTGTGCTTGTCTGTCTGTACGCACACAGAGAACACATAAAATGGAAAAGTGGATTAAATAAATAGCTTTCTCTACTGAAGGGTGAACCTACAACTCTCGGTGCCGAGCAAAGCACTGATATGAGCCAAGCATGCAAGCTCATCTTCAACAAGGGAAAATGAATTGATTCTGACCTCTTCACATCATCTCTTATATTTTATGCTGCATCCATCTGACTCTATGTATACCCTGTATAACAATGAGAATATTCACAGCTTTAGGTCCAATACAAGAGATTAACATGGGACCTTCTAGCCCACAAACTAGAACTCCATCTTCTAGCCCACAAACTAGAACTCCATGCTTCATTTCTCCTCTTCCTACTATGAATATGACTTCAGCAGATTTAACTACCTGTTTCCCCCACTATGTAAGCTTTGCTTTGTCTGGTCTCCCAACTCACCAGTCCAGTCCATGTGGAGGAGGTGGCTGAGAGGTGGTGGAGCACTGAAAGGAAAGACCAGGTATCAAAACCTAAGAAAGGAAGGTGGGTAGGCAAACTCATCTAAGGGGAGGAGAAGGAGGAAAGGAGTCATAACCGGTGAGAAAGCAGTAAGATTTAGTTAGGTTGGAAGCTGTTTGAGGCCATGGCCATACTTTGAATGTGTGGGGGCGGGGGGCAGTCTGGGAATGGATGTAGTATAAATAAGAACCATATCAGAGATCCTACATATCTTAACATAGGACCCTGCAAAATCTAAGATTGACCCTGATCATCCCATTGAGCAACACAGCTATTGGTTAATGTTAGTATCTAGTGCGGCGGAGTCATAGGTGCGGCCCGCGGGCTGTTTGCGGCCCGTGGTCCGCTCTGCTGAGGCCTGCGCTTGGGGAGTGGGCCCAGCTGCAACCTGGCCAGAGGCAGCAAGCTGGGGCTGAGACTGCCTGCAGCAGCGGGGCTGGAGAGTGGAGAGAAGGAGGCGGAGGCTGCTGCAGGGTGAGAGGAGGATGAAAAGCCGCAGTCTGGACTGCAAACAGAGTCCTGTGGCACTTTTAGAGACTAAGAGATTTATTTATCGCATGAGCTTTCGTGGGAGAAAATCCTACTGCGTCAGATGCTTTCACACTCTGGACTGCATTGCTCAGGCAAGGCGCCATGGTGTGGGACCGCTTCCTTAGCAAAGTGGCTCACAGGGCTGTGGTCAGTGGGTGGGGTGAGGGTCGGAGGCGTGGTGGGGCTTAGAGTGTGGAGTGCAGGGCTTGGGACCCCTGTACTGCTGGGGCAAGGGCGGGGGCCACCCAGGACTGGGTGGGGAGTGCACAGCCAGGGTGTTGGGGTGAAGGCTTTGCCTGCCGCTCCCTCCCCAGGCAGGCGGATGGAGGCTGTGGACGCCGCAGCCAGCTGGAGTTAGCAGGGGGCTCGGCTGGCCCTGGAGCCAGTCAGAAACTGTTCTCTGTGTGGCGCTCTTACCCCGCCCACTAGCTGGCTGGTCAGCCCGAGGGGGCAAGGTGGGCCAGCAGCGGTGTGTAGCTGCTGCGCCATGCGGCTGACCTCCAGCATGGTCCTGTGAGGCACCCTGGGGGTTAGTAGAGTGGCCCTGTGGGAGTGCTTGGGAGAGCAAGGGGTAAGTAAAGAGGGAGATGGTTGGCTTGGAAGCTAGAGCAGGAGGTGGGTGGCTTGGAGGAGTGGGGGTGAGTAAAGCAGCCTGATGGGGGGCTTTTGGGGAGTGGGAGTGAGTAGAGCAGGAGGTGGTAGGGCTTGGGGGCTGGAGTGGGAGGTGGGGAGCTTGGGGGGGAAGACTGGAGGGAGGGGGTTTGGGGGAGTGGGGGTGAGTGGCCCGCCGGTCTGAGCTGCTGGCAGAAATGGCTCCCAAGGCTAAATGATTTTGATACCCCCTGACCTAGAGTATCTAAGCAAGATCACAGCTTCTTGATGTTGGGTAACATAAATACTCCTAGTGAGGGGCAGGCAGTCCCTGCCCCCAAAGACTTTGCCAATTAAATAGACAAGACCGAAAAAGCACAGGAGAGAACAGATTAATACCTAACTTTGCAGATGGGGTCTGAAACACAAAAGTGAATGACTTACCCAAGTCGCACAGAGAGTCAGAGACACAGATGGAAACTGAGGACTGGGTTACACTGAAAAGTTGCATCAGCATAGCTATGGTGCATGCAGTTACACCCCTGAGAGACGTAGTTAAATCACCCTAAAGTCTTGCATAGAGAGCACTAAATTCTTCTACCAACCTAGCTATCACCATTCAGTGAGACAGATTACCCATGCTAATGGGAGAACCTCTCCCATCATTGTAGTGTCTATAGTGACACACTGCAGCTGTTCCACTGTAGCGTTTTTCAAGTGTAGACCATAACCTGAATGCAGATCTTCTGAGTCACGGATCAGTGATTTAAACACAAGACCATCCTTCCTCTTTAATCCTTGTCTGGGTTGTGCTCTCACTAGGAAGATGCTGAAACTGATAAGACCAGACTTCACAGAAAAACAGAACTGCATTGCTAAGGATTTAGGTATCTCAGCTACAATACACATAGAAAGCAACCCATTAGGATGGGGTCATGTTAATGAATCTATTCGCAAGACTGAATTTCAATATTACAATACTTAATTTCTCCTCCCTCTTCTCTCAGGCATGATCCAATTCTGTGACTGTGATATGCAACTTTGTAAAGCTTCATGGGGACACCATTTGTCCAAAGACACAATACTGTAAAAAAAAAAAGGTGTGTTTTTATTCCACAGCATTTCATTGTATTTATTGTGAGCCAGGAAACAGAAAAGTTTCTTCTTATCCCTTCACCCTGTTCCTTATTTCTTTCCTTACTGTCCTCTTTCCCACCAACAATACCTCAAAATAAAAAGAGCTATTCTAAAATAAAGCACCCCCCTATATATATATATATATATATATATATTGGCAGAACAAAATAAATATCTAGTTTAAAAAATGTCCAGTTGTCATTCTGATAATGAAAAATGTGAGTTAGAGAAAAACTACCCTTTTTGAAAACAGCGACCTGTGGGGCAGGGAAAATTACAGACTTGTAAATGAAAGGTGTAATTCACTGTTCTGATATTGCAGGGTTTGCTTTAAAAATCATAGCCACACTAAAAACTTTTTTTTTTTAAATTTGTTTAGCTTCACTCTGTCAGTCAACAGCCCAGTGATGAGCAGGGAATAAAAAAAATGTAGGTAGGTAGATGAGCTGAATAGGACGGCACCACTGCACTGCATTATACAAAGGATTAGGACTGTGATCTGCAGAGCTCCTCAGGCAATTAATGGAAAAGTTGTATCTACAGGGTGTCTGATGAACAGGAATTTGTTATAAGAGAAGCATCATTAACGCAGGATAAATGTACATCTATATCTATTACCATGTCTTAATGGTAACTTATTTCTACGAGGTTCAGGGTTTAACTTCTAGTAGGGCAGATATGTCCTTTGTAAATTAAAAGGAAATGTCCACGTAAGGAATCCAACGCTTTAAGTTTAAGATTGGAAAAAGTTGTAACTTTGTAAAGTTGTTTAAAAATAAAGAATTGCACTTAGGTGATTTCTGTAGCTCAATTCATGGTATAAACCGGATTCTCTTCAGATTTAGTTCCACAAATAGATAATGGTAATGAAAAGCTGCTTCCTGACACATACACACTGTACCCAAATTCCAAAGGGGTAGCCATGTTAGTCTATTGTAGAAAGACAACAGAGTCCTGTGGCACTTTTAAAGACTAACAGATTTATTTATCGCATGAGCTTTCGTGGGAGAAAATCCCACTTCGTCAGACGCTTTGAAGATGGGAAAGTTACAGAATGGGAGGAAATTAAATGCAGGGGAGTGTATGACATAGCATCAGCTCAGGCTGTAACAGCAAATCAAAATAGGTGTTAGGATTCAAAACACTGGGGAACAGCATATAGAGGAGGGGGAGGTCAAATCATTTGTTGTAATGCGAGAAAAATCCATAGTCCCTGTTTAACCC
>ML685770.1:18008285-18168250 GCA_007922175.1 Pelusios castaneus
TTGTAAGTTCCCCTTTAAGTCGACTTTAATTTTAAGTGTAGACACACTAAGTCGACTTAAAAGTGCAAGTGTAGACATAGCCTCTGTGTCTCAGCACAGATCCTCTGCTGATGTAAATTTTCGGTGTCTCATTAAAGTCGATAGTTCTGTGATAATTAGCACCAGCTGAAAACCTCTTCCCATCCCCCTCAGAAGTGATTACATTTCAGTAATGAATGAAGTAATTCTGATAGTAGGTGGCTATTTCTTCTGGCAGAAAAGGGCATACCAAGATCCAATGGGTGGAAACTGAAGCTAGGAAAATTCAGACTAGAAATAACGTGCACATTTTTAACAGCGAGGGAAATGAACTGTTAGATCACCTTGTCAAAGGTTGTGGTGGATTTTTCATTACCTAAAGTCTTGAAATCCAGTGGGGATATGTTTCTAAAAGAAATGCCATAGTTCTGTGGTTCCCAAAGTCGGTTGTCTGAATCTCTGGGAGTCCACTGTGATTTATGCAGAGATTGTCCTTTGAACCAGCTAGAACAGCATTCTAGTACTTTTGCCACATGGAAGGTGCTGTTTAGTTCTAAAAAAGGCATCCTCTGCATAGCAGAACCTTGCATGCACCCTATTGGAGAGATCATGTGATGGGGGCATTCCAGTATATGGGAAATGAAAGAGGTTTGGGACTTTTAGTCAGATGCCAATGGGGTTCTTGGTGGAAAAATGGTTGAGGACCATTGCTATAGCATAAACTGAAGCTATGTGTTTGATGCAGAAACTAGCGGGGGAGGTTCTTTGGTCTGTGTTATGAAGGAAGTCAGGCTAGATGCTTATAATGATCCCATTTGGTCTTAAAATCTATGAATCTGTTATTTGTGTAGATAGATAAGTGTGGAATGCTTAGGGGAGGAATGGTTAGTTATTGCTGTTACAGAATAAACAATAAACATTTATTGACTAGAGAACACTTGGTTACCGCCCTCGAATTATTTTCTTTTGACTGTAATGTAATTAAGGAGCTGCACTGCACACCAGCTGGACCCGCCCCCAGAGTGGAGCGAACATGTGCTGACTCAGCCTGCCCGTCTCAGGATGGTCTAGCTGGCCCGGGGCGGGGCAGGAGTTCTGCAAAGTCCGGCCTCTGGCTCCAGGGCCCTGCCTCCCCAGTGCTGGCAGGACTTGGGGGGGTGGGTTTGCTGGGAGGCCCCTGCTAGCGCTGGGGGTACGGGACATGGGCCAGATCATGTAGGGAGCCTTAGGGACTGAAGCCCAGACACCCCATTTTGACTAAGGCCTGGGGCTTCATCCCCTATGGCCCCTGCGTTGATCTGGCCCTGCATAGATGTCCATTATGAATCTCTAATCTGACCTCCTGCTTAACACAGGATAATCATTCACCTAATTTAGGCCTTTAGCCTCCAGTCATTTGTGCATGTAAATAACTTTACACATATAAGTAGTTTGTTGGACTCAAGGCGTGATCTTTCCCAGGAAAAAGGTATGTTCTCAACTCAAGTTAAATAATAGTGAAGACAAGGCAATTTGTAGTTTTCATACAAGTTAGCTAGTTGAATTAGTGCTAACAACAAATAACTACATCTAGATAAAAACTTCCTGTCCCTTTTATGCATTTGGATTTTCAGAGCAAGATAGCTAACTCGTGTTAGTCGTTTTGATGTGAGAAAGCTAAGTCTTTCCTGCTAATAAAGGTGCATGAGGGAGGCAAAGTTTTATGGACCTGCTGTGACATCCCAGGGTACAGTCCAGACCAGTGGAAGGCTATGTCACCCCTATCCTGCAACTTTGATTGCCTAAAAATGTTTTGCTGAAATAGTTCCCATCTGGGCTGCTCACAACCTTCCAGCAGGCAAGCCACACTCTGTGTCTGTGTGTAACTTCACTCTTGGGTTATACTATAGCATCTCACCAGCCTTGGTTAAACTGCAGGGTGACCCCAATACTGCCACCCCCGTCCTCAGAAATGTATGCCTTATCCTGCTCAGGCCTCTCCTAGACAGCACATTAATTGTAAATCTATTATTCCCTTTAAGAGAATAATATATCAGATTATTATCTCAAATAGTTATTCAGACACTTTAATTTAAACACACTAGATTAGCTAAAACAGTAAAACAAGTTTATTACCTACAAAGAAAGATTTTAAGTGAATGCAAGCAAAGCATAAAAGTCAGAAATGGTTACAATAAAAATAAAGATATTTACTAATGCATAATTTAACTAGCTATATTAGATTCAAGCAAGTTTCTCACTACATGCTCCAGGAAATTACTGACCAAACTTTCATAGAATCATAGAATCTTAGGACTGGAAGGGACCTCATCAGGTCATCTAGTCCAACCCCCTTCTAAAAGCAGGACCACTCCCACTAAATCATCTCAGCCAGGATTTTGTCTAACCAGACCTTAAATATATCCAAAGACAGAGATTCCACCATCTCCCTAGGCAACCCATTCCAATGCTTTCAGGTCAGGATCTCTCCGCACAGCCCAATGACTGCTTCTTTTGTCTCTTCAGGTGCAGTAAATGTGAAGGAGGGAGAGCGTACGTGAGTTAGGGTGTTTGTCTCTCCTTTTTATAGTTTCAATCCCCTTCTGGAAACACATTTCTAGCTGAGAACCAGGAACCAATATTCCCTACTGGTTTATTCACCTATTTGAATTTCCTGTTTTACCTTCCTACTTGATGACTCTGCCTGCTGCTGAAATGCAAGTTAAGCAGAGCACAAATTCCTTTGTTTAGGACAGACCTATTCGCCAACTTCTGTTTTGGCAGGGCTGTGTAGTTTGCAGAATGAATTAATAACATCATATAAGGGAATCTTATAACTTCCCATTCAATGTCACCATCCATATTTTATCAGCACAATTCTGACCAGCAACTTATGGTTTTTCAAATGACATCTTACAAAGCATAGCTTCTACAAACTTTATTACAATGATGTGTAAGGTGTGAATACAGAGATGTCTTGCACCATACCTTCTAATTCATATGAAAATTACAGAATGCTTGGTCTTAATTACCTCATGAAGACAAGGTCAATGGGGCAATTGCATTTGCATCTGCAAGATCAGTACGTTACTGAAATGTTTTGTTATTTCTGGGTTCTTAACAAAATGTAAAGCATTTTGTAGATTCAGTTGTCTTGCATGAAGTTGAATAGTAAGGAATAATTCCACTTTCCTTTGTTTGCAAAGAGCTTTGAGATCTATGGATTGGGAAAACAAATCTATTTTTGTCTGAGGGAAGTCAATGGATGTTCTGCCACTGATTTCAGTGGGAGTAGGATCAAAGCCTGTTATGATTAATAATCATTTATTTATTGCTGCAGCAAGGCTACAGCATTAGTCTTGCAGTAAGCTTGCTAAAATAGACTGAAAAATAGGGGGAAAATGTGCTGCCTGATAGCAATAAGATGCTGTATACGAGAGAAAGGATCTGAGAAGAATGTAAATTGGGATTTTCATGATGTTAACTGTACTTAACTGTTGACTATACTTATGGATGAAAAATAAAGAGACAATTCTGCATGCCTTGAGACTCCATGTGCTTAATAGCTGGAAGAAATCATTCAAAAAATGGTCCATCACAGAATATATAGGCAGTGTAATAGGGTGCTGTAAATTAGACTTTGAGTAATCTGCAGGGTAATCACTGGTTTTCCAAGTTAAAAATGTCTATTGGCTGCTTTAACTAACACATCCAATTTTTTCCAAGCTTGCTGAAAACATTATACATGCAGCTCATAAACCTGTATTGACTCTACTTTTTGTTTCCATCACCATCCTTTCTGTTCTAGGAAAGATTATTTTTTGTTTCAATCCCTTCTCCTCCTCCCACCCCCCTCCAAATGATCACATAATCCTCCTGGATGAGATGTAATGCGTAACAATAAATAAATATATCTTCTAGTCTTTGTGTATTTTAAAGATAGGTGGCACCCTATACCTCTGGCATTTATTCAATGATGGAAGCTAGATGTTTGTTCAGTACACTGGTGGGAGCTCTAGAAGGATGTAGCAGAATTTCACAACAACTAGAGTCTCAGAAGGAATATTGTCTGACTAGGCCAAAATTCCATCTAGGGGATCTCTGGCAGCCAACCCCAATATGCCTACTGCACTACCCCAATGTCTCCAGATGAAATAATGACCATTCACTCTTCCCCTCTTCCCTCTCATTACACACTATGCATGCTTGTGTCTCAAATGTCACTTCTTTTTCATTTCCTCAGTAATTCAACTCAAAAGATATGTGGGGATATTTAAGAGTGAATCTTCCAGACAAATACTCTTATCTGTGTGCATGGAGGTCCTTTAATATTTCGCCCCTTAAATTGCACTTTATGTCCTAGGAGGTGCTAGTGACATTCCCTGCCAACTACATCAATGGAAGCTGAGAGCTCCAAGTACCACACAATATCAGGCCCTCATTCATTCTATGCAGTTGTGATTTAACAAATCTTTGAGATTCATGAGTTTAATTTTGAATGATTCTTGGTTTTTGTTAACTTGAAACCCAAATGTTTTCAATCTGCTGTATCTTGGAAACAACTTCTGGTTGATAACTGGGATTTTTTGAAGGGCCTTAAGAAAGTTAGGTAATCAGATCCCATTCAGAATCCCTTTTGAAAATCCCATCCAATATTATTAAATAAAAGCTGGAACAGGGTGAGAAACTCAAGTTCAGATAAAGTCTGCAAAGTAGAATCTAGTGAAATAACTATAAAGTTTATACCCATAGAGTTTTACCTCCTCTTACAGACATAATTGAAATAGATTTAGGATATTTTCCAAATTACACAGTGAGAAACACAAGAATATCAACATAATAGTAGCAGTCTATAAAATTGGGAAATATAACAAAGGAAAATTCTCCTCACCTTTACTTCCAGCAAATGTGTCAAAATAATTTTTCTGGAGTTTTATAAGATTGAATTTTGCAGGTGGCTTTCACAATGTATAGTATTTTGGTCCTAAAGGAATCCTTTATCAAGCGAAAATAACATCTGGATTTTCTGGGTTTTTTTCCATTTGATCTTCTTCCACCTTTTGTTAATGCTGAGTTTAGGTTGGAAAGCATCTGAGACATAGTCACATCTGGTATCTGGTAATTTAATAATAATTTTAAAAAAGCAACTCTATCTGAGAATGTTAGGGAAATATTGACAGGTTAAGAAATAAGTCTTGTTAATAAAAATGGAGAGAACAGGAAATGCTGAAGTTGCTCATAAAATGATACATCATGTTCATAGAAAATCAAGGGCTTTAGATGCATGAAGCAGAATTATTTTTCTGTTGATTATACCAATTTGTCAATAAGGTATCATCCTAGTTCAAATGTGACAGAATGTGTATCAGTAAACAGAAAAGGGACTGATTCTTGCTTTCATCTGTTTTACACCGCTGGGTGAAATCTGCACTGTGTGTAATTCTACTGGAATCATCTGAGAACATGACCTAATGATTTCAAAGGAGTTAGTCCTGCTTTATAGCAGTGTAAATGAAAGGTGAATCAGGTCTACCCGATCTTTTTGTTGTAAATTAGTTCTAAATGTCTGTTGTATATTTTCATTAACTGTGTTTGGAAGAATAACCTTGGTGATGATAAAGCCTGGAGATGCTTTACTTACCTGTTCATCTTTTCAGAGCTTGAAAAATAGCCCATTTCTATTTTCAAGCAATATGCAGTAGTTCAATGCCAAAGACAAATGCATGCAGCAGTATTTAAACTTGAATTATGCCATACTGGAGTCTTGGATGAAAAGAGAACATTCAGCATGTTTCAGACTCATTTTTGCCATCATCCAGTTTAAGTGTATCTATGCTGATTCTCAGATCAGTTTGTTTTCCATTATCTGGATCAAGTGTATGGTCTTGGTGTGTTAGAACGAGCCATCAGAAAGCAAATGCGTGATTTTCATGTTTTCTTTTAACGTTCCAGAGGACTTTGTTTCCCCATCTATGTGGTTCTGAAGCTAAAGTCAGAGTAGCTGAGTTTTATGGCTTGAAATAAAGAAAAGTTGGAGCCAAATTTTCAGCAGATTTAAATTAACATAGCCCCTTAGAAGTCCTCATCGCTATGGCTATGTGCACCAATGAGGAGCTCTCCCCTAACTTTTCCATACTAATGGCAAAAGTTCAATGTGGTCACCATGATGCAGACTTTGGCTATGTAAGTAGACAGGAAAGTTAGGAACCCCTATGGTTGTTGCAGTCCGAATTAGAGGCATAATCCTGGGATATGCCGAGTTCCTTCAGCTGACATAGCCCACCTTACCAAACAGTACCACTGCGTAGGCTGGTGGATAGAGAAATGCACCAGGGTTAGGAATGCTAAGTTCTATTCCTACCACCAACCTGCTCTGTAACGTTCCCTTTTCACAGCTCTGCTCTGTATCTCATCTTCAGTTGTACCCCACTGTGCCTCCACTGCTTTACCCACTCCTTTCACCTTATTGCTTCTTTTGTCTCCTCTCATTCCTGCCTTCATTACTTTCTTCACTTGGCTCCCAATGTCTAGAAAAACCTCCCCCTTCCCTGCAGGCAAAGCACCTTCATTCCTTGTCTTTAAATCCCTCCTCAGAACTCACAAGACCATTGTTATTGACCACAGAGAGGCATGGGTTAAGGGTGGTATGGAACCATGGTATCCCAGGACAAAGAGAGACAGTCTCTCATGTCCTTTTGTACGTACCCTGGGGAAGCACAATCTGCTCCTATATCAGGAAGGAGCAAATTCCTTTTCTTTCCTTGGTGCACCAGTCCCATTCTACAGGCTGTATAAGGGGAAATAGGGTGGCCATGGTCACCAGTCCTCACATACTTCTGAACAGCAATTAAGCACAAGCATATCAATTACGAAGAGGTGGGCTACTCTTAATTTATCTTTTAAAGAGCTGATTGCATAAATGACGGTTTCATTCTTTATGTAAAATCCACTAGTCAATGAGATCTCAGATCTTCTGGAATTTTTGCAAAGAGACGTGAACTATCATTATCGTAGATTCAGTTCGTGTTCTCCTTCATGACAAATTGTATGAGAAAGTGTATAAGAACACTTCTCAAAATGAACGGAGTTTTTTCATCTTGGCAGAAGTGGTAAATTTTATATCTGATGGTGTAACGACATCATGCTTCTTAAAATGATGCCAAGGAAATCTGTTTCTTACTTGGAAAATAAAAACAATCAAATGTTTCTCAGCTGAGAAGATGATAAGTTTACTAGTGGAATTTCTCCAGAATGATGCAATGTAACATTGTTTTACCCTGTTAAAGCTCTGATTAGGCCTCAACTGGAGCACTGTGTCCAGTTCTGGGGGCCTCATTTCAGGAAAGATGTGGACAAATTGGAAAAAGTCCAGAGAAGAGCAAAAAAAGATGATTAAAAGAACTGGGCTTGTTTAGTCTGAAAAAGAGGCAACTGAGAGTGGACATGATAACAGTTTTGAAGGAACTTAAAGGTTGTTAAAAGGAGGAGGGAGAAAAATTATTCTTCTTAATCACTGATGATAAGACAAGAAGCAATGAGCTTACATTACAGCAAAGGAGGTTTAGGATGAACATTAGGAATATATTCCTAACCGTCAGGAATAAGTTACCTAGGGAGGTTGTGCCATCTCCATCATTGGAAATTGAGCAGATTAGACAAACACCTGTCAAGGATGGTCTAGATTAGGGGTCTCAAACCCTGCGAGTTAACTCATGCAACCCGTGACAGGAGCCGGAATTCAGGGGTTCCCAGCCGCCGACCGGCTTTTCAAGCAGCCTGTGCTCCGCCGGCAGCTGGGCTGCAGCCGCCTGCCTTCCACCCAGGATTCTGCTGCCATCGGCAGAGCGTCCAGGCCTCACCGCCCCTGCAGGGCCCAGTTCGGCAGCCACTGCCCGGCAGCCAGGGAGGAGGTGGAGCCTACCGCTGCCTGGGAGTTGCTCTGCAAGCAGAGCCCTGCAGGGCCGTCCCTTGGGGAGGGCAGCCTGCCCCCCCTATGCTGGAGGGGCATGTGGCGGGCCAACCCACTCAGCCCCCCAGGGACCCCGATCACCCATCCAGGGACTGAGAGCCAGTGCCCCGGCTGCGGCTGTGAGCTGGCCCCTGCCGAGGATGCTGGCGCCCCGGCTAGGGACCCGAGGCCACCGCTGGGAGGTGGTCCCAGGCAAGGCCATGCCACCGGCGGGGGCTGGCCCTAGCCATGGCCGTGGACATCGCCCCGTCCCTGCGCTTTCTTTCTTTCTTTCTTTCTTTCTTTCTTTCTTTCTTTCTTTCTTTCTAAAAAAAACTTTAAAAAAATAATTTTAATTAAAAACCTTTTTAAAAATTAAATTTCAATTAAAACTTCATTCAAATTCAATGTATTAAATCAAATTAATTTTATTTACAATCACTTTGAATTCAATTCATTAATTTTAATTTAATTTTAATTAAATAAACTGGTGGCCCTTCAGAGTTTTAAAAACTGTTGTATGAAAAGGTTTCAGTGATGTGGCCCTTGTGGTGATTTGAATTTGAGACCCCTGGTCTAGATGGTACTTGGTCCTGCCATGAGTGTAGGGGACTGAACTCAATGACCTCTAATGGTCCCTTCCAGTTCTATGAAATTCAATGTCATTTTGATAGTTGGAAATGTGTGTCTTAATTTTGCTAATGCCAAAATTTCTTCCACTGACAGCTTGCTCTGATAAGGACCATTATACGGCTGACCTGTAAGAAATATTAGCAATTTAACATTCTCATATACTTACACTCCAATTAATGATGGCTGCTTGCTCAGATTTATTTTCCATTATTTAGGATACTGCTCTTGCCTACATGACTTTGATTAAAAAACCCCTAACTGCTCTCTAAAAAATAAACATATTATTTAAGGCATCAGCAATTTTTTTATGGACAGCAGAATTACAGAACTCATGTTCTGAATGCATGAACCTCTTTGAATAACTAGTATCTTTGTATGTTCATTACATTATAGTTGAATTTATTCCTTCCATTTTCATTTGAAATGTGCATTTGCATGTGCAAAGGACATCACCTAGCGATGGTTATTTGCTTCCATATGCCCTGATCCTGCAAACTCTTATGTCTTTGTTTTACTTTATGAATCAACTGACTTTTTTGTGTGTAAATCTAAGCACAGACATAAGTGTCTGCAGCAGCAGTGACTTAATTTGTGTCTCTCTTTAGTTGGGAAGATATTTTTCCTGACTTTAATTCCACAGAATATTCTATATGCTAAGAGTAAACTAAAAAACATGGTCCAACATGCATGAAGATGGGAAATGGATATGTAAGGAGCAAATGGAAAGTTTGATTGTTGTATGGGAGTAAAGGCATTTCTCACCGTTAAACAATGCTGTTCTAACAAAGATGTAAAAAGAGCAAATAACTCATATGATATATGGGAAAGGTTATAAAAAGCAGAGCTTAACTAGATCTAAATTATCACCGGGGCCAGGCACAGTTAGCATTGTTCTGTCTGATATTATGGAAAGAAGTCTATGTGGGATTTTTTTTTTTAAAGTGATAAGTCATTTTCAAATGTAGAATGCTTCATTTCAGTTAAACTTCATGTTCGAAAATGACTCTTCCTTCTTCGGGTTAGTCACCAATCAGTCAGGATTGTCTCTGAGTCTGAACAGAATACTGGTCATATTTAATATTAATGGTTAATATTCAGAACTCCAGCTAGGAAAGCTAAAAATTTACATATAAACTCTTCAGTTGAACTTGACACAACCTTCAAACAGTTTTAGGTAAGGGTGGAAGATTTAGAATGTGAGCATGGTACCATGGATTCAACCTTACATTAATTTCAACATAAACTTTTCCCAAGTGCAATTACAGGGCTATATTTGCATTGGTGATTGATATAAGAATTAAAGGATCAAGTCCATTTGGAGAAGCATCCAGTATTTTCTCCAAAGTTTCATGGAAGAATTTTTGACGCTCCCTCCTCATTCTCTAATACTGGACTAATGGCCTTCCTTTTCATTACTTTCCAATATGGTTCAGTGTCCTCTTTACTTGTGAGCATCCAAGGCTACATCTACACTTCATATCATTGGCAGTGGAGCACAGGGTACAGATAGCTACACACATCAGTGAAAAGCAGGTTATGGCCACACTGAGATGTGGAACTACTGTACTTGTGTCATTGAGAGGCTCTGGCAGGACAAGACAGAAGGGAAAAGCTAAGCCTTCCTTTTGCTAGAGACTTTTTGCACCCTCACTTAATGGAGCCTTCCCAACAGCAAGTAAGGTCTCCAGCAACAGGGAGCTGCCCAAGTCTTTCCCCATTGTCTTCCCCCCGTTAGAGCCTTTCTCCACTAGGGGAATCTTTTTCTATGGAACGGATAGCCTCTAGGGGTGGGGAAACAGTAGGACATCTTGTGAGACAAGGTAGCACACAGTATATGTACTTGCATACTTACATACCCCCTTCATGTTTATCTTTTCTCTCCTTGCCCAAGCCATGCATCATTGACTACACTGCTATTTATGCCCACTGCTCTTCATACCCATATGCGCTGAAAGAAACATGCAATGTAGACGTCCCTTGTGTGTCCCCACAAATCCCTTCTTCAATCCAGCACTCCCAGCCTCTAATCCAGTTCCCACTGAAGTCAATGAGCAACTTTTCCACTGAATTCAGTGGTCTTCATTGCCCCTTCTTTCTCATCAGTCTCCAGTAAGCTTCAGTTCCCTCATCATTTGCACTCCCCTTATAAACCCAATGGCCAATCATTCACCACAGTTTTAAAATTCCCCTTGCAGGGCTTTATTAGCCTCTTTGCTGGTTTAAATCTTTGATGCACACTATACAGTGTTACATTTTAATTTTTTTTAAAAAATCATTCCGAGGCTTGCACTTTTACTGTGAAATAAGAGATTATTGCAGGTGACACGCAATGGAAGCTTTAGATTTAAACAAGGCTGAATATCTTTTCAGATTCTACATTCAACATTATAACTGCTTACAGATAAAATCTATAAAGAAATGGAACATGAAATCTAAAATCAAAAGCAAACTTTTAAGTCAATGGAGTTACTACTAAGGGCCACATCCTCAGCCTTAAAAGGCTCCTTTCTGCTCTTCCAGCAGTGGAAGGAGCCCGCCCATGTGCGATAACTAGTTGAGGACTCCCCAGTATTAGGAAATATGTGGCTGGCCTACAGCTCTACACTACCGTCTCCTGAACTCTTGATCTAGGCGGCACAGGCAGCGGAGTAAAACAGGACCATCGTGCTGCTCAGGGGTGTGGGTCTGGGGGGCGATGGGAGGGAGCTACTCCAAGGTGGTGTAAATTAGAGCAACCTGAGTTAGATCAGCTTCAGGGCTATTCTTGATTATGCCAGGGACAAAACTGACCCAGGAAACCCTAGGTTTCTGGGGATTACATAGGTGGCATAGTGTGGTACAGCCTGGCATCAAAAGTACAACTCAATCAGAATTAAGAATTAGACTTTAAGGATTTAAATGGGTCTAATCAACATAAAAACCTGTTCCTTTTTTCTGAGGAGCCTTTAAACTAGTCCTGAAATCTTCATATTGCACAAATAATAGAAATCTCTATGAAACTCATCCTGAAATCCTGAGTAAGGATACAAATTCAAAGCCTGCTAAAGTCCTGGGAAATGTTCTTGTCGATTCCAATGGGCTTTTTGGATCAGACCTTTATTAAGTGTTTTCCTGGTACCAATTAATATGTTTTACTACATTTTTTTTTTGATTATTTAAGTTTTCACCTTGGGCTCAATTCTATATCCTGGGATACCAAAATGTGCCATCAAGATATGGGGCACAGCTCTACAAGGTAGACAAGATGGAACCCTACATGTATCCGCTCAGCACATTCAGGCCCCAATTCAAGAAAACACTTTCACATATATTTAACATTAGATTCGTGCTTTAGTCCCAAGGACTGCAACTGGACTTAAGCATGTGCTTAAAGTGAAGGAGTGCTTAAGTGCTTTCTTGAATAGGGATGCTTTTCTGAATCAGACTCTCAGTGGTGAACTCTAGTTCCTTTGAACAGAATTTACGTTCTGCTATAGTTAGTGCTTTATGCCCTGTATTCCTTTTGTATTGCTAAGGCATCAGTACTGACATAGCAATTTCATTGCACTTGAACAAGACTCTGTATCTAGGCCTCCTGTCGGTTTGTTGACTCTTGAGAAATGATCCATTAGATGTAAAACAAGTGCTTACAAAGCTACATCGTAAGCAAAACAATGGAGACAAAAGTAATATATAAACCAGTTAATGGATGCAGGTGTATATGAGTTATTATACACCACCCATTAGGTCGACTTAAGCCTCCTTAGGTCGACCTAACCCTTCTTTAGGTTGACCAAAGCCCAGTGTGGATGCTTTAGTCCACTTTGTTAAGTCGACCTAAGGGCAGTTAGCTCGACTTAACAAAGTGGACTTAGTCCACATCCATGGACACCACTTTGTTAAGTCGACTTAATAAGGTCGACTTTAAGTCAACTTAAAGTTGACCTTATTAAGTTGACTTAACAAAGTCGACCTAACTTTTTGTAGTGTAGATATAGCCTTAGTGCCTGTCACAAGCAAGAAACAAGTGATATGGCTGAGATTTCATACTAAAAAAATTTATGGTCTATCCACAGATATTAAAATAAAGCTAAGAAAAGACTTTTTCCTGATTCGAGGCACTGTAAATCTCTTGTGTGTTGGTGGAAAAGCTCCTGGCTAGGAGAAATAAATTCTTCCAGGCTCCATAAACCATGTAAAAGAGACGTCTACCAAGACAGATCTGGGGTGAAATTTACACAAATTTTAACAAGGGTTAGTATAATCTGCGGATGAGGGGGGAACAAGTCTGTTAGCATTCAGCTCAGTTATACACTTGTTTCCTTGGTTTATCAATCACCATATAAGGGGCATCACAAATGCTTCAGGGAATGAAGGACACACATTTGCCTGCACAGCAGGACAGAGGCTTCTCTTAGCTTTGTCCCCTTAACTTGACTAACAAGCTTGAGAGCAAATCTGTGAGAGACTGGGCCCTAAAATGACCCAAGAGTGTTAGAACAGCAACAGTAATAACAATAACAACAACTGTTCCCACTAAAGGCTAAACTGTGGGTTTACCAAGAGCCCCATGTGAGACAATAATTGCCCTAGCCTAGCAGCAAACAAAGAGCATGATTGTGACTGAGAGTGAGTCTGCCTTCTGGTTTCCCTTGGACTCCAGATGTGGTACATAATTTTTGCCAGCCCCTTTGTTGGCAGGGATTAACCCTCTGGGGTGCAATCTTTGCTGTACTGGCCTCTGCATTGAAGGTGGAGCCAAGGTTCCACAACTTCATCACCCCTCTCTGTTCATGGACTACCTACATGCCCAGGAAGGAGAATAGAGGCCCAAGAGCTATGTCTACACTACAAAAGTTATATCAACTTTGTTAAGTCGACTTTAATAAGGTCAACTTTAAGTCAAACTTATTAAAGTTGACTTAACAAAGTGGACTAAACTGACTTAGCTTTAAGTCGACTTAGTCCACTTTATTAAGTCGACTTAAGCACCGTAAGTCAACTTAATAAAGCCTACTTCTCATTTACTCCATGACCACACTGTCCTTCAATTGAGTTAAGGAGTTGATGTAAGGCTTAAGTCGAATTAAGGAATGGTAGTAACTAAGTCAATTTAAGGATTTTCTTAAGTCAACTTAATGAAAGCCTACTGTGGACGTTGCTTAATCATAGAATCATAGGGTTGGAAGGGACCACACGAGGTCATCTAGTCCCACCCCCTACTAAAAGCAGGACCAGTCCCCCTAAATCACCCCAGCCAGGGTTTTGTCTAACCGAGCCTTAAAAATCTCCAAAGATGGAGATTCTACCACCTCCTTAGATAGCCCATTCCAATGCTTCACCACCCTCCTAGTAAGAAAGTTTTTCCTAATATCCAACCTTCACCTCCCCAGCTGTAATTTGAAACCATTGCTCCTTGTTCTGTCCTCTGTTACCCTCAAGAACAGCCTAGCTCTCTCCTCTTTGGAGCAACCCTTCAAGTAGTTGAAGGTTGCTATCAAATCTCCCCTCAGTCTTCTCTTCTGTAGACTAAATAAGCCTAGTTCCTTCAGTGTCTCCTCATAAGTCATGTGCCCCATCCCCCTAATCATTTTTGTTGCCCTCTGCTGGACTCTTTCTAATTTGTCCACATCCTTTCTGTAGTGGGGAGCCCAAAACTGGACACAGTATTCCAGATGCGGCCTGACCAGTGTCGAATAGAGGGGAATTATCACATCCCTCGATCTGCTGGCAATACTCCTACTGATGCAGCCTAATATGCCATTGGCCTTTTTCGCAACAAGGGCACACTGTTGGCTCATATTCATCTTCCCATCCACCATAACCCCCAGGTCCTTTTCTACAGTGCTGCTACTTAGCCGATCAGCCCCCAGCCTGTAGCAGTGCATGGGATTTTTCCGTCCTAAGTGCAGGACTTTGCACTTGTCTTTGTTGAACCTCATGAGGTTTCTTTCGGCCCAGTGTTCCAATTTGTCCAAGTCTCCCTGGATCCTGTCCCTGCCCTCCAAAGTATCTACCATTCTCCCCAACTTGGTGTCACCCGCAAACTTACTAAACACGCAGTCTATTCCATCATCAAGATCATTAATGAAGATATTGAATTGAGTACTTCAGCCTTTTCCACATCATCCTCCACGAGGATGCCTTCCCCATTCAGTAAGGGACCTACACCACCTCTGATCCTTTTGTTGTTGCTGATATACTTATAGAACCCCTTTCTGTTATCCTTCACATCTCTTGCTAGCTGCAACTCCAATCGTCCTTTGGCCTTTCTGATTTTATCCCTGCAGCCCCGAGCAATATCTTTATACGCCTCCCTTAATTTAAGTCGACTTAAGTCTCCTTAGGTCAACCTAAATTGCCAGTGTAGATGTAGCCAAGGAGGCTGTTCTTCCACAATGAAATGCAGTTAGTGATCACAGGGCAATAAAAGGGCACTTAGTGCCCCCTTACTCCTTTCTATAGGTATTCACAAAGGGTCTCTAAAAATATATTTAGGGGAAAACTCTTCCTTCAAAGGCATATGCAGTATGCATTCAGGTGAGTGGTAATTTTATTCATATATCTTGAAGAAAATATGCACTACATAGAAAAAATGTACAAGAGGCATGTGCAGCAACCAGAGACGTGGTTAAGACTGTCAACCAGCATTCACAGACAGCTCCCATGTCTTCATGGGAGACTTCAGAGACTTCCCAGCTATCCTACCCTATCCAAAGCACACCCTGATAATGTTCTTATAACTTATAGTACAACAAAACCAAAATAGACTGCATGCTGAATCAGTACATTAAAAGACTTGGTCCCTGTCCTATAGTATCAGCAGCAATCAAACCACAATGGTGTTTTCAAACATGAACTATTCCTTTCCAAACTGGTATCTGCAGACTCCATCCATCCTGCGGTCTTTCCTATCTTCTATTTCACTTACCTCTGTTACACCAGGCTTTAGTGCATCATATAAACCCTTGAAAATATCCAGAAAGGAAATTAACTTCCGAAAGGCTGAGTTGTGACCCTCTGGATTTCCAAATAACAGCAGTTATGCACATGAGTAATCAATAACAATTCTTCTGTAACTGCTCACCAGTATGAGTAATACTTAGAATAAAGAGCAATAGAAAGTTATTTTATGACAGATTAACACTCCCATCCCATGTAAGGTCTGAAGAACATATTCAGAAGCATGTTTAACATACTTAATATCTTCACTTAACCCTTTCAAATGCTTTCATGTGACTGCAAAGAGCAGTATGGATTTTTCTTGTGGTAGCTCTATTAAATGTATGTCCCAATAGAGCATACAGGGTAGCAATCTCTTCTTAACAAACAGAATTTGGTCACTGAAAATGGGAAAATTTGCTTAATTCTAACTATAATGTCTGAATCAAATAGTAACTATGTATCAACTAGGGATTTAGATGGTAGCTTCCCTTCTTTTCAGGTCAAGGTGAGAAATAATTGTATTTTTAATGGTTGGAAAGAATATCTTCAGATATTAAAACCGCATAGATGATCTCTGACAGCAGTGGGGATAAAATGCACATGAAAGGTCTTTCAGAATTCCAAAGAGGATCTATCAGGGCCAGCTTTTATTAAATTTAACACCAACTATATTTCTTAAGGAATTATGTTCTTCTCCAGGGAAAATCTGTCAGAATCTGACAGGCCATTCATTTTCCCCTCCTTGTAAATACCTTGTGCAGTTTCAGTCACTAGGAGACTACTCTGATGTGCAGAAGGACCCATAAAATGAGCAGAATTCTCATTAGTGGCTAAGGAATATTGGACCTTTTCTCTCCCCCCACCTCCCCATTTAGGGGAAAATGTACTGATTCCCTGCTTTTTGTTTTTTTTATTTGCCATTCATCCACTTCATACAACCCAACACTCTAAATATGTATTATAAATGTGGATATTACTGTTCCAGGGTTTGCAAATAGTGTAGAACATATCAGTAATATTATGAAAAGTTCCAGGACTGGATTTCATTTTCTGGTTATTGTTGGTATTAAGAGCTCTACATCCCAAGGGTTAGAACTGTGAAAGATCCCATTTTCTTCCATAAAACATTCTGGGGATGCCAAGTGTTCACTGGTGCCCAAGAAAAGCATGTAGTAATTTGATTATTAATGAAACTGACAAATAATGCTCTGCATATGCGCTGTCTTCACTTCCCACATGTTATTATGCCTGACATTTTGTCAGCACTCCATGTTCAAATTCCCAAATTCTCTGCTGATGTCAGTGACTGCAGCTCTGTGGACTTCATGGGCTTCTCCCCATTTATATCAGTACCAAATGGATCAGGACATGACTATATATTGTATGAGAGCTGAACTGCTGTTATTTTTGGATGATCAAAGGAAGTAAACATCAAAAACTCATCAGTCCTTTATTTACACTATATAAAAAGTATTGTACTCTTTACCGAACAGATTCAAAGCTTACCAAGAATCCTTTCCCTCAAAGTTGTCTTTTTTTGCTATAGGATTCAGCTAGAGCTCTATAATTCAATGAACAATACTAAGCAATATCCTCTTAGGGCCCAGTCCTGCACTTGCTTAACTTTATGAATTGTGAGTCAGTAGTCAATATTCTGGCCCAATGACAAAACTCCCATTGACTTCAATGGGGCCAAGATTTCACACCTGTTGTACAAAGTTAAGACTTTGCAAGATAAAGACCTTCACTGACAAACATAGGGCCTTATTGCACATGTAATCACATGATTAAAATTCTTCGTGTGAGCAAGTGTTTGTAAAATCAAGCCCATAATAAGCTGGAACTTTGGAAGACAAATCTGACCTGAATGCAAAGATAAAACCTTGCATCCTTTTATTTCTCTATAGAGCACAATGCAAACCTGTGGCACTGTGGAAATAAATAATAAATGATGTCAATAATTAATAACTCATGGGCATCTCTTGATTTTGCCTTTTCCAATGACCTCACTCCCTGACTTCTCTAGCCTCTTCTAGGAACAGGTTGATTATCCTTCTAGAAATGTTTTTCAGACCAGCCTTTTTCACATCCTGCATTCTAGGACAGTTGACCCCATCACTATTCTTTAATGTAATGGCAACGATGCCATTCTAGATGATGTCTGTGCCTTGTAGAGAACTACAGAAAGATACTAAACATTATCGAGACTTAAAAAGTGGGGAATCTTTATTCCCTCACAACAATTACTTACCCTTTTTTTTGGGGGGGGAGGTATTATATGATATTTAAAAGCGCTGAGCTCTTGCAATGCCTGTTGATTTCAATGGGATTCAAAGATATTTAATATCTCTGGAAATTAGGCCAGATGTGCCTATAAATAGATTTGTAAGATCTGGAAAAAATGGGAGTTTTGGGAACATCAAGGGGCCAAGATGCATAAGGACCCTGATGCTACTATCATCATCATCAGGACAATCAATAGAATAAGGGACAATCAATAGAATAAGGCAGTGGGATGAAACCCTGGAAGCTGGCACCGAGGGTAATTGCCATGCTTACTTGTCAATAGAACAGGTCCTGGTCATTATAGTCACAGGGGTCTGAATCCACAAAATGTTATGATGCTGAGATTTTCAAAATTTACCTTTTAGGTACCTAAAAAATCGAAGGAACACGACAGCACTGAAATCTGGAAAGTGTGTGTTGCATACCTAGGCTCCCTATACAATGAATGTAATCCACAAAAGCCAGAAAACTAGGAGGACAGCCACCTAACCCGGCCAATAGGTGAGGGTTGTGTCCTAAGCTTCATCACTATGGTGGAGACAGAGGCCATCTTCTGCTTAGCAATCCACAAATGGGAATTCCCGCTCCTGGAGTCAGACAGCTTAGGTGTCTAGGGCAGTTCTTGCAAGAATAAGTTCAGCACCTGTTTCAATCCAGACTAAATGTCCCGAAGAGGAAATGGTGCTAGTGATGACTTTATTAGCCCCATAAGATGCATATACACTGGCAACTTAGATTGACTTAAGGACGCTTAAGTCAACCTACATAAAGACACTTCTTAAGCGCTTCCTTAAGTTGACTTAATAACAGCTTAAATCGATTTAATAACACCACCTCTGAAGGTTGACTTAAGCCTTAAATTGACTTCTTAAGTCGACTTAAAGCCAGCTTGGATGGGGAATAGCACTTATGTCGACTTTATTAAGTCGACTTAAAGCCAGTGTGGACGGCTATGTCTACTGTTAAGTCGACTTAAAGTGTAGCCAATCTGTTAAGTCAACTTAACAAAGTTGATTTAAAGTCGACCTTGTTAAGTCTACTTAACAGAATCGACTTAACTTTACAAATGTAGACATAGCCAGAGATAGTTCACTCCCTTGGGACGCGTGTCCAATTCTTACCTGTGCCTGTGGGGGCGAAAGGATTTGAATAGGCATCTCCCAACGCTCAGGAGAGTGCTTTAACCACCGTGTTGTGGGCTAGTGTGATGGGGTCTGGCTCGTTTCTGGCACTGGCCACTGTCAGAAGACAGGACACTGGGGTAGATGATCCATTGGTGCGAAGCAGTATGGCTGTGCTTATGTTCAATCTCTTGTAGCTTTTCCACTTTGGATAAATAATGAAAGAGTAATTGGAGCAGGGGTACTGGACCCTGGTGTTTACATGGGAGTTTCCTCAGGAAGTGCTCCAAATAGCCGAGATTTAATCAGAGAAACTCTCTGTTCTTCTTCTTTTCCCTTCATGTAGTCAAATTCCAAAGGGGTAGACGTGTTAGTCTATTGTAGAAAGACAACAGAGTCCTGTGGCACTTTTAAAGACTAACAGATTTATTTATCGCATGAGCTTTCCTGGGAGAAAATCCCACTTCGTTTTCTCCCACAAAATTGCAAAATTTAAGAAAAGAAAAGTACAATTCGTTACAAAAGTACGTACGCTCTGGAACGGCTAGGAGAACACAAATGCTACAGTCTAAGGTATAACAATGTACCATGGAATATGTTTCACCACATTTTGATAGTATGCACACTATGTGTGTGTGTGTGTGAGAGAGAGAGAGAGAGAGAGAGAGAGACTAGACTAGACTGTACAAGCCCCTGCACCAGAAAGGAAGAAGTTTAGCGCTCCCTTCCCACTGGCTGTAGCAGGGAGCACAGCAAAATTGCTCCGCCAAGGTTCATAGGTGCTAGGGTCCTTCCTGGAGCCAGAGGGAAGGGAGCACAGATCTTCCTTCCCCCTGGCTGCAGAAGGGAGCCACTGCCTAGGGACATAGGTGGAGTGCACAGGGCTACAGGATATGTGTTGTTTCCCTGCTGCAGACAGAGAGATGGGAGATCAGTGAGGAGGCAGACTGGGGGGGGTTTGGGTGGGAGTAGAGGTGGTGTGGCAGAGGAGTTGCTGGCATAGGTTAGTGGCCCTTCAGGGCTGTAAAAAATGTCTGTGGTCCTCAAGCCAAAAATGTTGGGCACCAATGGATTAGATGGTTTGCCAAAGCTCACAATGGGGCAAAATTGTGAATCTGCATCTTTCAAATCCCAGGCTAGTATCTGAACTATGGGCCGTCCTTTCTCCCCACTGTTACACTGATGAAATCAGGCGTAAAGCCACAGGAGCAGCACTGTTCTGATGGGAGAGTTGGATCCATTTTCTCTTATTCCTCTGGGAGTTCCAAGTCAATTTAACCCAACAAAAACCAACCTTTTTTTTTTAGAGCAACAAGTTGTGGACAGAGACGGAGAGCTGTAATTCAGATGTGGAATAAGCCTGGCCTGACTTGTATAGTGAAACTGTTCATCTAGTGCCTGTCCTCTAACTGCCTCTGCGGTCCCGCGAGGAGGGTTCTCCTCCTTTTACACTAATCAGCACTGACATGCAGTTGGCAGGGCAATCTGTGTGAATCATTTTGGTGGTGTTCTAAACTGGTCTCATTCCATGCAGGAAAAAAAAAACAGATGTGGGATTTGACTTTCCTCTGCCCTGAGGAGTGTGGTGTCACTTACACCTGGGTAAAGTGGATGTAAAATGTCCCAATTCTAAATGGGGTGGTGGGAAGTGGGTATTAGCAGCTCATGCCGCACAGGTGTAAATGATTACACAATGAGTAAAGCAGCAGTGAATCAGGCCAAAAGGACGTGAATTAGATCTGATTTCCCGCTGTGTAAACCATGAATCACTTATGTCAAATGAGTATAAAATTAGTATGAGGTCAGAATTGGGCCCCATGACATTAGCTGCAGGAAGCAGAAGTAAGTTGAAGATGGTGTGTGGTTTTGGGTCTTGTTGGTTTTCCAACAATTCATTAATTATGCAAAATTTGCTTTCTTTGGCCCAGATTCTGCTCATGCAAATATAAGCAGGGGCTGAATGAGCTCTCCACTGACATCTAGTGATGAGGTGGGAGAAATGACTTCTGGTGTAGACCATGTTTGCATAGATGTGCCTGCTCTACCTGGGTGCGCAGCATGATGGCTCTAAGAGGATATTGCTTAGTATTGTTCATTGAATTATAGAGCTCTAGCTGAATCCTATAGCAAAATTTATGGACAACTTTGAGGGAAAGGATTCTTGGTAAGCTTTGAATCTTTTTGGTAAAGAGTACAATATTTTTTATATAGTATAAATAAAGGACTGATGAGTTTTTGATGTTTACTTCCTTTTGGCTGGTGCTGGATAACACTTTAGTATTAGTTCAGGGGGATGAAAAGTTGTTATCCTTTATCACAGGAGTGAAGGGCAGGAGAACTGTCCTTAGCCTGCCCTGGTTGAGAGGGTCACTTAAATTTAATCTGACTTGATAAACTAGGGGTACCAAATCCCAGTGAATGAAAGTGGGTGTGGTGCTCCTACTCTGTGGTGTGAGTGGTAGGCAGGCTGAGGGTATGCCTTGGACCTGGTGTTGAAACAGTGATGAAAGGAAAAATAATGGAGTCAGTACTGGCAGGGAGGTTTCTTGCTACCCAATGAAATCACTCACAGCTGAAATCACCAAAGACCTAATGAAAAGGTGAATCCTCAGAACATGGTATCACAGAAGCGCAGCAGGCAGCCAGTGGCAGAGGTGCACAGTGATCACAGAGACCTTGCTCAGTGCCCCTCCCTGCTTTCTGGGATGGGAGGTGAACTCCCAGGGACAGCTCTCCGAGCTCTGGGTCATCACTAATCAAGAACAGCCAACTATGAGCAGGGTGCAGCAGAGGGAGAGGAGAGGAGAGTAATGTGTTAAAGGTACTTTCTTTTGTTGGATTTTCCCTCTGCCAGGTGGGAAACTGAGACAGAGGTCATTGATCAACATACTATGGGGCTGGGTTTGCTTATGGCTGCATGCTTTTGAATGTGCTTCTAGCGTTTTCCCAAACTAATGCTCGGTCCCCTTTCCCTTTCATGAAAAGTTCTCTTTTTTTGTTATATGCACATCCAATGTTTGCAAGAGGGGGAAAAATTGCCTTTTAGAGGCACTCAAGGGTGTTGGTGAAGTTTTCCCAGATTACTGGGTGGGGATCAAACTGTTTCTATTTTGCATTGTTAAGAGGACCCCTTAGATATTGAACTTGGCCCTGGTTGCTGCTGACTCTACCTGGCACAAGGGTTACATGAGTAAAGCCAGCAACAACTGGCCCCATTTTGTGTGTGTGTCTGAATGTGCCCTGATTCAGGGGATGCACTGTAGGAGATTGCACCATATACTCTTATCAGTGTTGTTACTTATTTGTTATCAGGGTAAATGTCCGCTAATCCTTGTCTATGCTGAGGGGTCAGCACCCAGACAGCAATACAAGTTGATAGTCAGTAACTGCTGATCTGATGTTATTTTAGAGAGAAGACAAGACCTATTTCAGAATGTTCCCAGGCCTCAGGCAGGTTTGCAAAACCATGTGTGGGAGGAGGTGTTGCTTGCTACTTCTGCCATATCTGACATACCTCTGGCTTCTTCCTGTAACCAGAGCCAGGTGGAGGCTTTTGTATGTTGTCTGTTTTCTGCTTCCATTGTTGTCTTCTTATCACTCCGTTTTATATTTTCCTTCTTTCACCTTTGTCCCGACCATGACCAAAACCAAATGTCTCAGACAATGATAATGCATGCAGGACTTTAAGAAGCACAGATGATATCTGCCTAGCCAAGGGGAATTTTAATTAGCATTAGCATTTGGTATTTCTGGCACTGATTATGTAAATGCCTGTCTGATGAATCATGCTGAGGTCTCTCTGTGATATCAATGAGCTTTGGTGATCTTATGGGCAAAAGGCATCAGACTTGGGAAAGTAACAATCATTTGTCTACCAGTAATATGTAAAGACTAAACTCTCCAGGGACGTTGTGCTTGTAGGTGGAAATCATTTCACAAAGTAAAAGAGAATACCATATAGCCTTCCAGGAGGAGTAAATCTGATGGCATCATTGGAAAATGGGATTCATAAAGTGGTGGGGAGGAGGACATGACCCTGACCTTTAAATATCAGAATTTTTCAGTAGCTAGCTAAAAGATCTGAAAAATTATAGGACAAATCTTAACTCTTTTCCATACATGTGGTCAGCACATTTCCATTGCATAGGCTGCCAGGCAGCAGGGAATCCTCCATGTGATCATGCTGAGAGTCACACTATTTCTGTCCCTTAGAAGGTGAATGTTAGTAGACAAGAGGTCCAACCAGAAGATCTGTTCACAGTGCAGATTCATTGCCACTTACTCCCCACCACCACCCTGGATTGGGAGCAGTGGCCCACATCTTTCTCATCTGCATATTCAATAGTAGCAGCTGTAGCCCCTCTGTGCAGGTGTCCTCACAGCTTCTTGTAGATTTGGGAAGGACTGGAGCTCCCTCAGCTCCATCTAAGTCTGCTGGACAAACATACAGCTGCAGGAAACACACATGTGCCAACAGTGTTGAAGCCAACACAATAAAAATAGCAGTGTGGCCACACACTAGCCACCCATGTACATATCTACGGTCTTGTATAGAATTATATTCAGGTGGCTTAGTCCTATCCTGGCTTAGCAGCTAACCACACTGCTATGGCCTCACTGCTATTTTTAGTGAGCTAATTTTGTTAGAGCTAGTGCATATTCATCTACCAGAGCTTGGGAATTACACCTCCCAGCTGCTGTCTGCACATAGCATTTGTGGGTGTATATATAGAACAGTAGAACCGCTGAGGCCTGGTCTACACCTGCCACCATTTTCGGCGTCAGTCACAGGGAGATACGCAAGCTACATAAAAGAACTTGTGTATATCCCTTTAGCTTCCTAATACCCACTTACCTCTGTGTCTCTACTATGCTGAGTGAAAGGGAAATGCCCTCCCTTCGACTCAGCATTGCTCTTTTTGAGGAGGACTTACTGAGTAAAATTCCAGGTTGATTGAGCAGGCCTTCACTGACTGCTTAGTTGAACTGGAAAGATCAAAATGATGGCAGCGAATTTGCCACCGTCAGTGTGGACTTGGCATGAGTTACGAACACTTCCTCTATATGCTGTTCCCCAGTGTTTGAATCTTAACAACAGCTCTGCTTTGCTGTTACAGCCTGATCTGATCCTATGACTTACACTTCCCTGCGTTTATTTCCATCCCATTCTGTAAGCTCCCTGTCTTCAAAGCTCTCATGAAGAGGGATTTTCTCACACGAAAGCTCATACAATAAACACATTTGTTAGTCTTTATACGTGCCACTGGACTCCTTGTTTGTTTTGCTGGTTAATTGAGGTGGTTTGTAACTCTAAAAAGTTCGTAACTCTGAACAAAATGGTATGGTTGTTCTTTCAAAAGTTTACAACTGAACATTGACTTAATACAGCTTTGAAACTTTACTTTAAATGAAATCAGCACAGAAACAGTTTCCTTACTGTGTCAAATATTTTTTAAAATTTCCCCTTTCATTTTTAGCAGTTTATGTTTAACACAATACTGTGCTGCATTGTTTTTTCTTGATCTCTGCTGCTGCCTGATTGTGTATTTCCAGTTCCAAATGAGGTGTGTGATTGACCTATCAGTTCGTAACTGTGGTGTTCATAAGTCTGAGGTTCTACTGGAATTCCTCTACTCAGTGCTGTAATTCTTTTATTCATTGATGTCTCTTGCCTTTACTTTTGACCTAATGAGTTGATACCTTTTCCTTGTAGACAATGATATTCCCCTCTCTTTGGGATTGGTGAGTCCACATTGTAGCATTCTGTCCAGTCTTGGGCTCTCCACTACAGAAAGGATGTGGACAGACTGGAGATAGTCCAGTGGAGGGCAAAGAAAATGATAAGGGGGCTGGAGCACATGATGTATGAGAAGAGGCTGAGGGATCTAGGCTTGTTTAGTTTGCAAAAGAGAAGAGTGAGGGGAGATTTGATAGCAGCCTTCAACTATCTGAAGGAGGGCTCCAGGGAGGTATGTTGTTCTCATTGGTGGCATATAGCAGAACAAGGATTAATGGACTAAAGTTGAAGTGGGACAGGGTCTAGATTGGATATTATGGAAAAAAATTCTCTAGGAGGATGGTGAAGCACTGGAATGGGTTACCTAGGGAGGTAGTGGAATCTCCATCCTTGAGGTCTTTAAGGCCCACCTTGATAAAGCCCTGGCTGGGATGATTTAATTGGGGTTGGTTCTGCTTTGAGCAGGGGGTTGGACTAGATGACCTTCTGAGATTCTTTCCAACCCTAATATTCTGTGATTTTATGACAATCCTTTGCACACTAGTAGCTGCTTTATTTAACTCATTCATTTCCTTGGAGTTATATTCTCCTGAGACTGGGCACACCACGGGGGAGAGGTAGCAGGAATCTTCTTTGTTCGTATTATAATCCTCTGTTGAAGTAGTACATTTCTAAAGCAGACATGGACTGACTCTGCACTGCAGTTTCACAGTTGTGTTTGAGCCACCACAGGGATAGCTGTAAAACACAGGCATCTGGTATTCTTGACATGATTAATTCTCTTCTTCAACCTACCACTGCGATGTAGAATTAAAAAATATTACCCAGGTCTTGAAACCATGCAGAAGACATTTGTTTGCAAGCACTGAATTATATATTTTCTAAATCTTTTGGTTGTGTCTGAAAGTGCAATAACTAAGGAGAGAAGTTACATTACCAACTAGTGCAACTGTAGATCACTTTCTTAAGGCATCTTGCTATGCACAGTGCATCTCAAATGAAGTGTACGCATTCAAGTATTGTGGAAGATGAAGTGAATCTTCTTTTGCAAGGTATTAAGCCACTTGGAATCCTTTCTGATGGACAAAGCTATTGATTGTGCAGTCAAGGTGACACAATCATTCTTAGACACCCCCCCCCCCCTTTGACTCATCGCTAACCCAGTTGCCGGGGTGGTGTTTAGAGATCAACTTCCTGATCGGTTGTGTGGGTCTGCAGAGACCTGATCAGTTAGTTCAAATTGATGGCAGTCAATTTGCCTCTGTCATTGAAGACTAGCCCTTAGATTATAAACTCTTTGGACAAGGATGATCTTTTTGTTCTTTGTTTGTTCTGTACCTAGGACAATAGGGTCTTAAGCATGATGGTAATACAGGTGATAAACATGTAGTGACTGTGCTGAGAATTCTGGGGCAGTTAGTCTGGCAATATTAGGTTCACGGAGGATCTAATCTGCCAGGATCCTGGTTTTTAACCCACCCATCTCCATGAACTCTATTGTAATCCAAAGTGATGTCCCACGCCTGCTTCCTTAGAATCCAGTGAGTGTAGGTTCGTTTTTAGGGTTCTGCATCCTGCTCCCTGCCTAATAACTCTATATAAGTGCCCTGCTTCTTTTCTGACTTGTCTGAGCAACAAGCCATTGCTTGCTGGTTACTACTTGGATCTTGCCTTGCTCGATGCTGTCTTACCACCCCACCCACTCCTGATCTTGCTACTTCATCTGATCCTGCCAGCCGTCTTCCTCTCAGACTGGATCTCTTGGCTATCAGACCCTTTCCTGAACACCGAGCACCAATCAGGATTGCCTGTTGACGTGCCTGACCCTGGGCATTACATAATCACTGCTGGTTTAAAAATTGGAATTTCCATTTTTGTAGGACATTTCAACATTTTAAACTTATTTGCATTTTGAATCAGAACAAAACAAAATCGAGATTTCCCATAGAATGGAAATGCAATGTGGAGAGGGCAGGACTCGTCTTGGGAAAACTTGGTTTGAAAAACATTAAATTTTCATTTCAAAACTTTTATTTTCAAAACCTGCTTTTGTTTTTGTTTCGCTTTATTCCATGACATGTTGGTGGTAGCAGAAGTGTGCGATGCGACTGATCAAGTCATGACACCTTCTGATGGAAAACTGTTTCAATAAACACTTTCAGACTAGTCTAGATTTAATTCTGTGCACGTATCTTCTCACTTTCTAGGAGGGGGTAAGTTTTTTGAGGGGTAGTCACCCTGGTATACATTCTTATTTACTCAGAACCTTTGCAGTCAAGAATCCATATCTCCCTGGTAGCTAAAGAAAGCCATGGACAGTCCTGGAAGTTAGAGAGAAATAGGCATTCCATATTAAGAAAGTCTGACTTTCAGTTGAACCTCCAGGATCTATAGAGGTTTTAGAGGGGTAGCCATATTAGTCTAATTCAGCAAAACAAACAAGGTGTCCTGTGGCACTTCCTTGGTTTGCTGAATAAATTCTGAACTGACCTGGTGACTTACCCTTCTCTACTTTTTTACTTCCCCTTTCATACTGTAACCTCCATTTCATGCATCTGATTAAGTGGGATTCTACTCACAAAAGCTCACATGATAAAATAAATTTGTTAGTCTTTATGGCTATGTCTAAACTTACCAAAGTTGGTTCGAATTAGTTAATTCAAACTAACTAATTCGAACTAATTTTAGTTAGTTTGAATTAAGCTAATTTGAACTAACAAATTTTAGTTCAAACTAAGCAAGTGCAATGCATGGCACTTGCTTAGTTCAAATTAGTCAATTGCATTGAGCTCAATGTGCCGGTTAGTTCGAAGTAAGCGCTTAGTTCAAACTAACATGGCCACATTGGGTTAATTCGAACTAACTAGTTCAAATTAACCCTTACTTCAAAAAGTATAAGTGAATTTATTAGTTCAAATTAAGGAAGCCCTTAATTTGAACTAATGAGAGCCTAGTGTAGCCAAGGCTTAAGTTAGTTCGAATTAAGCTTCCTTAATCGAACTAACTTGCCAGTGTAGACATAGCCTATAAGTACCACTGGACTACTTGATTGTTTTCCTGGTCAGTGCGTATTCTGAATACTCCTCTGTGCTGATCCACAGGGGATGAGTCTGTTAAAGTTGCTTGCTACTGAGCCTTGCTCTTTATCTCAAACAGAATTTAGCTCTGAACATCTCTCACCACAGCTGTCAGTCAAGATGGCAGACAAAACACATGCCCTGAAGGTTTATTACCCACCCCCTAACATCATACATTTTACCAACTGCTGCAATAGATTTACCATTTGTTGCAAACTCTATATCCTGTGACTCGAATTTACATTGGTTGAGTTTTTGCTGTAAACACATTAATCACATTGGAGTCTTTTGGTGTTCAGTGAGATGCAATATGCACACTCTGATACAGAGGTGAGTTGGTGGGGAAGAAAAAACTCTAACTTGATTGATTAAATTGTATTAGCTTAGCAGATTGTACTTGCTGGGACCAGATGTAGGATGAGGCTCAAGATAACGTAGAGAAGGCTCTAAACCACTAACTTTGGATCTGAATGTTTAACCCACAACAAAAAGTGCAGGTTTGTGGAGCCATCTAATTTTAGGCATATGAAGCTTGATTCTGATCTCACTCTTGCTTGTCATACACTGGAGATAGCTCCATAGACTGCAGTAGAGTTATACCCGTAAATATATTATCACATTGAAGCCCAGGATCTGACCATGACACTTTATTTCAGATCAGATCTAAACTTTCCACGGTTCAGTAATCTTTGGCTTTGTAGTTTTGCATTAGGCTGATCATATGTGAAATCAAGGATAAATTAGAGGTACTGCTATGAAAATTATCACAACCTGCCTGTGAAACTAGAAATATGAAATCTTCATATGTGGCTACATTTTCTGAGAACACAAAGGTACTTCAAACCAGAAGGATTTCCAGAAAGGCCTATCAAAACTTGAAAACTTTCAGCTCTTTGGCAGATGGAATTCTATGTAGACAAATGCAGTCCAAAGCGTTGAAAGTGTGTTGAAAGGAACAATTAAACTGTTCAGACATATTGACAGGACCTGAACTAGCTGTAACATCTTGGCAAAAAGATCCAGGTTTTATTGTGGTCGGCTGAAAGTTTCCTTTCACTCTGACACTTGTCCCTTTTGCAGCAGGAGAGACACCTTGGTGCATACCTACCTTGAATGTACTAGGTTGCAGCCCTTTTTCCGGCTCTTCCAGAACCTCTTGTTGAGATTCTGGCTGCACTTTTCCCCTCACTTACTTGTTTATGCACACTCCATCCATGGCCCCATGAAGTTGCGGGACCTCCTTGTCAACCTCCACCTAACCCTTGCCAAAATGACCATCTATAACACCGGGGAGGTTGGCTATTTCCGTTCCTTTGTCCGTTCACGGATCTGGGCAGAATTCCTCTGAATAGCATCTGCTGGCTCCCTAGACACCTTCCGGGAACAGTGGGCTCTGTCCAGGGTTCTCTGCTCTTCTGGTTCCCTTCATCTGTACCTTTTGATCCCCACACCCTTTCCTGTTTTTTTAATCATTTGTCATCTGTAATTAGCTGAACCCCTGGACCAGTGACTCCTCTCATCGGCTGAGGGAGGAGATTTAAGCAGAGGGCGGGCTTGTGCCCACCCAGGACCGTCCCTGGGGGGAGGCAAACGGGGCAATCTCCCTGGGCCCCACGGTTACATGAGCCCCATGCTGTCCCACTCCCAGTGGGGGAGTGCAGGGCCTGCACCGCGCCCCCCCCCCCCCCCCGCCACACTCTTCCCTGCTCCCCGCTGTCTTTGGCAGGGAGCCAAAGGCAGCAGGGCAGGCCGGGAGCACTAAGCTCGGCCTCTGGGCTAGCCCTCCTCACCCCCGGGATGGGGGGAGGCAAGCCCAGGGGTGGGGCAAGTGGCCAGGGCCAGCCTTGCTGGCGGGGTGCCCTTGGCTGGAACCAGCTCCCGGAGTTAGCCTCGGGTCCCCAACTGGGGCACCGGCTGCAGCAGTCTGGGGTCCTGGCTGCAGCCGGATCCCCCCACCAGCAGCCCCCATTTCCAGGGCCAGGGCTGGAGCCAGCTTCCTGCCAGCGGCTTCAGCCCCTCCAGCATCGGGGGGCATGTCCCCACCTAGGCACTCCCCCCACAGGATAGCACTGTGCCCACCCACTACCCGGCCTTCAACTAGTGGCTGAGAGACATTGTCTGTTAAATAACAAGCAGTGGTTATTAGTGGATAAGATGCAATGTTTTAATGGGGAGGAAGAAGACTATGGAGGATGTTATAATGCTAAATTGCTGTTGTATTGTCATTTTGACTACACCATTCATGTCTGTCCACTTCATCACAGAAAAGACATGAAAGAAAAATAAGGTCCAGAGAAAAACAATATTAAAATTAATGGAGGGTGGCATCCATACACGGGTTTAAAAATCAGACTAGTAATATGAATTTAGTCAGGCTACTGTGAGAGGAATCTTTTAAGATTTCAGGGAGACTTTTCATTTAAAATATTGAATTTCAAAAGATGCAAGATTTTCCCTCCCCTGTCAGTAATTTGGATCCTCATTCGGCTCAGCACCTATGTTTGGGGTATGAAATACAATATTTTTGGCCCACAGCATGTCTTTTAATTGTCTGATTCTGACACAGTCTGTGATGGATTTTTCCCAAGTGCGTTGTTGCCCTTTTTATTTCTGGTGGGTCTTTTGCAGTTTTAATGAAAACCACCACATGCTCCCGAAACTTACTTTGATTTTTAAACAGTTCCATGTAACTTCTCTAACACTTACCAAGGTAATGTAGGGTCATCTGAGGATCACAGATAATGAAGGTTTACTAGAATAATGAGCCTCTACTTCAGTCCAGAGCAAGATACCTCTCACTCTCCACGAAGCATGACATCTCAGATTTCAGTGAAATGCTTTTACTTAACAATTGCATCAGTAACTTAATGAATGTACCAGAGGTAGTTGGTGAGATTCTTACTCCCAATCTAGTCCCTTTGTGCCACGTTGGCCCTTCTGCTTGGCATAAATGAGTCCTGAAAGCTCAGAAGCCCTCCAGGGGAAGATTACCCTGGTGGCTGCAGGTTGCATTCTGAGGATCACCTGGCAAGCCCTGATGTTGGGGGTGAGCCAAGTTCAGAGCTAACAAAGAGGGGGACTTGTTGGAAGTGGAGCCAAGGCGTGTAGTACGGTAGAGATTTTTACAATGCACTGTTGCCCATCGAAAAATCCAGGAAGGCTGGTAAATCTTAGACAAGACCCCAGGGTAGTCAGGTAATGCCAGGGGCCAATCCAGAACCCAAAACAGCCCAGGAGTGAGAGGGCACAAAGCCAAGTCCCCTGGTCTGAGAGATCTGTGCTGTGTCTCTAAGACACAGGACAGAATCTCCCTGAGTGTCTGATTCCAAGAAGTCCTAAATTTTGCCTACCTCATTATCTTTCTCTGTCTATTTCCTCTGCATGTCACATAAGAAGGTGCTGTGCCACATTGCCCCAGCTTCCTTTCTGTTTAGATGAACACCTAGTTCACTGCTATGAATGGCATGGAGCTGTGTTCCGGGATTGAACTGACTCTAAAGGATTTAAAGTCAGAAATGGCAAATAGAAGAGGTCATAAACATTCATGTGTCAACCAACCAGCATCTGGCCTTTGGCAGACATCCAGTCAGGGAGCAGAAAAAAAGCCATTTGATTTAAGTGACCAATCACTACAGCACCAATAGCAAATTACAAATTGGAAATACTCAAGCAATAGCCACATGAAATAGTCACCCTATAGGTTGAACTATATGCTTATAAATTGTTCATCGAATAATCTCAAATCAATAATACCCTTGAAAAGAATTAAATCTGCCTGTAGTTAATTCCCAAACACAAGAATAGGCTAAAACTTTGGGGAAACTTATTTTTGGTGTGGTGGTCTCCCTGCACCATCACCAATAATAGCAGAATATATCTATACAACACCTTTCTTCAATGAGGATTCCGAAAGCTTTAAAAAGTTATTTCACACGGTCACTCTGTATCAGCAATATTGGTTACCTATTTAAATAGTGAGGGAGGCAGCAAAATAAATCCTCATGAAACTGCTACTTTAAAAATATTTAGGTAAGGGTTCATATGCATGGGAAAGTCACACCAATGTCAATCCAGGTGTGAGTTTAGACTGGGATAACTTCTAAACACTCCTATGAAGTATGGGGCTGTTTTCAAAACAAAACAAACACTTATGTCACTTTGGAAGGGGTTTCAGCTAAACTGAAAAAGTCACTCTTATTACGAAATATGTGCTCACACGGGCGTTTATACTGGAATAAGTATATTGGTTTAACTATGCTGATGTAACTGGTAAAACCTTAAAGTTTAGACCAGCCCTAGGTTTTCCAATCAAAATGTGGTGAGGAGACAAGTTCTGACACACTTCCATCCTGTCAAATTAGTTTCCTCTAGTAGAAAGGGCTATGATACAATCTCTCCAGTATCAAATTAGCTATGAACCTTCTGAAGATCTGACCCTCTTATGTTTCAAATCTCTCTCCCTCTATCTGACACTCCTAATCAATAATTGTATGTTTTTGTAGTTACTACTTTCTTACAGTACCTGGGGTTCACTGAAGATTAAAGAGTAAAGGTGTCTCATTGTTATGAGAATAAGATTCCTGCCTCTGAGAAAAGAGTAAGAATATGTAGGTTAAAATGGTCCTCTTTCCTAAACTATTCTTAGCATAATTAGACTCTGCATTATTGCCTCTATTCTTATTTTGCCCTTTTGCCCTTTCTTTATAAGTCTAAATGATATAATTCAATGTGTTATGTCAATAATGAAACATTTCAGAGTACTTTACAAAGGGGTGAAATGACATAAACTGTTAAATGAATTGGGGACAGCGACTGCTATACCGAAAGCAAAGGAGAAAACAATGCATCAAGATAGATGGGAGTAGAAAAAAAGAAAGCTGTAATGAAGGGAAGATGAATGAATCAGTGGAGGGGAAGAAAAAGAATGAGTGGTGGATACTCCTAATAAAAAGGTAAAATTGGTTCCTGGGGTAAGATCCGTAATAAATGAGTGAGAAGTCTTTGGAGAGTCTTTAAAACTATTAGGAATATTATATTTTTTTTTAATGGATTGAAAATTAGTGAGTATTATGAAGGATAGGGCAATAGCCTTTTTTACTTGAAAAAGTAGCTGGGTTTAAGCATTTTGGTTCCTCTAAAGCAGAGGCAGACAGTATTTAGAATAAACTATATTTAAAGGAATTGCAATATTGACACTAGAAGTGAATAAGGGGTTTTCTGGGAGAAGTGAGGTCCAACTGAAACTTGACAATGACCTGGAGGTGGTGCTGGCCTGTTAACCAATACATGGGGAACTGGAGAAGAAAAGTTCAAGGTTATTGAATCTGACCTTGGAAATAAAGTTGAATTCCAGGTCAAAGGGATGAATTCATCCATGGGACTGAAAACCAGCCTATTACGGGACATAAATCCTCTTTCACAATTGGAGAAAGACCCAATGGGTCGGGTGGGCGGTCTGGGACTTGGGTGTTGATCACATTAGCCATCCTTGCCACAACATGCACACTGCTCTTTTTAGTGTGCTATCGCAAGCAAAGCTGACACAGATCTGTCTGCCAGGGCTGGGAGGCACACTCCCAGCTACAGTGTAGCCTCTAGGACTGGAGCCTGCTTGCAATTAAGACAATGGAAAATTGCCAGTGTCTTCAGTGTTACATATTCAGGACTTAATGCTGCCTCTGGACAAGCACCTTTTAAGAAAGGGGGTGTAGATGGCTATGTAAAGAGGTTCCTTTCTCACCTACCTAATTAGCCCTTCAGTGCTGGGAAACTTAACTCATACTTCCAGGGAAAATGAGAATTGCTTCTTCCCCCACACTGCTCCCTGATGGAGATCCAGGGCCAAAATAAACATTAGTGGAAGTAGAATGGACAAATGAGGCCATAACTAGTGACTTCTTTCTTTCTTTTTCTTTCTTTTTGGGAGGTGGTGTTTTTTTTTTCAGATAAATTTATTAGTGAAATACCCAATCAAGAACAATCTGCATTTTGCTAATCAGCATGCATGTGTTTCTAATAACCTGAGTTAGACATGACTTAGAGTGAAATGGGATGATGTTACATAACATGTAAGGGAGTTGGTATGCACGGATTTAAAAAAAAAATAGAAAAATACATAAAACATCATTAGAGTGCATCTGAATTGGGGAAATTGAAAGAGATGATAATTAAAATTAATCCATTTAATCATAGTGGGAATAATAGGACTTCTTAAATTTTTTTATTCTTTACATGCAAAGAGCTAAAATCTGCTACATGAATGCCAGCTGATGCAATGTGGTGGCGTGCAGCTTCTATTTTAAAATAGTTGAGACACACACAGATGGTATAGAGATTGGGGTGCTAATGATGACCTAAAATTTTAAAATTATTGTCTAAGTATACCTCCTTGTGCAGTCATCCTGTTTTATTTCATAAACTAAGCAGACCTCGGCCAGATCAATAGTTAGGTGGCAGTCCTCTAAGAAACACCTAGGTATTGTAGGAATTTTAATGGCTGATTGAAGAGGTGTCACTCATCCCATGAGTAATTTCCCTTGTGATTTGCCAATGTCACGTAGGGAGGAGGATGTTTATGGATGGTGCTCAGCATTTGAAGATGTTAAAAAGCAACATAGCCTGGCACCCTATCAATGCCTAGCATGTCGCCTGAAAATGTCAAGGTCAAGGCAGGCGGCAAAAGGAGAGCAGATTCTCCCTGCAGTGATAACTAAGATTACCGCAAATTCACCAATCAGTCACAAACTGTGCTTCTGATCCCCCACACTGTTTATCAAGAAGCTACACAGCCCCCTTATTGCATTTCAGTGTCAGAACCTCAATCAGCCACTAGGGTCAGTAAAGGGACAAATTATTAAAACTCTATTTCCTTTACCAAACAGGTTGTCCTAATCCCCAAATGGTCAGCCACATTACTAGACCAATGTAAGTTTGGATCTTACCCAAAATACCTCACTACCAGCCAATACTTTATTATTGTAATTTTGTAATATTGATATTAAATCCTATTCTAAAAGGTCTCCCATAATCCAGACGGTATCAAACAAGCCAAGTTCCTATTTCGTTAATTACATTTTGCTGACTTAAAATTCATACTGTAGCTTCACTTCACTTTGTTTTGGGGATTTGATCCTTTTTAGTTTTGTTAAGTCAAGCTAAATATCTCAACAAAACATTTTGACTTTATCTGAAAAAACAATCGTATTTACCAAATTTAACCCCACTTTGTGAACAGATCTGGTTGACCAAAATTGCATTTTTCAGTGAATAAACTCTCAGCTCTACTCTTACTGTTTAGAGGCCTGAATTGAGAGCTTTTCTTCATGGTTCTGGCCTGTTGCAATTTGCATACTCTCCATGGTGCAAGATTATACAGACTATAAATATGCATTGATTCTCTGGCTTCCTAGCAAAAACAATTGGCACTATGGAATTCTGATTCAGTACATTTGTGGGTGCTATGAAGAGCTACTTGATAAACAGGATTTTAAAAAAAAATTCTCTATGAAATTTTTCATTATAGCTTTTCCCATTATTCCCTGCGGGGAGGAATTCCTCAAAACTTTTCTATCAGCTACAGATCTACCCATTAAATGGGGGAGGGATAAGTTCTTGAAAATTTTCCTAAAATGTCTATTTTTCTTTGTAAGGAACAATAGTATCTGAGTATGTCTATTGACTTGCATATATCTGTATAATTACATTATTATAATATCTAATTATATAGATGTGCACTATGCATGTGCATAATTTTACTCACATGTGTTGTAATATGTGGAAGTATGGGCCTTAAACTGGAAGTATTTTCTTTAATATATCAACATACCCACATAAAAATATATGCAGGCTTTCACAGAACTTGATTCCTTGCTTTGTCATTCTTGTTTCCCAAAGACTATGCTAGACTGGAACCCTCGGCATACAACGATTATAAAGTCAGATTTTTAAAGATAATTATTTAGGTGACTGAATAATCCACAACTAGTAAATATAACTACAATGTGAGTAATCTCATTGAACTCAGTAGCTGTTGGGCATTCCACATTCTTGAAAAGCAGGCTACTTATTTGTGTGTCTAAACATAGACTTTGAAGGAACTTGACTAACATCTTCTACATTAATGGTTTAAAACTCCTAGAAAGAGTACTGTTGCAATGTTTGGGGCCATTGGAAAGGTTATCTCTTTAAATAGGGAACATCCTCACTTTTCCTGTCTATCACAGTTAAATTACATATTGAATTGCCATAATATACATTCCTTTGGATTTCTCAGGAAAAACAAGAATACAATCAGTTAAACCATCTACAACCATCACACTTAATTTATTTCTCCACTCCCCCCCAAAATATGTAGAAATGTTGCCAAAAATGCTGAACATATATTATGTTAATAATAATAGCTATGACATTTACGGTATTATTTTTTTCCATGGTAACACTTTACCTCACTATAAATCTTGTTTTCAAAAGGTTAACAATAGGGATGGATAGATGGATAGATTTGCAGACACTGAGATATCTGCAAAAATGAGTTATCAATGATAGTCAAGGTAGAATCTGTTATTCCTATTATCGCAGTCCTTCCAGAACAGATGCTTGTTATCCACTTTCATAGCATTTCTAAACTAAAAAAAAAAAGAGGGCAAGAAATATGATGAGAGAATTCAAAAGGGCTGTGGGAGAGGAGAAAAGGAGAAAGCATGGAAAAATCTGATGGTGCCAGATATGCAGATAAATACCCAGCACTGAAAGTATTGCATCTGATTCTATGCTTGCACCTGTATTATTCAAAAAATAATTACATCAAAGTAAACAGAGTGAAATGCCAGTGGTCCTAAATCCAGTGTGAGAGGAGAAACAGGCCCAGTAGCCCTGGTTCAGGTAAACAACTTGATTTAAATAAAATTATAAAAACAAGCTATAGTTCCTGAACAACTCTTGGAATTCACCATTGGGTCAAGTGAATATTACTAAGATGTTAAAAAAGCAGTTGGAATGTGTCCTGTGATAACATGGGGTGCTCCTTCTTTGGGGGAATGTGCTGTAATGCAACTGTTTCAGTTCCTCCAAGTTCAGGAATGTTGAACAATTACTGATGCATAATTGACATTGTATACTTGTTTCTCAATTATGTATCTGCCAGCATTGATTGCAGATGTCTGACATGCATACTAACTACTTCTTGCTGGAGAAACTGGAAAAATTTTACATCAGAAAATTTAAATCCATCACAATTGAAACACATTTTGACTTCTCATAGAATTTTGTCTCAGAGAAAAAGAGTTCTGACAACGTTGAATGTCCCATTTTGACACTTTGGGAATGAATTTTCAATGGTCCTCCTTAAATGACACTTCATTTAAAAATTGTTTGCATTATGTATTATAAAACTTAAAAATATTTCAAAACTCAAATGGAGTCACAATTTAAAATAAAACATTTTGGTGTCCAAAATTAAATATTTTAATTGCTCTGAAATGTGGCTTGTTTGTTTGGAGATGCTGGGGTTTTTTAATTTGTTTGGTTGTATTTTTGTTGCACAGAAAATTTCAAATTCTAGGAGGAGTTGTTCTGAATCCAAACAAAACCAGATTTTGAAATCTTTGCAAACCGGAATTTTTGTTCTCTGCTCAGCCTTAATCATCCAGTATTCTGATTGATACTAACCTTGGAACTCACAATCTATATTGCCCATATAATATGTCCATTCTTTACCCACCCTCTAACCCAATAACTTATATGCAGTTATCAAAGGAATTTGCCTCAGTGAAGCAGACAGGGAATGAAGTGTTCCTCAAGAGGGAACAGTGGGAAGATTCTCATAATGGACAAGACAGCACCCTATGTTTAAAGACTCTGCTGAATATTCTTTGCTTAATGGAACTCCCACTGGGAGGACAACCTTAATGTTCAAGTCCACCAGGAGAAAAGTAGTACCAACTGAGATATCACACCCTATAAACAAAAGATGATACAAGCAACAGACCAGGAAGACATCAGGAGTCATTATTGCCAGGAGGTCAAAAACAAACTGGAAAGATTAATTGTTTAGGAACATCTCTGTTTTATTTTTCAGTAAGCAATACCTCTTTGTAATGAGATGCTTTGTGACTTATACTACTTTTCTGAGCTCCCTGTAAAACAGAATAAACTGGCATTGATATCCTATATCGGATTAATGTAAATTTTGGAATTGATACAGTTGCTGCAATATCTGTAACTTCTGAAGTGATGGGCAAGAGAAAAATCGTTGTTTTGGATACCTGTGAGCCACTGTAAAGCACAAGGGAACTTTTTTGCTGTTACCATTCTTTATTATAGAGAGAAATGGCTGTTCAATAATTGAAAAGTTATTTTAACACAACTAAGGGTACGTCTTCACTGAAGGCAGCAAATTCACTGCCTTCAAATCGAATTATCCGGATTGATTGAGTGGTCAGTAAAGATGTGCTCAATCAATCTGGAAGTCAACCTAATATAATCACCCCCTCATGTGGCATAGTGTTGTGTCAATGGGGACACATTTCCTGTTGATCCATTGCAGTGAAGGTGGCAAATAGAAGTAAGTCTTCCCTCCCACCCCAGCTGAGGAAAAGTCCCTCTATTTCTGCTGATTCCATCTACTGACCTTGTCTTAAAACATCACCTCTTCTCTCTTCCGCTGTGAAGAACTTTGCCTCCAGAAGTGCCAACTGTATGTGTTAAGAAAATGACTAACATTCTGATAACAGAAGTAGCAGAGATTCTGGTGTCTTACTGCAGGAAAGAGTAGCTATGGAGGCTCCTCCAATGTAAATAAAGAACGTTCCTTCAGTATTTTTAAATAGTAGGGAACAAATCAGAGCAGCATGGTCCCCTGAGACTTTCTCAATGCTCAACCCAACTAAATAGGCCCCACACATGTTTCATCAGACAATTATTCACAAAACATTTTTAAGCAGATGCCCACAAAATGAATTATGTGCTACCTGCCAAAACTATTTCTGGTAGGCTGTTTAGCAGGTAAATAGAAAGAGAGGTTGAAGACATGAATAAAACATTAATAGAACTGCTTGAGGCACTTCGTTCCTCACATAGATTCAAAATCACCATTCAAATCTATGTAAGAACAGCAAGTGAAGGCCAATATTGTAAGAAAATACATTGAAGAGAGCCAATGGGGAGGGAAAGTTTCTCAACGGTTCTTGTGTTAGTAATAGCACTGTCGTACCTAGAGTAACTTGTCTTGCCTCAGAAAGTAAGGGGAGACTATGTCCATTAATGCTTACAGTAGATCACTGAGAATCAGAACTTGTGGGTTACAGTCCCAGCTCTGCAAATCACTTTGAATTCCTCTAATTAATTAAAGGAGCTAGTACTCAACACCTTGGAAAATTAAGTCACTAATTAAGGTGTCCAAATACGAAATTAGCTGCTTTACTCTGGGCACTTATAGTGAAATATTTTTATTTTTAAGCGCTCTGTATATTGTCTGGAATTGAGCATGATAATTACTGATGGCAGAGAGAGATTGTGTGGGATGTTGCAGATAAATGTTGAAAAATATATTTTGTGATAATTAAAGTATAGGAGCTACATGATACAAGGGCTGAACAATTGCTATTATTAGCATATCTAATTTGATAAGTTTTCAAGATAGTTTTAAAGAACTAAAATTTCTACTAGCCTGGTGCGTCAAAAATTATAGAAACACAGCCTAATACTTATTTGTGTAATGGTTATCACTGTGTATTGTATCTGAGTACAATAGGAAAAGATTATTTAAAAAAAAAAATAGAAAGGTAACTAGATAAATAACGAACCAAATTTATTCAGGATGCATTGAAAGCATCAGAGATTAATTATTCCCAGTCCAAAGTCCCATTTCCTTGCAATAGTTTTCAGCTATTCAGTGGAACTACTGTTGCTATTAATTCAAACATGATTATATAGAATTGGGATGTCCAATGGTAGCGTTTGAGGCTCAGAAATGACAACATTCTATTTTCTACAAGGATCTGTAATATAGAGAACATCAGCTTTGACTTTTGTTATACAATATGCTAAAATAAATTTGCAAACTCTTCCAAATCCCTCCTGTCTTTGTTTGGTACTGTATATGCAAAAGAAGCATGTTGAGGGGATTAAAAATCTGTGAGAGAATTACCATTTTAATGCATTTGACTCCACCAAGGAGGGACAATAGAAGGGTGTTCAGCCTCAGTAAATCCAATCTAATGTAAGTAAATAGTTGAGACAAGTTAGTTCTATCCAGTTCTTTTTATAAGGAAATAACAAAGGGACTTGGGTTAGTAAGGTCAAATTTAGCTTAATAGCAGGAGACCTGACACAAATACCAATAGTGGTATTTGTCTTATTATTTTTAGCAAAAGCTTTATTTTTAAAAAAAAAAAATTTGGTAGAACAAAATATATGATCTACCATGATATCTTTAACACCAATTGCACTGTGTGTTACTGGTTTCTCTTCCAAAGATCCCTATTAAGAGGCTGCAGGAGATCAGAATACACTAAATTGGTAAATAGAATAGAACACCGTCATTTGTACTGTTAGAGAATAACAAAAATAAATCTCCCCATTATAGAGTCCAGTCCAGCAAACGACTTGATAAGCAATTTTACCCCTCTGAAGAGTCCCATTAAATTCACTTGGACTAGTCACACTGTAAAATTACTAAAAGTTTGTTTACATGGTGTATTAGTGTATGGCAAGCCAGGGTGTAACTCTACAGCATACTAGTTTGCATTAACTCACTGTGCAAACCCTTTCAGCATACTGAAAATTTTGTATTGTGCTTTGATGTAATGCTGTTTGAAACCTAGGATGTAAACATGCCCTCACATGCACAGAGGTTTGCAAGACTGGGGTCCCAAAGCAGGAAGCCAATATAGCTGTAATAAAAGAGCTAGGAGACATATTCCTACCCAGAGAGTTAGGTCTGAAATAAGCACAAATCCTCCCAGCTACATAGTCATAAGTGTGTTGATGCTTGAATGTTCTTACAGACAAGAATAGCTCATCAGCATTGTGTGCTAGTATTCCCTCCGCTTCACGTTAGAGAATAAAAGCCTGGTACGGCACAGATTAAATAGTAGTGCACTCGGCAACATCCTTGGCACATGGGTGTTCATATGGTAAAGATGTGTGGATCTTAAGTACATTTGAAGAGGAGACAAGAGCTTAGTGATAATGAAAGCAGTGCAAAGGTGAGAGATCCATGAACGAACAAGTGTGTTTGTTCCGGTATAGCTGAGACATAATACCGTAGACCAGACATCATCAGTTATCAATAGACCTGTAATACATGGACAAAGAGGTCCACCTCATGGCTCAGATTACCGGAGTCTGGTCTTATGAGTATGTATTTTTGTCACATACAGCATCTTTATCTGTATCCTGTCTTTGAATGTGTGACCATACAGAGGTCAGGGAGGTTCACAGTGCATGGAAAGAAGGAAATAGAGGCTTAAAAAACAAAACAAAACAAAAAACAAACCCTGCATATTAGCAAAAACCAAGAGCAGAGTTTTTGTTGTCCATGTTAAAAATATTAACATATCACCAAAAATGGCTTGTGACATTTTTAGAGTAAAAATGGAATGATGTCATTGTGCCATGGCAATCCAATAGTTCTGTTAGCTATTGTGTGTGCTGGGGGCTCTCCACAGAGTTATGAGGGGAGCTTTTCTTCTGTGATGTATCACTGTCTTCTGATTTCTTTTCCTTTTACTCACTGAAATCAGATTATTTTATAAGAGTATTTTCAGTAAGCCTCAGTGCAATCGTTACGACGAGTTCGAAAGGGTTAGCCATATTAGTCTAGTTCAGCAAAACAAACAAGGAGTCTTGTGGTACTTTTAAAGACTAACAAATTTATTTATCGCATGAGCTTTCGTGGGAGAAAATCCCATGTCAGATGTTTGAAGATGGAGAATTTACAGAATGGGAGAAAAAAATAAATGCAGGGAAGTGTAAATCATAGGATCAGGTCAGACTATTTCAGCAAATCAAAGCAGTTATTTAGATTAAATCATTATGCATCACTTTTCCAAATACTCTGTGCTACTCACAATATTACTGCCTACTGAATTTACACCCAACCCAGCTCTGGCAGAAGTCAATAGGAATGTATTCCAGGGTTAGAACATGCTTAAGTGTGTTGCTAAGTCAGGGTCCTGGCGTTCAGCACCTTGAAGAATCAACTTCTAATGGCCAACTTCTTCAGATACAGGAGTCACTCGGATATTATGCTGATTGATGGAAGCCAGATTGATAAGAACGCCTTTGGGGCCTAATCCTTTGCTGATGTGAATGGGTTAAGTTCCAATTATGTTTCTTCCATTTACACCAGAAGAGAATTTGGCCTCGGCCAGCTGAGGACTCTTTCACATATAAGTAATGGTTCATTTCCCAAAAGGTTAGCACTAGCTGACTTAGTGAGGTAACAGGCAATGTGGCCTAGTAGATAGACCATTAGTCTGGGAGTCAGGACCTCTGTTCTCTTTGGGTATGTCTACACTAGCAATTTAGGTTGACTTAAGGATCCTTAAGTCGACCTAAATTACTCCCTGTCTACACCAGACTTCCATTAAGTTAACTTAAGAAATTCCTTAAGTCAACTTAATGAAAGCTTAAATTAACCCAATAAGAACCACCCATTAGGTCGACTTAAGCCTTAAGTCAACTTAAGGATGGTGTGGATGGGGAGTAACCCTTAAGTCGACTTAAGGGTGGTTAGATTGACTTAACAAAGTGGACTAAGTCGACTTAACTTTAAGTCGACTTAGTCCACTTTAAGTCAACTTAATAAGTCCACTTTAAGTCGACTTAAAGCCGACCTTATTAAGTCAACTTAACAAAGTCAACTTAACTTTATCTAGTGTAGACGTAGCCTTTGTAGTGCCACTGAGAACTTGGGTAGTCTCTGCACTTCTGCTTCCTCTTTGTCCCGTCTGTTGAGACTGTCAGCTCTTTAATGCAGAAACTGGTTATACACACCTAATGGAATCTTAGGGTGTCTACATATTGCTCTACTACTAATAAAGCGTTGTTACTTGGGTGCTGAAAGCATAAAGGCCTGCTGGCCAAAATTCTGCAGCAGGGTCTGCTTTAGGTTGTTGCCCAGTGGTGCTGGATCCTGCATCAACATTTCATGTTGGCATTGGCATGATGTGGCTAATGATTAGAATGGATGATATGATGCTTATTTAATTATTTAATGTAATGAAAAAAGTATGCTTAGTGCAACTTTTAAAAGGCTTCTGTCCCTCACTTTTCCCATGTATTTTAAGCTGCTGCACTTTGTTAGTCTATAATAGAAATGATAGTATAAAATAACCCTAATTCATCAGTAGTCCCACTGAAGTCAATGTACGTACTCATGTGAGTAAGGCTTAATAAAGTAAATTAGAGTAACAGATTCAGGCCAAAAGCTGAATTGATGCAGCCACCAAAGTGACTTTTAATATAGGAGCATTCATGGCATAGATTTTCAGTGCTGTCAGACAGTCTGAGCTGGAAGGGTACCTTCAAAAAAACAAAAACAAAACAAAAAACCTCTTCTGAAATTATCCTAGAGATTTGAATAGAGGGTGAACTAGAAAGACTCCATAGAAATGCCATAAGGGTAACACTGAACAGCTATGGACTGTAAGCTATAGAAGAAGGCCACTCAGATACTGTGGTAGGCAGGACCATGGAAAAGCTTAATAGTGATCAACAATAAAACAAAGAACAGTTATAGTTTTCTATTAAACCTTATGGTACTTTCCTTTCAGGAGCAAGACACCATCAAATTAGTTGGTAGCTATGTTCTAGTGAGCTCTTGCTCATAACAAAGGGAGCTTAAAGGTATATTGCCACGTACTCTATGTGTATTGTATGAATAGAGGGTTTATTCATACTTGCAGCTTGGCACCTTTTTATTAGCACTAAATTCACTTTAAAATAAAATAAAATAAATTGGAACAAGACCACAGATAACCCTGAAAGTCAGAAGTGTACTAGCTAAATGATTCGGGATGCACAAAAAAGGCCAGAACCACTTCAAAGTCATGAGATAAAGTATTGTAATGCAGATTACATTGATTTGGTGACCAGTTACTGACAGCTAACAGGAAAGTTTTAATGATTCTCTACAGTAGCTAATGAACAGAAGTCCCAAGCAAAAGTTAAGTAAAAAGTCATGCAAAAGACTCAAGGTCTTGGGAGCAAAGGGAGAGAGAAAAGGGCTTTAATGCTCTGATCAGATTTATAAAGCAAGAAGCAATTTTCTGTAAGATTCACATTTAATAACATTGGGTATGTCTACACGTGCACTGAGGTTGACTTAAGGATGCTTAAGCTGACCTACAGAATGCTGCATCCACACTGGGCGCTTTATTAAGTCGACTTAAGTGCTTCCTTAAGTCGACTTAACTTCCCCTCTTTAGGTTGACTTAAGGCTTAAGTCAACTTATTAAGTTGACTTAAAGCCAGTTCGAACTAACTTTTTCTAGTTCGAATTAAGCTAATTGGAACTAACTAAAATTAGTTCGAATTAGTTAGTTCAAACTAACTAATTCGAACTAATTTTAGCAAGTGTAGACATAGCCTAGGAGCTGGGGCTTTAAAGAAATCAATAATTATCTTGCAACTCATGACCAAATCGTGAGAGTTAGCAATATTGAGTCTACCACAGCCATCATACAGCAAAATTGTATCAAGTCACTGTGGCCACGAGGGAGGAGTGCTAGATTTACTTACAAATAATGAAGCATTCAAAACAGTACAAACAAGTGGTCATCTGCCACTATGATCCTCAATCTCTTGTTGTAGACTTAGCTTACAGGAGTAGGAGAAGAGTAGACAAGCTTCTACAACATATTGTAAGGACCAAAGCCATAACAGAACTATAGAAGACACATTGTCCAGTTCCATAATTCCAAAGAGTGTTTATTTATAAATATATAAAGTGATTGCCACCCCAAAAGAATAACTTTCACAAGCCAATAAAGGTATGTATACATGATGTGTCTTCATTTACATTCACTTGCAGGCTCTTCCAGCATGAGTGGAATAATTCTAGCTTGCAATTCAATTCAGTATGGTAATGGCATTTAGGGCACAATATTTACCAGAACTGTTGGCCCATTCTGGGCTCAATCTGCAAAAGCATCCCTGCAATTTCCACACAATCAAGTTGCTGGTACATGCAAACTGCAGTGTATACACACAACCTCTGATTCGCATGTATCTATATGCTTGTAGGGTTATACACATACTGGTTTGCGTGCAAGAACATACTCTTTAAAATCTGGCGCTATGTAGAGGACAAATTGAATTATTTAGCGGCCAACATTTCTGACATTATACCATCACACCATTATAACTGTTTCTGAATATTTATCCCAGCTTCTAAGTCTATTGCATCCAAGGACTGAACTGTGTTCTGCAACTTACCTATAATTCCCTTGGGTATGTGAAAGAGAGGCACTTGTATAAGCTAAGGTTTCTTTGCTCTTCTTCATGCCACAGACGGAAAGCTTAGAACATGCAATGTTAATGCTTGCCTTTAAAAGTCTCTTTCTGTTATTGAAGGAGAACTGAGGAACAAGTGTGTGGTTTGTCTAAGGTTGCACAGGAAGTCCGTGGCAGCGCAGGGAATTAAAGCCAAAGGTGGAGCACTTCTCACTGAACCATTCTTCCTCTCCACTGGCATTCCACATTCAAGTGCTACTACCTGGGAAAAAATACTGATAGGAGAAATTACACTTTCTAGTTCAATGCTTCAACAAACAAAGTGTAACGATGGAAAAAAAAGGGGAGTGAGGGGAGGAAAAAAACCAACCCAGTCTTCCACCACAAATCTTCCTGTGAAATCCTGGTGGCACTTTGAAATTGCTCCTAAATCGGATGAAAACACGAGCCCTTTTTCTTTCCAGTCTCTGATCCTGAAGCAGAAAGTATAGCTCGCTGGGACTGTAATTACTACCACAGATTTAAGCTGTCCGCTTCCTAGCATTATTCCAAGGCAGTTTTATTGCAACTTGAGATATCATTATGAGCTGTCATGCAAGCCTCAGTTCCAGAAATGAAGACGGAATGACATTCCTAAAGCTAAACTGTCACTTGGAGGAGGCCATAGTTCTCAATGCTCAAGGTATCACCACTTCACAAGGGGATGAGTGGTATCTACTGCCACCGTGGCTGTGAAGTTCGTTGTGTCATAAGTGTTGAGAGATGCCATGTTTCTGATTGGTTGATGATAAGCGGCAAGGTGGGGTATAGCACTGATTTGTTGATCCTGGTGAAATTGCGTAGCTGTTAGCAGAAGGAATGATTATGATTTCCAACTATGTACGACTAGCAAGTGTACAAAGAGGTCATATAAGAAACAAGAGGAGGTGTTTCATTTTAGGCAGTCTACATTGCCTGCTTCACTTTAGGCAGCCTGCAGACCAATTTGCAGTGGGATTGCCGCTCTGGTATACAACCCTACGTTAGCTTTACCTGCACTAACATTGTGTAAAAAAATCCAAAAGCTGTGGACAAGCTTTCATGGGCTTCAGTACAGGTGGTTCAAGAATGCTGGAGAACTTTTCATGCTGCCAGCCCGTACGGAAGCCCTGCCACCACATCTATGTTGTTGTTGTTTTAGCAATGTGAGCATGACTAAAACTACCAGATTGCAGTACAGACACAGCCAGAGATATCAGGTAGTAAAGGTCAGAGCCTGGTTTCATAGGCTATGTCTACACTTGCTAAAATTAGTTCGAATTAGTTAGTTCAAACTAACTAATTCGAACTAATTTTAGTTAGTTCGAATTAGCTTAATTCGAACTAGCATGGCCACACTGGAATGTTAGTTCGAACTAAGCAAGCACTTGTTAGTTCGAATTAGCGATCCCCATTCATTTCAATGGCTTCTTAGTTCGAACTAAGAAATGAGTTCGAATTAACATGGCCACAATGGTTAATTCGAACTAGTTAGTTCAAATTAACCCCTTAGTTTGAATACCCTATTCAAACTTATTTGTTCGAATTAAGGAAGCCCTTAATTCGAACTAACTAATGCCTAGTGTAGCCATGGCTTTAGTTAGTTCGAATTAAGCCGCCTTAATTCGAACTAACTTGCCAGTGTAGACATAGCCATAGATGTGAATAGGACGTTTACCATTAATATCAATAGAAGCAGTGTCTGTCCTTTAGTGAACCAATTTTCTACTTCAGTGTTTGATTCTGCAACTCTCCATGTCATTGAGAAATAGATATGTAGACACCCTTGGCCACCTCCCTTTTTTGTGTTCTGTATACCCACAGGGGGAGCGGCCCTTGAATGAATTTCTCCTCAACAGACACAAGCACCTGCCTCTCCATCTTACAAATGGCATGCATCTACTGGCCAAAATCCCTCCATGGTGGGATTGTAGTAAACTGTGGTTTTGGGGTTGTAATATAGTTACAGTAGAGCTGTGGTCTATGGATTTGTACTCATCCACAAGCTCTTCTCTTGGGCTTTGAGTGAGTGACGAGTGTTTCCTGCTAAGTGCAGACCATATTCCTTTTCTCCTTTGAAAATGGTGTTGGAGAGAAGAGAGCCAAATTGCTGAATTTGCAAGAGTTATACAGAGATTCTGAAGAGCGGATAACAAGGCTTGACAGTCGTGTCGTAATTGTTAGCAATAGTATTCAAATATGCCAACAGATTAACACTGCCTTGCTGCTTCTCTGGACAGTTAGGAGGAATTTGCTATTTATAACAGGCTGGTAACAAAAAAAGTGTGTGTGTAGGGGGGGGCATTGCTCACAGGAGGAAATGCAAAGCAATGTGTCATATTATATTTAGCTATATAATATATCTGATTTATACAAACAGCAGAAATAGCAAATATTTTTTTAGTGCCATCGCATGTGATATTTCATGTTAAGAACACAGTGCAATAGCACTGAATTAATACTTGTTATTTCTGCTATTCATACAAACAAATACATTCAATAATGAAATACATTCTGTGGCTAAATACACAGTAAACTCAAGGGGCATGGTGAAAAGGTTTTTAGTTAGCATGTATGGGGAAATGTATTGCCAGTCTGGTTACGACGTCTGCCCAAGGAAATGGCTTGTTAAAGAAAAATGATACTTGTCTTTCTGCCAAAGTTTTGAGACGCTTAAACAGAAATTAATATCTGCAAGAAATCTTGGCACATTTTGAGAGATTATCTGTATGTGTCTAGTAATGCTGCTGCGGTTTCTTTTTTACACAGAAGTTCATAAAGAAAAAGTACTGTAGAAAGACATATTTCACTATACAAATCAGTTTTGCTCTACAAAGGGGCACGCAAATGATGATGATGCTTTGACACAATTACCTTTGAATTTTGTTATTGTGAAGTTCAAATTTATGCTAATCAGAGTTATTCCCAGCAAACCAGATCTGATATGTACTATAGAGGAACAAAGATAGATCATAAAGTGTCAAGAATTCTCCAGCACCCGCACACAGGTTGACGTTAAATAAAAGATGTACCTGATAACTCAAAATCCTTCCTCCAGCATAAGTGCAAGGAGACAAGTCAACATACTTTTCTCACTTGGGGAATATAAATTCTCTCTCCAAAATGTGTCCTGGAGAAATGTATTGGTCTGATGAAAAAACTCCAAATGGGATGCCTTGCATATGGTGTCCAAATACTAGTAAGGAGATTAAAAATATCAAGCATACAAATGTGTACCAGGGAAAGCTGGATTGGCATACCTATTTGCTCCCTTCTGCATTCTGTTCATCGGAAATAATATTCTTTGGCAAAAAAATTCCTATTATAGATCTCTGTGAGCAGCTATTTCCCACTGTTTAGCAGAGATGGCATCTCTCATCCAGCCATTTTCATCATGCTGTTTTGAAGATTAAAGACATCGTCGTAATCATACACCTGAAGAAACCTCATAGATCTTCATATCAAAATTTTTATGATTTTCCCTAAAAATAACACTTAAATGGAATATTATTCCTAGTGGTATTTATGCTTGCAAATCAGATGGATCAATCTTAGCTGCCAGAACAACAGAAATATATTTATATTTTCCAAGTCTATACCCTTTTAATGCACAAAATATTTCCGATTGATTGAGATCTATGTTGTAACAAGATCATCTGAGTTTTACATAAATGTATACACAACTTAATGCCTACTGGGTGGATTCATTTACCACAATTTTGCTGTCACACAATAGTTTCGGGTCTGTCCATTAAGAACCCTGTGCAACTGCACACTGGACGTTTTCAAAAGCTCAAGTACTATGTGAACTGTTACCTATAAACCACTAAAGGCCTGATCCAAAGCCCACTGAAGACAATGGAAAGATTCCTATTGATTCCAGTGGCCGTGAGTGTCCATACATAACTTTTTAAATTCCCAAATTTTAAATCACAATACATAGCCAACCTGCTGTTGATATAAAGAACTGTAAAAGAGGACACCTGGCTGGGTACACCTGGGAGTATTTAAAATCTTTTCTTATCTTGACAGCTACAAATAGCCAATTCTTTGATAAAGGATTTACTTTTAATACGGCTTGGTCTCACATGACCTTCTCATAAACAAACTACAGGGATATAGCCTAAATGAATCAATAATAAGCTGGGTGTACAATTGATTGGGAAACCATACTCAGAGCAGTTATCAATGGCTTACTGTCCAATTGGAAGGGTGTATCAAGTGGGCCCTGCAGGAATATTTCCTGGGTCCAGTTCTAGTCAATATCTTCATAAATGATGTGAATAATTGCAGAGAGACTACACTTAAAAAGTCTGCAGGTGATACTAAGCTAGAAGACATTGCAAGTGCTTTGGAGGACAAGATTAGAATTCAAAATTACCTTGGCAAACTGGAGAAATGCTCTGAAATAAATAGGCTGAAATTCAATAAGGACAAAAGCAAAGTACTATGCTGAGGAAGGAATATTCAATTTCACAAATACACAATAGGAAATGACTGCCTAAGAGGGAATACTGCAGAAAAGTATTGGAGAGTTAGAGTAGATCACAAATTAATGAGTCAGCAATGTAATACCCGTGCAAAAAGGTGATTAGCAGGAGTGTTGTAAGCAAGACTCAAAAGCAGTTCTTCCACTAATAAGACATCAGATGGAATACTATATCCAGTTCTGGGCACCACACTTTAGGAAAGGTATGGAAAAATTACAGAAAGTCCAGAGGAGAGCAACACAAATGATTAAAAGTCTGACCTGTGAGAAAAGTTTGAAAAAACTGGGTTTATTTAATCTGGAGAAGACGAGACTGAAGGAGGACATAACAATCTTCAAAAGGCCTGTTATAAGGAGAGTGATGAATTGTTCTTCTTATCCACTGACGACAGAACAAGAAGTAATGGGCATAAATTGCAGCAAAGGAGATTTACATTAGACATTAGGAAAAAATCCTAATTGTAAGGTAGTTATGCACTGAAACAAATTATCTAGGGAGGTTGTGGAATCTCCACCTTTGGAGGTTATTAAGATCAGGTTAGAAAAATACCTGTCAAGAATGGTCTAGATAAGATAATACTTAATCTTTCTTCAGCTCTGGGGACTGAACCAGATGATTTACTGAGGTCCCTTCCATTCTTACATTTCTATGGTTTCTATATATCGCACTGTTTACAGTAAATCTGTGGTGTTCTTGGATTTCAAGATCTAGACTCCTAAAGCTCTTTTTATTTACCATATTATAAGCGACAAATTGGATAATTTGATGTCATGTTGCTTATTACTGAAATGTGATGCCTAAGGCCACTAATATTTGATGATAGATCATGGACAGGGAAACACCCAGCAATGCTTAAACCACCCTACCCCCACCGCAAAAAAAAAAAAAAATTAAAAAAAATTACTGCTCTGCTTTCAAGGCAGCTAGACGAGAATCAGGCTTCTCTTATTTTTTATTTAACTCCAGGAGTAGGTAACACATTTGATTTATTAAGCAATGTCAGACTTACTTAGAAAAAAGCTTGGGAGTCACAAGTAGGTATGCAATGGCTCCAATGAATATAGCATTTGAAAACTTTGGTTTACAATTGTAAGAAGATGAGGGGAAATTTAAGTCATAAAGATAACAACCAATGGTGCGAACTAAGAATCCAACTCACAGTACTAGAAGCCATGTGTGCTAAGATATTGAATTAAGGATCTGGAAATAACCCAAGATCAGGAAATATTAGGTTGCTGGGGCTCCTGAAGTCAGAGAGCCAAGATATTCTTTATTCAGTGGACTATTCAGTTGACTATAAAAAGTATCATAAATGAGTAATTTAATTTTTCAACTATGTACATATTACTGTACATTCTGATTCATACCACACCCATGGGAAGGTCATTCAGACAACACCTTATTGCAACTCTTGGTCTGAAAAACAAACATTTCAAATACTACCACTTTGGTTTTTATTGCACATTCCAGCTGTAGATTTAAAAGGGCTGAAGAGTATGAAGCAATTATTAGCCCTCTTTTACAGATGGGAAACGGAGCCACCATTATTGCAACACAGAAGAGAAACATTCTGGTTCATGGCTAGCTGAAAAGTCATGTGACTATTTAGTAAAATTTTATTACATGCTCCTCAGAGGCGAACAAGAATAAGGCCTAGAACAACATTAACTAATCAGAGTACATTGAACTTCTCCAAACTATTATTCGTCTTTCAGGTAATCATACTGTATATACAAATTTCTGCTTCCCAACTGGCTCATCAAAGATGAATAATAGATTTTAGGGATCTACGAAATTCATTTAAAGGGAGACAATATCGTATTTTTGTCTACAATGGATAGATTTCACTGAAGACATTCAGAATACACATAGCATTACAAAATTGGTGGCCAGAATCACCAAGTGTTATTGTTAGGCATAGTCATCCAAGTTCTTTCCTTAGCATATTAGACAATGTTCAATCTTGGGAAGATATACTGAGATATTATTTTTTGTTGTGCAAGGTTCTGTGTATGGGTTTTGGGAGAGAGAGCTGTGTAAGCAACTGAAGAGTTACCAGTCAGACTTAGTCTCTGATTAGAGTTAATTCTTGAGGCAAAAGTCACTGTCTGGGAACCTGGCATTGGCAGCAGTCTGAGATTCCTAAAATAAGGGATTCTGCCCCATGCCGTTTGTGATCGGGTCTGTTCCAGGACTGGTGCCTATATATATATATAGAAAAGCAAGTACCCTTAAGGGTGTTTTTCACTGATTTCTCCTTCATTGGAAAGTTGACCTTCAATGCCACAGGCATCTGCTATCACTCAACAAAAGCGCAATGCTGGTGTCAAAAGAAGAGGCAACAGTATTCTGACTTAGTGATTTCTTGAATATGAAGATTTATTTTTGGTTATTTCTTTTCCTGTTGCACAAATGTGGTTGGATGTCATTTTCAGATCAAATATCTACCATATTTTACGTGAGGCTGGAAAATACCTTGTTTTTCTTGCTAGGATAAAGATAAAGGGTGAAGACCAGACTTACAATGTCGCTATTTTCCCCATGGATGCTGCAGCTATTCTAGATAAGAACATTATTACCACTATGTTGGATAGCTTTTATATGATGATATAAATATGTCAATTAGTATTTCAATTAGCATCTGTGACTAATCTTGCCCACACTGGGAAGTTACAGTATGTGAGTTTCTTACCAGACGGTATGTTTTTGTTACTTTATTATTCAACTATAATGCCACTTGACAACTTCAATAGCAGGGGCTAGGACAGAAAATTACAGGGTTTCTTTTTAATGGAAAATAAAAGATTGGTTGAAGCATCACAGTGGAAGACTAGGTTTTAATTCCCCTGTATTATAGAATTCTACATTCCACTGCACATTATTCATCAACTCATACAGACTTCCTTGAAGTACTTTAGTACTCCAAAGTTCCTTGGAACTTTGTCCCGGATTTTGTGATATCTATAGTTTTAGATTCATACTATATTGCTTTACTGATGCTGTCCCTGCCTGAAAGTTGAATAAAAGTAAAGGACCTGATTTCCATTTACATTAAAGTCCCATTACATCACTTTAATCGCATTAGCTACACTCACTATAAGTCTTCTACAAAAATCGAGGACAAATATTTTTAAATGACATTAGTGTATGATAAATCACAGCTTCAAAGAGAAACTGCAGAACTCGAACTTATATGCAAATTTGACTCAGTTGTCTTGGGGTTAAACAGGGACTATGGATTTTTCTCTCATTACAACAGGTGATTTGACCTCCCCCTCCTCTATGTGCTGTTCCCCAGTGTTTGAATCCTAACACCTATTTTGATTTGCTGTTACAGCCTGACCTGATCCTATGTCATACACTCCCCTGCATTTAATTTCCTCCCATTCTGTAAGTTTCCCATCTTCAAAGCGTCTGACGAAGTGGGATTTTCTCCCACGAAAGCTCATGCGATAAATAAATCTGTTAGTCTTTAAAAGTGCCACAGGACTCTGTTGTCTTTCTACAATAGACTAACACGGCTACCCCTTTGGAATCTTTTTCAAATGTACTTATGCAATACTATTTTAATATCAGAGTGTTACAACTTTTTCCAGATGTTATTACCATGCTGTCTTGATGCAAAGTATAAAAAGGAAGGTATAACTTCCCCCCCCACCCCCTCATTTTGCATTATTCTCTTTATTCCAGTAGAGGGCACAAATTGTTAAATCACATTATTACTGTACCTTTTGTATGATGCGAAAAGTGAGTAGCTTTATAAAATTCATCAGAAAAAAAAATCCATCGCTGGTAATGAGCATTTCATGAAGTTTGACTGCATTATCAGTGAGTTGCTAATACCAAAAATGGTTATTTAAATAATTCCAAAGGGGTAGCCGTGTTAGTCTATTGTGGAAAGACAACAGAGTCCTGTGGCACTTTTAAAGACTAACAGATTTATTTATCGCATGAGCTTTTGTGGGAGAAAATCCCACTTCATCAGACGCTTTGAAGATGGGAAAGTTACAGAGTGGGAGGAAATTAAATGCAGGGGAGTGTATGACATAGGATCAGGTCAGGCTGTAACAGCAAATCAAAATAGGTGTTAGGATTCAAACACTGGGGAACAGCACATAGAGGAGGGGGAGGTCAAATCACCTGTTGTAATGAGAGAAAAATCCATAGTCCCTGTTTAACCCCAAGACAACTGAGTCAAATTTGCATATAAATTCGAGTTCTGCAGTTTCTCTTTGAAGCTGTGATTTGTTATTCATCTGTTTCAACACAGCTATTAAGTCGTCAAGGGAGTGAGCAGGGAGATTGAAGTGTTCCCCTATTGGTTTTGTAGTGTTGCAATTTCTGATGTCAGATTTGTGTCCATTTATTCTTTGGCGCAGAGACTGTCCTGTTTGTCCAATATATAAGGCAGAGGGGCATTTCCGGCACATGATGGCATAAATCACATTGGTGGATGAGCAGGTGAACGAGCCCTTGATGGAGTAGGTGGCTTGATTAGGCCCTGTGATGGTGTCTTCAATGTAGATATGAGGGCAAAGTTGGCAGTGTGGTCTGTTGCAGGGATGTGTTTCTGTTGTATGATCTGTAGTTGCTGGTAAGTATCCTTTTAAGGTTAGGGGGCTGCCTGAAAGCAAGGAGAGGTCTGTCTCCCAAGGCTTGAGAGAGTGAGGGATCATCTTGTAAAATAGGCTGTAGATCTTTGATAATGTGTTGAAGAGGTCTGGCTTGGGGGTTGTAGGTAGTGACCAGTGGCGTTCTGTTGTTGTTTTTCATGGGCTTCTCCTGCAGTAGTTGACATCTGGGTGCCTGCCCCCGTGGACCTCACCTAGGTCCCCCTAAGCCCCTAGTAGTTGACCTAGGCATCCAGTGTGGACGCTGTAGGTCAGCTTTTTAAGTTCCCCTTTAAGTTGACTTTATTTTCAAGTGTGGACACACTAAGTCGACTTAACTAAGTCGACTTAAATTACCAAGTGTAGACATACCCTCTGTGTGAAAGTTCTGCGACTAGGAAATCTGCTAGTGGAGTTATTCTAAACCTCATGCTAGAGATGCTCTGTCTTAGCCAACATAGTGCTGGCTAAAAGCCTGATGAAATTATTGAACATTGCATGAAACTGAGAGGCCCAGATAAGGCTGGTAAGGTCACAAGAGGAATCAACATAGTTAAAAGTATTAAGACCTTGCCAAATCATACTACACAAGGTTCTGGCCAAATTGGTCAGCACTGAAGCAGGAATAGTGCCGAAGGACCAGTGGGTTTAGAATTGATAATAAGGACAAAATGTGGAGAGCGAGTGAGAAAGGCCTGAACTACTAGAGAATAACTGCTCAGTGTAGATTTTTAAGATGGCGCCAACTTTTCAAACTAATTTTTGTTTCACAGATTTGTGAGCTTTCCCCCCTCCTGTGTGCCTCACCTCCACTCCTTGGCAAAGAGGAGGGGAAGAAAAAAAGAAAGATTTTTCTGGATACGGTGGTTATTTTAAAAATTTTGCTAAGTACCCTGCATAACTAGGAGCAGGGTAAGCCTCTTCATCATTAAAGCTAGTGACAGAAAAAAACTTGAATTTTCAACTTCTGCTTTCCAGCCCAGCTCATCACAACTTCCTCAAATTCCTCTAAAATTCCATATGCCACATCTCATCCGAAGGCAGAGGCTCTCTTCTTTTGGGGGCCATTACCACCAACTAAGTAACCAAGTAACTAAGAGGAGCACACAAGCCACACTAATTTGTACCTTGACACTGGACCAGCACCTAATGCCTCCATGATCTGAAAACATAATTAAACAATGAGGCCTTTACCCAACTTCCACTGAAGTCAGTGGAAATATTTACACTGATTTCAAAAGGAGTTATGGCAGGACATAAAATTGCACCTGATTTTAAGAACAGGAGTATTTCCCCCCCCTCCCGCACAACAAGCTCAGGAACTTAATACCATTCAGTGGAATTCCCTGTGCAGGACTTCCAAGACAGGTGAAATCTTAAACTCTGGAGTTGCAGATTTATTTTATATTTAAAGCAACTGATAACCTTTTCCTGGGTGTATATAAGTTTGCTCATTCTCCACTGGAGAAGTGGAAGTCGGTGTGCTTTAAAAAAAAAACATTTTGTAAGAGTACTCAGGTGAATTGGAAGAGGATTTGTAATTGGAATGGTGTTGATCATTTAAATGTAAAGTACAAGTTGACATGAAGTTTAAAACAGATATTCATGAATGTTGCTCAGAGCCAAGGGTGCATTTTCCACTTCTTGTTAGAACTAAATTTGTAGAACTGGGAATGTAACTGGGAGGAACATGTAGTATCTTCAATTTTTTTCTTGGAGAACATTGAAATCTTAAATGTTAACTCGCTTGTTTCTTAAGGGGGCGGTGTTGGTGGCAGTAACTTTAATCTCCTCACAATGCAGCTTTTTATTTTTTTTAATTTCCTAGGGATTTTTTAAAATTGCACCAAATGTTACAGGACGCTGGCTAAAACCTATAGCTCAGGCCCTAAGTTTCGATGGGTTCAGTAGGCACAACACCAGGAAACCAGATAAAAGGTAAAAGCAAACCGCATTTATTAAAATACAGACAAGAAAGAAGAGAAATAGGAAAGCACCAATGCTCACGCCCCTTCAGCAGATGGGAACCCAGTTAAATGACTGCGGGCACAGAGCATGGCGAGCAATGACCAGTGGGCGGCAAACACAGCAGTTTCCCTAACGACGAAGTTCCAAATTGGGAGGGTTAGCCACTGGCTTTTATACACTTATTTTTGCTGAGTGGGAAGCTGGCATGCACATCTAACTATTTTTCTAATGTATTTACAACATTCCCTTGCCCCCATCTTATCTTATTATTTTACAGAGCTTACATGTTATGTCTGCTATGATTGTTTTGCTTATACACAGGGTTAACTTTTGGTCAGGGCTGATTAATGGTGACAGCACCTAGTAGCAGCTTATTGCATTACAAATTCTTCCGTTGGGCACTACATTGATACACAACATCACAATTGCCCTCATGCTAAAATGCAATGATATTTTATGAATAGGTCATTAATCTCATGCCTTCCGTACTTCCATTGAATTAGTCTCTGGCTCTGCCTAATGTTTCCTATAAGTTTCTTTTACACCAATGAGGCAATTTGTATTGGCTATTACTGGCGCAAATTTGTTCTTTTAATTGTTAAGTTTTTCAGTACTATTAGATCCTGACTCAGAGAGGCATTCCTAATCAGAACAAAGTAAACTATATTTATACAGAGATGGGTTTAAGTACAGGCTTCACCATTTTGCTGAATTGGGACTCTTGGCTCCGCCTCTTGCATCATTTATTCCTAGATTAGAGGCTGGAAAGGATCTTTGTGGTTATCTGCTCTGACTTCCTGCATAACACAGGGCATAGAACTTCCCTGAACTGATTCTTGCTTGGACTACAGCATATTTTAAAAACATCCAGTCCTGATTTAAATATTTCCTGTTTATGCCTTTTGTTATGTCCTCTTTGGAACACCTGATGTATTTCAAAATAGCCTTCTTGATGTTTAGACTTGGATTTTCTAACGTTAAGAACTCCAGCACTTTGTTGTAACACCATTTGGTGGTTGCATGGGAGCAAAGATGCTGTTTAGTAAGCATCAGTAATGATTAATTGCTTGATTGGCCAAACTGATGAAATCTCCCCAATGCTTATATCCCCCAGTGACTGCACTGGTTTTGATAAATCACCTGCATGTGATTAATAGTTCTCAACTCACTTTCAATTCTACCTTTTAATATTCAGCATTTCACATGGAAAGTAGCATTGCACCACTGCAGAAACAATTATAAAAATAAGGTTCCTGGTAAATACTTTTTAGTGTAAGGAAGAGTGGGACAATATACAAGGGAAGAAGGGGAGTACCAGATCGCTGTTAGATGAACACCATCACCTGATGACATTGATTATATTCAAGAGTGTGTTGCTTTTTAAGAAGGATTCTTCACAGAGCAGAATTTATTAACTACCTATCTTTACCTGCAGTGCTGTCCACAGCTTTCATTTTCCTGCTTTCCAGCCCTGCACAATAAAAACTGCAGAAGAATAATTTAGACAGATATGTATCCTGTGGCTTTTCACACCTTTTAACAGAAATGGTGAGAGTAGACCAATACCAAACAAAGCAGAAATTTGTCATACAAACATATGGTATCACCTCTCTCCTTTTAGACTTCAGTATGTTCCTGTGTCATTGTCGATACCAGCTGCTCTAACAATATGGGCTGCATTTTTGCAGAAATGGAGTAATTAATCCAGAAAAAGTCCTGTATTCAGTAAACTGTTGGACTATTTAACTGGTATTCCTCTTGCACAAGAGAAGAATAAGAAGAATCCACAATTCTGTAATAAAATTTTGATATATTAGATTAGAAAAGAATCACATGATCTTCCCTTTAGCTTTTAAATAGCTGCAAAATGTCAGTCCTTTCCTACTGGCTTGCCACTCAGCCTAAGGCACCAAGTTTGTTTCTGCGCCAATTAATAGATGATGCTAAGAACTGTTCCCTTTATTTTAATAAATAAAGTGATCACAGCCAGAAACTCTGATATGTAGAAATAGCTGATATTTAGGAAATCAATATTTTAATGCCTAATATCTGCTAGTGTTCAGATTAATCCCACACATTATGAGTGTTTGGTAACCACAAGTATTAAACAGGCAAACACACACAAAAAATCAAACTTTATTGTGGTTCTTTTTCAGTCACTTATTCCTGATAAGAAAAATATCAAATGATAATGCTAACTTCCTCCTCCCCCTTCCGGATTTGCTTGATTGCTTTTAAATTTCAGTCTAACTACACATTAAATTGACTCACCATTTTAATTTTCTCTCTCCACGATTTCAAGATATTGTATATCAGTTTGCAGTCGCTCCGCACTTACCCTTCCTATTATCTTTTCTTTCTGTATCACACTCCACAGTACAAATTCACATAATACACATCCTTTCATCATTTTCATATTAGTCACTCTGGTCTTAACTAGGCCCTTTCTACATTTGAACCAATTTGCACCCATAACTGATAGTTATTACATTGGGCCAAACCCCTAATGCAGATATGCTACACCAAGGAGACTTGGCACAGTTTAATTCAGTACCATAATTAATTTCCTTATTGTGCACAGAGCCTTTACAGTAGCTTTCCCCTCTTGCTCTCCTCCCTGTTACAATCAGAAGTTCAGCTCTCCCCCTGGCTGCAATAATGGATGCAGTAGTGGAGACAAGAGGAAGGGAATTTTCAAAAGTTCTCCCGGTTGGTCCTAACGGATTGCCTAGATGTCAGTCACAGGGTTTTCAGTGACAAGAGAATTACGCCAGCGTTGCGTGCTTTTGAAAGTGTCCCCTTGGGTGTCTATACCTACTGTTGTTTTTAACAAAATGTCTCCTAGAACTGCTGTGAGGAGGGTTATTCCTCCTGGTGGTAAAAACATTGGCGGCAACAGGTGCTATATTCACACTGGCGCTTCTGTCATTGATTTTGCAGAAAACAGGTAGAATGGAATGGAGCTACGGTTCCAGCTGGTTCCCAATATTGCCGCTGCACAAAGCTTAGACTTCTGTGCTTTGAAAAATGAGGACAGAACCTCACCATGATGTACACATTCAACATTACCAATCTTGTTTCCATAGGCTACTAAAGACACGGCATGCAATATGCTTTAGTACTGTTGGGGAAAGCTCAGCCTTTACAGGATGAAAAGCATGACATAAAGTATTAGTTGCATCACACCCTAAAATAGGATTTCTAACGGAAATGGCTACTCAACCTTCATTATGGCAACATTAGTAAAATATCCTAATCAGTTGGAGCCAGGTTTAATAAAACTCTAACAGTGAGAAGTCCCACCTGGACCTGATCTTTCCCCTGGCTTTGCAGCTCAGTTGGCCTTTGAATTTAATCCTTCACGAGCCAACTTTTTTTTTTTTTGGAAATATCAAGTTTTCAGCGTGCTAATGACACAGTGAAGAAAAGGGAGAGTCCACCAAGCTATTCTTTTCTCCCTATTGCACCACGTTGGCTAACGCAACCGGTTCTTACTGCACCAGTAAATTGTAGCAACGCTGCAGCCGCCACTGGCCTTGAAACTGCATTCAATCCTGCTCGGCACCTCTTCCCAGAACATGCCCCGCAAACGGGGTCTGGAACCAGCTCATTTTCCAGCCGGCTGGCCTTTCACTTTTTGCCTCGCAGAGTAATTCCCTCGACATTTGCAGCCCGGGGCTCAGAGCGGAGAAGGAGCCTCTTCCTGGTCTCCGCGGGACGCTCTCGGGGGCAGAACGATGCGGAGCCGGGGTGGGGATGGCACCCCGTGTGAACGCTGGACTGCGCCGCTCCGCTCCGCTCCGCTGCGGGCAGGGGAGACATCAACGTGTCCTTGGCCGGGCGCTGGGGCTTCCAGCGGCACCTGGCCAGCCGGGAAGGCGATTTCTGCAGCTAGCAAGGCCGGGGGCTGGGCAGGAAAAGCTCGGCCCCCCGCCCAGGCTCAGCCCGGACTGCGACACTCAATGAGCCGGGGAGGCTGCAGCCGGCCGGGGCCCAGAGCGCCCCCTCCGCCCGGCCCCGGCTGCTGCTTCCCAGTCGGGCGGGGAGGTCGGTGCGATCACGCCTCGCTCCTCCCCGGCCCCTCCCGGCTGAAGGGCGGCGCTCCGGGCTCCGGAGGAGGCGGCGGACGCCGCAGGATTGCACCGGCTGGGAGAGCGGCAGGCGGCAGGTAGGTAGCTTCGCTCCCGGCTCCGGGGACCGAAAGTTGGGCTCCCGAGCCGGCCGATTTTCCCGGGGAAGTTTAATTCGGGCTCGCCCCGTTTACACGGAAGCGCCAGCGTGTTCTGGACCTGCTGCTCTCCGCCCGCTGGGGCGCAGCGGGTCCCCGGCCGCGGCGGCTGCAGGGGGATGCGGGACCAGCCGGCTCGGGGGGAAGGCAATCCGCAGGTGCCGGTTCCTTTCGGCGGTCCCCTCAAGACCCCTCTGCCCCACGCTGTCCAGGCGGCAGCTCCCCGAGTCCGCTCCGGTCTCCTCCCCCGTTATCACAGTTTTGGAAAAGCTGGTCAAGTTCCTGCTTAGCCTTGCTCCGGTTGGAGCCGAGCTGTCAGGAGACCAGCCATCGCTGAGCCCAAGCGTGTGTGTGTGGCTGGCAGGGGCAGCCTGCTGAGCATGAAACACAGGAGAAGTTGGCGACCCCCGACAGAAATACTTTGAAGGATAACAACGAGGTCGGGAAAATCTGACAGATTTAGTGAGTGAGTTAATCCCTGCCAAGCAGATGAAAGAAGAATGGGTTGGGAGGCGGGTGCACCAGACCTGTTTCCCCCCAGAGATCAATATCACACATTGATAAACAAACCAGCAGTCTGGTGGCCCTTATAAAGACTATCAGATTTATTTATCACATCTTTAAAAGTACCCCCAGGCTCCTTGGTTGTTTGCTGAACTAGACTAACACGGCTACCCCTTTGGAACACATTGACAAAACCTCTGATTTGGTTATAGATTATATTTGGTATTCACCAAAGAACCCTGATTCAGAGGCTCTAGGTTGTTCAGAGGTTTTAGTTTTAAATGATCTTTTGAAAGGATCATGTACCTTAATTTAAAAAAAAAAAATACTTGGGAGTCATTTTTCTGCTGTGCCATCCTACACACATTACCAGAGATTAAAAAATGACTTCTTTTACAAGGTACATTGCTTGTGCTTGCCTACATGTACACGCTTCTTCTTCTTTAGCAATATGAACAGGGAGACGTACTGCTGCAGTTCTGGTTGAACTCATCTGTGTTAGTTTCATTAAACAAATCTCTTCACTTCTGCATGCACTAGAGCAAAAAGGTTTCCTCGCGTTGTTTTTCTTTCTTCAGAAGTTGTGTATGTGGAATGTTTTACAAGTTATTTTTCTTATAGCACCACACGATTCCTATAGGGATAGAAACAAGGGGTAACGTTTTCAAAAGCAGCTGGCTGATTTAGGAATTGAACTTCCGTTAACTTTCAATAGTGTTAGGCTTTGATGTGCCTAAATCACTTTTGAAAATGTGACTTAAGTATTGTGGGAAATTTTACCCAATAGCTGTAAAGCCTCAGTCCTGCAAAGTATTTAGCAAATGCTTAATATCATGCACTGTGTGACAGCCCCATTCAAAAATACAACAGTAAATTATAGAAAAACTTAAAATGTTTATTTGCATTAAATTGTGCTACAGTTTCTGTTTTGTTTACATTTCATTCTTATAGATCAATTTCAGTGTTTTCATTACTAAAGATAAATTTCTCCTGTTTTATCAAAAGAATTACTTTCTCATGTGTTCTGGAGTGCAAAGCTTAGTTGCAGTTCTTATGCTGAATATTTTAAATCCACTCGGGCCCTAGCATCTGAGTTGTATAAACCCTACTATCTTTCTCTTAAATGGAAGATGATGGTGCTTGGAACTAGAGTTGCTCCAAAATTTTCAAAATTCCAATGGGACTTTATGCAAAATATCTGTGAAAACTTCCACACAACCTTCCTTTGGTTTTTGACCAACTTCTAGAATTTGAAAAATGAAATTTCAATGATTCTCCTCCTTTTCCCTAGAAATTTGTATGGATTTTTGTCCAGTTTTACTCAGCATCCTCCAGAATCAGTCATTAAATGCAAAATATTATTGGTTCGATTCTGATTATTTTTTTACTACATCAGTCTTGAACAAATACAAGGTCTCTCAAACGCGCTTGTGCATTTCCATAAAAAATGCACGCCATTGCCAATATATTTCTTTTAAGGACCTCCCCACTCAAACAGGAATCATATGACTCACCCATGTTGCCTAAACATCTTGCAAGATATCACAGTAATTTTACACAGCATTTTACCAGTTAGAGTCAGAAGACTTTGATTGTCCTTCTAGAGTTGTTCTCCATAGTAACTTTGAAGCATTTGATTCAGTTTACTATTGTTTGAGTTTCTTTCCCTTGTGCACAGGCTGCAATGGTAGTGTGCGTACATGGGTTTTGATATTTCTGCAGCTGAAATTTAGATGCTGTTTCATCTACAACAGTCCTAGTTTGATCCAGTGATGATGTCCCAAGAGATCTGTGTTGTGTGCTTACCACTGCTGCTCATGGTTCAGAACTTAACTTGGAGCTTGTCTATACTGAGCAGCAATGTGCACTGAATGGGGTATTATTTCTGAAGTGCACTCTAATGCTGCATATTAATTGGTCTATGCAGATCCAGCTGGTGTGCATGGAAAGTTCCCTCTTGAGCTTTTATATAATACTGAAACAATATTACATTAAAGTGCACTAGATAGCCTTTAATGCACACCAGCAGGATCTGTATGGACCAATTAATATGCATCATGCTTGTGCACTTTAGAATTCACCCTCCTCCCCACAGCATGTGTTATTCCACCAGATGGAACAAGGGCTGAGCTTCCGTTTCCACCTTGTTAGTCCATCTGTGATGTCAGCAAGATCAGAGGATATTCTGCTTTGCGTGAACCTGGCTGAAACTGGCCCTACTATGAATGACAGTGAGCTTGGTAAAAAGCAGTGTGGTACCAAGTGCACTATATTCAACGTATGCTGTTTCATCCAATTTGGACTGCCCTGGTTAAAGCTTTGTAGATACTTGAAGTCACGTACGCGCTCAGAAAAACATAAAGAACTTGTAGAGAACATGTAGTCAATTGGGTTGGAAACTTGTTATAAGAGAAATGTGATCTTTGGCTCAAACAGTGTGCCGCGTTTCAGGCCAGAGTGATTTATTTGATTTTTATTTATTTATTTATTTATTTAATGGTCAAGTAGAAGCAACAAATAAGGGTTCATGATGGAAATGCTGACACAACTTTTTAGCATTGCAAATGGGGTTGCTACTATGCACGAAAACAGTCCTAGAAAGTTATTTATCGTGCAAGAGGCTTTGTTGCGAAGGAGTTTGGAACAGATACTTTTAGAAGGAAATATTTAATAGATTATATATAATTCTTACTGAAAAATACTATTGAATTGAGAAGGGGCTCACTTCTGTCATCAGGCACTTAGATGCAGATCTTTATTGGACCTGTGGTTTGAGGGCATAACTGGGCATTTTATGAATTACGCTGGTGCTGTAATAGCTCTATTCAAAGCTGTTAGAGCTTAGGAAACACTAAAGGAGATTTAAAAAAAAAATAGAATTCAACTAGTACATTCACTGTGTACTAAAATCAGATATGCAGAGTTCACAACCTGGAACCAATTTTATTTCTGCCACTTAAAAATTGTTTGGCTTTCTGAATAAAGTGATAACAAAGACAAGCAAAATTTGTTTTTGTACACTCCCATAACTCGAAAACACTTCAGTGTGAGGGGTAATGTAGCATCTGATTTGTATAAAAATAAATCTTTTATTTTTAAATATGGGTCTAATAACAATCCCTCGTTTTTTCTGTCGTACTTTTCATCAGTATATCTCAAAGCACTTTAGAGTCTTTAAATGTCCTATCTCTTTGTTTGAACATTCTCCTTGAAGTCAAAGTAACAGGAGGACTACAGGAGGTAGCCTAAATATTTTTACTGTTTGACTGGGGGTGCATGTGTCTGGGCAGCCCCAGTTACTGGGCTAACTGGATCTTTGACCTCTCATGGTCTCTGTGAGTGCATCCCCCTCTGGTGCTGGGCCTCAAGTTGTCCCTTCTCCTTTGGGCTGGAATTGTCGGTCTAGCTCTGCGCTGCATTCCCCTGTGATTAACTCAGCAGGCCTGACTTATCTTCACCCTTGTCCATACTGCAGTGTGATTTTGGCGGCAATCGAAGGGAGATACGCAAAGTACTTAAAATACCTCGCGTATCTCCCTCTGATTGCGTACCGCCTACTTACTGCGGTGTTTTCAATAGCCTGAGTCGGCGGGAAACCCCTTCCCTCCGACTCAGCGCTACTCCTGCTGAGGTGGTTTTATAGACCCTCTCAGTCGGTCAGGGAGATCAATCTGATGGTGGCAAATTTGTGCTGTCAGTAAAGACAAGCCCTTCAGTACCTTTCACGGGTAATAGCAACAACCAGTGACCAGACAGCCTTCTTAAAGCAAAGTATTATTTATTTAGAAAGCAAATATTAAAGAGCAAACAGATCTTAAAACAACAAACCAATCTCTGTGCCTGCCTGTCTTTCCCTAAGGGTTATTCTTCTCTAGGTCTAGGTCTTTACACACCTTCTGCAGAGCTTTTTTCTATGTCAATGTGTCCCCCTGGACGTCTCCTGACAAATGACTCCCGTCTTCTTGCCCAGAGAGGGTTTTTTAATTGCTTAGTGTCCAGCCCAAAGGAACACAGCTATTCTGTCAGCCTGGGAGGCTTTGCTTGTGTAATTGCTCCCCAGTGTTCCTAGAGAGGTTTGCTTTCAGAAATAATGCAGCTCAACTGGTTTATCAGTGTTGTATGAATGTAACTTAGGCATAATATACTCTTTGGGGGGGAGGAGGGGGAGGTAAATCGATGGGAGATACTCATTTTGCGCTGACTTAATTATTCCGAGTCACCGCAGCATGTTCACTAGGCTGCATCAACTTGAAGTGCTCTTCGGTCGACGCAGTCTTATGCCTCTTGAAGGTATGGAGTTATTGCGTCGACCGGAGACCCTGTTGGGGATTGACTGAACCGGTCTACACTGCCCGCTCAATCGATCCCGCTGCATCGATCCCTGAGGATTGACACAGTTTTTTTCAGTCTAGACAAGGCCACAGACTTGCAGGTACTAGAAGCGTTAAACTCTAACCTGCATGTAAAAAAAAAAAAATCAGTATTCTGAGAAAGTTAAAAGGGAATTGCTGAGAGTACCACTGTTCTTGTTGTGTGTGAGGAGCCTATAAACCTATAGGTAGGGCCCAACAAAATTCACAGTTTTAGTCAATTTCATGGCCAGAGGATTTGAATATTGGTTAATTTCACGATTTCGAGTGTTCTCATCTGAAATTTCACAGCATTGTAACTGTGTGGGTCCTGATCTAAAATGAGGTTATGAAGGGTGAGGAGGGGGCACAAACCTGTTGAACACTTCTTTCTGATCTCTGCATGCTGCTGGGAGCACCCCAACCCAGTCAGGACTATCAGCTAGAGGTGCATGCTCCCAGGATAGTGGGAGAGATGAGAATCACAGGCTAGGTCCAATTTCATGGCCTATGACGTGTTTTTCACAGCTTTCCCTACTTATAGGGAAAAGGGAAGAGACAGAGACCTTGGTGATCAAAAGAAGGTGTGGGAAGTGGATGGAGTAAACTCTTCATTGGATATCAGAGAGGGGAGTGAATGGAGTCCTGGACTCTTTAGGAGATGGGGCTTGGTTTATTCAGCACTTCTGGAAGGTCGGCAGGCTAGCATCTGGTTTTATATAAAGCTAGTTTGCGTATCCTAATTTTTTCAGCCTTCACAATGCTGAATCTACTAGGTCATGGTTTTTTATTAGTAAGTGTGGAATCAGCTAATTGGTATAACAAATGGGTGACTAGGATTTTAATGATTGCCAAACATCAGTGCAACTGTATCTGATTCAATGTGCCTAAAGTTAAAGGAAGAGGTAGGAAATGGTTTCTGAAAGGAATGGTGAAAACAGGTCATTCTTTTAAAGTAATGCCTTTGTTGAGAGTTGGCAAGTTGCAAGGTAGAACAGATCCATTTTCATTTCAAAACATGTAGAAAACCTGTTTCTTAGGATTCTTCAAGATTTAATGCCCCATTATGTGAAATGATCTACTGAAATGGAAAAGCAGAGTAGGGGGTTTTGTGAGCTTATAACTGAAGTGTTTTCAGTGTCCCCAGCATTGCCATCAGAACATACTTACTATTTAAGTCCCTGTCCAGACCTTTCAATAGATCTTCAACGTTAGTTTCCCTCAGGAACAGGCTCCTGCAAACAAGAAAGAGGAGGGGGGAAGGGCAAGGACCAATCCATGATTAGGTCATTGAGATGCAATTAAAAGGCCAAAGCTTGAACTTAAAGTTGAAACTATTTTTTATGCTAACGCCACTACCTTCTATTGGTCACAAAATGCCCAATCACAGAAATGATTCAAGCATGTTACGCGGGATATACTTTTCTGGTCGGTTTTGAACTCAGGCATCCTGTACCAGATGCTGTAAGTGAATGGAGGGAAAAGTTAAATGAATCACCCTATGCAGTAAGAAAGGACGAAATAATGGCTACCGACATGGCATCCGCACAGGGTTAAAATATGTCCCTATCTTATGGCATGGATTCTATGTGCGAAAAGTACATTCAACTACAAATGAAAATATGACCTGACATTTTCTGCCTGAAAATGAAGGGGGAATTCTCCAACTGCAAGCATCTTACATTTATGATGGATGGGTATTCAGCAGGTGACCTAATCCTGAGTAGCAAGGACCTAACATAGCCCCAAGTTGTAGATGTTCCAGGATTCTTCTGCATGCACAAACAGCACCAAGGTTAGTTGATCAGAAAAAGGAGGAATGATACCCCAGCTTCTCAATGACAGTTGGTGGAACTCTCAGATAACATAAATATGTTGAAATTTGCATGGGGAATGAGGAAAATTTGATCAGAATATAGAACAACAAGGGCTTTCTGAGAGATACAGCATTTATACAAGGATTTGACAGATTACAGGTTGATGAGACTTTCATAGGATCTGTGGAACTCTAGGTTGATCTAATTAATGTGCATGGACTGGAACTACATAGGAACAACCTTTTTAAAATAGCAATTCAGAGCATTTATACAGCCTTTCTGTTACTTACCCAACATGATTGAGATCAATTGAGAAACTTATAAGTTGAGTTTAGGCTAGATAGAAGAGTCAGAAATGTGTTTATCTTTATTTTTTAACATTCGGAAATAAAGATCCAGATTTTTAAAAAACCTAAAGCCAAAAAAATTTGCTATACATTTTAAGCTATGTACTGTAGCTTAACAAAAATGGATGCCCTAGTCTTAAGGAACACTGGTTATGTAAAAAGAAACTTCCTTCTTTAGGACAGTGCATCAGGGTACTACCCTTTAAACTGTGTTTTAAAAATAAATTATTGGCAGCATTGGGTGCTGTACCACTATAGTAGTTACAATTCTTACTTTATGAAATTTAGAATGGGCCAAAGTGTGTTCTGAGCTATACTCCGAATTTCCAAGAAGAATTCACCATGTGTATGAGTGGATAATTGTTGTTAAGACATGAATTTAATACAGTGGGATTGCATAATATGAATAGCAAGGAATGACTTTTAGTTTAGTTCCCACTGTCTGGTATCTTCATGCATCACAGTCAATGTAATAACTTGCTGCCTGAACCCAAGAAAACAGGGCATTGCAACATGGGATGCAAAAGCGAGTTTTCAAATAGAAAAGGATGTGAACAGAAAGTGCATGGTTGATGAGTCTTCCTCTCTCCTCCTTGTGGAAAACATCAACCTTCTGGTGAAAAATATAATAATAATTTTAAAAAATGATTTGGAAATGATGCCTCATGGCACAATTTTTCTCCATGAAGCAAGCTCCTGGGTTGGACTGTGTCACCCATGATGGCCAGGGGAACTCCTGCACCACAGAGGCCCAGCAAGAGGGGAGAACGCCATTCCCTTCTGGTGACTCTCCTGCTTGAATTAGGAGCTGACCCTCCCATTCTCCTAGCAACACCTATTGCCTTCATACAGAAGCGTACTTCTCCCATTGGGCACTGAAGGCTGCCTGCTGTTCCTGTCTGATCCTTTCCCTTACCTGTCATTTGTTCCCTACAAACACGCTTCAAAACCACCTTCCCTCTTTTTCCTACAGGCTTTCTTTGCCTTACTCCATTTCCTCTGCACAAATGTTTGTCCTTTTTTTATGAAGACACATAAAATGTACAGTTTAAATGTTGGATGACTGGGCACAAACAACAAGTGGGGGCCCCAACTAAGTGTCTGTTCATCAAGTGTTTTTGAACTTGCCCTGAAGTGTTTGAACCTATTGGGATGAACTTTCCTTTTCATATCTGGATGCTATGTTGTGCACTAACTTCCAGTACACTTCCGTAGAAAGTATTTAGCATGTATGCTTGTTTATTTCTTTTAGGATTTAGCAAGAATGTAATGCAGCTAGACTGATACAACTCATAATTTTTAGAGTTCATTAGGTAATTGGTGCAAAATTGAGGAAGGATTTCCAAGACAACATACTGATATTGCTCAGGAATTTTTTATGCTGTCAAAAAATCCACATTTTCTACAGAGGGAACCATTGTAAATATCTGAGTAAATAACGTAGATCTTTAAGAATTAGTATGCATCCAAAATATGCATGTATTCACCACTCCTCTATAGTGTGTGTGTTCTTAAAAGCTAATACATATTCTTAAATGCATTAGTTGTTTTAGAAACCTGAGAGAAACTTAAACATTCAGAATTTTACTAACAATTTTTTGAGATGATAAATGCAATACAGTAGCCATTATGTTACCACAACCATAAAACTCCCTGCAACAATCTGTTTAAGCGTGTAATTTTGTAGAAATAAGTGTTCCTTGTTAAGAAAGCTGAGGTTAGTTTGCTGTAAAGAACAATTTTAAAATACACCATAGATTATAGAATCAGTTTACTTTTTCTTTTCTTTCCTGTTATTTGCCTCTGGCACTGAGTCATGACCACACATTGGGATGAAATGGCCAGTGCAAAGTCCCAGGCAGCCCTCTGAATGCTGAGCTGTGGAAACTATCTTGGCAGAGGGAAAGAGTGAAGGTGCCAGGGGTGTTTGGAAGACTGCAGAGGGAAGAAGTCTAGTTACTCTGAAAGAATCTTTTGTTATGCTGCGCTGCTAAGCTTCTTCAGGCTTGACTTACTGCTGTGGCTCTACGCACTTAAATAGTGTCCTTCAGTGGCTTGTAAAAAGTTATAAAAGCTGCCAGTTGGCTAAAAAAATGTGAAAATCCTCTTCGCTGGTGCAAGTGGCAGCATTGTATCCTACAGAATCTCCAGTCATGTTATTGGAACATCCATAGCCACAAGGTAATTTTGCAGCAGCAGTGTAATAACCCCTTCTTTAATGCACAAATGCAGTTGTGTGCGCCAACGTACAGCAGATTTGGAACTGGCCCAAAATGACTGGACTGGAGCAGGAGGATCAAACTTTATTCTAAGCATGGGAATGTAATGTATTCTATGGAATGTTTTCCAAGCCTGAGAATGTAAATACCGTAAGTCAGACCTAGGCTTGATTTTTATCGATAAATGTTGGTAAATGTCGATTTTTACCATACGCACAATAACTGATCATCAGATTTACAGATCGAAGTAATAGGGTGGCCATGGGTTGGAGAGCTAGCTCTGATTACAGAATGAGTCGTGCTTGCAGCTGTGTATGCAGATACAGAGGGGAGCAAGAAGGCTCTCGCAGGGCCCTGAGTCAGCAGGGAAAAGCTGACGAAGTACAGGAGAATAGAAAAGCACTCTCCACTCAGGAAGGGACTATATGGGTATTTCTATATACTAAAATTAAAGACCTAGCCCGTGTCAGGTGACTCAAGCTGGGGGTATAAAATTGTGATGTAGACCAGGCCTTGACAGATCTGCCAGACATCTAGGGGCAGCGCAGAAACTTAGGTGCCCCAGGTATCTGGCAGAAAAGGGCGCCCCCGCCACTGCCAAAAAACAGGCTGCTGCTGGTGCTGGTGACTCTTTCGGCAGCGGGGGGGGGGGGGGGGAGAAATGGCAGCACTCTCCCTCTCTAGCGCTGCATCCCTCCACTGTCCTTCCCCCCAGTGCAATCAAAAGAGCTGCCGGCAGCAGCTTTTTATCAGCGGCGAGGGTGAGGGGCATTCTTTTGCGGGCTGTGCTCACCACCAAAAGAATCCCCCTCCCCTGCCATCATAAAAAAGCCACTGCAGGGCGGGGAAGAGAAGGCAGTGCTGGAAGGAGAGAGCCATGCTGTCTCTCCCTCTTTCCCTCACGCCACTGAAAGAGCTGCTTTTTTGTGTGTGCTGGTTGCCAAAAGGAGCCATGGTGGCTTGCTGGTGGTGGGAACCCAGTGTGCTGCATGCAGCGGCAGTGTGGGGGCCCTTTGCTCTGGCGCTCTTAGGTGCCAGGGGCAAAATCCTAGGCGCCATGGTGACTGGGTGCCTAAGATTTGCCAAGGCCTGATGTAGACGGTGCGGTTTGTACTGCAGCCCAAACTTTGGGCCCCAGAACCCTGGCTCCAACTTGAGCCCTAACATCTGCACTGCCTTAGGACAGCCCCATAACCCGAGCCTATTGAGCCTGAGTTATTTGACATGGGTCAGCTGCAGGTGTTTAATTACACGGTAGACATGCCCTATTAGGGCCACCTGGGATGAAAACTTTGAGAGTTTGTGTTTTGTTGTTTTGGATTAATCAGGAAGAGAGAGACTGTAGGTTTGAGAACTAGAGGTTCAGGATGCACCAAAGGACTCGATAAATTGGATCCCAAGAGGAGATTTATTGGAACTATCTTTTTAATGGCAAGAATTTTTAAAAGGACCCTGAATGAGGCTGAGCAAGGCAATGCTGAGGCATCCTGGGCCAGAAGGGGGTGCTCAGAAGTTAGCTAGAGTATAGTACAATAGGCAGAGTAAGAAAAATGCTGCCTGGGAGCTTACTGGAGTTGAATTTAAGGCTATTCACATTGTATGTGTTGTTATACGATAGTGACGATTTGTGTTTTAACAATAAGAAAGCTGTAATGTTTTCAATTTCAGTGTCTCCTGTCATTTGATAATTGTCTGACACCCCCAGCCCCATGATTTCTCACAATAGTGAAAATTTAAATGAATACAAATTTGGAAAAATAATGCTTAAAATAAGTATGGAAATTATCTGTCTAAATTATGTAAAATGGAGTTGTGCCAAGTCCAGTTACACCATATTGCAGAAAGTTATACCATGGATGGCTCTGAATCACATTAAATTCGCTAATATGTATTTTTCTTAGCTAGCACGCTATGAGGTATAAGCACTTCAAATGCAGTTTGTTTTTGTTAGTTTTCAATGTGGAAATGTGCAAATTATGTAACTATACAAGATTGGCTATAAATATTCCGATCAACGGGTTTTACTATAAAAAGTGTTCTTACTTTGGATTTAGCAATCCATGGAATTGACATTCTCCCCAGATATTGTGCACTCCTGTTTATTTTTTCTGGCAGTAGGGTTTGCTTTCCTTAATGTGATTCTTAAAGTGACTAATGTTGAAATGACTAATGTGGACTTAGATAAATAGGTAGGTGAAGTAAGAGTGCAATAACATATTGGTATCCTGTCTACTTTTTCATGAAAGGAAGATTCCCTGTGGTGAACTTCTTTGATTGTTCACCTTCTTGAAATATAGATAGTGGAGAATGACCAAGAGCTTTTTCTTACACCGTCTATCATTTACATTTCTCACCCGCATTTGGAGCAGGGCTGCATTTTACAGCTACACATTTGTACTTTGTAGATTTATAACTGCTTGTCACAGCTTGTAAAATCTTTGTGCAAATGAAGTTGGAATGCCAATACGGTGCCAGTAATTTCCCCATTATCCCAGTGGGCCAATATGCTGTCTGATACATGGTAATTTTAACAAGGAAGCTGAGGGTGAAGTAAGATTTTTATATTGTATCTGCATAGCAAGGTAAAAAAACAAAACAAAACTGTAATGAAATGCCATTTCTGCTTATTCTACTGTAAATATATTTCAGCATTGCCTAGTGGGCAAGGGAACTCTTTCCCCCTCCTCCCACCCCTAAAGAAAACCCCATAAATTGACTCTCATGGAGTCTTTTCATCCATCTTTTATGAATATTTTCAAAAATATGCCTGAGTCAGTTTTCTTTATTTGCAGTAGTAAAGTCTCTAGATGTAGTTTAGAAAATTAGGAAATCTGTGACCTTATTTATTTGATGCAATTTGGGTACACCATCTGTAACTCTTCTTACTGCCCAAGCGGCCTCAGATTCATGCGTGGATCACCTATTAAAGTCAATGTGTATCTTAACAAGAACTGTGCTTGAAATATTAATTTAAATCTCCAGGCTATATCTATACTAATTTGTCAGCATAATGTATGTTGCACAATGTATGTTGTAAATAATCCTTCCCCTGCACCTCCTGAGCGACATAAATTGCATTGACTTAGGAGCTGGTACAGACAGTGCTATGTTAGCAGGAGAGCTTCTTCTGCTGTAGCTCCCACTGCTCATGGAGTTGGTTTTATTATGCCAATAGGAGAGTGTCTTTACCATATGTGCTGCATGTGTAGACAAGCTCAGTTGCGCACACAACTATGTTACCATGTGTGTGATTTTTGGGGTCGCGTTTTCACTACGATAGAAATTAACATTTCCAAAGCAATGTTCTAGCTACGCATGTTTAGTTCTTTTGTGAAATTAAAATATAATCAATCGCAACTGTTTATTGTGGTAGATCTCTTTGTGATAAATCAGTGAAAATAATCAAATAGTTTCCCACAGTCTGACTTCATAGAAAGCATAGTCAGTGTAACTTCTCCTTATATGGGAGGCTAAAGCATTCATTTGCAGTGTATTGTAGTATTTGGCTATCCAGTTTAATCCAGTCTAATCTAATCCAGTCTAAACCAGGTCAGTAAATGATAATTTCTTTTTCACTTACAAGGTTACTGATTTCCACAGTTCATTTCCAGAAAATCAGTGCAGCCCAAGATTTGAAGGGATTTCATTTGTTCAATATTCATTATTTTAGAATTCAAAGTAAAATGCACAGGATGGAAAATATCATTTAAGTGCGAGAGTAGAGCAGGCTTTTTTTCCCCACAGAAATCAGGAATTCAAATTCTATGATTCCCAGAGCTACATAATTCACTTCCCTTGTGTATTCCAGAATAGAAGCTGCTTTTGTTATCCAGCTGTGGTGGGGTGGGGACAGGACAAAACAGCATCTTAATATTTTTTTTTTCAATGGTGAGTCTCTTTTCCTCTCTGCTTCTCTGAACTTGATATCCCCTTTCCAAAAAAATGCTGGGGGTGTAGGAGGAGACAGAGTCAATATTTCATTAAATGATATTTTTTGGGTCAAGTTCATGAATGTCTAAAATGAGGGAATTATAATAAATAATCTTCTGAAGCATAATTAAACTGAAGCTAGAATTCTGTTCTGTTTCTAAAAATAAATTGTTTTCCAATTTCTGCATACTTTGCAAATTCTGCTCTTTTTAAACTAATTGTTGGGAGGATGGAATGTTGCTTACTATGTAAATTAAGAAATTACTGCTGCAGTACTTAGTTTGAGATTTTTCTGTATTGTTTCTGGAGTCCTGAGCAAGCTAAATTTGGAAGTTTCCTCACTTCAGGTTATGCATTGTAGCTGCCATCTTTCTGGTTATATAAATCACTAGAGAATCATGTTGTTTGGCTGCGTAAAGGGATTTCTGTTGAATTTAAGTGATGTTTTCCCTCTAATTTCTCCAGGGTTCAAATGTGCTGCCATTGCACTATTGTCAGTCACTTCTGAGCAAGGTGGTTAAAAATGAATTTCATTATTTTTTAACCCAGTCTTAAGCCTGGTTTACGCTACAGATTTTTGTGAACCAAACTCAGCTTTGTGCACCAAAATGGTGGAGGTGTACACACTGCAGTTCCCCCTTCCATGACCCAACTTCCCTGATTTTTCAGCAAAATAAAACCACCTTGATGGCATCGAGCTTTTTGCACCAAACTTTTAGTGACAAAGAATCAATGAAGGCAACATGCTTGGTTCTCTCATTGTTATATGGCTTCCAGGAAGTGTGTCAAGAGCCCATTTTGATCGTTCTGGCTGTCAGTTTCAACTCTGCTGCTCTGCAGCCATCTGCCTCTCCCTCTTTAAAGTTTCAGAAATTTTTGAAATTCCACCTCCTGCTTAGTCTATTTGGAGAGCTCACATCTCATCTTCCCAGCTAACAATGGCAGCTCCGCGCATCAAAAGTTCTTCCCCTTGGAGCACCCCGGAGCTTCTGGGTCTGATTGGCATTTAGGGGAAGAGGCTGTGTAGCCCCCCACTCTGCCCCAGCTGAAGGAATTTGAATATGTTTGGTCAAATTTCTCATTTAACAATGGAGAAGAGCTATGAATGGAACATGCTACAGTGACATGTGAATATTAAGGAGCTATGGTGGAGGTACCAAAAGGCGTAGGGAGTCAAACTGTCATTTGATGCAGACCCCAAAACCTGCTGCTTCTCTAAGGAACTGCAAGCTATCCTCCACACTGACCCCACCTCCACCGCCAAGAGATTCCTGGATACCTCCGTGGACCTGGTGGCAATGGACACCAAATTCAGCTGTGATGAAAAAGATGTGGACAAGGAGGTTGAGTTTGGAGGACTGTGTGGGGCAGGGGACTGTGTTGTTTGCTGATATGTGGAGGCAGGACATCTTCTCAACCCTGGAGGCTTCAAACCAGTCCCAACCCTCCAGCTCTGACATGTAGGATGCAGGAGAGAGCTCTGCTAAGTGATTGGGTTTTTTTTTTAGATGCTGCTGCTCAATTACCTGTATGTTACAGCTGTCCTGCTTGTTGCATTAGACAGCAGGTTGAAGAGAGAATTTCATAAGAGTAGCTGCGTTTGCCTGTGGTTCTCATTTCCCTGTTCAGCTAGGCAGTGCGGCGGCGAAGTATGTAAAGCACTCTGAGATTTCATGGGAATCCTCCAGACAATTCTCTAGAAAATGTTCCTGGAGGTACTCACTAATCCTATGCCAGAGCTGCTTAAGTCGATTTAAGGAAAATAAAGTTGACTTAATGAAAATTAAATCAACTTTTTAAAACCTCATTTTAATTCAACTTTAGGCTTAAGTCGACTTCCTAATGTTGACTTAAGCCAGTGTAGACCTGGAGTAGCCCTAAGTTGACTTAAAGTCGACTTAGGGCTCTCCAGGACACCGCCACTGCCCTCCCTGCCCCTATGCCCTGCCAGGATCCCTGTCCCCCTTTACCCCATTGTACCCAGGTGCCCCCCCGCCACTGTGGACCTGCCCAAGGTCCCCTTAGCCCCCTAGGCGTCCAGTGTGTACACTCTAGGTTGACTTTGTAAGTTCCCCCCAAGTCGACTTTAAATTTAAGTGTCGACTTAATTAAGTCGACTTAAATTAACAAGTGTAGACACAGCCATAGACTCTAAGATCAGAAGGTACAAATATGATCATTTAGTCTGACCTCCTGCACTATGCAGGACACAAACACTTACCCACCCATCCCAGTAATAAACCTCTAACCTATGACTGAGTTATTAAAGTCCTCATACCATTATTTAAAGACTTTAAAGTACAGAGAATCCACTAGCAAATGAGCCGTGCCCCATGCTACAGAGGAAGGCGAAAAAAGCGTGGAGGTTGGAAGCTGCTTTCTGTCAGGAGTGTGATATCGCCTTCTATGGCCGCCATCTATGGACAATGATGGCATACTTTGAAACTTTCTCCCTGTCTACCTTCTTCAGTACCCTGAACAACCACCAGAACCATTTTTCCCAGCTTACGTGCCCCCTCCCCAAGGCACAACTCACCATGCCCTGATTGATGATCAAGCTGTGCACTTGCCAAGAGACAAGAGTGGGGAAAAAGGTGTATTTTTACAGTAATGTATCAGTGCTATTATAACACTCACAATCATGCTGCTGTTCATTGTTTGTTGTCCTTCTGTAGATGTGTCCTTGAGGGAAAGCCTTCCACACCTGCCGAGCATCTTCGGCTGATATGAAAACAGGCACGAAGAAGTAAAGAGGAGATGTTCCAAGAACTCCTCCAGTCCCCTGAGGTGGGGGGGGGGGGGGAATGGAGACATTGTTCCAAAATCAGAAAACTGATAGGCAAGAGAGGAGGGAAGACCAGGAGCAAGTGATAGAAAGTCATGAGTGCAGGATAAAAACCAGGGAGGAGCAAACGGGGTTGCTGCCGGCTGAATTCACGTGTGCTCTCCCTGCTTTACAGCCTATGTAGAACTGCTTTCCATGTCCTCCCCAAACTCCACCCATCCATTGAACTAAATTCCCAGCCCATCGCAGTACCCAACTCATTCCATCCCTACCAGAATGATAGCTGGACTTACACCCAGCAAGCATAGCACACGCTGCCCCTCGCTGCTCTCTCCCTTCCAGCCCTTTTTGTGTGTGTTGTGAATAATTGTTGTTTAATAAAGACATACTCTGAAGAATAAGCAAGCTTTTTCTCTTGTACACAGTGATTGCAATCAGAGGCAGCTTTTGGGGTAGGCAAAGCAGGCGGCCGCCTAGGGCCCCGAACAGTAAGGGGCTCCTTCCCCTATGCCTTCCCCAAAAGCCACATCTGCCTCCCGCTCTGTGGAACACATGGCAGGGGGCTGGGGCCAGGGCTGGAGACACAGCTGGGGGGGAGCATTCCTGTGAGGGGGCAAATTTGTGGGGGCCCCCGGCGGGCTGGACAGGCTGGCTCAGAGGTCTGGCTTTGCGTTTCTGCCCCGCGCCTGGGCTGGCCAGCTGCTCTGCCCCCGGAGGTGGGGTGGGCCAGCCCAGAGGCCCAGCTCTGCACTCCTGCCATGTCCCTTGTCTTTGGCAGTGGTGGGGTTGGGGCCCCCAACAGGGCACCGGCTCCAGTTTTGGGTCCCCTGACAGGGTGCCGGAACCACGGAGTAGGCTGGCCATGAAGAGCCAGGGTCATGGGGGTTCTCAGTGCCCCCAGCAGGGCACCGGGACTGTGAAGGGGGCCAGCCTCAGGGATCCGGGGCTGCATGGGCCCCGGGTGGAGCACTGGGGCCACAGGTGGGGACACAGACTGCCGTGGCCGCGGGGGTGGGTTAGCTGGGGCACTAGTGGGACAGAGGGGGCCAGCTGCAGGGATCTGGGGCTGTGGGGGACCCAGGAGGAGCACTGGAGCTGTGGGAAGGGGCGGGCCTGTGTAGGGGGTTTTGGGGTCCTGGGTGGGACACTGAGGCTATGGGGGGGCAGAGCCAGTGCCAGGGAGCCCTATAGGAGGCCCCCCCAAGGGGCCTTTGCCTAGGGCCTCAGATAGGCTAAAGCCGCCTCTGATTGCAATTCCCATTGAGAGATAGCGCAAGCGGCATAGTAGTCAGAGCATGACAGCACTGTTTACAGAGGCCCCTTCTTGTTTCTTATTGTCAAAATGACTCCAGAAGGCCTTCCTGATTTGAATGGCTCCTCGCTGTGCTCCTAATAGCCTGGACATCTGGTTGTTCATAGTCAGCCACAAGGCAATTTGCCTCAGGGGTCCACAGTGTGGGAAAATTTTCACCCTTCGCTCCATGTATTTTATGGAGCAGGCAGCTATAATGGGGATATTTTTCTCTTGTAAGTCTAACCTGCCATAAAAGCATCCATCACCTGTGAGCTTTTAATCTGCCAAACATACATTCAACCATCTTTTGGCACCTGTTCAACCTGTTATTGAAGCACTCCTTTCTGCTACCTAGGTTGCTAATATACAGTTTCTTGAGCCATGGCCATGAAGGGTAGGGTGGGTCTTCCAGGATCACTACTGGCCTTTCAGCATTCCCCACTGGAATCTTTTGGTCTGGAAAGAGAGCAGATTTCCGTACATGCCAGTGTTCCTGAAGATGTGTGCGTCATGAACCTTCCCTGACCAACACACACTGATGTCAGTGAAATGCCCCCCAGTGATCCACAAGGGCCTGCAGTACCATAGAGATGTGCCTCTTTCTATTGATGTACTCTGTTGCAAGATGGTCCGGGTCCAAATTTGTGGTGTGTGTGCCATCTATCACCATGTAACAGTTAGAGAATCACATCGCTTCATAGCCATCCACTATTTCACATGCAGACACTCAGTCCTTCAGAGTAGAATGTGATTAATGGCCATGAACACTTGGAATAACACAGCTCCAACAGTGGGCTTCCCAACTTCAAATAGATTAGCAGTCTGGAGTTGCCAGCTTCCATGCGGCAATTGCCATGTACTTCTCCACCAAGAGGGCATTTCTCATTCTGGTGTCCCTGTGCCACAAGGCAGGGGGCAGCTCTGTACAGAAGTCCATGAATGTGGCTTTGAGCATTTGAAATTTGACTACTGCGTGTCATCGCACATGTGCATAACGATGTGATCCCACCATCCAGTGCTTGTTTCACGGACCCAGAAGCAGAGGTGCACCATGTGCAGATGCTCCATGAATGCAAGCAGTAATCCGATATCGTTTGTTTGCATGAAGTGCAGCAGTTCAGGTACCTTGGATTACTGTTCTAATTGGAGTTCATGATATACTGCACGGTCAGCCGTGATGTGTTCAGAACCCTAACAACAGTGGATAGCAGTGCAGGATCCATCCTTTCAGATAAATATGGTGGGTGCTCAGGAAATCAGTGTAATTGGAAAAATGCCTGGACACACAGCTGGAAACCCATAGAATGATGGGGGAGAAATCAAGGCATCATGGGATGCTGAGCCTGCTGTTAGAGGTCCGACCTCCTGCAGTTTTTGTTTGCTAACAGAGGTAGAAGCCCAAAGTCCAGTAGCAGGCAATACAATAGGTTTATTGGGGCTGACAAGCCTTTTCCAGCTTTTACACTAGTGATTCCCTTTTTCCTTTCTCCCCTATTTCCTGTTAGACCTCAGTTTTTATAGTGTATTTTTAACCAATCACCTTTTTTACAAGTATTACCAGATAATTCTATAACCAACCCTACCATAGTGTAACATAATCCTCGACCCAATCATACCCCACCACCTTAACTGATTACAACTAACTACAAGACAGACAGAAACAATTAAGAATGCAGACAGAAGTCATCAGAGCAATAGATACCAGGATGACCAAACAATCCAAAATGTAAATTTTGTCACAGGTATGATGCTCTTCAGGTGTTGGCTCCTTCTGATTTAATGTGCTTGGAATATGTGGATGTGACTGCGTTCTTCCCAGTCTATGGCTGCCTCTGGTGCTTTTTGTCTTTTCTTACTTAGCTCAAGTTCAAGGCCTCAGCCAGTCAAGTTGATTCTTTGATTTGTAGCTAGCTAGTGATACACCATATTTAAAGAAAATCATAGGCCTTATAGGCTGGCCTAAATGGCTATAGTCTAACACCTGCGATCTTCTCTGCCTTCCCACAACTCCTACCGGTACAAGGTGGCAAGTTGCACAGTGGGTTAGCTGCCCCTGGTTCAGCATAATTAAAACGCTGCTTCATCATCACTGTAACTTGCATCAACAACCCTTTCTAGTGTAGACTCTGCTCCTTTGTAGAGTCCTGTGGCACTTTTAAAGACTAACAGATTTATTTATCGCATGAGCTTTCGTGGGAGAAAATCCCACTTCAAAGTGTCTGACAAAGTGAGATTTTCTCCCACGAAAGCTCATGCGATAAATAAATCTGTTAGTCTTTAAAAGTGCCACAGGACTCTGTTGTTTTTCTACAATAGACTAACATGGCTCCCCCTTTGGAAATTGCTCCTTTATAGTAACTGTGCCATGCTTAGATGTTTATGAGTTTGCTTCTGGCTTTAAGCTAATGGAGCTGTGCCTTTTAACTCAGGCAGCAGAGGTTCATACCCTGTATAGCCACACATTTCTAGGTTTGATTCTTGTGGCAGGCAGCCAACCAACTAGTCATCATTCTGTTACATTTTGTTGATACTGTAGAGTTTTATAATTCTATGAAAAACACAGGGCTAGATCATGAAACCCATACTCTTGAGGACTTTAGTAGGATTACGTCAGTGAGTAAATACTCATCAATGTGTGGGCATAAAAGCTCATTTTCTGTGATCTAGATCAGTGATTTACAATTTTTTTTCCACAGGACTAGTTGAAAAAGATCATTTATGCCAGCAACCCAACAATTACATCTTTGAACAATGCATTGCAGTCTTTCGGTAGCAGCAGTAGAGGTCGCCACAGCCAAGTACCTGAGGGACGGTGACCCAGTATTGGGTCACAACCCATGGTGTGAAAACCATTTATCTAGATTACATCTTGGAGTTTTACTGTGAGCTTTTCCCTGTTCCTGTCTGTATACTGATCATATTGTGGTATAGAATCTTCCATTGTTACACAAAATACCCCTCAAAATAGTATCTAGCTATAAGAAAATAGTTTTTTTTAAAATTAATATTAAAAAAAAATCTTGGGTAGTTTTGTGTTAGAATATTTTCTTAACAACTAATGTCTTTCCCAGGTGTGAGAGTGGTACCTCCCGAGTACTTTAGATATTAGCTCTATTCAGCTATGCTTATGGTACTTCTTTGCCTAAAGATAGAAATTACAGATATGGAGAAACTAGAACATATTACAAGGAGCATCTGGTGCTCTTCGTTTCCTCTAATGTTGCTGACTGTAGCTCAGCAAAAGGACAAGGCGAGAGCATGCAAGCAGTAGGGAAGCTGGTCAAGGGCCAGCTGAACTTAGTTGTGGCCTCTTGACTTCACTTCATCTTCCTGAATGTTCTGGGAGCTAGTTAGCAAGCTGGAGGGGTAATAGTAGAGTGCCCACTTTCAGGTTGCATGCATAATCTACTGGGATAGATTTGGAAAGTGTGGGGAGTAGTACTGTTGGGGAAATGGGCCTCTCTTCCCAAGACTATTTTTCATTTCTGAATCCTCTCTAGGCTATTTTATGGATTGTTAGGGGAGCCGTATTGCATTATCTCAAAGAACCTCTGCATAAAGTAGCTAAAAGCTAGCATTTGCTTGCTCTGTGTCACTATAATCTTGGAAGGGAATTAAAAAGCAGAAAATAATGAGTTTGAAATAGATTATGCAATAGATAACAGCCCCAGTGCACTAAAATGAGGGCACAGATGATCTCAGATAGAGCAAGGCATGCTTTCCCTTCGATTTAACTTTAAGAATGTATTAATTTTAAGAAGTGTGCCTTAAACTGACAGAAAATATGTGTGCACCAATGTAATGGGACATTTATTCAATGAGTGTTAAGATAAGATAATGCCCTTTCCAGCTTTAAAAGGTATAGGTAGAGTTACATGGTATGAAACGTTTGGGTTTGAGATACTGGTCCTGCCTTTGGGCAATTTAACTTTATCCATCTGGCTCTTTAAGAAATGTTCTAATGGTCTTGTCCATGAATTGGCATTCATGTTTGATTAGTGCTAGCTTCAATTTTTTTCCTTCCCATCTGTCCTTATTTCTGCTTATGTTGACTAAATATGGTAAACGTGTGATTTTTTTTATTTTTTTTAAAAAATTGTTAAGCACATAAATGAATGTAAACACATTTACTCCAAAAAGGGGTGTGAAAGGAGTGCATTTTCTGTCTTCCTTCCTCTTAGAAGAGTCAATTGTTTGTAAGTTTTATATAAATCATATGGAGCCTTTCATTATTTCTCCAAGGCTATTCCTTAGAAGTATATAATACTTGTGTTTTATTTGGGTTCTGAAAGTGTCTTGATATTAGTGTATCTATCTGTAATTGGAGGCTAAGACACAGACTAGTTTAAGTGGTTTACTCAAGGTTACGGGGAAAGCCCATAGCAAAACGGAATACTATTTTGCTCTTGACACCCTCTTCTAACTGAGCTTTCCATACCTTTATCTACAGGGTCAGACTGCCATATATTGGCTTGACTTTCATAGATGCTGCACTCCTGTAGTTTCTATGAATTTAGGCCGAAGCTGGGGATGTCAACGACATTTTTGAAAATTAGGCCTAATGCATGAAGTCACATTTAGATTTTCATTGAAAACTTAATCTCGGAAGGCTAACCAACTAAAAAGAGTGTGGCCTAATGATTAGAGCAGATGTGAGGGAATCAAGAGCAAAGTCAGGAACAGAATTCTGGACTCCTGGCTTGCTCTTAATGTTTGTTTTCCCATCTGTAAATGGATGTACTTGCATATGTGCAGCTTAATCATTGGTTTGTAAAGCACTCCAAACTATCAGCACTATTTAATCGAAATATTGCTATTGCCATACACCTAACGTCTCTTTGCTACTTAGTTGATAATAATAAAAAATAGCAGTAAAGCCGAAATGGCAAATACGTTGCATCTTCATGGGGAAAAAATAGTTTTAAGAAGAGTATTCCAATCTATCTCGTTAGCCCAGAACTTCTGTTGAAAGGAAAAGCTCCTTAACTATGAGTTCTGGTAACATTTTGGGCTCTGATTAATGACCACAGATGACATTGACTTCATAAAGTAATTGGAAATGAGTCTTGGAGTATGAGTGCTCTTAAATTAAGAGAGCATAACTGATTGAGTGGGAATGCACGAGTAATAATGATTGCAAATTGGCACCAGTCACTTTGCGTGTGAATGAATGAGTGCACAGAGGATGCTGAGTATTAGTAAATATGAATAATTTATAACAACTTAAGGCGATACTGAGTGTTTGTGTATAATGAAATATGCATAAACCCAGGAACTGCGTGAATCATCTTATTTTGGTGTGGTAAGTAATTGATTTCTGTTAATACAACAAAACCTGCTGAAGATTGGTGCTGAAACAAATATGTATCCTAGTCAATATGAAGATGATAATATCTAGCCCTTAAACAGAATTCTTCAACTAGAGCTCAAAGAATTTACAAAGGAAGGTAAGTACCATTATTTCATTGTACAAACAGGGGAAAGGAGGCAGAGAAGATCAATGGCAGAGCCAAGAATAGAACTTGCTAAGGACCAGCGCACAACCCACTAGACCATGGGAGAGTATGGGGTTTGACATGGAGAGAGAGCTTTGCAGAGACCAACCGGCTATTACTGAGATTAACAAACTATTTTAGACTCTCCTGTTCTGTTTTGTTCTTCTGAGGCATTGCTGCTGATCCTCTGGTGCTTCACAAGGATACATTTTGTTGTTGTTGTTTTGTCTTACACAGGCAACAGGATCATTAGGGAGACCAGTTGAAGGCCTGTGTTCCAAGCCTGGTTTGACCCCAAATCAATTCCTTGTAATCAGTTCACACTCTTGAATGGGAGCCAGCTCTCCTAGTTGAATCTGGGATGCTGCATCTTTCTGTCTCTATGGAAAGGAATATAGCCATTCTCCCAGTCTCCTCATTTCACACCCTTGGAAGACGCCACATGCTGAACCATGTCCTCCTGGTGTATATCAGGTCTTCTTAATAATGTATTTAAATAGTTGTTTAAAAATCAAAATCCCCCTCCTGAACACGAAAATGGAACATATTTTAAATGGAAAAATACTGATATGACTTCTCACCTGATGAGCGTATAGATTTTAAAAATATTTCACCTGGATTATTAACCTGATTTAAACAAACAATGTTGTAGTTGTCAATGATATGGTTAGATCTTTAACTTCCAGCCTTCATATCTTATCTTCTGGATTCTTTTCTCTCTTTTTTAAACTCTGGAGTTAGCAATTGAGCACTTTCTCAAAGAAATGCAGCTAAGGGATGTAGTGGTGGTGTCCTCCACCCCACATGTAATGAATTTTGGAAGAAATGAGCACTCCAAAAAGGAGTTTGCAAGAGGTTTTCATGTTGTGATGAACAAATAAGATTTATTTATTTATTTTAAACCCCCCTCTCTTTCTTTTAAAAGAATCGTCCAATCATTATTATTTCAAGCTAGGCACGGGACACAAGTAAGTTTGAAGCTATCGTGTGTATGATTATTTTAAATGATGGGACATATTTTGTGAAGGCAATGTAGGAGAAACTATGAGGAACTTAACACTCAGAAGGGGAAAAACACACACTGTTAAATGTAGGTTATTTAAATTGACTATTTCTTCGAGGTCTATTTAGTCTTTTGTCAGTTGAGTTATATTAGATGGTGGGTAAAATTTTCAAGAGTATCTAAGTGACTTAGGAGCTGAAGTCTTATTATATGAAATTTAGACACTTAGGAGCTCATTGAAATTCAGTGGGACTTAGACTGCAAAATGCTGACTACACAATTGAACATGGGACACTCGCTGCAAAACCACTTAGGTCTTGAAAATAATGTAGGACCTCAGGAAAATTTTTCAAGACTGCCTATCTGTGCATTTAATGCCATATTTTCAAAAGTGTGCACCTGAAAGTTGGGTCTATAGGTTTGTGCACACCTCAGGTGTTCTGCATACTCAGATTGGGTCTGTACATGCATAGCAAGGTATGTGTGCCAATCTCCATTTACAAGTTCCACCATCTTTTGCTCCAACCTATTAAGCTTCTTGACCTTACAATCTCCTCTTCTTTAAGCAGCTGATCTTTGGAATTCCTGTTTTGAGATAGCTGCACCATTAACCACTTGTGCATGTGTGTTTATGGTGCAGGTAGAGAAGGCCACCTCACTCAGCCATGACCGAAAAGTAAATCAATCTTACATATATTTGATCAGATTGAGTGTAAGAGTTCGGCCACCAGAACTTTGGCAACCCATCCTCCTATATGGTCTTTTACAGGTCAACGGTAAACCAGGATGACCTGTGAGTGTGGGGCCTATGCCCTCGTTACAATAGGTTTTGAAGGTAAACAAGGAACACTGGCCCTTCCTCATATAAGGGTAGGTATGTTACAACCTCATACCTCTAGGAGGTAATATTTTGTTAAGGACATAAGCAATTAGAATTTTTTCCTCAGATTCCAATCCAACCCCAAATACAAGATGAAGAGTGTAATCAGGCATGTAAGCTGAGCCAGTTGCTACTCGGGAGAGTCCCATGGTTCTCATGATGGTTGTGAGTTATGAACTGATCCAGAGTATTTGTCATGCACTATGTTCCTCAGCTTTTGTGCCTACAGTACCATCATGGTAAGGAGTGTCATCTGTTCACACAAGGATTGCATTTCAGAAGATGGTGGCTACATCCAAGGTAACCCCACCTTGGGACTTACATTTAGGATGAATGTGCTGCATTCTGTCCAGAATTCAGAGTTGTGTGCACCAACCACAGCCTCTTTGCCTCTTCTGATCTTCAGGTTCATGCTGTACTGAAAACATTGCTGGAACCAACTGGGCAGGACCCCCCAGACCTCCAACCAAAAAAAAGTCTAGCAGTACCATCCACTCAGTTTCTGGCAGTGCATGAAAGATTGGGGGTTTCATTCCAAACTAAATGATGGACAATTTAAACTTTAACCACTGATTAGTGCATTTCATAGCAATAACTAAAGACTGACCAGCAGGCAAAACCAATGCAATTGAAATAAAATGTCTTTTAATATGGCTTACTCTGGACAAATGATTTGCTTCTTGACTTTCTTACTCTGGACAAATGATTTGCTTCTTGACTTTCTACCCCTGGGGTCAAAGAGTTCCAGTTTCCATAACTGAATTCCTTTCCCTCCTGTTCCCAGAAATCCATTCTGTGTCTGTCATTCCACCAACTGAGTTGCCTTAAGGAGTTTTTGGAGCTGTAATAGGGACAGCCAAAAAGGCTTTATGACGGGGTATACAAATTCCACACTAGGCTGAAAAGAGTTAAAGGTAATATTGGGCCCTGTACCCCTCCAGACCTGCCAAACATGCTGCAACTGAAAGAACGGGTTCAAAGGAAACTCGGAAGATCAGGCAAAGGATGATGGACAGGCTGTGGAGGAGAGGACTTCTCCTCTAGGACACCAGACAGAAGCTTGAGCCCGTGACCACAGAATTGGTAAGGCCCTCAGGCAAAGCCTTCACCAGCCACAACCCCTTTCCAACTCACTTAGAATCTTTTGTTATAAGGTGATTGATTGTTTAGGCTATGGAGGCTGCACCCACCTATGGAGGGCTTGATAGGTAGGAAGAAGACCAGAGAGCCAACTTACTGCAGAGAGAACTTGTCAGTGGTGCTTCCCACAGAGCCTTGGACTGGGATCTGCTGGAAAGGGAGGGTCTGGGTTTCCTCTATCATGCTCTCTTAAGTGTTTAGACCCAGATGTCGGGGGTGGGGGGAAAGAAGGGGAGGCTGAAGATCTGTGACTTAAGATCAGGAGCACCTCTACCACCTAATAGAGAGTCAGGGGACTAGAAGTCTGATGTACTAACCACTGGGACTCCTGAGGCTTGTGTCATAGGCCATCTAAGCAACTTCTGCACTCTTTTGTTCCCCACCATGATGCCTTCCAGTCTCCGTATAAACGTCTTAATAAATTAAAGTACAGACAATAAATCTGTCATTCACCCTGCCTCCTTAAACCTTAAATACAATTTCCCAAATCTCTTCCAAACATCTTGGGTCCCAGACCTCCTTAGATATTAAGTCTTCCCTAGCCCTAAACAATATTAAATATGTCCTATAAGAGTAACTAAGGTAGTAATTAACACATCAGCATGAGTTGATTTGAATATAATCTTAGCTGTGGAGTAATATTATTGTAGAGTACTTAACCTTACTTGCACAAAAGGGATGCATTGTTAATAACAGGCAGATATTATATGAATATATACAATAAATGTGAATTATTAATAGATTTTATTTCTGAAAAAGCATCTGAGTTAAATTACTACATAAAAACATTAATTAATACTATTTCTGTCTCAATCTGGACTGAGATGCTGTTTTCTTCTTTCTCTTTGACTGGCAGCTGAAGTAGAAAGAAATTATTTTTAGCACTATCTGTCCTGATTGTCATCCTGGACACAGCTTCTTTCCATCTCACTCACCATCAAAGTCCATTGGAATTGCCATATTGGATCAAATCAGGGTCCTTTCTCCAACAGTGACCAGTACCAGCTGTTTCAAAGAAAGGTGTACAAAACCCTGCAATATGGACTAATGAGATAACCTGCCCCCAAGGAAAAATTCTTCCTTGGCCCATAGTAGTTAAGAGGTAGTTTTTTGTCCTGAAGCATGAGTGTTTATATTCCTTCCAGCTCTCTTGTTTATTTTCGACATGTTTAGTAATTTAACTCTGGATTTGCTTGTCATTCCTATTATTGTTTAAGCTCTTCCTAAGTCCTGCTAAAATCCTGACTTCAGTGGTACGTTATTGTAGAGAGTTCCACAGGCTAGCTGACAGGGGTAAGAGTCTTTTGACCCAAAGATAAATGGTTTTCTCCCTGAGTGCTTCAAAGAAAACAATGTAGCAGACCCTGCTCCTTAACTTAACATGTCCTTTCTAAAACAAACCCTTTCTGCATGTAGTCAATTAAGGTAGCAGTGGATGTCAGCCGAGGGTGGTTTTGTTTTTTTACAGAATTGTGGAACCAATTTGCTTATCCAGCATTTTGCACTTCCTTTTAGCCTACTACCCACTATTCAATTTTTTATTTAATACATTCAGAAAGCACGAAGTATAATTCCTAGATGTCTGGGCAATAGCAGTAGAATCCGTCGCTTTCCAAATGTTTCATTGTCTGGAAGTGATAGTCAACAGAGTAAAGAACTTGCTACATCTTGCTCATCAGACAAAAACTGGATAAGTGTTCTCGTCCCCTAGGATTAAAAGATAAAAGTGACTTTGGAGAAAAGTCCATAGAAAAGGTTCATTTGGGTAGGTTAAAATGATACATGCCCTGGAACCCTATTTCAAACGTATTTTAGCAATCGTGAATGACTGCCGACCGGAAATGTAATTGGGATAAAATAAAACTCTTGAACTTAAAAACTAGACACAGAATATATTTCTACAAAGTTTCTAACGTCAACAAGTACAAATATTATGCAATGTGATGGCTGACTGGCCTTTCCACTTTATTATTCTTAGCACTTTACAAATCTAATTAAAATAATCCAAACTTGTCTTGCCTTCATGCCTTTAAGAACTCTGCCAACTAGATATATCCTAATCAGAGTTTAGTTTCTAGGTTAACAAATTCATTTTTATTTCTGCCAGTACCTTAGTCTTGGGTATTCTTCACTATACTAGCTGCATAGCCATTGAATGTTATCTCCACATTTTCAATTCTGCTCTCAGCTTCTTGTAATTTTAAACCAAAGCTTTCAAATGTATCAAGCATAGCCTCTGTTGCCCTTATCACATCAAACCTTGTACTGATATTTAAAGAGTTCTCGCTAAGTAATTTCAACGCTGCTTGAACCAGCATGTCCTTTCCTCTCCATGGTATAAAAGCAAGACCTTGTTATAATGGGAAAAAAGAATGTTTATCAAATGGGTTAGCTGATGTGAACACCATTTAGCATTTAATGTAGACAAAGACACCAGTGTTTTAAAAACGTGTTGATTGTTAACACTAGAGGGACATAAATTGGAGACAGTTGAAAATTGTAACCTTTCATTTATAAAGCTCTCATTTTCCCAGTTTAGCCTCGTCAGGCAGCTTGCTAGTGAGAGAGAACTTGGGATACCTGATGATTATGAATATTCTTCTCAAGTTTGTGACACTGTCATCAGATTAAACTTCCTGTTGGGATGCATCAGAAACGATAATGCAGTAAAACAAACAAGGAGTCTTGTGGCACTTTTAAAGACTAACACTCATGAATTGCATGAGCTTTTGTGGGAGAAATCCCACTTCATGAGATGCTTGAAGATGGAAAACTTCAAGCATCTGACAAAGTGGGATTTCTCCCACGAAAGCTCATACAATTAATACATTGGATAGTTTTTAAAAGTGCCACAAAACTCCTTGTTTGTTTTGCTGAACTAGACTAACACTGCTACCCCTTTGGATCTTGATAATGCAGTAGAATCGGTGGTTTGGGAAATCTCAAAATGAGGCAATTTCTAGAGCCTGTGATAAAAAAATATCTATATAACTCTACTATAGGGATGTGGGTGAAGGTCAGCACTGAACAACGATAAAAGATTACATCTCAAGAAATATTTTCCAACAGTGAGGAATTAACCGTGGGAGTCCTCTTAGCTTCTTTCCCACTGTGCTTACCAGTAACAAATGTGAAAAGGCAATCAGGAAAGAGGGAGCACGTAGAATGAGAAAAGAGGGGTTGTGGAGTGTGAAGGTAAACAGGCGATTATACTGCTTTAAAAAAACCCACATGATTGTATGTTGAGCATCCTCAACAGTAACTATGGAAGAGTCTATTTCTGTTATACCGTGCACTGAAATGTTCAGCTAATTGACTGAACATCTGTACTGCTTTAGAATATTCTCAAATGGGTATTAGTCTGCCTGCTAGCTCAGTTTAAATGTCTTTCCTGTTATAGATTAATTTTGGGGTTTAACTCCTCTGCCATTTTTAATTGCGTTTAGCTGAAACTGAGAATTCAAGTTCTTGGGCAAGATAGTCCATTTCCTTTCCTTTTTCTACTCTTATTCATGAAAAAGTGCAATTTGTCTATTTTATTTTAAATGAAGGAGAACAAAATCTCTCAAGGCTTTATAACAACATTGAAATTTCACAGGCATCAGCAGAGTTTTTTAAAAAGAAAAACAAACTGTTGAAATTTTGACTCAGATATCCACATTTGAGAAATCATTTTAGCATCTCTTTCTCGTCTCATCAGTATCTGTAATACAGAAAATCATCTGCCTATGTACAGATCTTGACTGAGTAAGTAGAGCTCTGCGTGGATATAAAAATGTGGATCCGGATCCTTTCCGCATCTGCTCAGTGTCAATCTCTATCCGATCCACAATCTGCACGCCAGATTTTATATGTAGCCGCATCCACACACCCAGGCTTGGACTCCCTCAGTCAGCATGCTGGCCTTTGATTGGCTCATTCCCCATGTGGGCTCCACTCACTTTTTCTTTTCTTGTTTGCAGTTTGTGTGCTGTGCTGTGCTGTCAGTCAATGTCCGTGGCCAGTGAAATCTCTGACTGACAGCACAGCGAGTGAACTGCAAACAAGAAAGGAAAAACTGGGCGGGGCCCATGTGCAGAATGAGCCAATCAAAGGCCAGCATGCTGAGTGAATGAGTCCAACTAAAAGCCAGCATGCTAACTGATAGTCAGTCTGAGAGACTCAGATTGGCTGGCAGACAGCAACCAGAGCTGAGCTGGGATGGGCTGGATTGCTTCCTTTGTTCCCCTGTGTGCCGCTGACTTGGATCATAGTAGCAGCTGAAGCAATCGATAGCACCCTGGGCAGATAAAAATAGAATCCGCATCCGTGCTCCAATCCTCAACAATGGGTCTGTGGATGTCCGCATCCACTGATGCAGATACCTGTGAATCTGCAGGGCTCTATGAGTAAGATGATCAGAGAGAAGCAGGGGTGGACTACGGCTAACTGGGGCTTGTCTTCACAGACGGTAGCCAATTTGCCACCGTTAGATCGTTCTTCCTGATTGATCGAGACCTACTCAGTTGATCTGGAAGTCAGTCCCTGAAGATGACCCCCTCAAGTAATATAGCACTGAATTGACAGGAGGCCATTTCCCATTGACTCAGCGCACTGAAGACTCCGCGGTAAGTAGGCATTAGACAGTTGAAGGGAGATATGCAAATTATTTTAAGAAACGTGTGTATCTCCCTTCAACTGCTGCCAAAATCCCCTTCTAGCAGTGTAGACTAGGGCTCTGTCTGCATCTACTGGTACTCAGTTTAACACTAAAATTGATTGATATGTTTCTAAGTTCAACAGATCCTGCCTCCTAGCTGGCTCTCTCCCCAGACTGGGGGTATATTAAAATTAAATGAAAATAATATAACTGCAGACTTTTTCCAAAGTAATATTATTTCTACTGTCTCCCTTGTTCTTTGTCATCCTCGCTTTCCTCTTCTACTCCTATGCATTTTCTTACAATGTACACAACAGTGAAGTAATTGTTCCTTCTCCTTAGTGACTCTTTTAGTGTTTTATATTTTTATGTTTTATGTTTATATATGTTTAATACTTTTTTTTTTAAATCCTGAACGTATATGTATTTAGCGTAATGCACTGTTTAGTGCACAGCTTCCCTCTGTGTCTGATCCACAGACAATCAGTCTGCCACAGATTTGAGGCAGAAGACAGTCCTTCATTTCAGTTTTTGGAGTTTCATGTTGTTAGCTCTCGAAGACCTAGTTGAGGACCAGATAACGCTTCCAATCTTAACTCCATTCTCTTCAAGCAGTAGAGCAGTTGTTCCCAAACTGTGGTCTGTGGACCGCTGGTGTTCCACAAGGGTACTGCAGATGGTCTGTGGGAGATACGAGGAGGTAATTTCTGCAGGTAAAACGTATTGTGACAAGTGCATTATGTCTATGAGTGATCATAATAAATTACTAGAAACAGCTGCATTTTTAATACAACTTGCTATATGTTTGACGCCCGTCAGCCGTAGGCTATGTTTAAAATGGCTTGCTTTCAAAAGCTTTCAATGACGATGTAGTGGTCCACATAAAGGAAAAGGCTGGGAACTGCTGCATTAGAGGTAACGTGGATCTGTTCCTATGAGCAGGGGACTTGGCTGGCAGAGGAAATAGCTAAGCCCCCCAGTTTCTGAATGGACATGACTAAGGCATTGTATACGCTAGTAAATTTTTGGTCAAAGGTGTGAAAAAATACCCCACCACCTCCCCCGAACAGCATAAGTTTCGCTGACAAAAGTGCGAGTGTGGACAACACTATGGGGGCACTCTCACGCCAACATAGCTATCGCTACTCATTGAGCCAGTGGGAGAACGCTCTCCTGTTGGTATAGAGCGGTTGCACAGGAGACCTCCAGAGGTGCAGATGCAGTGGTAATAGCTGTGCTGCCGTAAGGTTTGGAGTGTTGACATAGCCTCTTCTGTTCAGAATCACAGGTGTGGGGTAGCATTTTATAATGCACCTAGAGAATGTGGTAGTGCACTGAAAATGTGCAAAAAACAACACCGTGCCTGTTCGACAGCTGTTTGTTTTATGCCTGAAATAGCAAAAAATGCCTGCTCAGCTGCAGAGCAAATGAAGTGCTTTTGTATGCCTGACGTCGTCCTCCTTTGTCTGTGTAAAGCATCAGACACAAAACAAGGTGGCTGAAGTGCCTGAGTGAGATGAGCTATGTACCCCACATCAGCCCTGGTAGGGTTAGTGATGGCCTGAGAGCCTATTTACGTTACCTGGTGTCATTTGAGAGAAGGTGGACCAGGGTTTATGGAGAGTGAAGTCCAGCTGGTAAAGGGATTGGCCACCTCTATAAAGCCAGGAGGCTGAAAGCAGAAGGGGGATCCAGTGGAAGGAGGCTGCATTCACTCCATAGGATGAGGGAAGCTGTCATAGATTGGTGGAGAGTAAGACCTGGGGTTCTGCTTTGGAATAAGGAGTCTAGCAAGAGGCCAGGAGGGGATGAGATAGCCATGGCGAGTAGAGTAGGCCCTTGTTTAAACTCAGGCACAGGCAAGGGAAGAGAGAGAGGTTGGATAGGAAGGAACCTGGGAGGACAGGGATTGAGCGGACTTGGATGACTGGTTATGGTGTCCATGAAGCCTGGCGTAGTGGGTGGGTTAGGGATCCCCTACCAGCCACTGACAAAGTAGCATTAGACCTAGACTTGGACTTGCTGGACAGCTTGTTCATTGGGATTTTGGAATCTGGGATGGGGGTCTATTTAATGACCTTGCTGGAGGGATGAGTTGCAAAGAGAGGATGCATGGGGTGGGGAGTCTCATCCCGGCATGAGTAATGGCTGGCAGAAGGAGTAAGAGCTAATTCCCAGACATAGCCACAAGGAGGTGCACTTGTGGCAGGTGGACCCCTTCACACTGAGCAGGGCCTGTTTCATATCTACCTACTTGTAGCATACGTCTTTCACCTGTGCTTCTGCATCAAGGCTGTATATGAGGGAAAATAATGAGGGCACATGGCTGCACCACAGCTTCTGCGGGAGCCTGATGGAAGAAACAGTCTCCCTCCCTTGCTTTATTTACACAGATTGGTGTAGCTCACAAAGTTGCCCATGGTACATTCAGGTTCCGTTAGATTTAGGTAGGTCTGGTGTTTGGGATCGATGAAAAGGGAAGAGAAATAGACATGTAAAGGAGAAGCCCCCACAGCAGTTTTTAAAATGTGTTTCGTGTCCATATCACAGGTGATGAAGGGGTCTGTGGCTATTGCACTCATTAGGTATCATAGTTACTTTCAACCACAGTGATCCTTTGCTCATTTCATCCTTGCTCCCCTTTTTGCTTTGTCTGGCACACCCAATAATTTCTGGGCAAACAACTTAGTTGTTCCCCAAACGTTCCTGACCTTGACCAAAGAGTTCAGCACTAAAGTTATGGCCTCTCCCACCACTGGGCATGTGCCATGATGTATGATATTAGTGTGTCTCCGTTGTGGCATCAAAGCAGATACATTGCAGTTTAGTGACAGAGAAGACAAGTTTCCCTAGGATTTGGGTAGTGCTTTGGGGATTGGGTTCCTTCCTGTGAAAAGGGAGATGGGGGAAAAAAACCGAGAGGTAGGGTTGGGGAGAGTAGGAGAAAGAAATCTCCGTGCTGCAAGCAACCTTTTGGTTAGTGGGATCTGCCAAATAATCTTTCTCACACCCAGCCTCCTAGGTTATACAGGTAGCATCACCTCCTTCATATAGTGGACCATGTTCCATAATTAGGATTATTATTACATCTTTTTTATTTTATTTTATAAAGCACTTTAACAGTTACCTTTTGTAATGATTTCCCTCTGATTTACCAGAAAGGAAGTAGTCAACTTAATACACAAATCAGCAGTCAGAATTCTAAACTATAATGCAGAAAAAAAAACTGTCCTTTTTGGTAAGAGGAAATTGTTAAGAAAAGTCTGCATTAAAGTGTATTAAATCTTTTAAACTGTGTAGTCTGGAGGCCTTTCCCATTTAAAAGCAGTCAAGTCCAAATGGTGAGCCTTGAGCACCCTTAATGCCATTCTGACTGGAGAGTTGTAATTGAAGCCTAAGCACTCGTGTGCTTTCATCCTCAAATCATTGTTACGAAATTGGGACTTGTTCCTTTTTCTCCAATGGGGGAAAAAGTGTGAAATGATTGCTTTTACCAGAAAATGATAGGTTTTTGGGGTAAATGATTAATACAATGTGAAGGTCACATTTTATGTTTGGTGAGCTGTTTCAATTAACCAGAGAAGATGTATTCATGCATTGAAGTTTTCTTGCCCGTATTATTTGAATTATGACATGCTTGTCATGTGTAATAAAAAGAGAGCAATGTGATTTTCTTCCACGGGAAGATCAACATTAGTATTAGTGAGTTGGGGAGGATCTTTCTGCAAGTATAAGCCTGTGTTTAATAGAGACTATCAATTTATCAGGTTATTAAATAAAATGTTATATTTTTTAATATTTAACATAGTCAATCTGAAATTCGTCAAATCTTTTCACCCCAAAAATGTGCTGATCACTTTATAATTCTGCAAGTGCTGACTGACAGCCCATAAAATGCAAAAAATCATGACATATGCTACAGTATATGTTTTCTTCTAAATTAAACTTGGATTGCTGTATAGTTTTCCCAAGAAGATCTTTATGCTCACTTTATGCAGTTACAAAGATGAGAACAGAGTCCCATGTCTTTCTGGGTCGCCCCCTTCTCCCCGCCCCTCCCCCCACTTTAAAGGGGCAAAAATAAAAATTGTCAGCAATTATTTTGTCTCTTATAGTACATATAGACCCATTTTGAAGATGGTGTAAATCAGTGTAGCCTCCATTGACTTAAAGAGAACTACAAGGATTTATATCACCTGACAAATCTAGCCCACGGTGTGTATACAACCAATGTTTGTGGTGATGTAGGCCAAAGTAAAGTGTCTTTGTCTTAAGTCTGGAATGTGCCATGTGTATAGACAACACAGACAACCCACACATCTTTTTTCCCACTCCTCATCATGTATGTTGTGTATCTTATCAAAGCTATTTTAATAGAATTATGCGAGAGTCATTGAGTTTTTGTCGGTTGGTTCTATTTTTCATATGCATCCACTTCTAATGCCTGGTGCTTTAGGTATCATAGGCCAAATCCTCAGCTGGTGAAAGTCAGTGGAGCTTCCTTCTCTTTGGTGGAGCAATGCTGACTTGCACCAGCCGAGGCTCTGGCTCCATGCACCTATCTGCTAGCAGGGCTCTGGAGAGAGAAAAAAATGTAAGTAATGCATTTCGAATAATTCATGAAACAGCTCTTCTATACATGGTAGAGTGACTACAAAATCTCATACCAGTGTTTGAAATCATTATGCTATCAGCAAATGAAGTTTCTTAGTTTTCTAATGATGTAAATCTTCCATTTTTAGTTTAAATGGGTTTCCAGTTATTAGAACTTTATGCTCTCATAGGTCCAGGACTGAATATTACATTCTGGACTTCAGGCCAATGTAATTTTAGGAAGATGTTCTATTTTTTGTTGCGTGGGGTGGGGGAGAGAGGAGACAGATTGGGCAAACTCTGTTAAGGAATCCTATGTGAACTAGATGGTATTATGGAATTAATGAAAATATAGCCCCTTTCCAAATTATGAGGAGGACTGAGCTACTGACAGATTGCTTTAGGTAACCTTCTGAGCCAGGTCAGTAAAAACCTAATTAGCTTTCTAAGGGATCATCAGCCAGAAGAAGACAGATACCTTGAGGGAAGGGGGATCTTAATTCAGGCTGGGACAAGAAAAGCGATACACATTAACTTCATTCCAGCCAAAGAATATCAAAGGGAGATTAGGTATGTAATGGAGAATTTTGAATTTTGAGTTGGCAACTGTACAAATAAAAACAACTTTGAAATGATAGATTACAGGATATAGGCACCCAAATTGTTTGCCCAGGAAAAGAAACAAAATAGTCAGGGAAGAAGTAATTAAAGCAAACACCTGCCTCTCGAAATGTAAATCCGAAGGATGCGTGGATGGCCATATCAGTGTAACTTGAGGAGCATAATTGACAGACTTCCATCCTGCTTTCAGAGATGAATGCTCACTGACAGCACAGGCTGATGCTTCAAGTCTGTGGTTCTGAAGGTTAGCAAGGATTCTGGCGGCCTGAAAGAGAGAGAGCTAAAAGTACGTGCATCATATTTATTGATTTTACTTCTGTAACTTCAGGTAAGAAGGCTGTTTGAGATGATGTTATATAGGTTAACTATTGATCTTCTGATTTTTCTAACAACATTGGTTTTATTTAGCATGCTTTTTGGGTCTCGGCATGTCTTTAGGTTAATTCACTATATTCTGTCCTCAGGAAGATTAAAAAAAAAAAAAAAAATCCTCCGCTGATGTTACCTGTGCTATGGCACTCAGTCAAAGTTAATACCTCATAAGTGTTATCAAAAGGTGGTGTGAAACTAGTAAACTGCATGGGGGATGCCTGAGGAGCAGGAGTCACGGGAATAGAGAACAAGAAGCAATCAAGGACATATTTTTGTGGCAAGGTATTCTTTTGAAAAAAATAAGGCAATCTGAGGTTGGCCTGAGGTCTGAAATGTTGGTAGTAATCCCAGAGGAGAGGGTTTAGTGGGCAAGAGCGTGATTATGTGGTCAAAGGGGCGTGATGATTTGAATTCATCGCTTGGCTCTGTACATTCACATAAATAGTACCAAACAAGCCTGTGTATGTAATGTGTAGAATGAATTCAACATGTGTGTTGGGTGTACAGGTTTTAGCAGCATCTCTTTTGGGGATCCCATTTAAGTAAGGATGTGTTACTCACAGCACAGAGATGTCAAGGTTGTGTGTGTCTAAATTTATTACTGTTATAAAGTAATTTTGGAATAGAGCCTTAGAGCTATGCTCACACATGCTCCATAGTTATCTTTAAAAGAAAAGCTTTTAACTGATCTAATTAACTGATCAGTTACGCCGACACATCAGTGTAAGAGGATCTTACTTTTCCAAGAGTAGTTAGTCTACCAGCTCTTCTTTTTGGGGAGGAGGAGGTTTGGGAGGCGTGTAGGGAAGGTTTCAAATATTATTGCAGAATCATAAAGACTTCTAGTGAGTTCACCACCGAGATCTATTACAGGAGTGGGTGGGGTTCTGAGGCCTGCAGTGTATAGAAGATCTGACTAAGTGATTGTATCCCTTCTGGCCTTAAAGTCTGTAAGTCTGGTTGAATTGTTCCAGAGAATTTGTCAGTGCCCCCTTGTCCTAGAGGAAAGCGCAGTGACAGCAAACCAAAGGACCCTGTGTTTTAGTATTCTCAGCTCTTCCACTGACTGCTGTTTATGGTTAGTACTCCTCACAACCATGGTTTCACACTCTGGCATTAAACAACTATCTTTCACTCATTTTGTAAGTAAGATAAATGAGCACTTGTGTAACATTTGGGTGGGCTAGAATTCATTGAATTGCCCTTCTCCAGTGCCTTAAAAGAAATACACCCTAACTCCTATAGAGAAGCAGCTGGAGACCCAGGATTCAGTCTTTAAGGGACATGCAGCAAAGACTGTCCAGAGTTAGCCTCCCCATATTCAAATGCTACTGAGAACAAAAGTAATGAACTTTATTAACTACTCACTTAATACATCTTATAATAAGAAAACATAACTACTACCATATATTTATAACGTTGTGGCTATTTGGTAAATCCACATTCACCATTTCCCAGCTATCTCCTCCACAACACACAAACAAGAAAACAAAATGAATTAAATAGAACAGTTCCCACAGAAACACTGTGAGAAAGAAATCCAGGCATTCCCAACATTTAGGTGGCATTCACTCAAATCTCAGCTATGGGCTCTGTTCACCAAGTCCAAAGGCTCAAGCTGAAAGAAGCAGCTCCTTCTTTGGTTGCAGGAATCTTCAGTAGAAATCTCTGTAGACAACTCTTCCTCTGCTGGAACCAGCACCGTCCAGTCAGCTCACTGGTTAACTAGCACTCAGTCACATACACAAATGCAGAAACTGCTGCAAAAGGCTCCAGAGCAGGGAGAAAACATCTTCCTGTCCACTCCTGGCTCAACTTCTCCCAGTCACACACAAAGCACATGCAACTGCCCTGGCTGCTGCTCTGATGGCACCTGGAACCTTGTGGAGCATGCTCAAAGCTTCCACTCCTTGTTCCAGAAATTTCTGGCTTTGGGCAGCTAAGTCTCCCCAGCAACAGCAACCTACCTAAAAAGATACTCCTTTAATTAGGCATATGGGTTACACTTGCACAAGGTCGCCCCACCCAGAGCTGAGAATAGAACCCAGGTTTTCACCATGAGAAGTCTTATCTTGTCCCCTCTGTCACACGCCTGTAAGAAGAATCATGCTAAATTAGGTGTTTGAATGTAGTCCACACTAATACAGTGTGACTCTTGTCGCTAGAGGATAGGAAACATAAAAAGGTTTATGATTCCACTATTACCATCGTGCTAGCAGACTAGCCCTTTAACTCAAGGGGCAGAGGCTCATGTTTTTGCATCCACCTGGCCTAGTCCCTGCAGATGACCCATGGTGAGGAGATGTTGCATTTGCTTATGTTGTGTCCACCTTCTGATCTCAGAGAACCAGGAATCCTGATGCCCAGCGTTCCTTTCCAAATAATTGTGGAGTCCACTGGAAAAGTATGAGTTGCATCTCTTTGTATGGGCTGCTGCATGAGGTATAACTTCATTAGAGCTATGTGAAGAACTGATTTTTCAGTTCACTGGCAAGTCTGAACAATTGAAGAGAAATTTATTTTTCGTTGAATTAAACATTTTGTTTTGGTTCCTTTTGATTTTGACCTTTTTTTTTTAAATGCAGCTAAAGGAAATTTTGAAACAAAAAGTGGTTTCAAACTGAAAAATTGAAAGGCTTGTTTCAAAAATGTCAAAAGAAATCGTTTAATTTTTTTTTCCAGATCTTTGTTTTGGTTGAACAAGAACAACAACAAAATCTGTTGAAAGCATCATGAATGTACATTAATGTTTTGTGTCACTGAATCCGCGCCTTTTTTTCAAAAAATGTTTTGGCTGAAAAACTTTGCTCAACTGTCAACAGAATGCTCCACCCCCCCACACTGATTACCTATAGCTGACGTGGAAGAGGCTTGAGCTCTGACGGAGCTCTGACTCTAAAGATTCCAGATACAGACTCTGACGATGGCCCATGTGAGACTGAAATATAAAATTTAGTGTGAGCAACCTGAAATAATTGATACATTTTTGGACTGATTTGTCTATGTTTGAGCTGTTCCTTCAAAACCAGGATGTGGCACCTTATTTTAGAGTGTATTTTTAGACCAGTAAGATATTTTTTGCCTGTGTGTGTGTGGAGTGGAAGAGCCTGCCTGTATAAATGCCAACAAGTTCAGAACTTGATTTAATAAGCTTCTATTTTTAGAACCTTAGACCCTTCTCCAAGGTGTCTAACTAGTACATGCTGGGGCCTCACTGTCTTAGGGCAAAGGCCTTTCACCAGTTAGAAGACAGTCATCCTATAGGGGTTAAAAATGTGTTCTCATGTACTATTTGGTTGTCTCATACAAAATGAGCAAGAAGAGTTCCAGCTCTGACTCCCACATCCCAAATTCACCAAACATGCTTTACACTAGATTGTAAACCTTCTGGGAATAGGAGACTCTCTTAATACACATCTGTCCAGTACCTAGCACAGTGAATTTCTGAGATCCGTTGATCCTTTAGTTAGAGCAGGGTCAAAATTGCATTACCCATGGATGAATTTGCAGAAATTAGCAAGCATATTGATGATGGTCTAGGGAGTTCAAAAATAATAAAAAAAAAAATGATTCAGTCTTCTTAAAAATACTTATTTTGAACCAGATTCATGATTGTTTGTTCGTTTTGGTGTCTGATGCATGATTTTGAAGTTGGCAATATTATAGTTTAGTCCTTGATGTTTTGTGGTACTGGTTTGGCTTGTCCAGCTGTGACTGATTAATTTCCCCTTTCTGTGATCAGAGTAAGATAACAGATGTGAGACTGCCTACTAAATTATTCTGCATAAAGCACAATATTTGTTAATACTATTTATGAGAAATTCTCAGCTTTCCTTTGCATAGAATAGGCTCTTCCTTACTAAGTAAAACTGTTCTTAATACTGCCACGTGCAATATGACTTTTCTCCTGTTGAAAGAAAGAAAGGAAGTGTTTCAGATTAATATACTTTTCTTTTTCCTGTTGAAACTGAAGTAATTTTGGCAGCCCAGGAGGGAAGAAGGCAGGGCTGGATTAACTCAGGACATACTCCTCAATTGTCCCATAGGCTTATCTACCACATGGAGCATCTGGGTGGCCATGCTGGGATCTGGGCAGTTCCATATTCTGGGGAGAGAGAGTTGAACCCCTCTCCCTGACTCCCTCAGGCGAGCTTGGAGGTGGGGCACCCTGTCCCTCTGGGTGAGTGGTCTGAGCTGTTTCCCTGAACTCCCTGATGTGAGCTGGGATCTGGAGGAGTCTGACTCTCTTTTTCCTGTCCCATTTTGTGTGTGTGTAACCCATATGCCTAAAAAGGCTATCTCTTTGAGAGACCCACTGAGGGTGGGTTACTGTTGCTGGGCAGATTAGCTACCCACAACCAGAAACTTCTAGAAGCAGGGAGTGGTAGCATTTTTGAGCATGCTCCATAGGGTACCCTGCTGGTGTGATTTGGTGTGGTCAGGCAGATGACATGAGAGCAGCAGTCTGTGCAGACAGCAGGCAGGAGCTGCTTTGAGAAGAGCCCATGTGCTCAGTTTTCAGGAGAGAAGATGAGCCAGGAGTGAACAAGATGTTTTCTCCCTCTAATGGAGTCATCTGCAACAGATTTTGCAGACATGCATATCGGACTGAGGGCTGGTTGCAAATGAGAAGGAAAAGCCTGCATGGAATGCTACAGAAGATTCCTGCAAAGGAAGAAGAGGACAGCTATTTCTTGCCACTCAAGCCTCTACACTGGAACAAAGACTAGCTGAGAGTTGGGTGAACTCCATCTGGACTATGGGACTCTTGGGTATCTTTTATGCAGGGGTTTGTGTAGGGATTGTTCTTGGTTAATTGTATTTTGTTTTCTTAGGATAAGGTTTATTTAGTTAGTAGTTAATAAAGTTCATTGTTATGTTTGTTTTTAGTAGTATTTTAACGTGGGAGAGTAACTCTGAGCAACCTTTGCTGTGAATCCCATACAGACTGGATCCTGGGTCTCCAGCTGCTTTCTCCACAGGGATTGGGATTGATTTCTGTGAGGCACTGGAGAAGGGCAATTAAATTAATTTTAGCCCACCCGAAGGTTACACGTGCTTGGAACTGGGTCAGGATGTTGATGCTTTTGTGGGTCTGAGCTCCTTTCCTGGCCCACCCTTGTTAGTTAGCTTGGTGGGGGAGTGGCTGAGCATAGGCCTGCTGGGAGCCATGCACCATGCATAGGTTGATAAGATATGGGTGATGAGTTGAGAACAGGCACACTTGGTGCACATCATTCACAAGCACAGTGATGAGAATGCCCATTGAAATTTGGAGCAGTTGGCATGTTTCAGAGCTATATTCATACTTTATGATCTCTATGGGATATAATCATAGAAATGAAGGATTGGAAGGGACCTGGAGGACATTTAATCTTGCCTTCTGCATTGAGGCAGGGCCAAGTAAACCTTGACTATCCCCAACAAGTCCTTGTCCAGTCTGTTATTAAATACCTCCAGTGATGGGATTCCACAATCTCCCTTGACAATCTGTTGCAGTACTTAACTATCGTGATAGTTTGAAAGCTTTTCCCTAATATTGAACCTAAATTTCCCTTGTTGCAGATTAAGCCCGTTACTATTTATCCTACTTTCAGTGGACATGGAGAACAAATGATCACCGTCCTCTTTCTAACAGTGTTTAATATATTGAAGACATTTATCAGATTCTCCCTTCTCTTCTTTTCACAAAACTAAATATGCCCAGTTTTTTTAACCTTTCCTCATAGATCTAGTTTTTGAAATCTTTCATCATTTTTGTTGCTCTCTTCAGGATCCTATACAATTTGTCCATACCTTTCCTAAAGGTGGCGCCCAGAACTGAACACACTACTCCAGCTGAGAACTCACCAGTTCTGAGTAGAGCAGGACAATTTAACTCCCAGGTCTTAGATACAAGACTTCTGTTAATACACCCCACTGTGATAAGTTTTCTTTGTAACTGCCTCACATTGCTGGCACATACAGAGTTTGTGAGGCAGTATAACCTTTGGATCCTTTATAGTTGTACTGCTACCTAAAACTGTTATTCCTTATTATGTCTTTGCACATTGTTTTTACTCCTTCATAAGTTTAGTACTCTGCGTTTGTCCTTATTGAATTTCATTTTTCTTGATTTCAGACCAATTCTCTAACTTGTCTAGGTCATTTTGAATTCTGTTTAATCCTATCCTCCAAAGTGGTTGCTCCCCACATCAAGCTAGGGGTCATCCACATAATTTATATGCATGCTGTCCACTCCATTATCTACGTCATCAATGCAAATACTGAATGGAGTTGAAAACAGGTAGACCCATGTGGGGCCACACTAGATAATCCTTTTGACAGCAAAGAGTTGATAGTTACTCCTTACTGCGAATATCCCAAAAACATCTCATAGAGGGGAATGAGCCCCTTCACACCTCTTTATGTCTCCATTCTGCAGGTTATATAGAATCCTTTATCTTTATCGTTCCTAAAAACTTCCCCTTTCTTAGATTATGTGTGCTAGATTCTAGATAGAGAAAAACAGTTGCTGCTGACTATACATTCACATAATATTATAGTCAAGTGACCTTTCCGTTTAAATGCCAACTTTTGAAAGTGACCTAAATCTGCATGCTTATTCAATTTATCTTGAAATTTGGTAGGCCTCCTGGGAGGTTCAGGTAGTTAGTGATCCTAATATGGGTCATTTTGAACAATACAGCCCTTCACTTGCAAGATGCATACTTCTATGTGTCCATCCATTCCACTTATAGAAAATATCTCAGATTCGTGTTAAACAATGTTCTCTACCAATATACCATTTTAGCTTTTGGACTCTACGCAGCGCCTTGACTGTTTTCCAAGGCCCTGTCCATTGTTGCGGCACATCTTTGCAAACAAGGCATATCCGTTTTTCCCTACCTTGACGACTGCCTGATTAAAATCTGCTACAATTACACAAGTGTCCCCTGCAGTCAGTCTCACCACTGCTTTTTTCAACAGCTTGGGGCTACTTATAAATGTGGAAAAATCCACTCTCAGACCAACTCAAAACTTAAATGGATAGGAACTTGTTTGGACTCTCAATGGGCTTGGGCCTTTCTATCAGAATAAAGACTTGACACAATTGTGCAACTAAAAAATGCTATCATACAAGCTCCCACGCTCACCACGAGAGACTTCCTACAACTCCTAAGGCATATGTCTGCAGCCATCTTTGTAGTGAAAGATGCAAGACTACATATGTGACCCTTCCAGCTGTGGTTTCAAAAGCATGCAAAACATGAATGTATCGAATGCACAAAACAGTCTCTATCCCTCTGGACATAAAACAACACCCCCAGTGTTGGACGATTCCTTCCAATTTGGAAAATGGGTTGCTCTTCTTTCAACAATCTCCTTCCATCCTTATGACCACAGATGCTTTCCTTATAGGATGAGGGGCACATATTCAACAGCACACCTCCCAAGGCAGGTGGTCCATGGAAGAAACAGCCTTGCATATAAACATCCTAGAGCTTTGTGTGGTCCACTACACCTGCCTCTGCTTCCAACAGCTCATAGCACATCAACATGTCAAGTTATGACCAACAACATAGCCTGCATGTTTTATATAAACAGATGGGGGGAGCACGGTCCAAACCTCTCTGCATAGACACCATCAGACTATAATGGGTGTCTGAAAAACGACACAATAATATCTGCCTCTTATCTACCGGGCACCCAAAATATGATTGCTAATTTCCTCAGTCGCTTGTTCCCACAAGACTGTCAGTGGAATATACACCCAAAACATTCCTCTCCATCTTCCAACAATGGGATTACCCATCGATGGACTTATTTGCCACACACTAATCATAAATGTCCGAACTACTGCTCCAGAGCAGGCATCAGCACCAGATCTCTGGGAGATGCGTTTCTTCTCCCATTGACAAGACACCTGTCTTTATGCCTTTCCTCCCATCCCTCTGATCCCCTGTGCTCTTCATAAGATATGCCAAGAATCAGCAACAGTATAATGAAAGTACCTGCTTGGCCCTGACGACCATGGTACACCTGGCTGATGGAGATGTCAGCGAGACCTCCAATTACCCTACCTCTTCAACAAAATCTCCTCACTCAATACACCAGTTACACAACACACCCAGATCTGTCAAGACTACATCTAACAGCTTGGTACCTAGTTGGTTCACTCAGGAAAAACTTTGGTGCGCTAATGTGATACAGCATGTACTCCTAAGCAGTCACGAGCCATCTATGTGAAAGGCTTACCTGCAAAAATGGCAGAGATTCCATCACTGGTGTACTCAGCACGATGTCGAACCGTTGTCTGCCTCCATTCCATCCATTGTGGACTATCTTCTGCACCTAAAGACATCAAAATTATCAATTGATGCTATCATAGTACGTCACAACATTCCACAAACAGGCACAGATTACATCTTTTTTTGCACACCCTACAATTAAGATGTTCCTCTCAGGGATTCAAAACCTCTATCCCAACGTTTGCCTACCAACTCCCATCTGGGATCTGAATTTGGTGCTCAAGACAATAACTAAACCACCTTTCAATCCTCTGGTGACTTGTTCACTCACCCATCTATCCATGAAGGTTTTTTTCCTCATCGCAATTACTTCAGCTCATCGTGTCAGTGATCTCGTGGGCCTCATGGGGTCTCCACCATACATAGTATTCTACAAGGCCAAGGTGACATTAAAACCTCACACAAAATTCATACCTAAGATTGCTTCCTCATTCCATCTTAATCAAATAATTAACTTACTTGTTTTCTTGCCAGAACCTCATTCAGATCCTCACAAGGCCATTTTCATATCTGAATATCCGCCGAGCTCTGGCCTTCTACCTGGAAAGATTAGATCCACCAACAGACTATTCATCTCCACGGCAGAAAGAAAAAAGGGATACCCTATCTCTAAACAGCGACTATCTAAGTGGATCTCTGGCTGCATTTGTTTGTGTTATGGTATATCACCTGTACTACCACCAGAACAGATATGTTTCCATTCAACTAGAGCAATGTCTGCCTCCATGGCATTCCTTTATAATGTTTCTATCCTGGACATTTGCAAGGCTGCCACATGGGCATCGATTCATACCTTTACCAAACGTTACGCTATCAACCAAGTGTCACGATCAGACTCAGCAGCCGTCCTGTCAGTCCTTTCTTCTCTAAGACTTAACACCTCTGAAGTACCTCCATCCTCTTGAGGGCACAGCTTTGGAGTTACCAAGCTGGATCACCCACGAGGACACTACTCCAAAGGAGAAAGGAAGGTTACCCACCTTTGTGCGGTAACTGGAGTTCTTTGAGATGTGTGTCCCTGTGGATGCTCCTCCACCCATCTTCCTCTCCTCTCTATTTTAGAGTCTCTACCTTTTGCTCCCTGGTCGAGAAGGAACTGAGGGGGGTTAGATTGCATGCGTGCTGAGAGGGCTCCAAAGCGGCATGAGACAGCCTCTCAGCACCTGTGTAACCCTGACGACCACTACTAGAAGCTTCTTCAATCCATTTGGTATGGATGCACCACCACCCAAAGTGGAACACCCACAGGGACACACATCTCGAAAAACTCGTTACCGCACAAAGGTGATAACTTTCCTATTTGGCAGATTAAACAGAGCTTCAAGGTCAAGGGATGAAGAGAGAATATTGGGAATGGACGATCTCTCCTTCCTATCCCTCAAGAGGTTAGGGATCTGGGGGAAGATAGGCCCACCTATCAAGGTAAGGTAGACGTACATAGAATTTTTTAAACACCTTTTTTCAGTGTTTTGTTTTATTACTACTATTAGGATCAAAACTACTTTTGGTTACAAGCAGGGCCAGATTAAGAAGCCCCCCGCTACCTGCCCCCACCACCTTTAAAGCCCCTGTGTTAATCCGACCCTGGTTACAAGGTAGTTTTGGTTCATTATATGCACCACTGGTCACAAGCTCCCAAAGACAAAATCTGCTGCTACCGAATCCAGTGGGAACAGTTGGGTTAAGCATGTTTTTTGCACAGAACACTGAAACCTATCCCCCAGTCTAAGAGTGGGAGAATCACAGGTTTCCATCCCAGGGAAGTAGAGGTGTAATGCCTGGAGGGTGGATGCAGAGGAGACAAGGGGTCAGAGGTCCAACTAGCCCCGTAACCATGACATAATGAATGGAGAGATTGTTACAGAAATGGGCCGGAAATTAATTATCACTATTACTCTTATTTTGTGTGTGTGTGTGTGTGTGTGTGAGAGAGAGAGTGAGGGGGAGGGGGGAACCAAAGAAGGATTAGAGCCTACATTGTACTGGGTACTTTAAAAACAAATAACCTCTAGCCTGAGAGAGCTTACAGTCTAAGGTCTAGACAGTGCACAAGAGGGGAATAACAGATCAGGCAGGCATAAGCCAAGTTAGGAGCGGTGGCAGAAGAGTGTCTATTAATCAGCCAATAACACAGCGATAGGGTGAGAGAAGTTCTAATGTAATTTGATGTTGAATTTTTATTGGTTCCTTCTTAAAGGTTTTTCTTTTGAAATAAATCCTGTTCGCTGATGCAAAGCTCTCCTCTGATTTACATTTTGATTAAGTCGCTGCTAATGACACATGAAAGAGGGTGTTCCTCCTGTTTTGTCCTTGCCATTTTTGAAGTCTCTCTGCAGAATTCCCTCCTCCCCTTTTCATGTTTACTGTTCAACTTCATCAAGATGATCTATCTACCGCAAAGAACCCTGCTGGGGTATCCGACTGAGTAAGCCACAGACAGCCCCACAACTGCTACCTGCTAAGGCTGCTTGCTAATGAGAGAGTCTGTGATGTGGCTGTGGAGTAAAGATCTAATGAGACCCCAAAGGAACCAGAACTGCCAGTAATTCTTCCCCACAGCTCCCCCACAACTTTTTTTTTTTTTTTTTTGAGTAAGCCGTTGTATTACCTAGTATGTTGTTAGTGGAAGCCTTCATCATACTGTTGAGATTGAAATTGGTAAATTGTTACTGAGTTCCTGTGTTTGAGCTGTACAGGATCTATTTACATTTCTTTCAGTAGTATGCAAGCTTTGTAATATCTGATGATTCTTTTAAAAAAAATCTTCCACTTGTTTGTTTTCAGGGCTTTCCCATCTTTAACACCTTCAATGCCTTTATCTCCAGATTTGTCTATTCATAGATGAATGTTTGTGCATTGAATTGAAAACGTACATTAACTATTTTCCTTCTTTGAACCCCTTTACTCTGTTCACTTATATATGTATCCATTTTTTAATCCAACATCCTGTCTATTCATTGGGAATAATATGAACATGATTCTTCTCCTGCCCAAATTAAAGAAAGAAAGAGATTGCTCACCTAGCATTTATTGTAAAGAAAGACAGGTTTAGAGAAAATCTTAGAAATGGAAAGAAGAGGGATTGAAGGTCTAGATACTTGATTTATGAGGGAAGATTGAAAGAACTGGGCTTGTTTAATCTGGAAAACAGGAGACTGGGAGGGGACATAACAGTTTTCAAGTACCAAAAAGGTTGTCAGGAGAAGGAAGGAGAAAAATTGTTCTCCTTAACTGACAATGATAGGACAAGAAGCAATGGGCTTAAATTATGGCAAGGGAAATTTAGGTTGGACATTGGGAAAAAAGGTTCCTAACTATCAGGGTGATTAACCACTGGAATAAGTTGCCTAGGCAGGTTGTGGAATCTCCCTCATTGGAACTTTTTAGGAGCAGGGTAGACAAACACCTGTCAGGCGTGGTTTAAGACAGTACTTGGTCCTTCCATGAGTGCAGGGGCCTGGACTCGATGACCTCTCATGGTCCCTTCCAGTTCTGCGAATCTATGAAGAAACGTTAAAAGAGCTAAGTATATTGGACCCCAGTCTGAGCCACTCCATTGCACACCAGCTGAGAACTTGGCCCATATGCATAACTTGAGTAAACGATGATGAAGGATGGTAGAATGGTAAGTCTGCAAATGTTTGTGTAAACAAGAAGGAAGGAGAAGGAATTATTTAGGGTAGTGCCAGAAGTATAACAAATGGAAGCATATTGATAAAATCAAGACATTGAAAATGTACACACTAAACAGCAGGGAAAATGCTGTAATAACGAGATCTGTTACGTTGTGAAATATCCCACTGTGGGAGGGAATGGGGACTGCATCATCTAAATACTTAAAACGAGACAGGACAGAGAAGCAGGAAATATTACATGATTAAGTCTCCATTGGAGGGGTTTGGGGCTTGGGTTCTGCTTTCAGTTGTTTTATGATTTGGAAGTGCTTTGTCATTTTAAAATGTGTTGCCTCCCCAAGATAGACACTAATTCTCTTGCAAATGTCAGACTTGGATCACACAAAATTTAGGGAATGAAAGCTGGAAACAAGAACAGAAGTCTAGTTTTACATTTGTAAAATGAAGACCAAGTTAATTCTTGATGGTTTAATATTCAAAGTTTTTCTTCTTCAAGCCAGATCACCTTCTACTCCCCCGACCCTCTTGATCTGGTCTTTGAAGAAGTGATTTTATCCTGGCTTCTATTGATTTCAGTGAAAATAGCCTAACTCTGAAGCTACACTTTCTGTATCAGGGCAAAAATATTGTATGGATTCTGCAAAATTTTCAAGTAAGGTTGATACTCTAATAATTAATTTATGTACAGTGGTAGTTTGTCTGTTCATATTTTCCAATTCTTCTTTTTTTCCCAAACTATAAAACTTTCTCTATTCATTTCTCAGCATCCAGGCTTGTAGCATTTTGGGGGAGGACAGCGTTGGCTTTCCACAGATGGATGCATATGTTAGATATATCTGTTCACTTCTGCAGTGAATGAATGTGTTCCTTCCATAGTGCTCTTACCCTCTGGCTGTCTCACAGTGTAGAATTAAGGTGAGAAAGGCACAAACTTGGCTCAGCCATCTAGCAGTGTTTTGGTAGATTACTTGACTTCCAGATCATCACTGTAGCCTTTCTTGGAAACCAAACATTTTGGGCAATTTTTGCCAGTACTGATGTGTGGGTTTTGTTTGTTTTTTAAATCGCCAGTTGAAATTTATTTTAAGCTGAAATAAATGGTTGAAGTTTGGAGCTGGGGTGAGTGGGGCACAGCACAGGGTTTATGCATAACTTTGAAGTAAATTTTGATTTATTCTAGCCAGAGAAACCTTCAGAAAAACATCCTACCTAAAAATAGGTATCTACTACTTCAAAATTCTGACAGATACCTGTCATTTAGTCATGGGGCCTCATTTTTGTACTATCCTAGGTACATCATTGTTGTTAGGCTGTGAGTTCATCTCATAATTTATCAAAATGAGATTCTAATCTTTTTCCTTTGCAAAGACATGCTGACCTCTAGTGTCAATCCTTCAATTTATTTTCTGCTTTGTGATCAATATAGGAAAAATCAGTTCTTGTTCTGTATAGCTCTCTTGAGTTCCTGGAGTTTCTGATTAATTTAGAGTCAGTGACCCTACCAATTCCTCCAGCACAAGCTGAAAGTTGAACTGGAATTTGTCAGCCAGATCTGATGTATCAAATAAAAACCCAACTATGAGAACTATCGAGTTTGTATTTGATCTTATTTTTTGCTACCTCAAGCCATATCTTGAGAGACACTGAACTAAATTACCCAATTCACCTTGAATTTCTTTGCGTTTTCTCTCAAGCTTTTATTCACTCTCTGAATTTCACATTATGGTGAGTATTTCAGAGTATACAAAATTGTTAATAAATGAGGGACTTAGCTTTTGGACAGCTAATTTAAGAGAGAAAAATATTAGTCTTTCTGTTAAAAGGCTAAAAATGTATATGTGTATATTTCTATAGCACAACATTTTCAGTAATTCTTCTTTTTGCTCTGTGTTGCTCCTGAGGATCCGCTACTCTTCAAAATTACGAGAAATACGTAGAAAGGGAATTAAACTTGGCTTTTCTGTGCATGTAAAATAATTAATGAAACATTCTGACATAGTTCCTTCCAAAAGAACACATTCTCATTTTCTCCTTCAAGAATTGTGTTCAAGTTGTCATTCATCTCAAATCAACAATATTTCCAACCCTCGGAAGCTTTTCCAGTTCAAACCATGTTCTTACTTTCTCCTACACCTTCACATCTCAGGTTGTAATGCTACTATTCTCTTTTTCTTTAGGGTATTCCCAACCATATATTTATATTTAAACTCTTTCCCAAAATCATGAGAAATATTCTCACCTGATCTTAACCTGTTTTGCATACAGTAGCAGTGGACAAAAAAACATATTTGTATGCCCTTGTGCCTGTGATGGAGTGAAAATTTAGTGTGCATCTGTATCAAACTACAAACTATTTGGTTTTGTGAGCAGCATTGGGTTGAAGATTATTTTGAGGCTTCCCTCTTGTCCAAGATGGAGTCAAAAAGGCTATTCCAATAGGGGTTCACAGAGCATAAACAATGCAGAGCCATCAAAGGTCTCTAACAGGGAATGTGTTCATCTTAGCAGTTCAATAAGTATTCTAAAGAGGGTGTCAAAGATCCAGCAACCAATTTTTCCAGTCTGCCGGCCGCGGCTACAGCTCCCTGGCTGAATATCAGCACCTTTTTTATTTTACAGAAAAGCACTGGTTCTCACTGTCATCTAAGATCAATTTGTGCAGTGTGCCCCTGGGTTCTGGACTGATGGGCTTCCTGAGGGGATAAAAAGAAGTGGAGAACAAACGGTGGAGAATGAATTCTTCTCTTCCAGGTACCTTGAACTGGGACACCAGGGTTTCAGTCCCTTCTCTACTTATAGGGGGGATTAGAACATTAAGAAAGAGCATTCTGGGAATCGGTGAGGTCTGAAAGTCTTTCTGGGTGCAGTTCAGAGGAGGTGAAGTAAGGGAAAAATAAGAATCTGTGGTGCCCATCTCTGGGAACAGAGGAAGATGGGAGGAAGTGGGAATCTGGAAGAATTACTGTAGAAATACTTTTTTTAATGTTAATCAGAAATAGCAGAAATACTAAAATTACTTTTTAAACACAAGCCACTATTTCACTAGAAAGATCAGAAAATCAAGTTCCAAGGCAAAAATGGTTATTTGGGTGTTGAATCTTTTATATTGGTGTAGAAGACTGAGTGCAAGATTATCAAATGTTCAAAGAACCCAGTTGGACAGTGTGATGGGAGAGTTGATTTATTAAGTAGCTATAAGAGAAAAGAGCCATAACACTGCAAATGACTTTAAATTAGCACTAGAATAAAGAGAAGAGATAGTGATAGATTTAAAAGTAAACAAGCTAAATGTCATGAATTCTTCTATAAAAGGGAACAACAAACAGGGCAAAACCAAATAGTGAGTAGAAAAAAATAATTTTGTGTGACTGCTTGTGATAGTGTTCAACCAGTTAAACAAACAAACAAACAAACAAACAAACAAACAAACAAACAGATTAAAGATGACAAGTTGAAGTCTTTGCTCCATTTAAAACTATGGGGCATTTTGTCTTTGACTTCAGTGGAGCCAGAATTTTATGCAACAGATAGCTTTTGTTGTATACATACTATTCTCTTTCGTGGCAATAGGAAATCTGAGTGTGTTACTGGCTTAATATGGTCCTAAAGCTGGACTACTGATGGTGGAAAAAAAAGAGAGAGAGCAAATTATGGGACAAGAAGGCAGGGGAAATGACTCCTACAAACTTGACTGGCTACTGAACTGGGCTTCCGTCTCAAGATTCTGTCTGACATCAGCCAAGAGGCAAAGATTGGATCAGAGATGTGAGGAAAGTGGATTCTGGCCATTTAACTTAATTCTTCAACACCTGCTACCTGCCAGCTAGTGACTGGAACATGCAATTTGATAAGTGTGGTTTGAACGGACATGAGTTTGCATGAGTCTTGAAAGCACCAGCCGCAAAAGCATCTGGCATCTTAAAATAGTTTCTTGCAGAGGTGGTGTTTCTGGAAATTGTTACATGGCAGGCCTCTGCCTGTTAGTGTGTGTGTGTGTCTTCAGCTGCATAAGTGGCTCTTAGAGAAATTAGGTTAACTATCTGCTCAAACAGGCTGAAAAAGAGAAGAAGGGCGAAGAGAGATGTGTGTTGGCATGGCAGTTCTGGTTGTTCTGTAAAACTCTCGAGGAAAGTGATCATGGAAGTCACAGGCGTGTGCACCAAACTCTAGAAAATATGAAAGAAGATCTTCTTGAAGCGCAATGTTGGAATAAAGAGAGAGTTTCTTTTGGAGATAGTTTTTTGGTTTTTATCTTTCTTGACAGCTCTGTCTGTGCGCACACAGACAGCATCAAAAAGAGACATTTCTGAGTGTCAGTCTTATGCTAAATAAAACAGAGGTAAACATGCCTGTCGTTTTAGTAGCACATGACTTGCTGAGGCAGCAGTGCAGTCTAATGGGTAAAGCAGGGGGGGGCGGCAGAACCGCATGAATTCAGGACACTGACCCCTTTTGGCCCTATTTAGGACAATACTAAAACATGGCTGAATTCCATTGACGTCAGTGGGCCTTCTGCAGGGGCTTAAAGTTCGGCTTCTGTGTAAGTGCTTTTTTAATCAGGGCAAGTCATTTTTCTCTCTGTACATCAATTTACCTACCTGTAGTTTGGCCTAATAATATTTATCTAATTTACAAAGGGGTGTGGAGAGGCTTATTTCATCGATGTTTATAAAGCAGGTGTAGATTCTTGATTGGAAACTGCTAGAAATGGACAAAGAATTATTAATTTTCTGAAGATCACCTTATTGTCTGATTACAAAGTCTACTGGACATCATGCTGGAGGAAGAAATTATTCAGCTTCCAAGATTATTTATCTGGTTAAGCTTGTGTCTACTACTGACTAATGCTAGGCTAGCTAAAATTTCCTTTTGGCAGTTTTACTGGAGCATTGCATTACAAATTTATTTATCTTCCTGTTAAGGATGAAAGAAGCTCAGCCTTTCGTAATGATGTACAGAATCCTCAAATAGTGTCAGTTAACAGAGGGAGGCAAACTGCTAGTTTTTCATAAACTGAGTAATGCCATATGTGATTGGAAAAGTAACATCTCAGACTTTACCTGTGATCTCAGCGACATGATGGTGGTATTCCATTTCCATGGGCGAATAATTGAATAACTGTGCAGTTTCATAGCAGAGAATGCCGCAGAATTGAAATAGTACCGAATGTTTCACAAACTTAAAGGATTTAGATTTTCTAAGCAGCTAATTTATTGTAATACTGAAACTTGAAATTAAAATATGCAAATCCAATGTGATGTATCCTCTGGTCTGGCCAAGCTGCTTTTTTGTGAAAGGACCTACAGGGGACAATCTCATAGACTATAAGGTCAGATGGTACCAGCACGATCATCTACTCTGACCTCCTGCACAATGCAGGCTTCAAAACCTTACCCACCCAGTCCAGCAATAGGCCATTAACCTATGACTGAGTTATTTACCTCCTTAAATCATGATTTAAGGACTTTAAGATACAGAGGATTCACCGGTAGGTGAGCCATGTCCTGTGCTACAGATGAAGGTGAAAAACGCCCAGAGCCCAAGCCAATCTGCCCTGGGGAAAATTCCTTCCTGACCCCAAATATGGCGATCAGTTAAACCCTGAGCATATGGGCAAGTCTTAACAGCCAGTTACCCAAGAAACAATTCTCTGTAATAACTCAGGACCCACCCCATCTACCCTCCCTTCTTAGGCCACTTGTATATCCACCACCCGTTGCCAAAGATCAGTCAGTTTCCAAAATTTATCAAGCTCAGCTTTGAAAGCAGTTATGGTTTTTGCCCCCACAACTCCCCTTGGAAGGAGTGTCACCTTCCTTTTCCCCCCAATCCTGGGGCTGAGCTGGCTGCAAGTATAATTTGAAAGTGCCTAAGGGCTGTTCAGAACTATGCCAGAAGGAATGACACACTAAAGACCATTTTGTTACATTTATAAGCTTCTCGAACACAGTCTTATTTACACCCTTCAGTCTGGCCAATCCTAAGCAACCAAAGCTAATGACTCATGAGATCTCTTTTTAAAAGGGGGTGAGGGGCATTTTGGATTTTCTTCAGAGGTTACATTTTCAAGATGGAGAAAAGCAAGAAAGTATTTGTCTTGTAAATTAGGAACCTCCCTGAGCAAGTACGTTCATATTTTTTTCCCTTTTGGTAAGTTATCTAGTATAGTTCATGTTTACAAAGCAATTTTCCACGTAAAATGAAACATACATTTCAAAATCATTCTTCAGCCTGATTCTGGAAACTGAGTTTGAACAACCCACAACCCCAAAATAACAACCATTAAATCTAAAGGAAAGCATTTTTGGTAATAAGGTTGTGACAAAACCCAAGAAATTATGAAATACTAGTTGAAACGCAACATTGATTTCAATGCTGCACTGTCCATAATTTTCCTCACTCCCTTCAACTATTGGAGAAGAGATTTCAGAGTACATGGCGTACATATTTCAGACCCCTGCAAAAACTAATAGAGGAAGAAAGTTAGAAACAGATTCCGCTGTAACTCTGAACATTCTTGGTTTTACTGGATTTGACTGTCACTGTTTACTTTGATTTAGTAGAGTCATTAATAAGTATTCTCCCATCCCTCCTCAAAAATGCAGCTGTACAAATTAACATCAGTTGCATGCATGTTTCCAGTAGCATCCTAATGACAGGTTTACTTCGCCACTTCTGAGTGAGCAAATATTTGTTCAGCACAGTTAATTGAAATGCCATTAGAGGAAACAATAGTCAGTGAAATGTAATGGCTCTTTCTCCAGCAGTGCTTTTGGAGATGCATGATCAATGCAAAAATGGGCTAGGTTGAATGTGCACTAATGAAATACCTCAATATGTTGAAAACAATAAATACAAAACACAGTTGAGTTTAATGCAATAAGAAGAAACCCTTATTTCACAGTTTGCATTAGATGATGTGTATTATCCCTGAGCAGATTCTATTGTGTTGGCAGATGAGGGCCGGGGAAAGGTCCAGGTACATATTCATGATACATTGTTAGTGTTGTAGTAAGACCCTTTGGGCAAAATTCTGCTTCACATGGCATCAGTGAATCCCTTTGACTTCAATTTGGCCCTGGGGATTCACCAATTCTAAACCTTCCTAAAGTGTGCTTTTCAGGCAAATGGCTCCCTCGAGTTTCCTTGTGAAATTGAGTTCATGTTCAATATTTCCACCGTAACAAAACCACCACCACCAACAGGGATTTATTTTTTTATGCTGGAATGTTTCTTCTTCCTATAGAGGAGCACCAAAGAGCATGGAAGCCAGGATAGAGAGATTGAATGCAAACACATAGCAAAGACTTCTGGAGTCCTTCTACCTTTAAAACCCTGGTTATTGAAAAAAAATTGTCCTGCCTCCTGCATGTCCCCTCTTGGGCTTTTACATCAGATGCCCCACCCAAGGATAGCTTGCATGGTGGGCCTAATTCCAAATCTGCCAGTCTTAACAGGGTTCTTCAGCCCCCAGGACAAACGCTATTTATGAGGAATCTCAGTTGAGTATTGGGGACCAAATGAATTCTGTTCCTATTTCCCTGCCCTCTGTACCACACTCACGCAATTAGGAATCCCATACCCACAGTGTTCACTTTGTCTCCCTTGACTTCTCTTTCCCCTATTTACAAACCAAATGAAGTATCCCATAACAGGAAGCTTCCCCATCTTTCCTTTTCTTTGCTTCCTAGCCACCTGCTTTTCCACTTGATTAACATTATGCTGGCTCCTCCTTTCGCCTCAACTGCTGCTGTGAAGTGCTCTGTTCTCTAACTCTCAGATGAGAGGCCACCAGATAGCAGTAGAGAATCAGGTTCACCGATATGTATGCCGGAGGAAAAAGCATGGTCTTGATTCAGCTTCCCCTTACCCGAGCTCCACCCTAGCCCCTCTCCCCACATGATTCAATCTAGCCAGAACCCTGGAAATGAGGGGGTCTCTCTCATGTGAACTACTTAAAGATAGCCCAAAAGTATTAAACCTTTGTGTCTTCCTTCTTTATCTCCATTGATAGCTCCATGTTCCTTTTCTTTTTGCATAACCTATGTAACCTTTAACCTTCCATCTCTTTCCCACCCCTCGATGCTTGCTAATTCTAACCATTTCCCTCTTTTGAAGATCTTCCTTCCCTGTCCTAATTTAAAATCCATTTTCCATACTGTTCACATCTTAGGCCTAGTCTATACTCAAAAAAACTGCATCGATTCCTGAGGATCGATGTAGCAGCATTGTTCCCTGAGGATCGATGCAGCAGGATCAATTGAACAGACAGTCTAGACCTGCTCAGTTGATCCCGGAAGCACTCTCCAATTGACGTACATACTCCATCCCCCTCAAGTGGAGTAAGGCTACGTCATGAGGAGAGCGCTGTAAGTCGATAGTGATGAGTGAGGACGGCGCGATAAGTAGAATTAACTAAGTCAACAGGAGATACACATTTTGCAGAACGTGGATTACATATCTCCTGCTGACTTAGCGCCATAGTGTAGACCTGGCTTTAGTATGGTTCCTGTAACCCCATCCTTTCCAACGTTTCTGCTCCTTTCTTACCTGTGAGGCACTGACATTTAGACCTGGTCTATGCTACAAAGATAAGTTGGCCTATGTGAGGTCGACTTAAAGCCTCTGTATTAATTACTGTGGTGGGTAATGTCCGCATGATCTTCTGTGGGTCTGTGCTCACCAGGAGCACTTCCGCTGACCTCGGAGGGGTAGTGTGGGCAGTTGATAGCCCAGTCTCTTAGCGCCAGTGTAGCCAGCTGCCCCCTGCCCCCTCCCATTCCCTTTCCCCACTGGGAAATGGGGAAAACCGCCAGGGGCTTTTCCTCTCCCTCGCTCCCAGTCATGAGTGTTGTCTAGCCATTTGGGCTTCTCACCCCACTCACAGTTGGGAGTGGGATCCAACCTCTCAGGTCTCCAGGGAGCAGGGGACAGCTGGGCTCTAGCTGCCAGCTCCTAACTACCCTGGCATAATCCCTACACATCTTGTTAAGATGATTCTATTATGTCAGCGTGGTAGGGAAGTTACATCGCTGGGAGGAGCATTTCAGTGTGTACACCCTCCGATGCTTTAACAGAAGTCACCTCTCCTCAACAAACCCTATAGTATAGACCAGCCCTTATTTAAGTTTTCCTCTCCAGCCATTCCACTCCCTGTGCTTCTCCGAATCCTCTAACTTTACTGCCCCCTTCATCACTTTGCCCTTCCCCCAGAAAAAACTCTGTTTCCCTGTGCTTGGAACAGTTCCCTGTCTTTGCCTGCAAAACTTTCTGTGTGTGGCCTCTTCAGTAACCTGCTTTGAAAAGCACCATTTTGAGTAGTCGTTCCTACTTTCTCTTCCTCAAGCTCCTCCTCCATCTCCTGCGCGGAGCCAACTGTCCATGTTTTCTAGTCGATTTCACAGTTTTAGAATCTGACCATGCAAGTTTCTGAGGAAGCTCAACTCCCATTCACCCTGCACAGCGTAGGACCCACTGACCGTATAAGCACTTTGTGCTTGGAAAGTGCTTGGCAAATTTACTATGCAATTACAGCACAATAACCTGTGTAAATGTAATTATACCACAATGTCACATTTAGGGCACTTTTTCCCCAATACATTGTGGCAAAACACTGTGGTAGCAATGTACACAGCCCAGTACCATGAAAGCTTCATAGTTCTCACGTTTTTGGTGTGAAGGGGTTGTTGTTGTTTTTAATAACTTAATATGTCCAAAGGTATTTGTTTCTGGATCATAGAGTTTGGAGATTTCATTTATAGACATGAGAAATAGCCAAATGTGTGGTAAATTCTCTTGCCAAACAAAATTGCTGCAGGGTTTTGGCTTATACACAGAGATATGCATGTCATGCAGCTGTCACATCAATAGTCCTTAAACAAACCCTAATCCCTTTGCTCATTTTTACTTGAGATTGCTCTAAGTCAAGTAAACTCAAATATTTGAGCTGTTGCCCATTCAGCATTTCAAATTCTTTCCACGTCACTACAATTGTGAATGCATTTTAATACATTATTAAGCACATCTTCCCTAGCATAAATTAATTACAGCATAGTATATAACAAGTACAGAAAAGTGTCTGCCACAAAAGAACAGGAAGTCCTAAAGCAGCATGGCTGGGATTTTGTAACTTGGTCACCAAGTTTTCCAGTTTGCTTAACATCTAGAAGGATGTGATTGTCAACAGATATTTAATTTAGGGAATACTTTAAAAGCAACCATTGGAAACATGATATAAATACATTGTTGCAACTAAAATAAAAATTAGGTTTTTCTTCTTTTTAAGGATACTTTTTTCTGTTCTTGGTTTTAAAACTGTAAATATTTATTCTGGAATGGATCTCATCTTGATCTGTGGTTGTTTATATGGTACCTTCAGTGCCTATTTCTGATTTTAATTTTGTGGCTTCTGAGATAGTTATTAGAGATAGAAAAAGGTGGAAAGAGTTGCCGGGTCTTTTTGTTTATTTTTCTTACGAAGAGTCATCTGCATCTGTAATATTTATGTGGCTGCTGTCACATGCCACAGTAGAAGGCCTAAAACTTTATTTTCTTCTACTTGGGGTAAATTGTTTCCTCATGCTTTAACCTATCCTACAAGTGCCTGTCATCATTTAGAAGAGTGGCTCTCTAACTGTGGTTCATAGACTACTGGTATTCCACAGAGAGCTGCTGGGAACATTGTAATTGTTTCTTTTTCTTAACTTTCACCCTCTAAAACCAATGAAAATGTATTAAATCAGGGCTTGACAAAACTGACTCCCAACTAGGCGCCAGCAGTTTTATTTTTGGTCACCAGAGGGCACTCCTCCATTGCATTTCCACAGCAAAGCTAGAAGCCAGACTACAAACCCAGGTCACCATGGTGACCTAGTCCTGAGTTTTGTCAAGCCCTGCAGTAAATGTTTTCTTAAGATAGGACAACATTCTGGCACGTTGAGTCATGCTGAGCAGAACCCTGCTCCAAATGTAACTTCATTGGGACAGTCATGGAGTAAATTGCTTTCAGTGTAAGGACATGAGAATTTAGCCCTAACCACATACACAGTCATTGTAGTTGCTTCAGGGATGTTACCCAGTTGTGAGTAGGAAGGGAGGTTTTCTGCAAGTATCACAAATGGGTGGACAGTTGTTTTACAAGACTGAATGAACTTTGCATAGAATCCAGTCCTGGCTGGAGAATTCTTCATTAGGATCTAAGCTTAATATAGGTGGGGTTGTTAGCCCTGCATCTTAAGGTTGTTCCATACTTGAATTTTTCAGTTGCTTTTGTAGCTTTGCCAGATTTTAACCATTCAGGCTGAAGTTTCCAATAGAACATAAGAACAGCCATACTGGGTCAGACCAATGTTCCATCTAGCCCAGTATCCTGTCTTCTGTGGACTGGTGCTTCTAAGGGAATGAATAGAATAGATAACCATCAAGTGCTTGCCAAATGACCGCCTCAGCCTGAAATGTCTTGGAACATTTCAGCAAAAATGTTTCAGCTGTTTCTGAGAACAAAGGGTAGGGGAAAATACTTTGTTTTGCTATTTACAAATAGGCAGGAAAACTTTTCTCTGAAATGCTCTAGCCGCTTTAGAGCAGGTTCTTTAGGCAGGGCCTGGGGGATGGTCTTTGTGTCAGGGATGTCCCTTTTGGTGGTCCATATGGCCAAGTTATGAGCCTTTGGGAGAAAAATGACCCCACTTTTGTTTAGGTGAGCCCACTCCAGCTTCTAGTGCTAAGCAGACTGTGCAGCACATGCAGCATTCCCACAGAGTGATCAAGCATACCTTCAGCCCAGGGAGTTGGGAAGTACTTTCCCTTGATTGCTGCTCCTGGATGCTCTCCGCTGGGTTGGGGCTGGGCCCTAGAACTGAAAGAAAGGGAGGTCTCTATGCTGTGCACTCAATGACCTCTCCTTCTGTTGGAGTCCAGGCATAGGTCTCATAGACTCTAAGGTCAGAAGGGACCAGTATGATCATCTAGTCTGACCTCCTGCACAATGCAGGCTTCAACCCCTCACTCACCCAGTCCAGCAAGAAGCCGCTAACCTATGACTGAGTTATTTACCTCCTCACATCATGATTTAAGGACTTTAAGATACAGAGAATTCACTGGTAGGTGAGCCATGCCCCATGCTACAGAGGAAGGTGAACACCCTCCTCCCTCCCCACCCGTATCCCCCCCCCCCCACTGCCCAGAGCCCCAGCCAATCTGCACTAGGGGAAAATTCCTTCCTGACCCCAAATATGGTGATCAGTTAAACCCTGAGCATGTGGGCAAGTCTCAACGGCCAGTCACCCAAGAAACAATTCTCTCTAATAACTCAGAACCCACCCCATCTACCCTCCCTTCTTAGGCCACTTGCATATCCACCACCAGTAGCCAAAGATCGAAGATAAATCAATTTCCAAAATAGGCTATCTGATCATACCATCCCCTCCATAAACTTATCAAGCTCAGTTTTGAAAGCAGTTATGTTTTTTGCCTGCACAGCTCCCCTTGGAAGGCTATTCCAGAACTTTACTCCTCTAATGGTTAGAAACCGGCGTCTAATTTCAAGCCTAAATTTCCTGATGGATAGTTTATATCCATTTGTTCTAGTGTCCACATTGGTGCTGTACTCAAATAATTCCTCTCCCCCCCTGGTATTTATCCCTCTGATGTATTTATAGAGAGCAATCATATCACCTCTCAAGTTGAAGGACAGAAAGGAGTAGGAGCTCTGCTGTTTGTTCCATCCCCTGTTATCTATTTTAGGCCCCCATCCGCTAAAGCGCACCCGTAACTTTGTGCCTGAATAGTCACCCTGAATTGGACTGTGACTGGAACGGCACACATGCTAAAGTGCTTGACTGGACTGGGGCGTTATTTCCTCTATATTGCTTTTATGGTCTCATGCTATTGGTATGAGCAGGAAGGAGAACAAACTCAGCTGCTCGCCTGTGCTTTTCTTCATTTCCAATCAACTCTGCAGCTATATTGCATTTCTAATTATAGGTTTGTGCTCTTTTGTGGCTCATCATTGAGCCCTAAATAGAAAAGAGAGTAATCTCTAAGGATTTAAGTGACTGTCAATCTGCCGTTATTAAAAATTGCTTTTATAAGGAAAGGAGGTTTTCACCTGAATCCTGTGATTATACTTTGCGTGTACGTTGTTTTAACAGATTGAAGGTTTTGCGTGGAAGACTGCGGCTGGATACGAGTTACTAACGTTTGGAAATTGAAGATGGAGCTACTGTGGACCCAGATCTTCCTGCTTTCATTCCTTAGCTGTCTTGGAGGTAATGATCTATGATAATCTTTAACACAGGGGTTCTCAAACTGGGGGTCATGAGGTTAATATGGGGTTGGAAGCTGTCAGACGCCCTGTATACCAGTAAGAGTGGCATGGCATCGGAGGTCATGACAGCCTGAAATATTCGCGAAGGGGGGTCCCAGCCTAAAGGGAGAAAAAAATAAAATAAAAGTGCCAAGCTAAGCTACAGGGAAGCCGAACATGGATTGTAGAATGTAAAATATAAATAGTATTCTAAAATAACGGCTCTCTTCGCTTTTTGGTTGTTAAGAGATTTGATGTGGTTGCAAATGTTGCTAGTTGTGCTTGTATTGTAGCTATGTGGAGCGTTTTTGTTTTTTTTTAAATCCTGTGGGTATTATATTTAGATGGTAAATGTTGAAATTCAGTGCATTACCCAGGCAGTCTCGTTTTGTTATATATGCTTCAGAATGGTTCTATTGACACAGAATGCTACCGCACATTCACCCCACCAGTTCACAGCTGGTAGGTTGGCTTTTTCCACTCTGTCCACCAGGAGCCCAGATAATTCACAGCGCCTGAAATTTGTGATGCCGTCCTGTTCTGCTTTCCTGCTGTGACTGTAACTTTTCTACCTCTTATTCTTTGCTTCATTGAAGTCAGCAATGGGGGCCGCTCCTAATTTTGCTTTGTGGTCTTGTGTTCTGTGAGTGTCCTTGTTTACAAACTCTACTCTCGTGGGGGTGGAAAGGAACAAAGAGTCCTATTTCGTCCTTGGAAGCTATATCCTGGTAACCTTCAATGCCTATTTGACTTTACTGGGATTAAAGCAGTGGCTAGCCACCATGCTACCTCTCCCCCTTCCCCACACACATTCTTCATCCAACAATTGCAGTGTCGGTCTGTTTTTATTGTTCTAATATCAGTGGTCATCCCAAAGGAGTCAGAGTCCAGGGGCAGCGTTATTCAGAGCCACCACAGTCAATAAGGCTTTTGGCAGATCTCAAAGCTATAGGAGAGAAAAGACAAATTCCTTTTCAATAAATAATTTGGCCAGTCAAGGTAACAGGCTGACTACAGAAACAGAGAAGAGACCTGAAATGGCAGGGGGCTATTCTCCAGCAAACATATTCCTGCCCTGCTGAAAACCTGAACTGATAGCCTCCCTCCTAGGCTCTTTTGCACCCTTGACGCTTGAGTGTGGATTTAGAGACATTTTTCTGGCTAAACCAAGCCTTTAAAGATGATCCCTCAGAAGTACTAGATCTGGCGTTTGACTCTATTGATGCCTGTTGAAGTGAAGGCAGAGAAATAGTCTGTTATTTCTGAATTGCTGTACTAGTTGCAGAAATCATATCTGCAGGCAAAATTCCTACATTGGGAACAAAAACTCCCTCTAGGAGAAATGTGTTTGTTTTTTCTTAAAATGTGAAAGGCTGCTAAAACCCCCCACAAAATCTATAAACAGACCCTGGGCCAAATAGGGGTTTTTATTTTCTGCAAAAGCACTATTAACATGCACCTATATTCTGGCTGGCGGCAATGTTAATTGGTGTGCAGAAAGGCATGCTGGACCCAGGGTGTTGGCACATAGATAAGTGAGAAGCGCTGCAGGCCACAAGACTGAGAAGGCTCCAGTTCTACTCTGACCCTGCTGCAGACTTGCAATGTGATCTTGGGCACTCAGTGGGACTTGGTTTTTCACTCGTCTGTAAAGCAAGGGGTACCAGTACAGCAAATGCCGGGAATTCAAATGTTAGAAGGCAGACAAGAAAAACCCCATGATGTTTAGAAATATGAACTGCCTTTCTTTTTAAAGCTGCCTTCTGGTTTATGAATTAACACTCGCATTAAGGGACCTTCTCCTCCCTCATCACTTCAGATCACTGGGAATGGCGTTTCCCTTCTCTTGTGTTTTTTTTGTTAGTTCCCTTCTGGCAGTCAGAGACCCATGGGTCTCTGGTGCTCTCCTCAGGCATTGTCTCATATCTACCTCATGATCTGTTGCTTCAGGGGCTTTTCAACAGTCTGACTCCCTCTGGGCCCACAGAATGCCCTGTAGGAGTAGAGCAGAAGGGAGAGGACTGCAGGGAATCACGTCCATGTGTAGGGAAATCAGGATGCTGCTGAGGAGGACCACCTCGCTGCTTCTCCTGCCTGGTTTTCTGCCCCACAGCACATTTGAAACCTGAGAGATGAGGCTCTGGAGGAGCTCATCAATCTGGGAGCAGTGGCCAAAGGCTGAAACTACAAGAAAAGCCACCTTGCTAAGGGTTCTATCACTTCCTCTGATGTGGGACCCACAGTTAGAAATGTGTTCTCACCTTCAACTTGGGGAGGAATTCCATGTGGGAAATCTGCAGCAAAATTGTGGCATCTCTGAGAACTTTGAGAACTTCCTGCATTAGATACATGGAGCTCTACAGATGAAAAGCACTGTGGGGATACTAACTTATTCATAACAAGAATATGGATCTTGGCATCTTCATCCCTAGGATCTGCACTGGCTTGTCCCTCTGCAGTTTCTGTCTTCAGAGCCTGCAGAACATCTATCCCATGGGTTGAGTGGAGGAGTCAGAGGATGGATAGGTAACTGTCTATCACTATCATTTCACACTTTCATTTCACAAGTTCACATTTTCATTTTATCCATCATAATTTCATTTCCCCTCTTTATCTTTCCCTTCTTTTCCTCCTGCTCACGCACTTCCCCACCCTTGGAAGGAGGGTGGGGGGAGACAAAATAGAAGAAAAAGGAGGGAAAATCAAGGAATAACCTGCCTTCTCCCCCTATTTCATTGAAAAACTGGAAAAAATCAAAAGAAATTAAGGAGAGGTCATTTTTCATTGGGGGAAATTATCTGAACAAAAATTTTTGGCCATCTCTGTTCTCCCCCTACTGAACTCATGGGTTTTATCAAAAATGTTGAACAGAAAACTTGGGTTTCCAACTAACAAGATTTTAGCAGAAAGTGTTGTTTGTGGAAACTTTTTTTTAATTGAAAGCCTCAAAAATGGAAAAAATGTCATTTAGTTTCAGATTTCTGGCATTTTCAATAAAGAGTGAAACATTTCCATACATAATATCTACTAACTTCTACCCCTCTTCCCCCATTTATCATTTTTTTCCCCGTGGGGGGTGGGGGGGTAGAACGGGATATTTTCTGATCAGTTCTTGAATAGGCATATTACCTGCTAGGATTCCTCTCATCAGTGTATGTAAAGTGATTTTATTGTATTTACAATTTAAAACAAATTCAGTTTGTGTCACCCAGCTGCTTACTCATTCCAGGTCTCTCTTAACTTTGCTACAGTTGTAGATTTACTAGTGAGACCAAATGCAAGAGCACCCACTGTGTTTTGGAAAGTCTTGCAATATGCATGGAAGTAAAGTGTTTGCTTCTATGGAGTATGTTCATTCAGTTTTGGATATTTGATCTGCAACTCTTTTAATCATCTGCACATGGATAATCAGTAATTTAGCTAACAGAGTTAGCATTCAAAGATGTTACTGATCTGTATAACAGAGTTAATGTTCAAAGACAGAATCTTATCTGTTAATTCACATACAAAGTAAATAAAGATTACAGTTACCCTGCTCACTCTAAATAATCAAGATTTTGTAAAGAGACAAGTCAGTACCAAAACTGTTTCACAATCTTGATTAGCAATCTAAGCATATTTCTAGTGGTGTTCTATTATTGTGTTTGAGCCACATATTCCTAGTGGATATTAATCTTTTTTTCACATCTATTAACATAAGAAACAATTCCTGTATGTATGTCTTTCCTGCCGTAAATTACAGTTCCTATGTGACACTAATATGTGGAGTTGATAGTACAATGGATGAATTTGTGTTACTTACAGCAGTGCTGTGTGTGACTAGTGAGTGGTGTTTTAAGGTTTTGAACCAGGTCTTTTTTTTTCTGTTGGTCCCAGACCACTAGTCATTTTTAGCTTTAAAGTCTTTGTTTGCTGTAATGTTTCAACCTGGACATCTCTTCTTGTGGGATTAGTGATGATTATTTCTCCTGATTTTCATGTTAATTAAATGGTGATTAAATTTGATTTTTTCTTTGTACATCCTAATTTTCAGTTATATCAATGGTACTGGATTCTGCAGTGGCTTGTAGAAGTACCATTGGGTTCTCTTGCGTACTTTATAATTAATGTTTTGCAATAGAATGTATTGTAGGAAAAAGCACTGTGTGATGCTATGCTGCTTTTGTGCTTAATATGATTAAAGTTGTGTCCATATTTAAATAATTCTCTATCGTGCTCCATAGTAGCACTGCTAATTTAAGAATAAAATATATTATGTAACTGATTGCAGCTGGCCCTTGGTGTAGCAAAAAGTGCACTTCTGCCTAGCACCTGTTGGGGGACACCTGAGGAAGAAGGTGAGTCTACCATACTACGCTGAATGAGGAGAGTACACTTCTTTATCCTAGGGGAAATAGAGTGCACATTCCTGTCACACTGTGCATCCCAGAGACCTAAGAAGAATAATTGGAGACCTTCTTCTGGGGGTAGTGCAAGCCATTTTTTATCTAGTGCGGAGGGTTAGTTACGGTTAGTGGATAGTGCGGATGGTTAATGGTTAGTGGTTAGTGCGGATGGTTAGTGGTTAGTTAGTGGTTAGTGTGGATGGTTAGTGCATATGGTTAGTGGTTAGTGCGGATGGTTAGTGCAGGTGATTAGTGCGGATGGTTAGTGTTTAGTGCAGATGGTTAGTGCAGACCAGCTAGTTACTCCAAAAAATGTTGTCCTTATCACTGAGAAAGCTGGTAATGGATAAAATCAATCGACCTGCAACTCTTCGTTGATGATTTTATTTGGCTTCATGAAGCTTCAAGATGCAGAAAGTTCCAGAGAAAACTAGCTGAATAGCTTGTGCAATTGAGCAGTCCCAGTAACTATGAAATTCAGTGACATCCTCTGGAACTATTCTTTCAGCATCCTCAGTACCATACACTGAACTTTTTAGCCCTAGAAATGACTCTATTTGGAGAAGTATGTGACCTCCTGATAAGGAGTTGGGAGTCCATCTGTTTGAAGGACTTTTTTGCCCTTAATCTACTTTTTAATAAAATATTTTATGTCATCTTAGCCCCTTTGGCTCATCTTTAAAAGTGGCTTAGATTTGAAGGAAGACCTTGCTTTTGCTGGGTATGGAAAACTGTAATTCTCAGGCTTCAGGATAAATTTCAAGATAATTTGTTCTAACCCGTGTTATACAGCATTCAAAGTCCAAATGGACAAACCTCTTTACATGCTGAATAATTATAGAAATGCTTGTTCTAATTCTACGAGAAGAGAACTGCAATAAAAGGCACAGTGCAAGATGTGTAAGCCCAAATACTATTTATAAGCCTATTTCCTGAATAAAACAATGACTAGCAGAGAACCTTTTCTAATATTTCACTCAACGACATTCTGCAACTTTTCGTTATTAATCCATTAAGTTGTGGTGTGAAATATTTAACTTAACAATTTTTGATGATTGATTGTGATGCCAATGAATGCACCATTAGTGTTTGAGGTTCAAGTGATTTAATTTGGAGAATGTTGTGTCTCTTGCAGACTGTAATTTTAGCTAATGCTTTTTACAGATTATTCATCTTCAAAAACGTTTTAGGGTATTAATTTATTGTCAACTTCAGCAACATTAAACACTGACTTAGAGGAAACTAATGTTTCTAAAAAAAAGTCACTTAATTATTTTTATTTATGCTAGCTCTTAGCACTGAAGACATATTAATCACATTTATGATGGATAAAATCAAGTCCTTAATTTTCTATAAGTAATCATTTGAGATATGATAAAGATGACTTTAAATAAGCACCTGCTTTTTCTTTTCAATTTTAATCCTTTGGACAGTACCTATGGAAACCAAAACCTGACTTGTCAGCAATCCTGGCATGGATTTATGTTTCATTCAGCTCAGTGGCACACAATGGAATTTGTGTTCTCCAATTACATTTGCTCACATTCATCCCTAATTTAACTCTGCTGCTGCAGTTGTGAAATTAACAGAAGTTACAGCAAGAATAGATTTAGCCCCTTGCATCTAAATCAGAGAAATGCAAAACCGATATTTCTTACCTCCATGGAGGCAGAAGCTGAGATGTACAGGGAATATGACTCATGTCTAGATTAAGGCATGGACTCAGGTGATTGATCTCTGTTTAGTTTCTGGTTCGGCCATAGACTCTCTGGCTACATCTACATTGGCAAGTTAGTTCGAGTTAAGGAAGCTTAATTCGAACTAACTTAAGTCTTGGCTACACTAGGCTTTCATTAATTGGAATTAAGGGCTTCCTTAATTCAAACTAATAAATTCACTTATACTCTTTGAACTAATGGTTAATTCGAACTAGTTAGTTCGAATTAACCCAATGTGGCCATGTTAGTTCGAACTAAGTGCTTAGTTCAAATCAACCCAATGTGGCCATGTTAGTTTGAACTAAGTGCTTAGTTCGAACTAAACGGCACATTGACCTTAATGCACTTGCTTAGTTCAAACTAAAATTTGCTAGTTCGAATTAAGTTAATTCGAACTAACTAAAATTAGTTCGAATTAGTTAGTTCAAATTAACTCATTCGAACTAACTTTAGTAAGTATAGACATAGCCTCTGAGACTCTGGGCAATTTACTCAGTCTCTGTGTGTTTTAGAGGCCCCTCTGAAAGGCATAACACCCTTTGTCTGTGTTGTCTCCCACCCTTTGTCTATGTTGATGGTAAACTCTTCAGAACAGGAACTATGTATTTATTCAGTTCCAAGCACAATGGACTCTTAAATCCTGACTGAGGACTCAGGGTGCCACCATAATACAAATAATCACATCAGTACATGACATGAGTCTGCTACAGAATTATTGATAATATATTTGTATAGAACCATTAATGAGCATAACATATTACATACTTGTTAGAAAATGGAGCCCTGAACTAATGACTTCATAAACTAAGGCAAAATATGGTTCAGCGAAAGGTGGGAGGAAGAGGGAAAGGTATTCAATGTGATACTTAAACCTTTTCCCTCTTCCACTTCCTTATTCTCCCTTTCTCTCCCCTCTGTCCTCTTATCGCCCTTAGAGTCCCTTCAGTGACTCCTGTACCATGAATCATTTCCACTCTTTCTTCACCCTTTCTAGAATTGTTGCCTCCTGCAAATTGCTAATCCAGCATAGAGCATAGCATGGCTGGTAGAGTCAGCCAAGGAGTGTCCTGTAAACGATGTCAGTTGGATACTGGTGAGATCGCCGGAAGCCATACAAGTGCTACTTTTACATTACCATATCCCAAATAGTTTGCAGGAGTGGCTATACTGGAATCCTTGAGCATCCGTAGAAGAAGCATTGGATCTAATGCAACTTAATAGATGTTATCAGTAATACTGTATCCGTTTATAATCCCGAGACAGAGCCAGACATTTGGGAAGGCATAGTTCAAGCTTCTTTGCATTAACAGAACTCAACTAAGATCTATGCCCTGCCATATACTACTCCTACTATTTGAAGTAACACACTACTGTGTTACTTCTAACATCACCCATTTATTTGAGTTGTTTGAGAATACCTGATAATACTTTAAGTAAATTTTTAAAAATCTTCTGAATGGTGCTGCAATTTAGATATTTACACTGAGATTTTAATCAGAATGCATTGTAAGCATCAAGCAAATGATTAAGTGCTTTAAAAAAAAAACTCCTTTAATTATAATGATCAGATCTGGAGGGGATCTCAGGGTGTTACTGGAAGATAAATTTTAAGCATTTTGTCCATAAACTGGAATCACTCCATTTTTCCCCCCAAGATTTGTTTGCAATTTAATGCTATGTGATAGCATCAATTCTAGAGAAATGAAGATGTCAGTGATCTTGGCTTTATAAAACTTGACATTCTCTTTTGTACAGATAAACTTACTTCAAATTAGCTCTGCTATTGCAATATCCTTACTCTTGAATTGCTTTTGGTTTATCCCATTTAAATCTTGACAGTTTATCAAAGAAGGGATGTGAAAATGCCCGAGTGAGGGAAAAGCAGAGTCCTTGGCACTTATTTTTTAAATAGATAGTTATACATGTAACCAGTGAAATATTGATTTTTATATTTTGCAGTTTACCTAAGGGAAGGGAGAGATGGTTATTTAGCACTTTAATGTGCACGATGCTTTAGAAAACTTATAAAAGATGGGAAGAAAAAAAACCCAAAACAAACATTGCAGCAAAACATGTAGAGCAGGAGACAGAAAATGAAGGATGATTCAGTGGGTAGGGTACTAAGCTGTGTCTTGAGGAACTGGGGTCAATTCCATGAGACTTTGCCAGAGACTTCCCGAGTAACCTTGGGCAAGTTCCTTAGTCTCTGTGCAGCACAGTTCCTTTTCTGTAACATGGGAATAAAAGCACTGCCTTACAGACATGTTTTGAAGGTAAATACATATGAAGATTTCTAGGTGCTCAGGTACTACAAGGTTGGCGATCATGTAAATATCCAAGACAAAGAAATTAAATAAAATTGGGCTAGAGAAACTTCCATGTTTGTGCTAAGAGTGACTGATTAGATTCATCAACTTTGTTACCCTTTCAGCAGGTTTTGTTACTTCCCAGTGTAGGGCTATTGGGAGGCATACTTTAAAATATATACCTAAATAAATAGTAATATTTGAGACTAGGTTTTGCTCTTGTAATTTCTGTGCAGCATGTGTGGGATGCCTCGCAGCTGACTTATCCTCCTGTTCTTACTGATAGTTGGGTTCTCACATCCCTATTCTCTCTCAATGCAGAACAAAAGTGTAGGATTGGGAACAAGGGAGGAGAATAACAGACCGGGCAGTTTAAGTTCAGCACCCGGAAAGATAATGGAGCAAATAAATTAATCGATTGATTTAGAAATACCTAGATGATAATAAGGTGATAAGGAATAGCATGGATTTGGCAAGAACAATTGTGTCAAACCAACCTAATAGTTTTCTTTGCCAGGGTAACATGCCTTGGAGATGGGGTTCAGTAGTAGATGTGGTATACCTTGACCCGACAGCTTCTGTTGCTGTTTCGCATCACCTGCTCAGAAACAAACTAGGGAAATACAACCTAGATGGAGCTGCTATAAGGAGTGTGCATAAATGGTTGGAAAACTGTTTCCAGAGAGTGGTTATCAGTGGTTCATAGTCAAGTTGGAAGGGCAAATCAAGGGGGTGGGGAGATGATCCCAGAGGGTGCGTCTACACTTGTAAATTAAGTCGACTTAAGCTTGCTTAAGTTAACTTAATTTACTCTGTGTCTACACTACACTTTCCTTAAGTCAATTTAAGCAGCTGCTTAAGTCGACTTAAGGAAAAATTAAGTCGACTTTGTTAAACCTACTTTTAAATCGACTTTCTGCTTAAGTCGACTTTCTAAAGTCAACTTAAGTCAGTGTAGATGTGGAGTAGCCCTAAGTCGACTCTAAGTCGACTTAGGACTCTCCAGGACTTCCCCGCTGCCCTCCCTGCCAGGGTGGCTGGCACAGGGAGAGCCTGGCATGTCCCCCCACAAGGCATGGCAGAGCCCTGCCCATCCTGCCCTATGCCCTGCCAGGGTCCCTGTTCCCCTTTGCCCCTTTGTACCCGGGTACAATGGGGCAAAGGCTGAGCCCCCTGGCACTGGGCAAGGGGTCCCCCCTGCTACCGTGGACCTGCCCAAGGTCCCCCTAGTCCCTACAAGTCGACCTAGGCATCCAGTGTGGACGCTCTAGGTCGACTTTGTAAGTTCCCCCCTAAGTTGACTTTAAATTTAGGTGTAGACTTAGCTAAGTCGACCTAAATTAACAAGTGTAGACATAGCCAGAGGAATTAGTTCTGGGTCGGATTCTGTTCAGTTTCTTTCTCAATTATTTAAATGGCCTAATGAACACACTTATAAAGTTCATTGAGGATACCAAGCTGGGAGAGATTGCAAGGGTAGGATTAAAATTCAAAATGCTCTGGACAGACTGGAAAAAATGGTTTGAAGTAAATAGGATGAAATTCAGTAAGAACAAATGCAAAGTGCTCCACTTACGAAAAAACAATCTGTTGCACACACACAAACTGGGAAATGACTGCAAAGGGAGGAGTCTGGAGTTTATAGTGGATCACAAGCTAAATAGGATCTGCAGTGTAACACTGTTGCAAAAAAAGTGAACAGTCCGGGTTGTATTAGCAGGAGTGTTGTGAGCAAGACCCGAGAAATAATTCTTCCGCTATACTCCATGCTGGTTAGGCCTCAGCTGGAGTGTGGTGTTCAGTTGTGGTCACTACATTTCAAGAAAGATGTGGATAAATTGGAGGAAGCCAAGAAAAAAAGCAACACAAATGATTAAAAGTCTAAAAAATGTGACCTAAAATTATTAAAGGTCTAAAGAGCATGAGGGAAGATGGGGGGGGGGGGGTGAGGGGCGGAGGGGGGAAGGTTTGTTTAGTCTGGAGAGGAGCTAACTGAGGAAAGACATGATAACAGTTGTTACAAGGAGGAGGGAGAAAAATTGTTTTTGTAAGCTTTTGAGAATAGGACATGGATGGATTAGGTTTGATTTTAGGAAGAAATCTCCTAACTGTCAGAGTAGTAAAGCACTGGAACAAATTTCATAGAAAGGTTGTAGAATCTCCGTCATAGGAGATTTTGACAGCAGGTTAGATAAACAACTTGTCAAGGATGGTCTAGAATATAACACTTGGCCCTGCCTTTCGTGCAGGGGACTGGACTAGGAGACCTCTCGATGTCCTTTCCAGTCCTAGGATTCTATCATTTTTAAGGTGAAAGAAAAGAGAGTCCTTCTGCCCAGCCTCAGCTGGCATGATGCAGCACAGACCCTTAAAGGGGAGTGGAAAGGATTCGAGGCCTCTTTAGAGGCATTAAAGGCTGAGAAGAAGAAGGAAGTGTGGGGGAGCAAGTGTCCGAAAGAGAAATCTGAAGAGGGTGAAAGGAAGACAGTTTTTCTTTTTCAATACTGACTTGCCAGCATACCCTAACTTAGCTGTGGAGAAGTCTTTTCAAGGAGTCAGATAGCTAGCTCAATCTCGATTTGCTGGCACAAATGGCATGACGTGCTGAAGACACCTCAGGGGAAATCCTGGCCCCATGGAAAAAGTTCCATTGCCTTCAGTAGGTTTGAGAATTTACACCAGCTCTCCAGGAACTGTACTCGGAACACCGAAGAACCATTCAATTGAACTTTCAGCTGTTGGCGATCTGAACCAAATTTGACCCAAGGATGTGGAGCTGAAAGGATCTGTGTCCCATTTACAATCTCTCGAGTTATTCAGCTCATTTTTCTGAGGACTATTTTGATTTCCAGAGCTTTCAGCTATTCATTTTGGCCTCATTAAGGCTTTTAAGACTGTCCGAATTTTTATAAAAGGCCCCTGAAGGAGAGAGCTTTCGGTGTAATGATTAATAAATTCTACGACAACAATACAGTGAATCCTGAACAAAAGACCACCCTTAGAAAATAACTTCTGCTTAATGAGACCAACTCAAGCATTTTGAAGACTATTTGATACTTCTGTTTGCCTACCCCTAACACAGCAAACTACTGTTCAACACACTCCACACTGCGAAAGTATTTCTTGTAACCGAGTACGTGAGAGATAGTCATCACTGGATGGAATTAAGCATTTTGTGATTGTGGCCAAGAATGATTCATTATCAGTACAAGCTTTATAAATGGTTAGATTTCCTTCATCATACACTTTTTAGATGTTCCATTTATTTACCTATTAACCTTCCGTTCCACTTGCTGAAGTTCTGCACAGTGTTAGCTGAATTCTGGGTAGTATTCAATAGCCTGTAGCCTAATTGGAAGGAACAACCACAGCCAAAAGCACAGTTATTACATTTAGTGAATGTAAAACAGCCTGAATACAGAGACCATATGCTACTGTAATAAAACGCAAGTGCATAGTAAAGAAATGGTGTTAAGAGAAATCTTCTGTGCAGCATAATTTAAAGTACAATAATGATTGCACTGATCTGAACTATTAAAAATAGAAACATGCTTCAAATACATGCAAATGCAGCAGCTTTGGCCAAGATCTTGGGGTATGATATATCCTTTTTCTACTGCAGGCAGTATCAGGGTCGGGAGCCAGCATAGCTGACCACCGGAGAGAAGACCATCTAATTTCTGAGTGATCTTCTGGAGGCATAGGGTTGGCATTGAATCTCATACAACACTCTGCTTCTTTCAGCCCGTGTCCTGGTTTCGCCAAGGTTCATCTATGCCCCGCTGATTCCCAGCTGTTCTAATGGTTTAGGGTCCCATTGACAGCTGGTGAATTTAGAGCAGCCTTCTGATTGCGCAGATTTATCCTGGGAGACAATCCAGGGTCAGGTATTTCTGAGCTACACTGTATACTCTTCTGCCACTCTACAACAGTCAAGGAACTAAGCCATAACCACTAAATATTGGTTAAATTAGTTGAGTATGTACATTTTCCTTACACTGAGTTTCTGTATTTGGTAAAAAAACAAAACAAAACAAAAAATAGAGTCCTGTGGCACTTTTAAAGACTAACAGATGTATTTATCGGATGAGCTTTCGTGGGAGAAAATCCCGCTTCATCAGACTCTTTGAAGATGGGAAATTTACAGAATGAGAAGAAATTAAATGCAGGAAAGTGTATGACATAGGATGAGGTCAGGCTATAACAGCAAATCAAACTAGATGTTAGGATTCAAACACTGGGGAAGAGCACATAGTGGAAGGTGAGGTCAAATCACCTGTTGTAATGAGAGAAAAATCTGTAGTCCCTGTTTAACCCCAAGGCAACAGAGTCAAATTTGCATATAAATTCGAGTTCTGCAGTTTCTCTTTGAAGCTGTGATTTGTTATTCATCTCTTAGCACAACTATTAGCAAGTCCTCAATGGAGTGAGCAGAGAGATTGAAGTGTTCCCCATTGGTTTTTTAGTGTTGCAGTTTCTGATGTCAGATTTGTGTGCATTTATTCTTTTGTGCAGAGACTGTCCTGTTTGTCCAATAAGTTTCATGTGCACATTATTGATTACTAGTTCAGTGGGGACTGACATGATAAGGTCAGTTGCCTTTACTTTCCATAAAAAGATCATATTATATTGATCATCAGATTCAAACCTCATAACATTTTGAGAAGCAGAAAGATGCATTTTTGTGGGGAGGGGGGGATGCCAGAATCTTCAGAGAGGCAGAAAACAGAAGAGCCACACAACTTGAATTTGAGCAGAGAATACCATCTTATTCGTTTTGGGGATTATGCAGAGCACAGACTATGAGAAATGAAATAACTTTTCAAAATGAGAAACTTTAGAGTGCTGTGTAACTATACCTGCCTGGACTTTCCTCAATTTGTAGTGCTGCTGTGTGTACACGCATTGCTGAATATGTCAGAGAAACACTAAAGCTAAGTTGTTTTGAGTGCCTGTCATGACTTCTACCCTTTGTATGTAATACAATGAACAAGTATAGAATTTGGTTCCAAGAGCTCCATATTGGCCTCAGATAACAGTGAGGGTAATTCACTGTTGGAACAATTGATCAAACACTGCTGTGGATTTCCCATCACTGGTGACTTTTTAAATCAAGATTTGGTGGTCGTCTAGAAGATATGTATTCCAGTGCAGCCACAACTATTGGACCTGAAGCAGGAATTAATTTAGGGAAGTTCTATGGCCTGTGTTATGAAGGAGGTCAAACTTAGATAATCACGGTGGTCCCTTGTGATCTTAGAATCTATTAAAGTCAGATCAGTTGGAACAGCATGATCAGGTTGAGAACATTTTTTAAAATGGTCCCTGTTACTTCATATGTCTTTGCCATTACTTAAGGGCTATCTGGAGATATACTAGACTGACTCTGCCTTCTTAAGAGTTGGTTAGGATAGATGTGTGCAAATAATAATCTTTTGCCTTCAAATCTTGGGAAAAGTTCATGGTTAGATTAATTATGGGGCAGGATGTAAAATGAATCATCTTTTCCAGTAATCCAGGTGAGAATATTTTTGCCCATGTACCCAAATACAAATTTATTAAAATAAATAGTTTGTAAGTATAATGTAAGATTCCATTAGGGCATAGAATCAGATCAATTGTCCATCTAATCCAGAATCTCTTCTCATATCGTGAATTATAACAACATGTCCTTAAGGAGAGTTTCCTCCTAACCTCATTAGACCGTGTTGTATGAGGGTTGATATTAAAGTAAAGTAAATATAATCCTCTATGCACAATTGTAGATGTTCTCACTGTCTAATCCTTAAAAAATTCTATTAATTGCTTTAGGCATTTTCAGTTCCACAAGTTGATTGTATTCTGTAAAGATTTTTTTTATTAGTATTAAATTTGTTGCCTTTCAATTTAATAGAAAGTAATGGCCCTTTTATATTTTAATTGTACTCTTTGAACAAATAACAAAAATATACCCTACCTATTCTTATTGATTTGTAAGGAGATTTCTAACCTTAGCTGCCATTATCTTACAGTTAGAAAAGTAAATCCAAAACACGTTCAAAGAAGAACAATTGTTTTAGTCTTACTTTTTAATGTAGTTAGTAGTATCTACTACAATGAGCAGTGACATTTTGCGAATTGCAGAAATTCACATCATGGACTCTACAAAGAATCTTTGTACTGGAGTTCTGTAGTAGAGAATTCTGGGTTTCTAGGGGCACGATATAAAAGGCAATGGTTGATCAAGGAAACTGCAAAGAATCCCATAGGAGTCCTGTTCTTTAGCACTGACAGTACTGTATTACTTTTGATAATGCCCGCATATCAGTTTTGTTAAGGGGCAGACCTTATACATAGGTTTCATACTGACTAAAATATACTGAAACCAAGCTAGATGTACCCTAGAAGTACACTGTATTGCCTTCAAAGGATCTCCTTGTTACCAAAATAACCAAACCCTTGGGTACTTCTTTACGCAAGAGCAGGAAATGTACTGATGCTTGGTTAGCAAGCCTGTTGATATACACCATGTGCTTAGGCATACTCTTGATGCCATCATGAATTCGTGAATCTGCCCACAAATTAATGGAGCGATTGGAGCCTAATCAAACTCTTTTTCTGTTAGCAATATGCTAAGCCCTTGCAGGAGGAGTGGGAGATGAGTGCGACTAGCATTTGGTTGCCTAGTTCTCATCATTGTGAAATGGCTGGGAGGTCCAGAGACAGGGAGGGAGGGATTGCTTTGTATTCTGAATAAAACAGTGAAGAGAGGGAAACAAACTCTACAGAGACATTAGTAAAATGTGGCAAGCACCATGGTTGGCCTGTCAGCAGAACTGATGGCATTGTTGACATCATCATTAGTGACAACCAGATGCATCCTAGAATTGAAGAAATTCATCATTTTGGAAAGATAGCAGTGAAGCAGCAAAAACTGCAGCAGCGCCAAGAATCCCTTGATGACATTGATTTTGAAGAGGAAGCAATCTCCCTACTGGCCACCCACTTGCTGGCATGTCCGCAAGGTGCCGGTGGGTGGGTAGAGTTTGACACTGCTTCAGGCAGTGTTTATGGACAGATGCTGCCACATGCAGCTGGAGCACTGAAGACTTGCTAGAGAAACTGGTGAGTCCCTTTTTAAATCTTCCGTCTGCAGTCCTCCATTGTATACACAGATAGACATAAACTGATTGAAAGGGAGCTAGCAGCTCTGTCGTTTAACATACATATTGTGTGAAAAACATAATTCAGTTGTTTCTTTGATGTTCCCCATTGGAGTTTTTTTGCTATATGGCCAATTTAGGACATCCTAATTTCTGTGCAAGGGCATCTATCTGTGTTTCTTACAATTGCTCCTTTCCCACCTGTTCACCACGTAAGTGCTGTATTGCCTACTGTATTGATTCTGAATGATCTGAGTGCCAGGAATCTTTGTATTGATTGTTTCTACAGTACCCAGCATAGTGGTACCAATGTTTTAGCCCTTCTGCACACCTTGGATCCCTCGCTGATATCTTTATCTTTCTCATGGTAACCTCTCAACAAGGCTTTGGTGTCTGGTAGGGCTAAGACAGTGGTTCTCAACCTATTTACCATTGTGGGCCTCAACAGTATGTATACTACTTGATGGGCCTCAGCTGTTTGCTGATTGGGCCACAAGCAAACCACAGGCTGAGAACCCCAGTCAGAGGTGTCAACTAATGACATATCTAGATGAGGACAAAAGGGTGGGGTGGCCGTTTAAGTGTCATTCAACACATTTTAAGAGGCTGATTATAAATTCCTACTCTTAAAAATTTCACTTGCCTTGTTTTATGTGCTATCTGTTAGAGATTAGAGTCAGTTTGCCCTGCAGTGATTAACAAGTGTGAATACCAACCTCACGGCAGACTGTTAAGAAGCAGGGTGCAAATCCTGAAATGGCGGTGAGCCCTATACTTAAATTTCCCCAAACAGTTATCAGTTGTAAACTCCTCAGGCACTATAATAGCCTTAACATGAAGTCACCAACTATTCCCTTGGGTTGTCCAATCTATCTTCCCACCCAGGTAAGCCTGCCTTTGTGGTGGATGGTTCCTTATATAAAAAAATCAGAGCAATATTCAGGTTATTCACAGTCCAAAGAACTAGTCATTTACCCCAATTGCATCTTAGATCTCATACCAAAAGCAACGTTTGTAGCCAGTAAGGTATTTAAAGTTGTACTAACTAGGAAAAGGAAAGAAGACCATTATGAGCTTCAGTCTTAAGTTTCAAGAAGCAATAAAGCTTCTATAATATAATAACCCAGGCCAAGCACTGGGGATCTTTTGCTTATGTTTAGTAATTCTTGCCCCCTCACCGTCCATGCAGCATAAAAGTTACGGTTCCTCCTTGTTAAGACTTCTTATTTCTTCACCCTTTCTGCTTCCAGTTGCCTGGTCAGCTGTTGAGGAGAATTCTCCTTTTCAGGGGAATGGAGAGTCGTCAACAGTTTTTTGTCCTTGATGTTCCATAGTGGTTCATGTTGTTCTAATGGGCCTTCTTTTGTTGGGCAGGAGATAACACCTCCTGTTGGAAACTAGCATTTCACACTTGTCAATGCTGCACTTCTGTCTGCTGATTTGCGGTTACAGAGCAAACACTTAAATATATCCTTGTAATTTGGAGTACGTATGATATAAACAAGATTAACGCATGCCATAATTTACAAGCATTCCATAAGGTCTAAACACATTTACATCAAACTGTAATATCTGTTTTAACAATATTAACATACAGATGAGCCTGACTGGTTGCAGCTATGTATTTATCAGTGTTCATTTGAAATCTAGGGGCCTTGGCGTGAGTTGTCACCTCATCTGCTAGTGTCACAGTGAGCCCTACTCTTCTGGTAAGAGAGAAAGGACTTGAGTTCATTTAACTTCTTCTCCAGCATAACCCCAGTCTGATATCCTGTGTTATGCCTGCCACTTCGCAAGTGACGTTATGGATTCTGGGAAGTGTTGCTTAAGGATGAGATTAATATGAACCAACTGAGTCCTTGAGAAAAATCCAACTACAAGTTGTAGCTAAGAGAAGATGTCCAAGTGGCACTAAAAACTCACACAATTATTTTTAAAGCGTAAAGATAAGTAGGTCCCCTTTAAAAAAATAAATAAATCCCCAAACTGTGCTACAGTGGACTGAACACTCTAAGGAATTGATAAGATCTTTTTCATCTCTTGTCAGTAATGGTTTCTTCCCTCCTTGCACATGCATCCTTCCATTACATAAGAGAAAGGAGGGAACATGAGTGGTTTAATAATCTTATATTTTACACAGTTTATCTCTATGCTGAGGGATAGCAAAACACTTTATAAACTTAAAAAACCTCATGTACAAACCAGCAAGCAAGATTGTTTTATCAAGAACGTCTCTAGTCCTCTTCAGAGTGAAAGATGGCAGCTGTTTTAAGAGCACACACTGCCCAACAGATTAGGAAAATAATTGAATAATATTATCCATTTGAAACTGCAGGGGATTTGGAGAAGTGGAATTTAATTAAACCAAGCGTCTAGAAGCAATTTAAAGTCAGTCTCAGATTCTGTAATACAGCAAAGCGCCTTTATTAAACTTTTTTAGGATCTGTGATGTCATGTCATGACCAGTGTTGATTGGCTACTGGAACAACTTAGAGCAGACCCCAAAGCCCTTCTGAACTTCATTCCGCTTCCCATATTGACAAGCAATATCTCTAGTAGTTAGCACCATTAGCAGAGTTTCAGCCATAGCTCTTTTTCTTATCAATACTTCCTGTGCCAGTTGACCAGGAATTGCGGTGTCATGGGGATGCTGTGCTGACTATCTGCATCATCAAGAGCTGCACCCAAGTAGGGAAGTTGAGAATCTTGCACTGTAACTCCAACAGTTCTATGCTAGTGTGTTGGCAGAAGTGTTCCCTGGTGCACCAAGGAATGACCCAGGGGAGAGGTGACAAAACAATGGATATTTTGGTTTGGGAGCTGAACTGAAAAATCCAGTTTGATTCTAACTGAATTTCTTGATCTACTTGAAAAACCTCAGAAATTTTATTTCAATCAGCTGAAACATTTGTGGCTCAACTTGAAACAACTTTGATTTTGGGGGGTTAATTTCAGGTTCACTGGAACGTTGGTTGACCTCTTTTTTTCTCAGATATGTGTTTTAAGTTGGTCAGTTTCAGGTGGTGGTCACTTTTTTTTTTTTTTTTTAAACTTGGCCAAATAGGAAAAGAAAATAACACATCAAACCATTTCAAGTTAAAACAAAATATTTTGTAATAAAGTGAAATATTTCAAATTTTTTTTATACTTTTTCAGGCAAAACTGTCAGATGTGACCTAAATTTGTGAATACTTTCAGAGTCACAAAAATTATGTGTTTCGGTGAAATTTCTATTTGCTCCCCCTCTCCCCCCCGCCAAAAGTCACATGGCTCTAATCCAGGGACCTACAGATGTGAAAGTATGAGGTTTTGTAGCTAGAACTAAAGAGTCAGGGGGAAACGTAGCACAAAGTGGTCAATGATTTTTGGAGAACATTGGACAGGGGAAGTTTCATTTTACGTGTCCGAGGCCCATAGCTTTTGAATTCTGAACAAAATGTCACTTATAATGGTCACTACCTTGGCTGATATTGGGGATTGAATGGAGGACCCTCCAGACCTAAAAGTAGCATGTCTTCAGCCTGAGAGAAGAGAGAGACTGTAGCTAGTGGCTGTAACAGGCCCATCTTCTGTGGGTCAAGCACTGAGCATGACCAACTCTGACCAGTGGGTTTCAGTGGGTCATTAAATAAGTACTGACTCGGAGAGAAAACCAGAACCAAACTGCCAAATAACTGTCATCTCAGTTAGGGAAATAAAAGCATGTTAACAATTTGGTAGGATAAATTTGCAAGTTTTATCTCCTCTAGTAGCTTGTGAGATTAATTTGTTCTGCTCGCTCAGTTTCTTGTCATTTATTAATATTTATCTAGCACTTAAAATGTGTTTGGCTGTCTTACAGAACAAATATACACTCAGTCCCTGCCCAAAGGAACTTACAATCTAATTTTAGGGATGAGTCAATAAGTGATGATGAAAACCATTGTGGGATGGGAAAAAGGAAAAACCAGGATTACACCTACTGAGCAAATACTGCAGTAATATTTAGTTGTAAAACTGTAAAGAGAGCACTGGAGACCACTATGCATAATGAAAGCTAAAATACAAAAAACATTCTTAATCACCTTGTGGACGCTACACATGCTGTGCTATATTACCTTGTTAATGTTGTCAATAAATATTTCTTCTCTGTCACTGATCGGTTATTTGATTACTGGTGGTGACCTGCGATTTTGCCTCTTGAGTTTATGGCTTTATGGTAAATATGAATGAGTGTGTGTATTGTGCGGGAGCTTTGTGTTGACTCGAATGGATGATTAATGAGGTGTGTGTGCTGCCATGGGGATGGGGAACTGTTTGGGGTTACTGCCTATGCTGAGGGATATTGAGGAATACAAATTACATGGGGGTGTTCAGCTGTATTGGTGATGAATCAAACTTTGAAAAAGTGTAGTTGGTTGACCAAGTAATCTGTGCAGTCTTTTTTTGTGTCACTGACTCATTACAGCCAATTAAATGATGGCATACAAATTAGCTGTAAAGGTGGTGATTGGTTGTAACCTCTGATCTCATCACCGGTGGTGTAGGACTGCTAACATATGTAGATGCTGTTTTATTATCTATAAATATGAGGCCAGACTAAGGCCTTCGTCCACTTTGTCAACCCCTTTTGTCACCATAGAATAACTAGCAGGACTTGTGACCTACGGGGGCCTCAGTGTCACCAGGAGGTGCTGCTAGCAGGATGAAATCAGGGAGGGGAAAAATACTTTTCCACATTCTCAAACTTTTCAGAGTGAAGGGATTTATTTCATTCTATACACAAATATGCACCTTTGGTGAGATGCCTAACCTAGAAAATACCTGCCCAAATTACAGGTTTCAGAATGCTACAGATATGTGATAGCACAGGGCTATAATAAAAACTTTTTTTTTTAACCTTAGCTACAATGGTCACTACTGGAACCAATAGAACACATTACATGAAAAGACTTGAGCTGAGTCCTACTACAAACCATAAAATGAGAAATCCTGTTAAAGCGTTTCAAAGATATGGATGAAGAGAAAGGTTTATAGTGATGATCAATGCAATTTTCTCAGTGAACTTCACAATACTTGTATTGGTTTCCACCTTCTGAACATGCAGGCATCATATAGTAATAGAAAGGCAATTGGAAGATTTTCCTCTTTATGAATAAATAGCTATATCGATTCTTTTTTTCCCTGTACTGTATGTACCGTGAAATTCTATCTTGAAAAGAAAGGATGGAGGAAAAATAACTTCTAACCTCCTACTGATGTTGCTATTAAACCAGCTGACAAGGACAGTGCAAATAGTTGTCTTCAAAAGATAAGTGTGTCAGAGAAGTTTAGCTCAGTGACTCTAGAATAAACATTTAAGGAGAGACAACATAATGGAGATAATTGCACTTCTCCTAATACATCACATTATAGTATACAGCTGAGGAACAAACGCCTCGTGTTTTGATATGGAATAAGCATTGATTTCCCCAGTTAAAAACTACAATCCCCTGCCCATAGACATGTTAAATTAGCGAGAAGGTTACAAATTCAAGTTAAAATTTAAAGCTCCTGTCAGGTAGTTTGAAACATCTTGAAATACATGGTGACATGGTACATGCTGTTGTTTGATAACCCGGGACTCTTCCACTTCATGTTGGGTAAGGAAGTTCAGGGGCTGGCAGCAGAGAGGAATAGAATTCTCGAGTTGCCCATGGCAGAAAAAGGCATGCTATTTAGCAAAATACAAGGCAAAAATGCAAGCTTCTCTTTCTGTCCATTCACACTATGAGCACAGTGTAGTATGAAGCTTTAAGTCGACCTAACCGCCCTTAAGTTGACTTAATAAAGTTGACTTAAGAGTTACTCCCCGTCCACACCGTCCTTAAGTCGACTTAAGGAGTCGATTTAAGGCTTAAGTCGACCTAGTGGGCGGTTTTTATTAGGTCGATTTAAGCTTTTCATTAAGGAATTTCTTAAGCCAACCTAATGAAAGTCAGGTGTAGACATGGAGTAATTTAGGTCGACTTAAGGATCCTTAAGTTGACCTAAATTGCTAGTGTAGACATACCCTATAGGTATTGTTGTATTAATTTTTATGACCTACGTGGATTAAAGATGTTAACACAACCTAGTCACTGTCCAGTGTTAAACAAGGTTCAGTTTGTTATGCAGAAAACTCAGCCTGCTTAGTATGATGATACAAACATCACTAAAAATCCTTTTCCACCAGTTCCTGAAGATACAGAAAAGAAGGAAAAAGTTAAAGCACTTGAAATGTAAAATATTAAATAAAGCTTTCATTTTAACAACATTTCTTGTTCGCTTTTCTTTACTGGAGAGAGTTTTATAAGAACCCCGCACCCCTGTTTGACAGTCTCTTGGATGGTATAAAAAATTATAGTAACGCTCCTTTTGGGTAAAAAAGAAGGTTGTTGAGATAAGCTGAAGCTTCTGCTGCTGTTTAAATCCAATCCCATTTCATCCCAGGTGGTTCATGAAATTCAACTGGAGTCTGTAAAGATGACTATGTTATGTAGTTTCAAAGGGGTAGCTGTGTTAGTCTATTGCAGAAAAACAGAGTCCTGTGGCACTTTTAAAGACTAAGAGGTTTATTTATCTCACAAGCTTTCGTGGGGGAAAATCCCACTTCGTCAGACGCTTTAAAAGCATCTTCAAAGCATCTGACGAAGTGGGATTTTCTCTCACAAATTTTTCTTCATCCACTAATTTTTCTTCATCCAATGCTCTCATTACCTATTGCCTGTTGAGATGTTTGCTAATTATAGACAACAGAGTCCTGTGGCACTTTTAAAGACTAACAGATTTATTTATCGCATGAGCTTTCGTGGGAGAAAATCCCACTTCGTCAGACGCTTTGAAGATAGGAAAGTTACAGAGTGGGAGGAAATTAAATGCAGGGGAGCGTATGACATAGCATCAGGTCAGGCTGTAACAGCAAATCAAAATAGGTGTTAGGATTCAAAACACTGGGGAACAGCACATAGAGGAGGGGGAGGTCAAATCACTTGTTGTAATGCGAGAAAAATCCATAGTCCCTGTTTAACCCCAAGACAACTGAGTCAAATTTGCATATAAGTTCGAGTTCTGCAGTCTCTCTTTGAAGCTGTGATTTGTTATTCATCTGTTTCAACACAGCTATTAACAAGTCGTCAAGGGAGTGAGCAGGGAGATTGAAGTGTTCCCCTACAGGTTTTGCAGTGTTGCAATTTCTGATGTCACATTTGTGTCCATTGATTCTTTGGCGCAGAGACTGTCCTGTCTGTCCAATATATAAGGCAGAGGGGCATTTCCGGCACATGATGGCATAAATCACATTGGTGGATGAGCAGGTGAACGAGCCCTTTATGGAGTAGGTGGCATGATTAGGCCCTGTGATGGTGTCATCAGTGTAGATATGAGGGCAAAGTTGGCATTCTTAAAACTACAGTACAAACCCGCAGAAGTGAAGAAACAAATTGACAGAGCCAGACGGGTACCCAGAAGTCAACTACTGCAGGAGAAGCCCATAAAAAACAACAACAGAACGCCACTGGTCACCACCTACAACCCCCAAGCCAGACCCCTTCATCACATCATCAAAGATCTACAGCCTATTTTACAAGATGATCCCTCACTCTCTCAAGCCTTAGGAGACAGACCTCTCCTTGCTTTCAGACAGCCCCCTAATCTTAAAAGGATACTTACCAGCAACTACAGATCACAGAACAGAAACACTAAAGCAGGAACACAGCCCTGCAGCAGACCATGCTGCCAACTTTGCCCTCATATCTACACTGATGACACAATGGCTGAGGTTCCCATTTATATTTTTCATTGTCAGCAATCATAAAAATTGTGTAGAGTGCTGCCATTAGAATTGATCTATCACAGTTTGGCCTTTTACTTGATTTTTACCTCAGGATCTCGTAAAGCTTGTACTTGAATACAAAGCAGCTATTTCTGGTAGCCTCTGGGTATCCGAAACTATTTTAGGATTGGGTTTTTAGATTTGTTCTAAAATATTATGTCTCTTTTATTATAAAATGGCATTCTGGAACCCAGTTAGCATTTTTTAAAAAAGGCACTGGTTCATAAAAGTGTCAGTTTTACGTACAGCAACAGTTTTAGTGTGTTAATATCACGATCTGCTGGTGGCCTGAGACTCAAGGTATGTGGCATTGTGCTATCATTTGTGAAAGAGAACTAACTATAGAATATCAGGGATTGAAAATAAAGTAGAAAAATGTAATTTTGAAAGCAATTTTAAGACTAAGAATAATCAACAAAAGCAGCAATAAATTTTATTTTATGACCATATGCTTGTGGTATCACTCTGTTCTAAGGAATATTCCTGAGCTGACATCTGAGGAGCTGGGACCTCATTGAAATGCAAGTGGCTTTTCTTATACCCAACGACTCAGCTGTGCGCTATCCAGTTTCCATCATATTTTAATGCTCTCATTATCTTCAGAAAGAGCAACCACATTAAAGACAATATAGGACAGACTGCCATAATGGTTGCCAGGTATAGTTAAGACAGCTAGCAGTGGCATTTACTCTTCAGAATACTACTTTCCCACCTGATACAAATTTGTTAAGTCAAGTGAGTTTCATTACTGCTATTTGCTCTTGCTGCTACTCTGGAAGGTTATTGACCAAGGCAGGAACAGAAGTGTTCACAGATGTACAGGACACAGAAGATGGGGGAAGTGTGGAGAACCTGTTCTTTCACGCTTAGGATGATGTGAGGTGAGTGGGATATGGGAAAAGAGTGAAAGCAATTCTTCTCCTTCCTGGCAGCCAGAAAATGAAGGGTGATGGTGGTGAAAGATGTAAGTTCCATTAGGCACCTGCTAGCCAGAGGCGGATATGGTAAGCAGTCTCCAAACCACAGTCTATGGACAGAACAAGATTGTAGCTAATACTGATGGAACAAGATATATATCTATCTGGGATATCTGATCTCCATCATGAATCCAATCCACTTCCATTCATTTCCTTATGGCCTCGGTCACAAAGCCATATGATGTCCTTGAATGCAGCTGGTTATGTATAAGATAGTCGATAACACTTGTATAACAAGATGGTCCCCTCTTTGCTACACATTTGAGGAGGCACAAGAGTTTTGCTCCAGCATTTCTCTGAAATAAACTATACATCAGAAGTCCCTTTTGATTTAATATGTGTGAAAGGACAGCCTGAATCCTCCCTCTGAAGCCAAAACCGTGCCTTATTTGGGGGTTACCTGCAAGTCATAAATGTAAGTGTGGGAAATGTGCAGATCTGTGCTTTCCAGAGTTTGGCAGAATATTGGTGGCACTTCCCACAGTGTATAATTTATAGTATATTCTTTTTATTGCTAACAGATCAACTATGACTCTTCTTTCCACTTTATCCCTGGTGAAAGGGGTCTTTTCTCCATTGGTGAGAGCCTGTTAATTAAAATCGAAGAGCTGTGGATTGTTGACAGTAATACTTGTTTGAAATTGTATAAAAATTGTCATGTTTAAACAAAGTTTCTATTAAGAATTAAGATGTGCCAACAGAGCATTTCTTTATCATGGTGCATGACACTTTACAGGCATTAGTAATACGGCTTTTTGTGTATCATGATAAATACAGAAATACCCTATATATAAATGTGTTGCTAGTGAATTTGGAAGCATATTACTGCCTTAGATGATGCTCTGTGTATTGAAAGACGTTACAAAGCCAATACAAATTTTGCTTGCTGCAGCTATCCAATGAGTGTCCTGTCTCAGAAAATCCATTTGGAATGAAAAACTGTGACATCCTCATTGCAATACAGCAGTCTAGCTGATAGCATAGTCATTGGATAGTGAAATGCAAGGCTGCTGTAGCAAATTTGAAAATGCATTTGTTCCAGGTGCTCCCTTTCCCCACGCCCAGGCAAAACAAACAACCCCCCCATCCCCCAAATCACTACCCCAAACAAAAAATGCAGTATGTGTACCCCAAAAGGTGCAGTTCAGGACATGCTTCCTTCAAGACTGTTCTTATTCTAAGGATAGGGCAGTCATGTGGAATCTCAAGATACAGCTGTGAGGTAACTCTTGGCAAATGCTAACTTTTTAAATATTGAACTTTGTAGGAAAGCCCACTCTGTTTCTGTGTGGTGCTCCGGTGGAAGAAAAAAAAAACTGTCTCTCCTGAAAAGCAGCAGTTTCCATTTACAGTTAATATCAAGGTTTAAAACAACATACCTCCAAAATGCATAATACTTTCTTTATTTCAACCCATCTATGTTCCCTTTCATAAATTACACCCTGGCAGATTTTGAGGTTTCAGTGGAATAATTTCGGTTAGTCGCAATTTTAGTTTTACATGGGAATGTTATGACAAGAACTTGTAAATACATTTTTCCTCCAATAAAATGTGCTTGCAAATAACACTCGGAAACAAAGCTGTGGATCAGTGGTTACACAGTACTTCACTGCAGTCTAAATTACCACAGAACGTAGGCAGTACATCAACTCGATATATTACTGTAACCCATCAAATTGGGGTGCCTCTGTAGTATCCACTAAAAGCAGAATCTTCCCCATACACCTGTTTATGCTTTGGCCTTGAATAGGAAGGCTGGTGATTATCTGCGGCAGTACGCTTTGATGGATAAGGCACTAAACTGGGAATCAGGATTTGACTTGTATTCCTGGCCCTGGCATTGACTCACTCTGTGATTTCAGGCAGGTGTCTTATGACCAGTTATGTAAGGCTCAGCAATAACTTTTTATTTTTTAACCCTTCATGATTCAGGTCAAAACCCTACTGGTAACTTATGGAACGTTAGGAACAAACTTTCATGAAAAGCAGAGTATTCCATATATGTCTTCTAGGAAGTTTCCTCTGAAGAATCTGGTACTGTTGAAGACTCTGATGCTGAATCAGATAGACCCTACTAGTCTGATCCAGTGTGATAATTCCTGTGGTCTCCTGTAACATCTTTAATCCCCCATTCCCACTTATATCTTGGGGATATTAATATGTACTGTTCATGAAGTATTTTAAGGTGGTGCTGATGGAACGCACTATGTAAGTGCAAGTACAGATTTAACGAAGCTCTATTGATTCTAGTATTAACCACTTTACTTTCCTCCTTGAAGGAGGGTAAACACAAGAGTACCGTTCATTTCCTGAGAAGATGGTGAAGTTCAAAAGCCTGAAAAGGAAAAATATATCATAGTGACAGAGTGAGTATTTAAGAGAGGAATAGGCGTAGTGAAGATGAAAATCTAAAACTAAATAACTGGGTAAATGTGCAAGAAAACCACAGTTCTCCAAAACAAATACAACTTTTCCTGTAATACAAACTTTATTATTTGTATTTCTCTGGTACTTTGGAGTCTGAGTCATTAATTTGTGTTTATGGATAAGATCAGAGGGCAAAGAGAAGTGATCCAAGGGCAACGCCCTGTGGAACCCCAAAGAAAGCCGGATGAGGCGGATCCTCCAAAAGGGTGCGTCTACACTTGTAAAATAAGTAGACTTAAGCAGGCTTAAATTGACTTAATTTACTCTGCGTCCACACTGGAGTTTCCTTAAGTTGACTTAAGCTGTTGCTTAAGTCGACTTAAGGAAAAATAAAGTTGACTTTATAAAACCTAGCTTTAGGTCGACTTTACTGCTTAAGTCGACGTCTTAAGTCGACTTGAGCAGTGTAGACGCCCTAAGTTGATTTAGTTGATGAAGTGGGATTTTTCTCCCATGAAAGCTCATGCGATAAATAAATCTGTTAGTCTTTAAAAGTGCCAAAGGACTCTGTTTGTTTCTCCACAATAAATGTGATTAATATACTTTCCCACTTTTCCATTTTCTGAACAATTTACTTAGATTTTTTTTTTAACTGAAGCTACTTTATGCAATAATTCACTAATTTCATTCTGGTTCAGTTATGTGTGGACAGTATTGCTCTTTAACTCTTTTTAATAAATGCTGTACATACTGGTGAAGTATTTTAAGGACTGGTGTAAATCAGGGAACCAAACAACATCATTTTCTCTGCTCATTCTAATGATTAAAAAAAACAACCCAATGTTGTGTAGCAGAACGCTTCGTCTCATTACAGGTATGGTAAGCATATGAAAACACAAGCAAATGAAGACCCATTTATATTTTTCCAGATGATTAGCACAACCAGAACTGGTTACTGGTACAATCAGTCAAACTTCTATATCATTAAACAGAATATTAAAATAATAATTTAGTGGCTTCTAATCTCCAGATCCAACAAATTGTTAACTTATAAGAGTGGTTTTAGTAGGCTTCTAATAAGCTAAATGGCCTTTCCAAGACACACATCTTGACAGAGACCTTTTTCTAGGTAAGCTCTACTTGCTGTCATACAAAGGAACACAAAACACTATTTTAACGTGGCAGATAAGTGAATATGTTGTGCTTATTTATCCATTATTTTTTCACCAAACTTCAGAGTGTCATAAGGTTCAATAAGAGTGAAGTCAGTGGCAAAGAGATTTGAATGGAATAGGGATGTGATCCAGATCAGTCGCTGTAGCTATTTAGGATATTTTACCTTAATAGAGGTAAAGAACTTTACTGACAAATATGGTGAAGTGACATTAAGGCTGTGATGCAGATGTAAGGATGGTTTGTGGTTAAGGCAATTGCAGATATCTCACAACAGCATGGTACGAAGTAGCTAGTGCATAGGACAGGGCATCGGGAGACATAGGTGTCCATTGCGACCATAGTCAGGTCGTTTGTCATCGTGGCAACCCTGTTTTCATATTTGTATAATTCAGAGAGAGGGAGAACAACATTTGCATGCCTTTGTGCAGCACCTGGGATCTACCTGAAAAGCGTTATGTAAGTAACAAGAATTGTTATATCAGGTAAATGGAGCTCAATGTGATGAGATGCCACTTTAGGATTGCTCGGACTACACACATAGGAATCTTCATGTCTGTTGATTTACCAAGTTTTCTGCCAGATGTGCAAAGCATCAAGCATTGTCGGATGAGCTCAAAAGCATCATTTTTATTTAGTGGGATAAATAAAGAAGCATGTTAGTAAGACTTGAAAAATTCACAATCCCCCTAAATTGGGGAATGCAGAAATGTCATCTTATCCCTGGTATACCAAAAGTGGCGCTTTACACATAAGGGAAGTAGTTTGCAAATAATCCTTTGCACCTGCCTTGTGCTCTGCTCCTGGGGGAAAATGACAGCATTGAAGAAAAACTCTGCATCAGACACACTCTATTTGTCTTTGAGGGTTGCTGTGCCATGAAAGCGTCCAAAATATAAATGATATCCTTTTCCCCTTAAACCAAAAATAAAAGTATTACATTTACATAAACCAAAGCATCTATTATAAAGATTTTATCCTGCTTTCTTATAAATGCATTTATAATTCTGGGAAGAGCAGAGATTTCCAGAATAGTTTGCTGTAAGATTAGAATTAAGAATGTCCTGGTGCTTCAGAGCTGGCTGATAAATGAATTACTACGGTAAATAAGCGTTTTGATACCATAAAATGTGCAATAATTGATCATGTTGCAAAGTTAGAATTATTCATGATCTTAGTCACTTAGGACATGATTCTTCAAGACCCCTTTTACACCAATCTGGCAGTGAAAAGGTGTCTTGAAGTGGAAATATAATTTACACTCTCATTACTGCACCTTTACCTTGCTTTAATCCTGTGGAGGTGCTGAAGTATAAATGAAAAAAAGGCTTTTAAAGTGGAATCAGCCTTTCTTTGTAATCTGCTAATTAGGCTAGTGTCCTCATTTTTCATTCCTACATATTTCTAGGGATATTTCACATAAGAAGAGTGATTCTGTGATTTGGACCCTTTCAGTTGTTTCTCTTACACTCCTCACCTTTCCCAAGTTTACTGTGGAGGAAATCATGTGACTTGATGTGTAATGAATTAAGCCTGTCATGGATGTATAAAAAGAAAAAATAAAGTTTCCTTGTGTTTTCCTGAACAGTGAGAAAAGGTTAACATTTATCCTCCTTTGACATTGGAAATGCAGCACTGGCTGATTAAAAACAAGAAAGATACAGCCTTTAACATGCCACTCTGTGCCAGCCACTAAGAGATTCCAGCAAGTTCTGATGATAATACAATGTTGTTTGGGATCAACTAGTAGCATTAACAATGGCTGGAATTTATTTTTAATTCAGCAGTCTGTGAACAGCTCATTTTGCATGTTATCTTTAAAACTATTGCTGACTGTAGCAATGGGATGATGAATTTAAAATCAGCTGCTTACTAGCTTGTGGCAAACATTGAAAATGGAAGAGTCGAGCTTAAATACTATGCACTTTTTTTTAAAAGTAGTAATTGCAGTCATTTGTGTCAAAGCTCCATTTGAACCCCATTCGAATCCATGACAGTCTTATCATTGACTACTATGGGGCCAGCATTTCACCCTGATTATCCAAGCGAATTGCTGTAGCATGCAACACACTTGAAAATTTTACCACTTAGTCTAGTTCTTTCTCAGATTGGTGAATATGTTTCTGTTAAATGCAATGCCATTTGCATTCTTTATAAATTAGGTTTAAATAGAAAATGAAATCTATCGAGAGAGTGAGTGTATTAGGGAGAGAATGCAGTTGATCCTAATCATAACATTATCTATTGAAGCAACAGTTTCAGTTCCATCTGAGTCCTCTCCAGTTGTCTTTTTTTCATGTTGGATTAAGTAACATTTTTTGTCATCTTATTCCCATAGCAACCCAATCTTCTTGATGTAAATCTGCTTGTCTCTTCTTTTATTATCTTTCTAGGCCTGTACAGGAATAGCCTACACAAGTAATGAAGAGCACAATCTGGTGAGGAGAGGGCATAGATTTTTCTGTAAGAGGAAATAAAGGAAAGACTGTGTTGTATGCATAATAAACTCAATGTGTTCTCTGCAGGTCATTGTTTATTATATCATTTTCTCAGTAGAGTTCCTCACAAAGAGTTAAAACATTCTACCTGTTTTTGCAAGATGTTGGAGCAACGTTTGAAATCTGTTTCAAAGAGTCTGCTAGGCCAAAACCCCCACAGAGACCAAAATACAAACTTAATGGCCTGTAATAATATGACTAGTATAACTTACCTCGATGTCAATTTGAATGAAAAGAAGTCTTAATTGGTCATATTAGTGCCCCAGATGAAATTCAAAGACTTGGGAGAAACTTACCGTTAGAGAGTTTTAATTGGAAGCACACACTGTTGGCGTAGTTTTGTGTGGCTTATAAGTACGTTGAGTTCCCTCACTCATGCCCACGAGCCGGTATTCATAGCTTAAATAGGACATCGTCTCAGCAGGATCCCAGAGGATGCTAAAGGACAACATCCCAAGAAAAACACTGCATGAAACTGGAAGGCATTTCTGTGTGCTAGGAAAAGATGTACGAGTCTCCATGTTGACCAAGGTGTGGTTTCCCTTGTGTGCTTTGAATTAGAGAGGGCCTGATCTGCAAGCTCTGGATCCAGCTCCAAGCCCAGCGGGTAATCTGATCGAGAGTTTTTGCTTTGGAATATTATGAAGGGAGAAGTAACTGTAAGATATCTGGACCCTTCTAAGCTGCAGCTCTGAGAAAGCACAGACCAATGTAGAGGGAAAAGGTGGCTTCCAACAACCTCTGAATGCTAGGTTCCAAGTGTAACCTTAGAACTAGTCTACAGTACAAAGCCTTTATGGAGACCATGCTTGTATAGGCAAACCATCTCCTCGAATGACATAAGCTATATCTGCAAATGGTTTGCCAGCATCCCTGCTATCCACAAAGGGGTTTGTTGACTGTCAGGATCATGGTTTTTTTTTTCACATCCCTGATAGAAAAAGCTATGTTGACAAAACTTTGTGTCGTCGTGGCCTCAGAGCAACAGTGTTGGCATAGTATTTTGGCCCGATCCCTTCCTGTCTGTGGCATTTCCCTCCAATGGGGGCTATTAGCCTGTGAGCCATTCTAGAACTGCTATGCTAGTCCAGTACCACCTGAAGAACTCCCCAGCAATGGAGGAATTGCTCTCCAAGGTGTATCTGACTGCTTTCTGATCATATTATACCACAGGCGTGGCCTAAAGGAACCAGAACAACCACCCCTCATCAGAACCTTAGGGTGCAAAAACTCTGCCCTCAAAATTAGGGGTGCTTCAGATTTTAGCCTAGTTCCCCTTTCTATTTTTAAGGGATTAAATATGAGGTTGAGACAAAGCGATATTGTGTTAGATTTTCATGCATCTCCGTTCGTTTCTCAGATTTAGTATTTCATTTGCTTGGTCTTTGTGATGTCTGACGTGGAAATGAACCCATTATAATGTTTTGGAAGTTGTGCATATGTAAATTGATTAGAGTCAATGCTTTTTGGTCTCTAGGCATAATGGGATTTGAAATTGTATCCATAGTCTATTACCTAACCTCTACAGGCCATTGAGAGATGCAGTTTGGTTACTCCAGTATTTGTGTTGGAATTAAGAAATAATTATCTTCTATAACTGAACTGTTGTTTACACATTTTCCAGGCACACATTTTTATGTGCTGCCTGGTGACTGGTTATCATCAAAGAATCCTGATGAGACCAGCTTCAACTCCAGCCAGCCTTTATGTTGTGTGTTTTATAGCTGGGCTATAAATGAGGAAGGAATGGATATTTATATAATGAAGCACAATAGCCCAGCTTATTTTCCACAGCATCACTATTTACAGTTCTCCTTACTCATTTATCTTTCTTACCATTATTGTGAAATTTCACTATTTGTTTTTAGAGAAAATATTAAATATGCAAATGTAAACGTTCATTCTCAGGACAGCTGTAGGCTATTTGCATTACTTAGTAAGTTTAGTAATAAAGGTGCAATGGTGCCTAATTGCTAATCTGAAAATAACGTTTAAAAGAACAAGTGGCTTTTAAAAAAAATTACAAGTTTTTCTGTCAAACACAAAATACACAATAGTGTTTTAATATTTTCTGTGCAAGTTTAAGTATGTTCATGATGATTTTTTCCCCAGGGCAGAATGGCAAAGGTTCTGGGGTTTTTTCACTTTCCTGTGTAGCATGGGGTGTGACTCACTTGCTGGTGGATTCTCTGTAACTTAAAGTTTTTAAACCATGATTTGAGGACTTTAATAACTCAGTCATATCTTAGAGGTTTATTACAGGAATGGGTGGATGAGATTCTGTAGCCTGCATTGTGCAGAAGGTCAGACTCATGATCATATTGTTCCCTTCAGACCTATGAGTCTGAGTCTTCTGAAGAGTAGCTTTGCTTCTCTAAATAAAAATGTTGTTTATACTTAAATTTACCATTCAATTGCTGAGAAAGTTAAAGAAGTTGGTTGCCCTTTTTTGTAGGACCTACAAAAATCTGTCTTCTCTTGTGAACATGAGCTGTAGCCTTCTTCATGGGTTGCTCAATCTCTTAGACTGTAAGATCAATGAAGGTTTGGTCCACTGAGGTCTACGGTATCAGGAGATTGGTGTCACAAGAGAGAACTGGAGTGTATCGCAAATCCCACTAATTTAGAGTCACACCCATTTTTACAGGCTGCCTCATTAGTTCCTTTTTTACTCATTAACACTACGTCAAGTAGTTACTATAGCAACATAAAGTTAAAATTCTCAAGTTGTCATCACTGGTCATCTTGGGATATTAAGTGATACATTGTGTCATATTTTCCAAAACACGAGCAATTAATACATCTTTTGCTATAATCTTGCAATTTATAGTTACAGGGTCATTACTTGGTGAACTAGTTATGTCAGCCTGTTTCAGGACTAAGGACTTGAGTGGTTAAGCTGAATATTTTATAGGCCTGAGGCCTGTAGAGCCTGTGTTAACATTAACATTTATATTTCATCTTTAGACCCTAAATATACTTTATTCTTGGCTGCAGAGCACATGGCTAAATCTGATTTTAAAGGGAGTTCTGTATTTGTTTATAAAGAGGAGAATACATTTCTGTTAACACCTGCAAGACAGCCAGCACAGGAAACTTTCATATCATCCTGAGCTGTGTTTTCCCGAGGCAACTCTTTTAGTGGAAGACACCGTGGATGACATTTTCAAATTTTTAAAATGGGGTAGTATAGTCTCAGGACAATAAATAGACAGACAAGGTGAGTAAGGTAGTACATTTTATTGGACCATCTTCCGTTGGTGAAAGAGACAAGCTTTTGAGCTTACATGACGCTCTTCAGGTTCAGACGTCTAAGGCTACGTGTACACTTAACAAAGTTAGTTCGAATTAGTTAATTCGAACTAACTAATTCAAACTAATTTTAGTTAGTTGGAATTAACGTCATTCGAACTAGCAAAATTTAGTTTGAACTAAGCAAGTGCCATGCATGGCACTTGCTTAGTTCCAATTAGTCAATTGCATTGAGCTCAATGTGCTGGTTACTTCAAACTAAGCGCTTAGTTCGAACTAACATGGCCATATTGGGTTAATTCGAACTAACTAGTTTGAATTAACCCTTACTTCAAAAAGTATAAGTGAATTTATTAGTTCGAATTACGGACGCCCTTAATTCGAACTAATGAAAGCCTAGTGTAGCCAAGGCTTAAGTTAGTTCGAATTAAGCTTCCTTAATTCGAACTAACTTGCCAGTGTAGACATAGCCTAAGTGTTTAAACTTAGAAGTTAGGTAATTAAATTAGTGCTTTTACTTATCACAAGTACTGAGCATTGGCACCCAGTGAGGTCTATTAGAGCTGTGGGTATTGAGGACATTTGAAAATTAAGCCATTCTTAGGTGCTTAGCTTCAGGCACCCGAATTAGAGCATCTCTTCCTGGAAGTAGTTAAATGGACCCAACTATGTTCCAGTCAGATGCCACAGTAATGACTATGATCTAAGCAGCTAAGTAGAGCAGGATTCTGTTGCATTTAAACACTGAGTAGTGACAGGGAGAGATGAATATTGGACTAGCAGCAAAAAACAAAATGTTCTAAGATGATCTTTTGTTCACTTATCTAATCTCCGGCTTTTAAGACTATTTTGTTGTTCTTTGACTTTCTAATAGGGTTTAAATCCTGTATCTTAGAAGTCTTGTAAGGCCGTGGATATTGGCTTTGCATGAAGCTGATCTCATGAACAAAGCAAGTGGGCCAGGGGGGGAACCCCTAAAGCAGGACTCCGTGGACAAAAAATGGGGGAAACAATATCTCTTATAAATAGCAAATTCTCAGTTTTCTCTGTTAAATTGTACATTGCTGAAAAAAATCAACATTTCAGTGGCTAGTTATCAGAAACCTTGAACTGATTAATAGAAATGATTTTCATGGCCTCTGTGCAAAGCAAACTGAATTAAACTTCCTCTAGTAATGTCTAAATCAGTGCTACATTGCAGATGCATCTTCACCACTGTGCTGCTGATTAGAGGTCTTTGGTAGCAATCCATCCTGCCCACACATGCACTATTCCCCACCTGCCATGAGGCTCGCCAGCATGTGCAGGCATTCCTGCCTCGGTGTTCGTGGACAATTCATTCTCCTAAATAAAAATTGAGAGATTACTTAAGTGAAATTAGAAGATATACTGCCAAAAGTGGAATCTCTACAAGCTTCATGGAAACTTTTTTAAAAAACACCATAATAAGAGAACCAAAAAAGTCCACGATGGCTAAACAATGAAGTAAAAGAAGCAGCTGGAGGCAAAAAGGTATCCTTTAAAAAGTGGAAGTTGCATCCTGTTGAAGAAAATAGAAAGGAACATAAACTCTGGCAGGTGGTGTGTAAAAATATAATTAGGAAGGCCACAAAAGAATCTGAAGAACTGCTAGCCAAAGACTCAAAAATTAATAACAAAAAATATTTTTAAGTGCATCAGAAGCGGGAAGCCTGCTAAACTACCAGTGGGACCACTGGAGGATTGAAAGTCTAAAGAAGAACTCAAGGAAAATAAGACCATTGCAGAGAAACTAAATGAATTCTTTGCAACAGTCTTCATGGCTGAGGATGTGAAAGAAATTCCCAAACCCAAGCCATTCTTTTATGTGATAAATCTGAAAAACTTTCTCAGATTGATGTCATTAAAAAAAAAAAGATTTTCAAAGAAATTGAAAAATTAAACTAATAATTACCAGGGCCAGATAGTATCTTCCAAAGAGCTCTGAAGGAACTCAAAGGTGAAGTTGCAGAACTACTAACTGGGATATGTAACCTATCAGTTTCTGTCCCAGGTGACTGGAGGATGGCTAATGTGATGATGATTTTTTAAAAAGTCCCCAGAGACAATCCTGTCAATTACAGGCTGGTACGCCTAACTTCAGTACCAGACAAATTGGTTGCAAATAAAATAAAGAACAGAATTATCAGACACATATATGAACAAGTTCCAAAGGGGTGGCCGTGTTAGTCTAGGTCAGCAAAACAAACAAGGAATCCTGTAGCACTTTTAAAGACTAACAAATTTGTTAGTCTTTAAAAATGCCACAGGACTCCTTGTTTTTTATATATGAACAAAGTTTGTTGGGGAAGAGTCAACATGCTTTTTGTAAAGGGAAATTGCAACTTACCAATTTAGAATTCACTGAGGGGATCAACAAGCATATGGACAAGGGTGATCGTGTGGATATAATGTACTTAGCTTTTCAGAAAGCCTTTGGCAAGATCCTTCACCAGAGGCTTTCAAACAAAGTAAGCAGTCATGGGATAAGAGGGAAGATCCTCTCATAGATCAGTATCTGGTTAAAAGATAGGAAGCAAATAGTAGAAAGAACTGGTCAGTTTTTAGAACGGAGAGAGATAAATAGTGTTGCCCACCAGTACTGTTCAACATGTTCATAAATAAGGGGGGTAAACAGTGAAGTGGCACAATTTATGGACAGCACAAAACTATTCAAGATATTAAGTTCAGAGCAGATTGAGAAAAGTTATAAGGGGATTTCATAAAACTGGGTAACTGGGCAACAAAATGGCAAATGAAATTCAATGTTGATAAATGCAAAGAAATGCACATTGGAAAACATAATTGCAACTATAGATATAAAATGGAGTCTAAATTAGCCATTACCGTTCAAGAAGGAGATCTTGGAGTCATTGTGGATAGTTCTCTGAAAACATCCAGTCAATGTGCAGCAGCAGTCAAAAAAACTAGCAGAATGTTTGGAATCATTAGAAAAGAGATAGACAAGACAGAAAATATCATATTGGTGTAGATCTTATATATATATATATAGGTACAGAAAAAGGGCAACTAAAATGATTAAAGTATGGCAAAGCTTTCATATCAGGAGAGATTAATAAGACATGAATGTACCCTGAGCTAGTGATAAATGTGGGAAACAATTGTGGGGACTGGTTAACTTGGATAAGAAGTTCTGAAGCCGTTCACATATAGTTCTCCACTTGAATGTGGCAGTCACTGAAAATTGTTACCAAATACCCTCAGATCATATATCGGAGAGTACATCTGAACTGCACTTGGCGAATGTGATTGTGGCATGTGTACACCTATCTAAACTAGCATTATCTAATGAGGTCAGATACTAAATCCGTGAAGCAGCAGTAGAACGGACTTCTGTGTGGGTGGGCAGTATATTTCTTAATTTCTCTTCATTTCATCAGGTGGTCTTGGTTTATTAGTATTAATTCAGAAGAGTTTGTTTACATTTATTTTCATTAGTTTCTCCCCCCCTCCCCCGTTATTGCGCCGTCGTTCCACTAAGGTATAGGTCAGGTTTCCTCCCTGTGCTTGCTATCGGCTTCTCCTGTCTCCTCCAATAAGTTGGGTCCTGAGTTCTTTTTTGTGGTTCCTGGTTCCTCAAGACAGGCTGTTTCCTCACTGTGCCTGAGAGACAAGGAATGCTGTCTCTTGGAGGAAAATGAATAATGTTGATAGGGGAATATAACCCAGTACACAAGGAACAATAAATACCACAAATCCCAGCAAAGAAACTACACCCCAAAAGAACAATATAAGAAGGGGGACTTTTTTGGGAGCAGTAAAAAAGGCTTTGGGGAAGGAAAAAGTTAACTAAAACGTACTGAAGCATCAATAAATTAACCGAAGCCTTCACAAACAACCTTTCCCAACCTCCTGCTCCCTCCCTGGCAACTTTCCAGGCAGATGGCAAGCTGAGGATGAATCCTGCAGAGCTGTCAATGTTGTTCATCTTAAACAAAAATATAAACAAAAAAATGTGGAGGGGAAGATACTCTTATGGTGTTTTTGCACCTGAGTAGAGCAGGGTCTTCTCCTGGCCCACTGGTCTGGACTGCTGTTCCGGGGTCTTGGCTGGGGTTTGGTGGCTACTGTCAGATCAGATCTCTGACACTCTGGATGCAGGTTTTTGCAGAGCTGGCACAGCTTGACCCAAGCACTAGATCAGAGACTGTGTGGCACAGGAGTTAATCATAGATTCCCTGAGCTGTTCTGCCTCTCCCTCAGCACTCAGCTCCAATCTCAAAGCTCAACAAGCCCAGAAAGTAAAACTAGCCTCTTTGTCTTTGAGTCATGCTGTCCCTGCCCACTGAGGGGGCTGAACAAATGGCTTCATCAGATCACTCCATGCAGAAGCCTCCCCATTTGGCCTCAGAAGGTGTTTTTAATCCATTCTGCCCCCAACCCTGCTCCAAGCATGCTGCGGAATGGTTCATTTCCTTAGAATAAAGCACTTTATTCAGCAGTTGGGGGAACGTTTTATGTCATTATCCTTACAAAAACTCCTGGAAAGAGGGTGATGGTGGGGAAGGGGAAAACTAACATTTTTTCCTTTGCTGAATTTTTGAATTTTCAAATCCCCCCCCC
>ML685770.1:18168350-18206749 GCA_007922175.1 Pelusios castaneus
CCCCCCCCCCCCCCAAAAAAAGTCAGAAAAGTAAAATTTAGAATAATTTGTCTGAATTTAGTATTACTCGTAATGATCCTCGGTCTTCAACTGAAAACCAAAATCCCAGATTTGGCAATTTCAGCTAGAGATAATGCTGACTTGTAGTGTGGATCAAACAGAGTGTTCAGCTTTCAGGTTCCAGTTTACCCCATTCAAGACTGAAAGTTCCATTTTCCCCAAAATGAATAGTGCAGCCAAAAACATAAAATGCATCTTTTTGTCTTCGAACATAAGTGGCTCTGATGTGATTTTAAAGCTCTGTTTCTTTGACCATCTACAAATGGGATTTTTTTTTCCTTCATTGAGCAGATGCAACTTTATCCTTAAGCTCTGTAGCCACACTTGCTGAAAGATGGGTGAGAAAAGTAACTCTTTAGCTAAATGACTGAGTGTTTTATGTGTAGAGTAAAAAGTTGTCTCTGGGCATTGACAGCATAAAGATTTAACTTCCCATCTAAATTCATTTCTGAGACGGTGAGAGAGAAATTGGTAGCTCCAGTGTTTGCTTTATTGGAAACTACTCTCCATTTTGTTTTGGGGGACACCAAGTGGCATAACAAACAAGGAGTCCTGTGGCACTTTTAAAGACTAACAAATTTATTTATCGCATGAGCTTCTGTGGGAGAAAATCCCCCTTTGTCAGATGCTTTGAAGATGGGGAGCTTACAGAAGGGAGGAAAATAAATGCAGGGAAGTGTAAGTCATAGGATCAGATGCTGTTCCCCAGTGTTTGAATCTTAACAACGGCTCTGATTTTCTGTTACAACCTGACCTGATCCTATGACTTAAACTTCTCTGCATTTATTTTCCTACCATTCTGTAAGTTTCCCATCTTCAAAGTGTCTGACAAAGTGGGATTTTCTCCCACGAAGCTCATGGGATAAATAAATGTGTTAGACTTTAAAAGTGCAACAGGACTCCTTATTTGTTTTACTGAACTTGACTAACACGGCGACCCCTTTGGAGCCAAGGGGCATGAATTTAATATTTGGGTATGTTGCAGCACAATTACAGTAACTATGATTTGACAAACAAATCTCAAGAAACTGTGTTCTCTCTGCGCCCTGCGGACTCTGAAGACCCCACACCGCTTTTTGCAAGAATCAGCATAGTTTCTTGTGTCCTTGGCCAACATTTCCTGGTGGGGCTGCACTGTATGGCCTTCAAACCAAATGTGGCAGGATTTCAGTGGTGTAACGGGAAATATTTGAGGTTTTTCAGCATCAAAGTCACTATACAGGTGTGTGATTGGCTGCCAGTCTCTTCAGAATGAGCCCCCTCTATACATACTTAGGCTGGATAGAAAATGATAAAGAGTTTCTACTTAAAATGTTTTGAACAAAAAAAAATGTTTTTTTCCTAACATTTTTCTTGGAAAGTTTTGAACACCCCTTTCCCCATTTTTCACTGGAAATCTGGAACATTTCTACAGCAATACCAAGTTTTCATTTAGGAACAAAGGCCATTTTTCCTTCCAACGTTTTTTTTTTTCAGAGCATTTCAAGTCTCTCTATTTCTTTCTGCAACAACCTTTATGTACCAGGACGAATGTGTGAAGTTACAGAGAAGTGAGGCTCTGGGGGAGGCAGTTATAATAGTGGGGAGGTATTCATTGGGCTAACCAGTGTGTTAAGCTGAACTTCACTAGAAATAACCAATCACTGTTCCTGAAAAAATATATGGTACTTGGTCGTCACTAGACCCTGCTTTGTCATTCTAAGATGGTCATTCAGTCCATATCAGCTATATTAAAACAAAGTCAACAGATTAAGTCAACAGACTTTACAAGTTAAAATTGCAGCCACAACATATAAACTCATCTCCATTGCATATTCCTCCACACTTATTCACTTCCCTACAATTTAAAAGTGGCTGATGATGATGTGTTAAAACGTTCTAAAAACATTTGCTTTGTACTTTTTTTTCCAGCGTAGAAAATTGCTGCAGAAAGGTGGACATTACCAAAAGCTCTCTCTCTAAAAAACAATGATATTTCTTTTATGTCCTTAATTATAGCTGTGACTAATAATTTATTGAAGTATAGTCGGAACTAATGTGTATAGTAGATTAACCCTAAACAAAGTAAGTTCCTAATGTAAGAAGGACTGAAAGTGACTTTCACTGACGGCTCCACAGTATGTCTTTGGCTTGCCTTATATTAGGTTGCTTTGGGCTTCTGATTTACTCCTGGTATGCTTTGCTTTGTTTCGGGGCTGGACAAAATTGGCTCACAGCTAGGCACCAGCAATTTTACTTTTGATCGCCAGAGGATGCTCCTCCATTACATGTCTGCAGTAGAGCTAGGCAACAGGCTACTAAAACTGATTGCCATGGCCACCAGAAACATAGATTTGTCGAGGCCTGCTTTTTTGTTTTGATACCTGTTACCTTTAAAACTATTTATTACCACACGGACATTTTAATACCAAAGAGATAGAACTGGCAAAACTGTCTGTTAAATCAGATTGGTCACCTTTTATCAGCAATGCATAACACAAATGTTAACAGGGATTCCATTATAGTGAAAGGAAAAGGAGAACTTCTCACCCTGATTTGCCAGGAGTGTTATTTATTAATAAATTGAACTCTCACTGCTTACGATAGGAGATACAATAGCTAGTGTTTATTTTCCTATAGCTTTTTACCTGGCTCAGCATTGTGTACTAAGCCATTTTCATTCTTTTTTATGAACCAGTATTTTTTCAGTTAAATTGTAGATAACATGCTTTGGATGTTACTTACACTGGAGCTTAATCAATATATACTGCATCTGTCTCTTAAGATTTCTGTTTAGGTACCCATAGAAAGTCTTGAAATACTGTGGGGTTTTTACTTATTTTATTTTCTTATATATACACATCTCAGTCTAGTAACTCCTCTTAATAGAATCATAGAATATTAGGGCTGGAAGGGATCTCATGATGTCATTTAATCCAATCCCCTGCTAAAAGTGCCATCTTTAAACATGGTTTTAGAACAAAATTTAAAAAGAACAAATAGAGAGTTCTGAACCTTTCCCCCCCAAGCTTTCTGTTTTACAGTGGTTAGATGCTGAAGGTTTTCTAGGCTGTGTAGTTGTTCAGTCATGTGTTACCCCAGACTCAGCCATATTTATTCACCCATTGAAGGGTGTGCACATCAGATACGCCATGGTACATTAAAGGTTTACCAAAGCCTCCCAGAGCTGTCATCTCTTTGACCTTCCTATAAATTTGCTTTCATTTAAGTGTAATGCTGTTACTGCAGAAGTGGACAGAATACAATTTTCTAATGATCTTGTCTCATTCCCTTCTGATCTAAAGAGGTTGATGTGCTCCAGTCACACCATCATTTTGTTTTCCCATTCTCTGTCACTGTAAGAGGAGGAAAGAGAGAAAAAGAAATGTATTGAATAATCTGTTAGATCAGCATGGGGGATGAAGAAATTGACTGCTGAGGTATTAATTCCTGTTTATCGTCTTCCCTCCACCCCACATTAATCTTCATTTCAGTAGCAGGGGGAATGATCTAAATCCTTCTTTCCTCATCCCCTTTCTCATCCTGGAGTGAACTACCAAAGTAAAGGACTGGTAACTCCACCGTGCCTGCACAGTTATCTGATTTGAACAGTACTTTGCAGAAAGATTGCTAACCATGTAAGCATTCCCTGTTTTACCTGTGCTTAGAAAAGCCTGGTGTGATTGGGCAGCCTAAGCCACATGACTTTTACATGCTTCCTTTTTATATGCTTTCGTGACCCACCATTTCAGGAGAAGCGTCTCTCAGAAACAGAACTTCTTGCATTGTTTCTTGCTGGGATTACTGCTGTATTAGGACTTGGGAGAGTTGATGAGAAACTGAGAGATTGGAGAGAATAAGAAAGTTTTTAGCTGATGAGCTAGAATTGGCCTCTTGGGCCATCTATCTCAACTCCCTGCATGAAAGAAGGCCGCTATCCTCTGTCTAGTGTGACTGCGCTTTCTGAACTGATGCTCCTTATTTTACAATGTTGTTCTTTTCCAACTGCATATTTATTGATTCCTTATACTATATGTTTTATTCAGTAATGAAGCTAATCTAATCATGGCTCTGTGGTGAAGTTGCTTTTCATCTACCTTCTTCTCTCTCAATTCTAACACATGATTGTTAGCAACCCTGCAGATTTCCCCACTCATTTCTGGAGAACCATAAATCTTTATCATCTGTAGAGCCGTGTGCAGATAAAAATATGTGGATCTGCATCTGCAAGAAATGGTCTGTGGGCAGACGGATTAACTAGCCTGGGGGGCCCTGGACTGCTCCCAGCCTCAGAGCCCAGCCTCTGGCCCCAGGGCCCCACCCCCAGCACTGACTGAACGGGTTTGGATTATCACAAGGGTTTTAGGGGCTGGAGCCCAGGGCCTCCTGTTTGGCTCGGGCCCAGAGCTTCAGCCCCTAAAGCCCCTGCGATAATCCGGCTCTGACCGCAGATATCCTCAGCGTGGATATATTGCGGATATCCATGGAGTTGCAGGGCTCTTATCATCTACTCCTTTTCTGATTTATGAATATATAATTTTATCAGGTGGTTTTTTCTGCATTCTTTTGTTAATCACTGGCCCTGCTTTGCAGAACTAATCAGTTACATACCATTACCAAATAATTAATATTTCTCGTTATCCCTTTTATTAACAGCATACTTGTGCAGCTGTTCCTAAAATATTCACTCCTCAATTGACACATCCACATCTTCTCCATGCATTTTCTCTTTCATTTCATGTACCTGTGTAGATGTTTTTTATTACCCCTTTACCTTGTAGCTAACACAATTTATTTTATTCCCCCGTTCTAATACTATGAAATTTTCATTACTTATAATGTAGGCTGCTGCTTTATTTGCTCTTCTTAACTTCATTTATAAGTCTTCACTTCCCTTCCATTTCACAGCTACTGTTGTCTTCTTGAAACTGCATTGTCCTGATTTTGACTTTTCTGTGTTTTTTTTTTGTGTTTTGGGGTTACAGCAGAATTAATATGTAATTATACAAGAGAATTAATGTCTTATCTTTTGAATTCTCTATCCCTCATGATACCATGTTATCTCTTGGTAATTCTGCCCATAGCACTCAACCAGCTCAGCTACTTGATTTTTCAGATATGGAGTTGTTTGAAGTAGAGCACCCCATGTGCTGCTGTAGCACATCTGACAAAGACACTCTATGCCAACAGGAGAGAATTTCCCCCATTGACATAATGAAATCACCTCTGGGAGAAATAACTACATCAGTGGGAGAGCTTCTGGCACCAACATAACGCTGTCCACGTTGGCATTTAGATTGGGGCAACTTATGTTGCTTGGGTGTGGCTTATTCACACCCCTGAACAAAGTAACCTGTGATGTAGAAAAGTCCTAACTCCTTTGGGGTGATAGTAGATCCATTATTCTTCTGTAATGCTCCAATCATTGTCGCGCTATAGAATTCAAAATAAAAATATTTCGCTGTATGTCCTGCTCGACAGACCTCACAGTGATTAAAATTTCTTATGATCCTTTAGTCCATTAGTGGGCGTTTTGTGATTTTTGGTGGGCGCTACAAAAATGAAGGAAGTAGTTAATGGCCATGCTCAGCCGGCTGTAATTTATAAAAAGTTTGTATGAATAATGAATACATTTTGTTTGAATGAAATTTGTTTGATATCCTATTTAAAATATCTGAGTTTAAAATTTAAATAAATTGAAAATTATAATGAACGATTAACAGTACGACAATGTAACAATTAATTTAACGACAGTGGCAATTTATAAAAAGTAACAATTTATGTAGGTGGGCGCTAAACTTACTGCAAATGTGAAAATATTGAAAAACTGGGTGCTGATCCAAAAAAGGTTGAAGACCATTGCTTTAGTCTTAAGACTCCGATGCCTTTGTGAGCAATTTCATTGAACTTCATCTTCACCATCTATTGGGTGCCATCACTGTGTTTTCTGAGCTCTTCCATAGTGTGCAAAGGCACTTAAAAACAAAACCAATAACCTTTATGAGCTTTTGACTAAGATTTTTTTTTTTTTTGCATGGTGGCAATATGGTCATTGAGAAACAGTATATTGTACTGGTGCTCTGTATGCGCCCGCAGATTCAGTCACGGCTGGTCCAGTTTTAGACAGCCTTCTTAGTCCACTATCAAAACCCTATGTTTTAAAGGTATTGGTTTTGGAAAAGATCACGTGTTTAGAGAAGAGAAAAATGTTGATCTTGTGTGGATTACGGGGCCTAGCCTTGTGACTCTTTCTAGCCCCAAAGCAACAGACTGATTCATGCTTTTTGTATTTCAAGTGAAATGTGTTATCCATGACATTGTTTGATTTTAAATGTAAATAGAATGTATCTGGGCTAGAAGAGCAATTATTATTAGGGGGTCGGTTTTTTGGCCAGACTGAGTGTTTGGAAATTGTAATACAAGGACTAGGAGTCATTTTGGTTATTTCCGTCGTCAGAGGAGTGAGAATTTGTGTACAGCAAAGGATGTGAAATCCCAGCCCCATTTAAATCAGTGGGAGTTTTGACATTGACTTCAGTGGAGCCTGGATTTTGGAAAGTTTATGCGATTTCTTGTTCAGGCATTTTCTTACTTGCATGTGCGTGTGGACGGAGAAGACAATGTAGTTGTATGAAAGAATAACTAACTTTTATGCAGCTGCAGATGGAGCAAGGAAAGCTCTGCTGTAGGTAAGCAACATGGTGTCAGTTTTAGATCATGGTTAGTGTACCTGTAAAAGTGCCCCATGAAAACTCTCCTGAAAACTTGAGCAGCCAGATAGAAGAGCGGTACGTCTAAGTCAAATAGGCTATCAGTTTGCTTACCCATGTGGTGTGTATGCACTCTAACCAAAATGATTTCTGTTGGCTGCTGTGTTTCTACTGATGAGAGAGGAGCAAACACGAAAGGAGTAGCTTGTAGCTGAAATCATATTTTGCCCGGGGTTAGTGGAATGGTTGCTCTGGGTGTGAATAAGGCTTGCTGTGTTTGTTAAACGGATTGTCAATATGCAAGACTCATGTTCACCAAGTTTGCTTAAATGGCCAGCCAGGAGATAAAGCCAGTGCTAGGGAAGAATGGTAAAATGTGGTTTCCCATCCTGGCAGGAACACACGTCTGCATGAGGGACAAAGTAATTTGACATTTTAGATTGAAAATTCAGACTTTTAAGAACCAATTTGCTGTGCTCAGCAGCACAGGAGAAGGGGGAAAGGCTCTTGGGTAAAACAGAGAACTGCCTTTTTTATTAGTAATAGAATATGATTGGTACAAATAATGAGTTCCCCTTACTAAGCAGCTACCATCTCTGCAAAGCAACGTTTTAGGCCTTTGTTTTATTTTTGATAAGGTACCATTTATCGGGCTTGTATATTTTAGCATTTATAGATTAATTATATTTATGGGCAGTTGTCACTTCTCTCATTTCAGAATATGTACTTTTAAGTCCGTTAGCTTGCCACAAACTTTGCAACTTTGCTTGCAGAATTACATTGTAAAATAACATAGGCCATGGTAGCGTGAGCAACTTTCATATGGCACTTATGGTTATACATTACGATACAGACTTTAATTACATAATCACCTATTATTTCTTCCACATGACCCATGCCTCATTCAGTGAACAGGCTAGACAGTGCAGACTGAATGAACAACTATACAATATCTTGTTTTATCTTCACTAGTCAACGTGTGGCTCCATATTTTATTTACTGCCCACTATTCAACCCTGCTCTTCAAAGGGAATAGTTAATTTCCTTAGTGACCAAACTATATGTTTATTTTACTTTTTGAAATATGATTTTGGTAATTGCTCTTTTTAAAACTTGTAAACACGTGTTAGTAATCTGTGTTACACCTTTGTCAACCAAAATCGCTTGTTCTTCCCGGTCAGTTGCATAGATTATCGACAACACCTGTAGGTTATCTTCCAAATAAGTCCATGGCAAGAAACATATTTCTGTTCAAAACCCTCCCCATACCGTTTTCCTGAAAACTTTGGTGAGAGAAAATTACTGCGTAGCCCAGGTGGGTTAGCAATTTACACTGCTGGAAGGTAAATGAACACAATATATTTTCTTTCACCTTCATGTGCTACTACACTTCTGTTAAGTTACAATTTAGGTATTGTGCTATATTACCTTGATAGAAATAGATCATTTTTCTTATCTGTCCTGTCCTTCTGAGCCTGTTAATGAAATCTAATCCTAGAAGGTAACCTAAGAGATTTACAGTCATAACTGGTTACTGCGATTCCTCAAACTACATGTTTTATGCTTCTCAGGCATCTTGGTAGTCAGCCTGTATACTGTGGCGTTTATACTAGAGCTTCTTACTTTCTAGTTAGGGAACCTGAAGAGAATTAATTTACCATCTGAGAAATGTTGTTACATTTTAACACTATAGTAGGGATTACTTTTATTTCAATGCCATATATTTCTGTACAATATGCTGTTTTCAGGGGATTCAGTGGGAGTTTATTTCCCAAATGTAAAACTCACTTTGTCATATTGAAAATTATAGTGCAGCAGGTAATTAGCAAAACAAAGGTCTTAGATGCCTTATAAACCAGATAAGCATAGTTCTATGGGCAAAAAAATGTCACACCCAAATACCAACTGCATTGGCACCTTACACAGACAGACAATTAAAGGATCTTATTTGCTTTGAAATCCCCGATGAAATACCTACAATCTTCATAATATGGAATTCATGTTCTGTTGACTCCTGTTCATCATATACCAGCTGTATGGATTATTTTACCTTAAAAATATTCTCTCTCTCTGGCTGTCTTATATTGGTTATGCTTGATGTGGTTGAATAATTTCAATGAATTCGCTGACAAATCCATCCTCTAAGGTTATCGGAGATCACTGAGAAGATAATTTCCTCAATTAAAATATGGATTAATTTTAAATATATTTAAGATCTGTGGATTGATTGCAAACATTCTGTTTACTATGTGAATTGCAATGCTTAATTCCCATTGACAAGATGGGTGAAACAACATGTTTTGTTGGACCAACTTCTGTTGGTGAACAAAACAAACTTTCAAGCTACACTGAGCACTTCTTCGGGTCTGGGAAAGGTACTCTGGATGTCACAAAGTGGAACAGATTGTTTAGCATAAGTAGTTAATATATATTTTAAGAGACCATTCAAGGTAAAGTGACCTTTTAACACTTCTGTAGTAATGGGGGGAGAAGAGGGGGAACGGGAGGAAGTGGTGGGAAGGTGTTGGGTTACAGACTGTTGTAATAAGCCATAAAGCTGAAGTCTTTATTAAGATCGTGATTTTAGTGTCTAGCAAAGTTATGTATTTAAGCCCCCCTACTCATCTTTTGAAGGTGTTATATACAGGCTTCTTTTGAGGACAAGGATTGAGTGTTCAGATATGGAGTTATAGTTTTGTGAAAAGTGTTCACCCACGGTTAATGCAGTATTTTTTGTCTTTTATCACTTTTCTTTGTGAGTTCACTTGAGAATGTAGTGATTGTCTGGTCTCACCCACAGTTGCTATTGGGGCAGTTAGTGCATTGGATGAGGTACATCACATGTTGTGATAGGCTTGTGTAAGACCCATGATGTGTTGTGGGGGTTATTGATCAGTGTAGCAATGTTGATATGTCTGTAAGATTTTAGCATCTGTTGTTATGGCAGGGTCTGGTACCGTATTGAGTGTCCTGATCTGTGGGACGTTTGCTTCTGCTGGTGATCTGTGATTAGTCAGATGAAGTGATCTGCTATTATTTCCATTTTCTGAATGGGAAATCGTGCTAACAATTCTGCATGAATAGTCATGTGCCAACTTACATTTTTAGTCCCATTAGTCATGGAGGGCTAACATTTAGTTTCCTTGAACATCCATGCCAGTAAAATGCAACTGTGTGATTTGTTCATCAGAAGCAATCACAATATATGTCTAAGCACAACAGAAAGAAATAAACTTAAAATTTGAGTGACTATTCACTGAGATTTCTGATATATTACCCAACTCTTGTTTATTGAGGAAGTCTGTGTGCGGTACATTTGGTCATAGAAGTCCTGACTCAGGAAAACATTTTAGTACATGCACAGGTCCATTCTCGAGTCAGGAAACCTCTTAAGAACATGCTTCGCTCATGTGCTTTACTGAGAACGGATCCTTTCCTTAATGAGGGCCTGAACTACTCCTGAATGTGCAGAACATTACCCTGTACATCTTACCAACTGATGATGATTTCCCACTTCAAGTAATAAAACTATATGGACATTTATTTCAAATATCTGCATCCATAGATTTCCTTATTTAGTTACACTCATCTGTCTTATACAGCAATAAAGTTGACATATAAACTATAAAGGTAACGCAGCTGGCTCTTATTTGCCATAAACGCAGTATCTGAAAATGAGGGTTTTTTTTCTTTTTGTGATTGTATATGGGTTTGCTGTAGCTAATCAACATTCCGGGTGGGTTCCATATCTTTGCAGTAGTACCAACGGAATTGGTATATTTTGCACAATTTTCTTAGCAGGCTTTATGATGAGTTTCTCTGAGACTGGAACTATTAATCTTTAAAGCCACAGAACTCGGATCTTCGTTGGTATCAATGCTAACAAACAGTTTAGCATATCTGTTAGCTGTGGTGCAACAGATGTTGTAGGACTTTTGTTGATAGGATATTTTGTCACTTAGAGTTGTTATAAATCATGTGGTCCTAGTCAAATCAGGTTTGCTTTCTGTTAGGTGCCCCAAACCAAGCAAGGTACAAATGACACTTTTCTATAAAACTCATTGGCAATATCCCGGCAATGCTGTCTGTTGAATGACAACCCAATCATACGGTGAAATATCTGGTGTAGAGTATAATTTCACCAGCATGCCCTTTGTCTTAAAGAAGGCGGGTTTCTTTGGAAAACCAAGGATTGAAATCAGTGACAAAATTCCTATTGACAGCAAGGCAGGGTTTCACCCGGCATGTCCACCTGAAAAATGTCTCATATTTTGTAACATCTCATGATGAATTTCTCTGTTGGAAATAAAACAAACCAGGAGTTCTGTGGCGCTCTTCAAGCATTTGGTGAAGTGGGATTTCTCCCACTAAAGCTCATGTGTTAAATACATTTGCTAGTCTTTAAAAGTGACACGGGACTCCTTGTTTGTTTCACAACTAGACTAACATTGCTACCCCTCTGGAACTTCTCTATTTGGAACAGTATCTCTGATAAAGACCTTCAGGTGCCTAGGCCTAAATATAGCAATGCATGTAGCCGCATGCTTAGTTGTATACAAGTGAGAGCTCCATGTTCTACTGACAATGCTTATTTTTAAACATCCGTTACCGGGGTAATATTGTTGCTTTTTGTAGAACTTCAATAGAACTATTCACATGGTTTGTTGGATGGGAGACTTGGAGTTCAACAAGTCAAGGAACTCAGTTACAGGGGAGTTGTTGCTTTATGAACCTTTATTATAACATATCTTGAACCTTTTGCCTAAGGCACTATTTTCCTTGAGTAAATATATAATTTGTAGAAAAGATTTGGGGCTAGCATTCCTTTGAAGTATTTTTCCTTCTTTGGTTTGGGTTTGGGTAGGACTGTTTTTAATATATCTCTTTTCATATATGTTTTTCCTCAGTATTCCCTCCTCCCCTTAATTCCTGAAGTGCAAACTGTCCAGCCCCATATGGTCATACAGATCCTCTTCTGGACCTTATAATCTTTCTCTCTCCATTCCATCTGGTCGTTCTGTGTACCTCATAAACACCTTTCCCTCCCTCTTTTTCCCCCTCTTGCTCCCCTGATTCCCTTGTTAGTAAAACATTTTCACTCACTTCCCTAATGTGCTGGCATCCTGGTTCTCCACATCTTGGGTGACTTTATGCCAATTTGTATCGCTTTTACTGCTGTTTGTGTTTATATCTATTTATACTGTGTTTTGTGATACTTTAATTATTCTCAGTTAATTATTATGATCAGATTTTATGGCTTTTGTCGCAACGCAAGTGACATAATGGAGTTGGAGGGTGAAAGAGCTTTATAAACAAGAGTTTATTGGTATTATTATTTGTTATTGTTCACAGCTCCCAGTTCACGCCATCTGTGAATTCCTGCATGACTCATTTGTGAAACATAATAGAAATTGGTCTGTGTGCAACAGAAACAATTCATGGACTCTGTTTCTTCTCTTTTTGTCTATGGCAATGTTACTTCATTTTGTTAGATATGAATGTGGTTCCACTGGTTTAAATAGACTATGTAAAATAAGAATAATTGTAACCAAGTGTGGCAATGAATAATGCAGCATGGTGGAGCGTGAGCAACATTTTACACTGAAAAACAGCCACATTAATTGCGCTGAGATTCGACTTCAGTAACTCAGAGGTTCGGAGTCTATTACGGGAGTTTGTGGGGACAGCTATGTTTAATATTGATTTAACAGTGGAAAAGGTCTAAACTTTACATAGGACGTGTAAAAGTTGCTATTAAAATTTTCTTGATGCTAAAATTGTATGAAAATGTATATCCAATAAAGTATGTTAGAAGTTTCATCATATCCTTATTCTAGGGTTGCCAATGTTGTATTTAAAAAAATAAGGGACTTTTTTTTTTTCCTTAGGACCCCTCTGGATATTGCTATTATTTATGTCCAGAGTGGGTGGGGGTGCTAAGAAAACAGTCATTTACTTTTAAAATAATAATTAATCATTAATAAGCAGTATTCCCCTACATTCACCAACGGTATTTCTTGTTGCTTTTTTCAGCACCTGAGCTATTGCTCCTCTTATACACAGATGAAAAAATAAGGGCTGTTCCTTGTAATAAAGAACTGTTGTTAACTCCCTTTTGATGGCTCTCTAATGTCACTGTTTGTTAAAGTTAGAGTGATGTATTGCAAACAAGTATAGAAGATATACAGCTTCCACTATTATGTCAAAGTCACCTTACTTCCTATTTTGGTACAGTTAGAGATAACTTCAGAACTTAAATAATTCAGTCTTTAAAATATCCACTTTACTCCAGAGTAGATGTTCACAAAGCAGACATTATTGCAAGTGGAGAGTGGTGCTGTGAAAAATTTATTTGGTCTGTTAACTATGTCACTGATATTAAATATTGTAAATATTGTTGATTATGACTAAGGTTGCAGAAAGGCAGTGTTGATCATTGCATAACAGCCCGTGGCTATTGAGATGACAGACCTTTAATTGTGTGCATTGTTCTTCCTCATTTTTAAAATCACAACGAAACTGAAATGTTGCTGTTTGTCTTTTTTTTTTAAGCTTAATTTTCAGTCCCCTATTTGAACATTGTATTTTTTTAACGAGAACTTTAGCTAGTTTATAACAAACAAAGTAATTGGCCCTCATAATAGCCCATTGAATGCTTTGGTTTAAGGATCACTTTTTCATTTTAGTTATCCAAGCATTAAAGCTGAACATTTCTGTTTTAAAATCGGTCATGTTATACTATACTACATATTTCTTAGCTTATAAACTTTTATTCCCCAGTGCTACTTTGGATTCTGTTTGTGCAGCCCCTGGCACCCATGTGGAGTTGAGAGTCTCTGGAAGATCCTGAAATAGTATTGTGACTTCAGATTGTAAACTCTTCTTAAAATGAGAGCTCTGTAGCGCAGGCCTCGGCAAAATTGGCTCTCAACTAGGCATCAGAATTTTATTTTTGGTTGCCAGGGGCGTTCCTCCACTGCATTTCCCCAGCAGAGATAGGAGCCAGACTACAAACCCTGGTTGCCATGGCAGCCCTGAACCCAGGTTTTGTTGAGCTCAGTTGTAGAGGAAGGACTAGAGAGGACTACAAAAGAAAAAAAAAAAAAACCCTCTCAATATTTTACTTTGGTGTTTGCCCAGTATAGAAAGGAAGAGATTATTTGGTTGATGAGCTAATCTCTTTTGAGACGTGTAATTTTTTTATAAGAAAAGATTTGGTTACTTTCATGTCAAATTAATTAAAAAGGCCACAAACACAAATACATCTGTATGCCCATTAAGGGAAATGGATACACAAACATGTAGTAACGTCTTGTTTAAATATATTGGAGTCCATATTTGATAACATGGTTGGCAACCGTTACCGCAATAATAGAGTGGTGTCAGAAACACAACCCCTTTGTCTTGTATATAAAATTGGAAATGATTGTGGTATCTGTTTGAAGACGCTGATTCTTTATTGGTCACCACAGAAGATACAGGGTCATCTGCTGGTCTAATCCTTCCTAACACTGTAGAACTCCTCTGGATCCATCTATAGAGTGACTTGATCACTTTCACACGGTGTCTGGCCCTTTAATGGGAGATAGGTCCAGACCCACCTCTATAAATAACTTAGCTCCCCTCACTGGATGGAGAGAGAATGAGCCAAGTCACATGACAGCTCAAAGCAGAGACCAAACCAGAATGAGAGGCTGGGAGATCCAACCTGAGTGAAGGGAAACAGAGGCAGTGGTGAACCTGAAGCCAGGCTGCGTAGGTGGAACTGCAATCACATAAGATGCATCTACACTTGTAAATTGTCGACTTAATTTACTCTGCACCTACACTACACTTTCCTTAAGTTGACTTAAGCAGCTGCTTAAGTCGACTTTACTAAACCTCATTTTAAGTCGACTTTTGGCTTAAGTCGACTTTCTAAAGTCGACTTAAGCCAGTGTAGACCTGGAGTAGCCCTAAATTGACCCTAAGTCAACTCTGGGCTCTCCAGGACTCCCCCACTGTCCTCCCTGCCAGGGAGGCTGGCACAGGGAGCCTGGCATGCCCTGCCAGGGTCCTTGTCCCCTTTTGCTACATTGTACGCAGGTACAATGGGGCAAAGGCTGAGCCCCCTGGCACTTGGCAAGGTGTGTCCCCCTGCCCCCGTGGACCTCTTCCAGGTCCACCTAGCCCCTAGAAGTCGACATAGGCATCCAGTGTGGATGCTCTAGGTCGATTTTGTAGGGTCCCCCCAAGTCGACTTAAAATTTAGGTGTGGACATGCTAAGTTGACTTAACAAAGTCGACTTAAAGTTGACTTTAAGTCGACTTAGCTAAGTCAACCTAAATTTACAAGTGTCGACATAGCCATAGAGGCCTGTGAATGTGCTACTGCCTGTAAGCAAATGGACCTTGTCCTTAAGTGCAAGTAGTAATAGAAATTTGTGTTTTTCTCAGAAGTCCCGTGTTCAGTCCCTGCCGAAAACCCCCTCCATCGTGGTTCTTACACTTGCATAAAGTTCTCTATTGACAAGGGTGGCATAATGCCCACAGACTTTGAAGACTGGGTTAGAATAAAATAAAATAGAGAGAATGCTTCCCATCCATTGATCAAAGGCATTACAATAGAAATTGCTGCTTCTGCCCTTTGGATTAATCTTCAGACTGAAAATACTGCATACAGCTATTTTGTTGACTGGAAGTGCACGTATGTTGGTTTTGAACATTTCCCACAAACTGACTTCAGGAAGCCCATCCAGGGACAACTCAAAGATGTGCAGTAAATATGCTGAAATATCTTTGTATAACATTGATCTTCTACTGAATGTAGCTCATGGAACCCTGGTGGATGTTTCTGAGAATGGTATGCAGGTCTGCTGAAAACAATTGAGTCATTTTCTTGTACTATCTTGAAATCTGGTTTGTCACTCCCGATGAAATTATGCTACAGGGCATGAGCCACCTTCACTGGGTTTAGGAAGAACTGATTGGGGTTTAAGAAGAGACATTTCCTCTGGGCAGGCTATTCTATAACTGCTTTCTACAGGATTTTTTGCAAGGTTCCTCTGCAGAATCTAGTATTGGTCACTCAAAGAGAAAGGGATACTTGATTTTGACAGACCCTAAAATCCACCCTTATGCAGCATATCATTGCTTAGATCTTATGCACTGCACAGGCCTTATGTTGGTCATCTGCACATGCATGAATTATACTCTCAGAAAAGTATTAACTTGCACATGTGAGCAGCATGAGATGGTGTACCAGTCTGCTACCCCTCCTTATGCTGATCAGTACTTTACTCCCTGAGTAATTGTTTTGCAATCGGTAAGATTACTTTCAGAGTAAGCTACCACTCAACATTAAAGGTTGGTGAGATCTGGTGTCTAATTCCCATAGAGTTCTTTAACAATCCCAGCTTTAAAGTTTGCAGAATCATACTTAAAAAAATCTTTTTTAGACAGTATGGAATGCTTCTGAGAATAATGCATGCCAATTTCATGCTATATAATTATGTGTCATTAATGGGGCACTTACTGAAGGTAAAATCACACTCAAGTTTTCTATCTAGTACATCTAGTTAAGAAGAAGATTAAAGGGTTTGTTTTGGCTGCCTGGACTAGAAATTCAATAAAATGCAGCTAAAAGGTAGACTGATGTCACCAACCAGTTATAAATATTTGTACAGTGTTCTGATTGAGGACAGTGTTCAGAAGGAAAAAGAACATGCCTCAGAAAAGAACTTTTAAGATTTCACAAAGTGTTATTGCACTTATTTTAAAACCTTTTTTGTCCCTCTTTATAAACATGGCAACACTCATTTAACCTAGTTTTCAACACTGGTGAAAGACTTACACTATGATTTTTTTTAAAAGGAGTTCAATAGGATTAGGATTCTTAACTTTAAAAATCCCAGCCTTCGCTAGTTTTATTTGGTGCAATAGTTGTGCATGTTGTATGTGTTTTTAAGAAATGTATTCCCCTTGTGGTGGTAGAGGGTAGTGTCACTTCAGTCATTTGTACAACGCAATTATCACGCAGAAATGAACTGCCTTGCAGCTCCTAGGCTGTGTCTACACTGACAGCAGCAAATTCGCTGCAGTTTGATTGAGTTATCTGGTTTGACTGAGCGGTACTAAAGGCATGCTCAATCAATCCTGAAGTCTATCTAGTAAAACCTCCTTCTCAGGTGATGTAGTGCTGCGTTGATGAGAGTGCATTTTCCGTGGGCACGGCACAGTGAGGATGGCATATAGAACAGAAGTTACGAAGTTGATGGGAGTTATGCATGCTACTCTGTGTAATCATGGGAGTTATATATGGTACTACTCCCAGATTTCGCCAGCAGTGTAAAGCAGGCCCTACCACTGGAATGGAATGGAATTTACATATAGATGTATATTTATGGACCACTATTGGCATACGTCTTTCTGCCTTGATAGCAGGATGATATTGCTTTATTTTCAGACAGTCAGAAACTGAACCAAAATTTTTAAGCCACCTCTTAATTAAAGAGAAAGTCTCAGAATTTCTCATGTACAGCATCATTTGGCTTTTTCTGAACAAAGACAGGATAGTACATTTGCTCTCCATCTTGTAAACAGAAGCTTGTGAAAACCGGAACATTTCAGTAGGTAGCTTTAGGGAACTAGCAGACATGTTTTTTGCAGATTAAACGTTTTCCACCCTCCTCTCCTGAGCAGATGTCAGAAGAGAAGAAAAATAAAGAAATATGGGTAGTATATCTGTTTTGTTTTTTTTTCTTGGAGAGGATATTTTAATCTCCTCTCCTCCCCCCAGATATTCACAAATCATTATCATTTAATGATCTAGGATATCACATGAACTTTTTAGTGCTCTGCTTTCCAAAGAAGATAAGCAGTTATTCCCTAAGTAAAGGCAATGAAAATGATGGTTATGTTCCTCTTAGTTCAACTTGATATTTTGCAACAATTTCTCAGCAGCGTACTTAGGACTTAAACAACTATTTTACTAAATGAAAAGAGGGAAGCCAGTGGAATATGTGATCTCATGCTTGCTGTTTATGCTTTATTTTGCAGGAGCACATTTGATTGATTATGCTTTTCTTTTCATGCAAAGTAAGAAACCCTTTAAACAGCTGAATTTCATTTTCTCACACCATTTTATTGCGATGGTGTGTGTATTCTAACTGATATAAGTTTATATATTGGGTCCTAAACCAAATGGAAAGTGTATGTATTATCATGGAAAAGGAAGGGAAGGTGCTATTTCAGAAGCCTGAAAAGTGTGTATCTCATTCTGTTTTTCCTTACCTTGGTTGTTATTTATTTTAAACTTTTTCAATTTTGCAGGCAATAAAAAGGCAATAAAATTGCTCTTTTATTTGCAAATTATCCAGTTCAAGCACTCCTTTTCAACCAAGCGTTTTATTCACCTCCTACTCAAAATTGGCTGAAGCACTTTTTACTGAAATAAAATAAAAAAGCCAAAAATGTAATATTTAGGCAGAGACTGAGTCTGGCAAATTTTAATCTGTGAAAGAAAAGTCATAAAGCAATTGAAAAATTAGAATTTCTGTGCTTTTTGAAACATTAATATAGTCTCTGTTTTTCCACAATAATATACAGACCAGGTCAAAGATATTCTTCCAAGGTTTAATTTATAGGTATATGATCCATTGTGTTCCATCAGGAATATTACATTATTCATTGTATTCCATTTCAAAAGTGATGTATACAAAATGTACACTTGTTTCTGTTTAGTAACAGTTGTACCATCCAAGATGAAACACCATTTTGAATCTGATCTCATTCTGCAAGAAAAAGTCAGGATTTAGACTTCTGTGAATGAAAAACTTTTTTTATTCTTTCTTTTAGCAAACCCTTACCTGCTCTTATCTCTGTCAGTTGACAAGTACCGTGTTGCTTAGCTCAGACACAGTTCATTCAAGCCCAGTACCTATATTTGATACTGAATGGCTCATGTGCACGGGTCTTTTTCCTTTATATCCCATTAGCCATTTGGGCCCAAGGTCAATTAATTCAATTATTCCTGAGATATTTATCCCTACATGGTGATTAACACTGGGGCCAAACCATCCAAAGTGTTTTAGGGAGAGGTTTTAATTAAGAGTACCTGACACTTTAACAGTAGAAGACCCTGTTTTCAGATGCTTAAACTTTTCTAGTGTTTAACTGGGCTGAAATTTCCCATGCTGTGTGTGCTCAGGCTGGATTTTGGGGGAAGATTTCAGGGGGGAAAAAAATGGTTCATCAGTTACAGAGAATGAGACTTTTTCCCACCATGTTGGAAATCTTTGTCTGTTTGTTGAAAAGCTGTAGGACCGCCAGGCTTTGGAACATGGCCTTAACATTTGGCATGGGGGGTGAGCTTTGTGTCAGGATTGTGCAATTTGTTGATCTTGTGGGGTGGGGGGGAAAAAAAGCCCAAATTTGGCCAAGTTGCAAGGGGTTGAAAAACATCTCAGTTTGCACATGCTCAGGGGTGAATTGTTAGAGTTTGGCAGCTATATTCTCCAGAGATTCTGTTTGCAAAGAGCATGCTCCGACCTAGGAGTACAAGGACCAGTGCATTTTTTTTTTTTTTAAAGATGCCAATACTCATTTTCTGATAGTAAATTTGAAAAATGTCTTTACCACCCCTCTTCTTCCTGCAGCACACTCATTTCCCCTGCTGACCTTCCCGCCCCCAGCTGGGCAGCAGGGCCGTCAAAAAAGGTGCCAGTACTCCATACCTTTGCGTACCATCACAAAAAAGTACTGACGAGGACTTAACAGGACTTCCAATGAAATTGCTCCTACTGGCAGCGAGGAGCTGCTGTGGCATGGGGCAAAGGATTTGAGATTAGGAAAACTGACTGTGTGTGTTTTCTCAGCTTCCCCCATTGCTGGTGTCAGGCAGCATGGAGGAGAGAAAAGAAGCCTGACTGGAATGCAGAAGTGACAAGAACCAGACTGGGTGTGGTGGTGGAGGGAATAGATTGGGGTGAGAACACTGAAACTGGCTACATAAGAAACATGAGAGGAAGCTGGTACTGCAACTGGGAGCTGAGGTAAGGGGAAGTCTTGGCCTCAGACAGTCCAGAGCAGGAGACTGGGATGAGAATGAGAAACCACAGGTGGGAGATGGAGAGAAACGAGAACAAGCAGCAGGGGCCAAGGGCAGAAAGGGGCCAGATGAAGGTTGCACAAACAGCCTTAGTTCTGGCATTTCCTAATTTATGAGTGATTGACTTTGCTACTTTGAAATAGTTTTTGTGTGTAGGAATGTTTAGCAAACCTCTCATCTGCACAGTTGGTCAAGAAAGGTTGCCATCAAAGGGTCATGGACTAGGGGTCTGGGTAGTTGTATTTGCTGATTCTAGGTCACATTGAAAAGGAATTAGATTAGCAACCTCTGCGACAGATCAATTTCTGCCTTCTGCTCATCAAGGAATTTTTTTTCCCCTGACAACTCTGATACTCCTCTGCGGAGCTTCTGACCAGCACGGGTAGGCATAGCAGCACCACAACAGTGATTCCTAGTCTGAAGTGAAGTATTTGTTGGAGTCTGAAATATCTGTGAAACAGCTGTTTTGGGATTGTAGCATGTGGATCATTTTACTTTTGCCAGTACCTCCTTGGGTGGATTCACTTTCCACCCACATTGCTCCCCTTTTCCTTTAAACTGGATGAAGCAGGTGAGCAATTATGGAGCAATGCAGTACAGGATATGAAGAGGACATGGCTCCACTGGTTAGCTGATTGGCTCAGAGGAAATGTCAAATGAATGGTTAGCCTCTGACTAAAGTCCTTGTATTTTAATATAGATTCTGTCCCTATGTATAATACATTTATATCTTAATTAAATATCTTCAGAGCTTTCCCTCAAGTTCTTTATCACCTTTAAGATTATTTTTTAAATTCCAATAATTTTTCTTTTCTCTGAATTTATATTCCTAGCACTGACAAATCTCCTATTAAGGAAGACCCCTTTAAAAAGCAACATATTTCTGAACATGCAGTTTACAACTTAATATAAGAATAAAATAATCCCCAACATTCTTCTTACCTGACCCCGGAAATCTAAATAATATCAGCTTATAAGGTTATTACTTGATATGCAATTGTTGATCTGTCTAAAATGGTACGGTATTTCGCATCTGCCATTAATATCCCCGTTCTCAGAAAACAAATTGTTTCTAGGAAGTTATAGAAAGATTAAAAATTTTCAGACTGTTGCAATTATTAACTGAGAAAAATAAAGAAGGTTATTCCGCCCTCCCCCCCCGCCCCCCTTGCACCTTTCCTGATTTCTAAAGAAGTTGATTGTCTGATATGCATTATAGTACATTTAATGTTGGAGAGAGACCAGAACTAATGAATTGCATTTTATTTATTTATTTTTAAAAATCATATAGTATACCTCTTGGGTTAGGATTATTATAATACTACTGTAGAAACTTATCCTGCTATTCCACAGAACAGGGCGAGGTTTTGATCTTGGCTCTATGGCTGTGGCCATGATGGTCCATAAAAAGGTATTACCCTCATCCACCTTATCTCTGCGTATTGTAATGCACTTGATTCTGGTGATTGATTCTGGTGTAACCTAGATCAGACTGTCTCATAATCAAAGGGAATGTTTCTCAAGGTCAGAGATTTGGGCTTTGAGAAGTTCATTACAATAACACAGAGATAAGGTGGATGAGAGGAATACCTTTTTATGAAACACCATGGCTACAGCAACACTGCACACATTATAAGAATACTTATCCTGGAATTTATTTCATGTGGTAGTTTTTAATTATTACCTGACTGCAAACTGACATGAGACAAAAAGTGAAAAAGGAAAATCTAAAGATTTGTAAAGGAATTAATGGATGCTGTTTCTACAGCTGGGTGATTAACTAGTGTTTGCCCTTTAAATCTGAGATTGTCAGTTTCTGGGTATTGAATGAAAAATGGCTTTTCCCATTAGAATGTGTGGCTCTTACTTTTTACTTTATTTAAGAACCACTCCATTGTCTCCACACACTTCTTCTGCAATCTGTGATAAATACCTTCTACAACATGAAATTGCAACCGAGCAGACTGTAGAACTGTGATGAGACCTGGTTGGATTCCCAAGGGATCATGAAAACCAGTCTGTCTTGATAGTTGTATATTATATTCTTGGTTATGGGCCATATTCTGTTGTGAGTTGCATCCTGCACAATCCCCCCTTTATAGGAATGAGTTGTGCAGAATGTCAAATAGCACTTAATGTGGTCATTTTAGAGCTAAGATTAATGTATTTATAATATATAGGCAACTAAAAGCAATAATATATATTGAAGTCTGTGTGTCTGTGTAAAAATAAAATAATATGCATTATTTAAATGATGTTGCAGTTGCATAATAGGTCAGAAATGGATCCTAAATGCAACTCGTATATATTTCTTTTAGCACTAAAATGGTCAAAGTCTGTTATCTTAAATATCTATCTATATTAAAACTGCCTAATTATTTTAACATCTATAAAAATAATTAGGAGCCCTTTCTGTTGTGAAGTATGGATGGACGCAAATAACAGTAAGGCAGGGCAAAAAAAAGTCCAGAAGGTGGGAATGGAACCAATGGGATATGTTGCTCACCTACCTGTGGAAACTCAGTGGCCAGTTGCCATGGATGTCTTTTCCCAGCTTCCTGTCTCCCAGACCGACTGGAGATATTTCCGGAACACAAGAAATTGTGATATTAAAAGCGCTTTTTGATCCAAGCAACTAGTCAAAGTTTGGGTCCTTGAGGATGTTTCAGCTGAGAGTAAAAATTGCTGATAGGTATTTCTTTGAGGCAGTTAAGTTTCTTTACAAAGAATGTACTAAGCCCTGTGCCTCTGAATGCAAAGAAATCAAATAGCAGAAAATAGCTTTTTTTGCTCACAGCACAATGAATGTTCTTTTCAGCCTGCACCTCGACCTGAAAACCTCTCTCCAGATGTCATCCAGGGGCAGACACTGTAGGAAAGCTGCTCTTTCTGGCTGGCTGTCTCTTTGCCTGTCCATTTGTCTCTGTTTTCTGTGTATACTCGTTTTTATATATTCTTCTCTTGCACGCAGTAGGCCACCCCATCTTTTTCCCACTTCACAGGGCTCCAGGCAAAAGGCACCTTTACCCAGTTTGTAGTACATAGGGCCATCTGTACCCAATCCATAGGGCTCGGAGTGTAATTAACTTGGTTATTTTAAGTAGCCTTTCCCCAATTTGTAGGACTCCAGATATATTTTTCTGAGACCTTGAAGGACCTTTTACCTGTGAAAGAGCCTTACACAGTAATATCCTTAGCCTCTATTTATGAACAATTACCAAACAAAATACATACACATAGTGTAGAGTGCTATGCTCACCATTCCTGATCAGACAGGCAGACTTTCTCTGTTGACCAGGCAAGGTCAGTCTCATCTAGGTTCTGGTTGCTGCACATCACGGTCAAGCAGAGGATTCTAGCAGCTCTAATTTTAGGCTGTCTCTTGGGGTGAATTCTTCTTCTTTCAGATCTTTCCTTGTTCTTCTTTTCTCTAGGTGAGCCCCCTTGGACCCCAGTTCTATCACAAAACTTGAGTCCTGCTTAACTATTCCTTACCCAGTCCTTTTTACTAAAATATCACAAAATAATTCACTAACCAATCATATCTAAGCACCTTAATTGATTTAAATATTCCACACTTAATTATGCAACAGACAGAAACAATTAAAGAAACACAAAGAAACCATACAAATAAAAAAACAATGAGAGTCCTGTGAGACCTTATAGACTAACAGATTTCTTCGGGCATAAGCTTTCATGGGCTATAACCCACTTGCATCATGCATCTGACAAAGTGGGTTATAGCCCACGAAAGCTTATGCCCGAAGAAATCTGTTCGTCCGTAAGGTGCCACAGGACTCTCGTTGTTTTTGCTGTACACAGACTAACACGGCTCCCCCTCTGGAAAATTCATACAAATAAACAATCGATCAATGAGGACTATAAAGACCAAGCTAAAAGGAAGTATAGATTTCATAGTCACACCTGTAGATAAGTTTTTCCTTGCTAGACGGAATGTTATCAAAGCTTTCTTTAAACACCTTAAGATCTATTTCTTTAACTGTACCATTAGGTAGGTACTATTAATACACTAATGCCTTCTTAACAGCCCAGGATTACTTTGTTTGATGTAATTTAGATGGAAATGTGAAGTGTGATGTGCTTTTAGCTTGTGGCTGCTATCTCCCCTAATGTGGCTGTTATTGCTTAACTAAAGAACCAGGCCTCTGATCTGACACACATTCCTAGTCAGAACAATACCCATCTGAACGCTTTGCTCACAGTAGACTAGTTCCAGGCAAACCATATTTGGCCATTTTAGATGCGGCCCCTTAAGTGTTTCTTGAGACGATTTATGTGAAGGGCTCATTCCCACATCAGTTTGAACAAGGCTTTAACTCTACCCATAACAAGGTATCACCCACCATATAACGGTATTATTAACTCTCATTCCACCTTGACCCTTCTCTGAGTAAGGAGTAAAGGTGCAAGTATGTTAGACATGGCTAGTAAGTTATGCTGCCACATTAGGAGAGGAAGGAAAGGGGCAACCAGACAGAAATATGGTGGATCAAAGGGTTTGGGAAGCTTCCTTCGGAGTAAATCAAGTTATAGCTGCTCATGAGCTCTGAAAATCAGGCCCTGCATGAGTATAGTTGGAGTACCCAAAATTACTGGATGCTGCTGAGAATTTGGGCCTCAGTAAGTCATCCACATCCACACAAACACACACATTCTGTGGAAAGCTGGGAATAGAACTCAATCCCTGCACTCATCTCATGTATCTTAACCACAAGGTTCCTGCTGAGGGCAGCTGAAAAAACGGGTGTTGGGTTCCAAAAATATCTGAGTGTCACTGCATGGCCAGTCTGGGAGATTCCAATCCGACTATGAAGTGACTGACTGCTAAAGTTAGAATACAATGCCATGCTGATATGAAAGGAGAGAAACGGTCAGGTGCATACATTAATAGTTCTTACGAGCTCACAGATGATTTCTCTTTTTTGGATTTATTTTTAATTTTTAGATTCTTTTTAAAAAAATATGAAGAACGGAGCAGTACATTATTACTACTACATTAAGCAATAGTATTTTCTTTTTAAAAAGTGGCATTGAAATGTTTAATTACTATAGTTGAGTGGTCTGGTTGGGTGAACATCTGTTGTTGCCTTTTAATGTTACATATAAACTGCACTGGAAAACAGCTATTGTTGATCAACCCATTATTTTTAGTATGCTTGGCTGTAAAAATTTTAAAAGACTCTTTGGGTGCATCATTGAACATCTGTAATTGGTAACTTTTGAGTCTGTCTCCTCTTCAAAGTTGTAAACAAAAATAGTTTTTTTTTTAATGTCCTAGATGATTCCACTTAGGCCTTCTGAATTGACTTCTCCTTGGCCTATTAATTCGTAGTGGTGCACTTCAGTTCTTCATTACTGTAAATAACACTCAAACGAGTATTTTGAGAACAGATCTCAGTTTGTACTGCAGGAAAACTGCTATTCTCTGTGAGCTCTGTTTCAAAATCCAGTGTTGATGTCACTGCAAGTTTGGATCTGAAAGATTTGCTTTAAGATAACTTAGATTTTACTGGAGAGGGCAATTTTGTTTTGTTTTGAGAAAGGAGTCACAAAGTGTCAGCTTCTATTTATGGCTGCCAATGGAATCTCTATATAATGAGCCCTGACTCCACATTGGACATTGTGTCATCATTTACACCATAGCAAAGGGTGTATAAAATGTTACTGATGTAGAATTCTGCAATTACTCAGAAGCATGACTCTGTCAACTCCAATGGATTTGATGGAGTTAGCAAAGCTAGCAGCATTTTACACCCACTTTGCCAGACATTTAAATGACTATACAAGGTACAGTGCAGTGGAGAATTGAGCTCCATGTAGTAAGGCCAAGTTCTGGTTTCCCTATGTAAGCAAACTACCATGAACTACAAAGTGATTTTTGCCTGAGAAAGGTCATCATTATAAAAAAAAGCTCTCCAATTTCTGAACAGCTATTGGCTATTAAGAATGAATCTACTGGTGAGCAGAGGAAGTTCGAATCAGCTTCTTATTGTTATTTTCAAATATCAAATGCTTCATTTCAGGAGCAGCTCTGGTTACCAAATACTGACAAATTTAGAGACTTTATTCTAAGTTAAGTAGTAACCAGTGATTGATTTGTTTGTTTGTTTGTTTGTTTGTTTGTTTGTTTGTTTGTTTGTTTGTTTGTTAAAGGTACCGGTACTCGGCCAGGGGCCACCAGGGGCAGCGGCAGGAGCCGGGGCCACAAAGCTGTGAAAAAAAGGTGCTGGTACCCAGTACCGCTGAGTACCTTCACCAAAAAAAGCCCTGGTGGTCACGCCATTGGAGCTGACAGAGTTAATGCTGGTTTAAGCCCAGCGAAAGTGAGATCAGCTTCAGCTTCAATATCTATTTAGTTATATCTCTTCAGAAATAGTTTCTGATTTAATCCTGATTCTGTCACCCTTGCTCATGTGGATTAGTTGCTTACACTGAGTGGTCCACTTGAAATCAATGGAACTAATTTGCCTAGTAAGTTGTTGGGCCTTCTGTGAATGAATTCATCTGTCATTGTCTGCGTCCTGATAACCACTTCTCCTTTCTTTCAAAAACAGATCTTGAAAACTTTAAAACTAAAATGCGAAGTACAGTGTCTGTTCGAGAAGGTCAAGGAGTCGTGCTGCTTTGCAGACCACCACCTCATTCTGGAGGTAAGAAATGCCTGGCATTCTGTTGTCTGATGCCAAAATGAAATGATGCCAGGTTGTAGCCCCTTTATTAAAGGTATCAGTATTGTGGGATCTTTGAGTAAAAAACCAGAATTTCCCCGCACTAGAAATTCCATCTATAAACCTTTCACAGGAAATATCTATTTTCACCAAAATAAAAATGAAGGGTTAGTCCATAGAAGTCCGGGATCTAATACTGGAAAATGATTTCCTCCAACAATATTAATCATATTATTGCCAGATGAACAAGGATTTGAATATCTTAAAGGACTTGAATGCCTCATCTGAGAACACACAACCTAGTAGATACTGAGAGACATTTTTAATATCCTCTCAGCAATAGTTTTTATTCATTATAACTTCTAGGTGCCTGCAATTTTAAAAATCTTTTCCCTGGGAGCTAGATATGCCTAGTCAATTATTATTATTTTGTTGTTATTATTTGATAGGTCTTTATGTTGCAGTAGAGTTTGACCAAGTTAAGGTTTCTACATGTTCGGCGCTCCACAAACATACAGGAACTGACAGTCTTATAAGCCAAATTGTGAACATTGTTAGAAACTATTAGGAAAGGAGTAGATGATAAGACAAAACATATCATAATGCTACTTTATAAATCCATGGAACACACACACCTGGAATACTGTGTGTTTCCGTTTGCCCCATCTCAAAAAAAGATATATTAGAATTGGAGAAGGTACAGAGAAGGGTAAGAGAAATGACTAGGGATCTGGAACAGCTTCTACATGAGGAGAGGTTAAAAAGACTGGGGCTATTCAACTCAGAAGACTAAGGTGGAATATGATAGAGGTCTATAAAATCATGAAAAGTATGGAGACAATGAATAGGGAAGTGTGGTTATTTATTCTTTCACATAACAGAATAAGCAGAGATCATCTAACTAAATTAATAGGTGGCCGCTTTAAAACACATAAAAGGAAGGATTTCTTCACACAGTCAACCTATGGAACTTATTGCCATGAGATCTGGTGAAGGCCAAAATTATAACTGAGTTCAGAAAAAAATTAGGTAAGTTCACAGAGGCTAGGACCATCAGTAGCTATTACTCAAGAAGGTCAGAGGTGCAACCCCATGCTCCAGGTGTATCTCAAATCCCAACTGCTATAAACTGGGACTAGATGATGGGATGGATCACTCGAAATTCTGCTTGTCTTTGTTATTTCCCTTTGAAGCTTCTGACACTGACTCCTGTCAGGAGGCAAGGTACAGGCTAAATAGACCATTGGTCTGACCCACTATGGACTGTACTTTTGTCCTTACGGAAGTCCATTCCAAGAAGGTATTTACTGACTTAACCAGATATGCCAATAGTGTCCTTTTTCCTTCTCTGCTTCCTGTTGCCAGATGTCTTCACCCCCTTCACTGCTAGGAAGGAAACTGCTCCCTCTTCTTCCCCTCCTCTCCCCCATGCTCTACCTAACACACACATCCTTGCTCCCCTCCAGCTACTAAATAGAAATTTCACTTGACTTTTACCTGCTGCAGAAGAAGAGCATCCTCTCTTTTCCCTTTCTCATTCTCTCGTCTCTTCCTTTTCTTCCTGCTGGCTACAGAGTGAGGGTCTCTGTGTGTCGACTCTTGTTCTCTGCCCTGGTTTGGTGTGGGAGGAGGGAAGAGCAACATCGTGACAGTGGGAATACTTGTTAGGTGGGTTCCACTGCTTTGCCTTCCCCACTCGCACATGTATCATACAGCTCATGCTCTCTCCTCATCTTTGAGGCCAGAAGTTGCTCCAGGCTTTCAGTATGGAAATAGCGCTGACAGGCCCAGCTGATTCTCTGCCAACACACTGAGTACGTAACATTTACTGTGGGTATATTATTTCTCACTGAGTGCAACACATGCTCAATGCAGAAACAATGCAATAATCAGATTTACTTGGATGTGGCCAACCAGGAGGACCAGGTTTACCACAGACATTTGTTTAAAGTCCTGCATATCACATAATCGGCACCTGCCATGTTGAGTGTCAGGTGACACCCATCTCATAAAAAATAAAATGTGCACTCTTGCTACAGTGAAGTCCACAGTCTACTGCTTCAAATATTATCTCCCTTATTTCTGCCCCTGAACTTCCCTCTTATAACAGAAGAGAAGACTTGGGTGCTTTTTGATTATGCTCTTTGGAAGCTTAGAGTAACAGGTTGACAGTCTTTCCTGGTGACCTTATAAGTCAGCAGTAGGCTCTTCAACTAGATGAAAGCAATAGTGTAAACTCTTAACTTTTAATTTTAATGCAGATTTATTTGTGGACACACAGTTTAGTGGAAGAGTCACTCACCTCTTATTAGAACAATATCAGTTCCTTTCAGTGATCCCAAGGGCACTGGTAGCGAGACTCAGATAAAAATTGTTTGCCTGTTTATCTTCCCAGCCTTGCTTGTAGACCTTGAAAATGTCCCTTTGTGGAGAGGTGGGAGGGTGGGAGGGAGGGTACATAGTGAAATTAATTAAAATTCCAATCTGAGTCACTGTGTTTTGAAACTTCAGAATCGAATATATTTCATTCTGTTTCGAACAATTGAAGAGCAAAAAGGCCCCACCCCCATGTATGACTGAATGTGAAGGAAAGAAAGAAAAATTACAGAAAGCTGGGGCTTTCATGGGGGGGGGGGGGCGGGCGGGCGAGAGGAGGAAGTGGAGAAAAGTTGGACATATTTACCTGGATTTTGAAATATACTCCAAGCTCCCATTTCATTTTGTGGGGCATAATAGCTTCTGCAGTAATTCTATTATTTATTTATTGATAGAGCTAATTTCTGCCTTCTGTGAAGCATTGTTGAAACCCGTGTAGTTACAGAGCTGTAATTACCCCCAAAGAACAGGTTTTTGTCTTAGTTTTGTGAGAATCCATCTATTTTCATGAAGGATGAAATAATAAATCTGACTTTGTGTAGGGAGGGGAATCTGTAAAGTTTTGATGCTCAATCAGAGCTAAAACACAAATATTTGTATGGACCATGCACATAGATATGAAAGCAAAGTCATGTTGTTGGCAAAAGGCTCTGTGCATTTTATAATTCATGTTGTATTTTAAAATGTCTTTGACTAATTAGTTTTGGACCTTCAGTAAGATGCTGAAAGAAACTAGTTTTGTTTGCTTGTTCGTTTTAATTATTGATGTGCAATCACATTTTGGAAGTACTGCAATGTTAAATATTGGATGCTATTTCCCAGGCAAGGTGAATATAAATTAGACATGAGCAAAAGGATGGCATTGTTAATACAGTGATTTAGCTGTTATGGCTCTTAGTGTTTGACAGGACCAAAGAGATGCAGCCTTAAAGGGGCCATTTTACAACTCGCTGATCTTCCTGAATTTTTCTGTCTTTGCGGTGATGTATACTCTGAACTCCTATTTGTTCTCCCCACCCAGTTTCCCCTTTCTTGTTGCTGAGCAGATGGAGAATTCTTCCAACTGTCTATAAGAACAGACTAATGAAAATCCTCTTCCTGCAGATAGATAAACGACTTATTACTGATGTCAATCATTCAGCCAGGTCAGAAGCACATGTATGTTGGCTTCCAACATTTTACAGCATTGCAGAACTTTAGAAATGTGAAAGGCTGAGGTGCCAAGCAGAAGGAGATAAAAAGCGGCTGATTTTGCAAGGGGTTTCTGGCCAAAACAGCACGTGGAAAAAAGTAAGAATTTATGTCATCATCCACAGATGGGTTGTGACTTCCATCCAAATAAGAAATGTTTTTCATCAAAATGGAGGGAAAGACAGCTGAATTGCTAGTGCTAATACTGCAGTGGAATTGGGAGTTGGTCCTAAAACCCATTTAGGAATCCTAGACTTGTGAAGAACTCAGGACTAACTAAAGCTCTCAGGGAACAAAGTGGAGCAGCCATAGAGTAGGATCAAGATCTCTCTTTTTCTCTTTCCCCTTCTCTTTCTCCAGTGGGCTGGATCTAGGTCCCAGACTACAAACGTTCCTGAACATTGGGGTGGCCAAGAGCAGGAACTGAGTATTGCATCTCCAGCAGATTTTTAAGGTTACATGTCTCAGTGAAGCCAGGTCGGGCATCGCACTCCAGTAACCATTTATTTTTGTGTGATATATTTGTGCCAAGATAAATGAATTTTAAAAATAAATATTGTTAGACTCACAAAGTTAATAACATTTTTAGTTAGCAAGTGGTCTAATACTCACGATTCCAAAACACACTGAAGCTATAGAGTAGAAGAAAGCACAAAAGTATGAACAGTTTCATTTTCCACTCTTTAATTGGACCCTGGGCCTGCAAATTCTTATGTACGTTTTTAAATACATAAGTAGTTCCATTGGCCTTAATGGCACTGCTCACAAGAAAGGGTAAATGCCTGTTTGCAGTCTTAGGTTCTTGGATTGCCACTCAACCTCCAGTTACTTTAGAGCAGTATTTCTCAACCTTTTGTGGAGCCGGGAAGGCCTAAAGTTATTACCGGTAATTACTTTATGCGGAACACCTGATGAAAACATTCTCGAAAAAGCTGGTAACAGTGGCAGGAGTTGTAAAATGCCCCAGTTGCAACAAAGCTTCTAGGAGTGCATCAATGTCTGCCACCGCATGCTGGAAGCTTTGCTCCTGCTGGGGAATTAAACTGTTCCTCCCCTGTCACCACGCAGCTCCCCGATGGGGAAGAGTCGGGATGGATCACGGAACACTTGCACTATGTCTGAGGAGCACCAGTGTTCCCTGGAACATTGGTTGAGAAACACTGCTTTATAGTCAATTGATATAAAATACATTAATATAAAATGTACTTTACTACTACCCCAACATGAGGGCCGTACTAAAGTCAGGTAAATAATAAAAGTGTTACTTGTAACTATTTTATTCATAAAATGTCATGGTGTTCAGTTATATTTGTGAATATCCGTGAACTATTGAGTCAACTCTCCAAGGAAAAAGTGTAATGTCTATCAGCCAGTCATGTCAGCATTTCTCTCCCATTAATCTGTCAAACAAATAACTACAAAACAGGATTTAGCAGTCTTCATCAAACATTTCATAATTTAGTATTTTAGGGTTTTTCATGCCCCATAGAAATGATTCCTTTATTCTCAGGAATTAACTAAATGCACAGAAATGTTGAGAAACGACTGAGGGAAGAACTATTAAATCCTGAAAGAGTGAAGGAGGACAGCATTGTCTGAAAGGACTAAATATGGCATCCCACCTTCGACTAGAGCTGAGGAAAGTCTCTAAGGCACTTTTGACACTCTCATGTATTTCAAGTATCTGTCAATTCTTGCTACTTTATAGTACAACCTGGTAGCTTCACACAGTGTCCTGCAAATCACTTCTAATTTTATAGCATGCATCATAGAAGGAAGATGTTAAGTAAATCATTTCCATGACAGTGGGGAGAGCAACAAACAACACTCACTCGTGCTTTTAGAAAACTAATTAATCCTGTGAGATATTGCAGATACTGGCCTGAAAAAGAGATACTAACACCTCTACTGCCACACAGCCCTTGTTCATTTTTAAAAAAATTCAGGTCATCTTGCAAACTCTTAAGCATGTAAATAACTTTAACTTCAGTGGGAACTTGTATGAGTCATGAGGGTACTTGTGATCAAAGTTCCTTATGTCACTGCTTCAGTATTTTTCGGTGGAGTTCCCTAGAGACTGATCCTACTGTCAATGTACCAAGTGCCAAGACTTCATTTGACTTCAATGGGAGCAGGATTGGACTCATTTTCTAGTTTTGTTTGTATTATTTCTGTTGGGTTCAGGTGGGTGGACAGGAGTGATCTACAATAAATGCTCACTATGGAACGCTTACATTTCTGGACTTAGTTTGCTGGCGAAACTGTACAATGAACTGCTAGTGAATTATGTACTGCGTTGGAGGATAATTCGCCATATCTCTTACAATAGGCTGGGGAAAAAAGAGAAGAATGTTTATACTGTAGTTAGAGTAATTTTGATGTTTGGCATTTGCCATTTGGGCAGATCAGATTAGGCATTAATTTGAAAGAAGGAAGTCAATTTTCATGTATATTGTATATGTTTTTGTTTCTTTTTTAGTAATAGAAAACACTGAAAAAAAAAAAATATATATATATATATATATATATATATTTTTAATTAACATTATGGTGCCCAGTGGGTTGGGTTTTATTTTAAATAAATATTTTGTGTGTACTTGGCATCAGATCACTTATACTTATAGTTGACTTGTTTTGAGGGTAAATTGGATGCCCCATATCAGGTATAATAATCGATTTGCAGATAAGGGAACACATTTTTAGTTTCTGTAATTTTCACTTGTCACCAATTGCCTTGCTAAGACACACAATTTTTCACAACTCATTAGGAAATTCTCCTCAATATATACAGGAGATGAAATGGCATCTGAAGTTGAGATTTCTGTAGATTTACAGCTATCTTTTTCAATCATTTTAACCATTAATCCCCTTTCAAGTTCTTAGAGGGCTTTTTGATCTTCTGCTATTCTTATGCTATGTTTTTGACAGTTCAAAAAGAGAAACAGTACATCTAACCTCTGGTATGAATGAAACATGTTAATATTTGGCACACGTTTCATATGCCCATCTAAAATTATTGATAGGATGCTAATTTTCTCCTGACAAGGAAGGAAGGAAGGAGCTGGACTAATAAAGTGGTGTAAAAAATGATTACCAAACTGGGTCATGTGAAGGCTTCCATCTTCCACTTCATCTTACAGTTGTTGTTCTCCATTTACATCAGCCATACACAGAAGTAGTAGTCATATGAGCAAAGGGTTTTTTTAGATGGGGATGGGACTTCCATTTTATATCATCATTTGGAGGGATATCATTTGTTTTAGTGCCAGAGTTTCCTATGTTTCACACAAATTTGCTGCCCCTCAGTATTATTATTGCTGTAATAAAGACTTGTGTGACAATATACAAAGCATTATTAATGCTAAAGAAGTGAATACAACAGTATTCTAGGGTTCCTGTATAAATAATTTTGAGTGTTTAGCACACTTGGGCTATGTCTACACTGGCAAGTTAGTTCGAATTAAGGAAGCTTAATTTGAACTAACAAAAGCCATGGCTACACTAGGCTTTAATTAGTTTGAATTAATGGCTTTCTTAATTCGAACTAATAAATTCAAATAGTCTATTTGAAGTAAGGGTTAATTCAAACTAATTAGTTTGAATTAACCAACGTGGCCATGTTAGTTTGAACTAATTGCTTAGTTTGAACTAACCAGCCCATTGAATTCAATGCAAATCGCTAATTCGAACTAAGCAAGTGCCATGAATGACACTTGGGTAGTTCGAACTAATTTTTTCTAGTTCGAATTAAGTTAAACTTGGTGACTGGAAGATTAAGAGTGAGAATTATAAATGTACACACAAGTGTTGTTGACACATACCTCACATAAATTGTATTTCAGCTTTGCTATTGCAGTTTCCGTCCACTGTATACATATTACTGATTCCAGAAGCAAACGTGTTGGGGTTGCAGGAAGGTTGTTTTGACTTTACAGATAACCTTTTTTTCCCACTTTGTACAAATCTGACAAAGCCTTAATAAAACAAAGTTGGTTATTCCACCAATTACATTCTAATATGGTTGTTAGTGTTTTATGTAGCTCAAGTGCTCACTCATGCCATTCTCCTGAGCGCAAGTACGTTTTCTTCATAGCTCACTTGAGGTGAAGTCAAGCCAAAAATTAGTTGAATAGCCCTGTCTTCAATTTCTCTGCCTCGGCTCTAAGGTTCTAAACAGCCAGTGGATGGTGTCAAAAGTCATCTGGGTTTTTATTATATAACATGCTGTTGCAGATTACCACAAAAACTGAGCATAAATAATCCCCCCAAAAATAAAACATCAGGCTTTTGGTATGGATAAACTCAGCATACCTTAGCGAATTGACATTAATCTGTCAATAATACCTACTGAGTACAGAGCAGATGAATAATAAAAGTGAATTATAATAAAATAAATGTGCTGCCTCTTTTTATAGGAAGATCATGAGCTCCATTTAACTTGTACCTCTAGCTACAGTCACTAACATGCAAAAACATAGTCATTTAGCTAGAACAAAGAGCAAATATCCTTTGGCGTGTGCAACATTGATTTGCAACTAAGATGAGAAGGTGGTGATGGAAGGCCATTATTGAACATATTTTTTTCCAACGGGTTTTTAAAATTTATGACCACAGTAAAGGAAAAGGAGAAACTTCAAACTGTCCCGCCAAACAATTATCACAATACTGAATGGGTTTGGGAACTGGGCAATGGATGTTTCATGAGAGACTTTCATTCTACAGAGAATACATCAGTAGAAGTACATTAAATGGAGCTCACAAGAGAGAAGGTCAAAGTAACCTGAGAGAGAGCACTGAAAACTTGAGTGAGTATGGGTACAAGAATGGTGCAAGACACCCAACAGCAGAGGCTGGGTCTCTGGTATGCTACCCTGGCCAAGGGCTTAGAAATAGAGACAAGGATATGAGTAGCTCCTGTAGAATATATGCCTAGTAAGTTATATGCATAGTCCTTCATTTAAATCTCTTTCTATTTAGCAATTCTTGCTTTACTCCACCCACATCTGAGTGTAGTGTTGTTTCAGAATTTTAGACCAATGTGAAGAAACAGAGCAATGTGAAGAAACGGCCTTCAGTTCCTAAGGAAAGGTTTTATAGAGACAGAAGGGTATCTGGAGCCTATCTATTTTGAGATTCTTGGTCAAAAAGGCAAAGACTAAGGCATGGTCTGCACTTAATAGTTTTGAGGGCATAGCTTGCTCATTTAGCAATGTGGGGGGGGGGGGAAATCACACCCCTAATTTCATAGCTATCCAAACAAAAGCCCTAGGTTAAATGAGTTATTCTTACAAAAACAGTTCTTTTACAAACACTGCTTGCTTTATTCAGGGATCTGGCATCAATTATAATGCAAACCCTTTTTAGTACTGTATAGACAAGATCTCAGAGTGTCCTCTCCCATAGTACATACAGCTTTCAGAGTTGTCTCATGGTATGTCTAGACTGAATCTGCTGCCTCGGCCTCCACAGATCGACACAGCCGGATTGATTGAATGGCCAGTGGAGACCCGCTCAATCAATCCAGGTACTCCTTGTTCAACACAATACCTTCTCTCCCCACTCCCAAAAAAGAGTAACACTGTGTTGATCGGAAAACATTTCCCATTGGCGCAGCCCACTGAAGACTCCGTAGTAAGGGAACTTAAGTAAGTTGACGGGGGATGCACATTCTACATTATATAGCTTGGTCCTCTCGACCTGGTGTGGCGGTGTAGACCAGGCTCAGAGAACACATGGAAAATTCCAAATACAACAGGTGGTAATTCAGTTTACTTGGCATAAAGTGACAATACATTACACCCAAATCTCTGACGTCTACATATGTGAAAATTTAACCCCTTTGAGAATGTTTACCAGAGCTCTTGTCTCTGATTGCTTGCTTGCCATTGAAAATTCTGTGTTACGGGCTAACAAATTTAAGATGGCCTTTCCAAACTTGCCACCCACCAGCAGCTCGCTTTGTTGATCTGGGAGGCACAACCAATAGCAGACTTGAAATGGCGATTTGTACTGATCTTACTTTTCTTTCTAGTAAGTAAGCATCGGGAGGAATTTGGAAAGGAGGGCATTTTGGCTATGTCTACACTTGCAAATGAGTTCGAATTAAGAAATTAATTTGAACTAACTTAAGGCTTGGACACACTAGGCTTTCATTATTCGAATTAAGGACTTCCTTAATTCTAACTAATAAATTTGATTGCTTAGTTCAAACTAACCGTTAATTCAAAATAGTTCGAATTAAGTCAATGTGGCCATATTAGTTCAAACTAACTGCGTAGTTCAAACTAATCGGCAGATTGACTTTCATGCAACTGACTAATTTGAGCTAAGCAAGTGCCCTGCATGGACATGGCTAGTTCGAACTAGCATTCTAGTGGGGCCATGCTAGTTCAAATTAAGTTAATTCTAACTAACTAAAATTAGTTCTAATCAGTTAGTTCTTATTAGCTAATTCAAACTAGCTTTTGTAAGTGTAGACATAACCTTTATTTTTTCCTGGCTTCTTCCTTTCTCTTGTATCTTCACATTCCCATTTTCTTCTCACTCATAATGTCCTCTCCCCTGAGGAGAGAGAGTTCTAGACTCTTGGCATTACAAAATGCAAAAGATGATGTAAGTCCGACCAGCATCTCCTGCCAGAAGATAATTAGGGGTGAAAATAGTAGTTGTAATTTCCACCTTTAGTGGTGCCTTTGCCCTCAGAAGATTCCTAGACACTCATTTTCATCCTTGTTCTGAGAGCATCTACTTTGCCCCAAACCAATAGCCTTTTTTGTGGGGAGGAGAATCATTGGTGGTAACAATTAAGAAGCATATACTACGGGAAGAACAACCTCACAACCTGGCCAGGTATTTATTAGAGCAGTGAGTTTGTCCTAGCTTGGGAGCTATATTACAGAATCTGACCTCACTGGAGTTACTCCTGGGTCCTGGGACTTAAACTGGGAGGCAAGGTCGTCTCTGTAGGAGGTGTAATGCCAAAGATTCCTTTCTACTTTTATCATCCTCACTCCATGTTCCCCTCCCCCCACACACATCATCTTTATGCACTGGTAGTCACATTTTGCCTTTCCCTGTCGTTGCTGCAGTTTCTTCAGCAGGATCCTTCCATATCTTCCTTTTCATATGGGCAGAGCTGCCACTCCCCAGTCAAAGAGACTGAGGCGGTGTCAACGAACAGAAAATACACATAACCTTTGTGAAGTTACTTTTTATTTTTAAAAAATGAAGATGTTTTGTTCCTTGCCTAAACTTTTCTAGAAGTGCAATTGCTTGGAAAAGGAAGAATTTAAGATCTTATGCTGGGTAAGAGTCCCAATAACTCTGCATAGCCTTTCTATTGCTATAACTATACAAATGATCTTTAACATATGGAAGGTGCTAATAACTTAAGACAACTTGAATAAATGACAGACATAGTTGAACTAACAAATTTATTCAAGAAGGTGTTGACAGTTCTACTCATTAGCATTTGGGCAGGAATGTTTCTGCCTCGCAGGTAACGACATGAGTAAGAGAGACTTGCTGATACCTCTGGGATCATGAGGCATTTGATTGCAGGTGAAGTTGATGGGTGGGAGCCCTGTTGATTATGTTCCCAAAATTAGCATTTCAACAGTCATTACTGTTACTTTAATCCACTGGGCTGTTAAATTACTAAAACACAATTTGTCTTTATCAAATGTTTTGGTGTGTACAGTTTTTGAGCTAAATCATGGTTGTCTCACTCACATGAGTAGCGCGTTGAAGGCAGTGTTCTTAATTCATGCTCTGCCAACAGAACTGCCAACATGAATAAGACAAGGACAAGTTAGCCCTGCATCTCACTTGTGGCACTGATAGATGCATCTTAATTGATAAATTAATGTATATTGAATTATATTGATCATTCTCAGCCATGGCTCATTATTTTAAAGACTTGGGATGTCAGTTCAAGATGACGTGAGATTACTTAAAATAGATAATAATTTACTGCTCATTAGTTAGTGTGACAAATCGTTCAATGAATAATGTCATGTCTCTTGCAAATTAGTATTTTCACATGCAAATTGATGCTCATGTCTCCATATTGCCATTTGGAGATCCATAAGTTCCAACTAAATTGTTCTTCATGAATAAAATAGTGTGAAAACTCCTGTGCTGAGTCAGTACGTGTTGGGAATACTTTGATATCCTTATTTTACCTAACTGTTGAATGCTCAAAGACCATTTTGTAACAAAGTATAATTCAGGATATTTTGTTTAATTCGTTAAACACTCAGACCTCTCTCTCTCTCTCTCTCTCTCTCTCTCTCTCTCTCTCTCTCT
>ML685770.1:18206849-18251008 GCA_007922175.1 Pelusios castaneus
GTGTGTGTGTGTGTGTGTGTGTGTGTGTGTGTGTGTGTGTGTACCTGATAGAAATGCAGAATTCAATGTAAATTCTAGTACTAATATTTGGGCTATACAAGATTTAATGTTCAGCTAGCTGCAAAATGACCTAATTTTGCAAATACCTCCTTAAATCCTTGTAGCCAATTTTTCACAATCAAGTTTGTGTGCACCCAGAGTAAACTACACTTGGCACATACAGATCATGAGGTTAGGCATCCAGTTGCTCAACTTTTGTATGCAGAAATGCTTGCAAAAATCACAATTTTTGTGACTACAGGAAATTGAGTAATCAAAGGCCAAGTAAAAATCAAAGACTAAGGCTGAAATTTTGTCCTTAAGAATTGTGTTCTGTAGCATTTCTTTAGCACATCTGACTCTGCCATGTAGAAAAATTGTGTTTTGCTTAAAAATATAAATTGCAATGGCCATGGTAGTATCATCATTATCTGAACAAATTTCAGGTGACAGCCTGAAATCAAGTGGGACCCAAGAGAAATTCATATTGGCCCGTACAAGGGACAATAATAATTGTTCACAGTTGGAAATTACATTGATTTCTATGTGTCTGCTTTATTCTCCTCACTACCAACAAATCAGTGTTGACAAAGAGAAATAACTCCTCAGACATGATCTAGCTGTGTTCTTTCCTTTCACTAATGCAGTCTTTCATCACCTTTTCCTTTTGACAAAACTCTGTACTAGGTAGAACTCAAAGTAAATCTCACCAAAATCATCATCTCTTTATTTTTCTGAGTGACAGTTGCATTCGTTAGAGAAATAGTGAGGTAATGTATTTTATTGGACCAACTTCAGTGGGAGAGAGAGACATGCTTTCAAGCCACCCAGAGCTCTTCCTCAGGTCTGGGAAAAGATCTCCCAGTGTCACAGAAAATGGTAAGGTAGAACAGATCATTTAGCATAAGTGGTTAGCATATAGGTACTAGGATGGGTCCCAATATGCCAACTTCTTCGTGGACCATCTTGAAAAAGAGTTTCTGGACAAATGAGCCACAAAACCAATGATATACTTGAGATACATTGATAATATTTTCATTCATGGACAGACTGCTTAAGCCCCCTAACGGATTTCCACCACAACAATCATCCTTCCATTAAATTATGTCTAGAACACATTCAAACTAGCATCAACACACTCTTCAACACACTTAAAACCTTCAAACGAGGACACTCCACCAGAGAAGTAGATCTGATTGTGGAACAGGCAACCCAAATACCGTAAGAGAACCCCTACTTGGCATTTTCTCACTACAATGATAGTTAAGTTCTGGAACAGGCTTACAAATGAAGTTATAGAATCCCCATCAGTTTTTAAGAGCTGTTTGAACAAACACTTCTCAGGGATGGTCTAAGTATTCTTAGTATACTTGCCTCAATGCAGCAGGTTTGATTTAATGACCTCTCAAGGTCCCTTTCAGTCCTGAATGTCTATGATTCTCTTATTCTATGCGCCTGACACTTTCTACACTCAAGGGGTTGCAGTCGCGGCCCATAAAAGCATGACAAAGCATGAGTAGTTTGGGAGAAGGGAGGCTCTTTTAAATGCTTTATAGAATTTGAAATCCGGAAAGGAGATTGTGTATGATAATATAAAAATGTTTGATGTAAAATCTCCACTCTTGCATTGAACAAAGGAATATGTCAGTTATTGGACATGCCAAGTCCTGTTTTAGTCTAATTCAGCAAAAGAAACAAGGAGTCCTGTGGCACTTTTAAAGATTAACCAATTTATTTATTTATCGCATGAGCTTTCATGGGACAAAATCCCACTACATTCTAAGGTTTTCGTAAGACATTGTTTGTGCATTATATACAAATGGTGAGAATCTTCAGTGGTGCACCAGTATTGTTAAATCCCATGATTTTATTGGGAATCTCACAATATTTGTTGTTCTGAAAGCTTCACCCTCTGGTGTCAAACGATTCCATGAGAATTTCAGTTTTCATTTTTTTTTTTAAATAAAGCAAGGTTCTAACCTTTTCCAGTAGGGTAGCCGTATTAGTCTAGTTCAGTAAAACAAACCAGGAGTCCTGTGGCACTTTCAAAGACTAACAAATTTATGTGATAAATAAATGTGTTAGTCTTTAAAAGCACCACAGGATCTCATGTTTGTTTTTCTAAACCTTTGTTTCTGTTGAGAAAAATTGAAATCATGACCTGATTGCTTCCTAGTGGCTCATCAGAAAGCAAACCAAAAATTAACGCCATATAGTTTCTGTGTTTTTGTGGGGGGGTTGCCAAGCAAGTCCTATTAAATCAAGACAATATTAAAAGAAGTTGGCCATGTGAATCCTATTAAATTCTACAACACTACTTTGAAAATTTACTCCTAGATAATTTTCATTAGTTTAAACAGTTAACATGTAACATTCATAAGAAATCAGAGATGCTTTAGCCGAGGAATAATCCAAAGTACTGTCTTTTTTTATCTTCAAAATTATAGGCAGGAAATAATTTGAAATACTTTCTACCATTGAAAAAGCATTAACACTGTTGTTTAAAAAATGCTTGGGGCAATTGAATATAAAGTTGTAGAGAGGTGATTAAAAGAACAATTTGTCATTTGAAATAGATGTGGCTAATGAGTATGTGTTTAAATATTGCTTCCCAAAGCAGTTTTTTATCCTAAAAGTAGGCACCAGAGTAAAAATAATATGATCAGTACCTGTACATTTTGAATGGTGTGCTAATCTGAAACAATTAGTTCACAAATGTGATAAAGAGAAACTAATACAGTTACAAGTTGCAAGTTAAAAGAAGCTGGGTTTTTATTCAGTAGGGAAAACCAAATGTGTAAAAGCAGTTTGTTAGACCTTTGCATTAGCATCTTAGGTTCTTTCAGAGTGGCAAGGAACATTTAACCTCTCAGCTAAGGAGCACTTTTATATTACAAGGTGACAAGTTTTAGCTCTCTTTGGGATTTTTCACTCCTGGCCTACATCTAAATGACTACAGTGGAAATTCTGAAAACTCACAGATTTTTTCCTTCTGTTGGAATAAAGGGAAAGAACATTCTTGTGTGCATTCAGTTTTAAAATAATGCTAGCTAATTATCAAATCCCAAATGTGTCTGAAGACGCAAGGGAGAGCAAGTGGTGCCAAATTGGCAAGATATTTTTCCAAGTGCTTATGTTGCTTGGATTTTTACTTATTTCTGCTATATCATATGGCATTAATAAATATTCTAAATGAATGAAAAGATTGTTCTTAGTGTGTCATGAGGGTGAGTTTAGACATGTATTATTAGTTTTAATTGTAGGCACATTCTGCTCTTGGAAGATTTTAAGAAAACTTGGGGAAAACCTGTAATATAGTGTTATTTCTCAAAGCCCTCTTCCCCCTCACCCCTACCCCCATTTTATCTGCTGCTCTTAAACAAATCTAACTTATCCAACAGAACAGGCACAAAACTGGTCTTAGAAGGTTTTGCAACAGGGACCAAGCATCAGTCTGCTTTCAACAGTTTTCATACGGAGCATTCGTCTCTCCTGCACTGATTGCCTGTCTGCTCTAAACCCCTTCCCTCAAAGTCTTTTTATGTTAGCTTCGTTCCACCTGCCCTTCATCACCTTTTTCCCCAGATCTGTCCTTCCTCACTCCATCTGTCTTTTTGTATCTTTCTGTTTAGCTAATCCACTCCCAACAAAACCCAGTCTAGTAAATTAAATAGGAAACAAAACAAACCAACAAATAATCCATGGGAATAACTTGACACTCACAAACTATCAGTCTTTTATGCCCCTTTCCCCTGTCCTCTTTGGCTATGTCTACACTAGAAAAAGTTAGGTCGACTTTGTTAAGTCAACTTAATAAGGTCGACTTTCAGTCAACTTAAAGCCGACCTTATTAAGTCGACTTAATAAAGTGGACTAAGTCGACTTAGTCCACTTTAAATCGACCTAACCACCCTTAAATCGACTTAATAAAGTCGATTTAAGGGGTACTGCACGTCCACACCATCCTTAAGTCGACTTAAGAAGTCAACTTAAGGCTTATTGGGTGGTTCTTATTAAGTCGACTTAAACTTTCATTAAGTCGACTTAAGGAATTTCTTAGGTCAACTTAATGAAAGTCTGGTGTAGACAGGGAGTAATTTAGATTGACTTAAGGGTCCTTAAGTCGACCTAGCCATACCCTTTCTGTCTTGTGTGTATAGATAGTTCCTGCCCTGATTAGCCCACAATCTACTGTTCTGTGATTGTACAGCACTGAGCTATTCTACTCATGTCTGTCTGCTACAGCAGCCCTATCATAATATCTTAAGTTTTGTGAAGGACTCACATGGGCATCTGGTTGAGTCACATCAAAGACTCTGTACATGCCATGAATCCAGAGTCTCTTGAAATTGCCTGTCTCCTTACTGCAATCTGAGCTCAGCCCCTCAGTGGCTCTTCCTACCTCTGTTTATGTTGGTTTTGCTACGAGTTGAAAGCCATTTTAGTCCTAGCCCCTTCCACAGTTCCTTGGCTGATGTATACTCTGCCATGCTTTGGTTTTCTTTTTAGTATATCATTTGGCTTTTATCTTGTCGGATGTCTTAATTGTTTTTGATGGTTTTGTTTTCTAGCTATTTTTGGAACATATTGTATGCTTCGAGGGAAGAGTGGGGACTTTATGAATGCAGTTATGATGTGCTATACCAGAACACCTGATTAATACACTAAACGAGCTCTGAAGAGTGTGGTGTTGCCCAATTATGAATGAGTGGGTAGGTGCTAGAGGTAAAATGGGTAGTGCAGCAACTGAAATATCAAGATCAACTCCCTCTTTTCCTCACCTTCCCACCTATTTTCAGGATCAGACATGGGGCTGGATTCTTTTTTTTCCCAAATTCACTTTAAGTGACAATAATGCTTCAGTTTAAACAAAAAAAAAAAAAAAAAAAAAAAAAACACGCATTTTGACATTCTTAAGAGTTTAGGGTTAAACTTTCGATATGTTACATGGATAATTGCTCAGACAACTTTCATTGTTTTGTTTTCTTTTTTTGTGGGAGTTGCATGCCTAATTACCTGCAGAGCATGCTGAAAATTTATCTTTTACATTTTAGCTGCAAAATAATACACTTTTTATGCCAAAAAGATTGATGATTTACATTAGTTTCAAATCAAAACATTTCCTCTGTACTCTGAGATACTCTGGGGAATTTCAGGGTACAGTTTCCTCATTTTGTGTAGTCAGAAACACTGATTAGATACAAGTTTTCCATTATGCTATTTAAAGAAGGACTCCTAAGATGATCAGAGGAATGGAAAGCTTACTCTATGAGAGAAGATTTAAGGAGATGGCTTGTTTAGATTAACAAAACAAAGGCTGAAGGGAGATAGGAATTGTGCTCTGTAAATACATCAGAGGGAGAAGAGTTATTTAAATAAAGTGCTGATGTTGGCAAAAGAACAAATGGATAACTGGACATCAACAAGTTTAAGCATAAAATTAGATGAAGATTTGAACACTGCTATTTTGGAACAGCTTTCCAAGTGGAGTGGGGGGGAGATTAAAACACTAACTTGTTTAAAGACTGAGCTTAATAAATTTATGGAAGTGGTCATGTGATGAGATTGTTTACAATGGCAGGTAGCCCATTTGCACCTGATAGCAGTAAATATCCACAACGGCTGGAGGTGAGACACATGACAGGAGGAATCTGAATGCGGCAGTGAATTCTTGCCCAAATGTTTGCCTGATGGATCTTCTGAATGTGCTCATGGTCTAACTGATTGCAATATTTGGGGTTGGGAAGAAATTTTCTCCCCGTTCAGATTGGCAGAGACCAGGGCTTGATAGAAGTGCCACGCACTAAGGGAGCAGCCTAAAAACTTTGACGCCGAGGTGTACACAGTCTGCCTCCATTGCTGAAAAGTTGCCACTTCCTTCAACATTTTTGGCAGCGGTGTGGAGAAAAAAAACACCCCCCTCACCAAGAAACGCCACCACTTTAAGCAGCAGTGCAGAGCACAAGAAACCCCCGCTGCCAAAAAAGAACTCACTGCCCATGGCACTTTCAGCAGGGCAGTGCAGGGAGGGCGGGAAAAAAGAGGGAGTGGTGCTGAAAGTCTGGGCACTGCTACCTCTTTTTTTTTTACATGCCAGGGTTGTTCACTTCCCTGGATACAGTTGCAAAGCTAGGTGCTAGGGGCAAATTCTTGGGTGTCAAGGTGATCTGGTGCCCGAAATTTGTTGAGCCCTGACAGAAATGCTGGCAGGGTTTCACCTTTCTGTGTAGCATGAGGTACAGGTCACATACTGGGTTTAAATTAGAGTTTTTGTGGAGTCTCTGTAACTTGAAGTCTTCAAATCATGATATGTGGACTTCAGTAACTCAGCCAGAAGTTCTGGGTCTATTATAGGAGTGTGTGGGTGAGTTCTGTGGCCTGAGACCTGCAGGAGGTTGGACTACATAATTACAGTGGTCCCTTCTGGCCTTAAAGTCTGTGAATTTAACCCCAAAATGTAAATGAAATCAACCAAAAGAAGAGGGCAGCATAAATAGTGTTGTTAGGCATTCAAAAGGAAGTCTCCAAGTTTAGTTTGTACAAATGTAACGAGAAGCAGAAAGGGTACAACTATTTTATCCACTTAATCTGTGCCCCATTCATGTTTCTAGAAGGGTAAACTTGAAAACATCGCACAGCAATTTCTATTTGGTGGATGTCACTGGAAATGGTATCCACGTATCGTTCCTGTTTACTTTATTGCTGATGGAATAACTACATGCATAAGAACAATTCTGGAAACCTCCCAGAGCTCCTAATTCTGTTTCCAACTAAATGTAATTGACTCTGTTGGTATTTTTTCTGTCATTAAGAAGGTGATCAAGGAATGCCATATCAGGCCCTGACTGGGAATACCCATTATTTGCACTCACATGTTGAGTCCTTGTCATATGTGGAGATACATAGGGCATCTCATTTAAGCCAGCAGCAGACACGACCAATTTGGTTGACTTAAGATAACCCTTTGCACACACATTCTACATCATGTGAAAGCTTGTTACATCTACTTTAGGGAGAGGTATGACGTGGAGCTGTAAAGTGGTGCTATTACCATAGAAACAGTTATAAACAATGACATCAATAGTATGATAAAATGATTTTTAAATATTTGCATTGGTTTCTATTAGTTTAGTGACTCTGTATTATATCAAGACTCACAATTGGTTTCTTTGTCATCTCAAAGTATCACCACAATCTAAAATAAGGTCTAATAATAATTAGGACAGGTGTCATTGAAATCTGTTATTGGAATCTAAGATTGCTAGGACATCATCATCATCTTGATCCTGAGCTCTTTGGAGAGTTTGTGGGTTATCTTAGTCTCCCCTTTCTCAGCATGTGCACATTTCTGTGCAGGGAACATGTTCTGACTACAGGGACAGTTGATTATGCAGTGACTCCTAGAGGCATAGCCATATAGCAAGTCTTATAGATAGTCAGATGCCATTGGGTTAGATGACATTGAGCCCTTGAAGAATACAGAAAGTAGTTCACGTTTTTTCCATCTATGTTGCAACGGTGATCCAGCATATGGTTTATCTATGTGTAAGATATCCAAATCGTTGTTCGCTGTCATGCTCTTTTGATATGCTCTTCAAAATTGTCCTCGAATGGCAGGACCTTGGCCAATAACTTCTCCTTTCTGATGGCTAGATAGTGGTGCAATCAATTCAGGTCTCTGTTTTTTTCTGACTCTGGTCATACAGCACCGCTACCAACATCCTTCTAGCAGAAATTGCAATTTCCCTACACTCTTCCCCAGTTTGGCAAGATCTCTGAAGCAGTAATCTTCTTTTGTTTGGACAACATTAAGCACAAAGGTTTTTTTCTCAGTACAAGATAGGGATGACGCAGCATCAAACCCTTGTAATGCACATACAGCAGGCAGTATGCAGAAGTCAGGAATAAGTATGGTACAATCTGCATTCATGGATCTGAAAAGATGTTTGTTGGTGGTGCAGCGAATGGCACATATTTCAATCTACATGTTAGTTGTGTGTTTCATTTTTGGAAAGCAGTGAACAGCAAGGACCAAAACATCTGTTTCAGATGACCTAATTCCTATGGTTCCTATGACACCAAGACACTCAAAAGCCACATTGTCACGTACAACATGCAGAAACATCCTTCTTTTGTTTCCTCTTTAGTATTATACAAGTCTTGGTCTTCTTCAGCACCTCTGTGGGATGATGGACTTTGCTCCTTTACCATTAGAAAAGACTCCAGCAGGAAGGAATGCTTGTGTTGGGTGTGTTCCTGCACTGTCAGGTACATTTTGATCACATGTTCACAGAGGAATTTTACAAGGGACTGCTTGTTAGATTCCATTGTTAGGAACTTTTGCCGTTGAGGCATGGTGTATCCACCAGTCACCTTGTCTTACATCCAACTTTAGATCTTGTCTGGTTCTATCTTTCTGTAGTTTTCACTGAGTTGTTGTCCTTAGCAGTCTATTCATGGAATATGTCTCCCATCTGTACAAAAAGCCATGAAATTGGTGATGTACACTGTGGTTTGTTTACTGCCTGCTCTTAGCTCATGGATTCATTCAGTGCTGCAATAATTTTGGGCTGCTTAATAGTATGCTCTGTGCAACTGAGAAGCACTTTCTCCGATTGTCTTCTGAAAAGGATGATATTCAGTGCTGGCTAAATTATATGCCTCTTTATCTATCAACCAAAGGATAAATTCATACACCAATTAGGGCAGAAAAGTAGCTGACATCTGCAGACTACAATCACCTGGCTTTGTATTCTATTCAGTGGCTTTCATTTTGGTTATTTCAAATCAAAGGAATGAAGCAGCATTATATAAAAGCACTTGTTCATTTAAAAGCTCTTCATCAGGCTCACTCAGCAGAAGACCGTCCACAAAACACTTGGATGCCTTAAGTTCCTGCTTCATTTACTTGCAGCCTGGATAGCATCTGCTAATGTTATTGCACTTCATAGAACAATGGTAGACATGCCTTGTCCATGCTGTGCACGGAATGAAATTGCAGAACCAGACTTTTTCTAATCTTGCCTATAATTTTCTAGGTATTTCCTCCCACCCCATCTTGCCTGTAATTTGCTACTGGAATAGTTGGAAGTTTCTATATCTAAGGGAAACAGGACTTTATAACAGCTTTGACAGGAGAGGAGCTTCTTGTACATAAGATCATTTTCTACTTCTTCAATCAGCTGATAAAAACAATGTCATAAGGTGACTGTATTGTTGCAGTAGAACTAGATGATTTTGCTTCAAGATTTGTTTTACCTTAGTAGGAAAAAGACATGTTGAGTGATAAACTGCATCCTTAGCAATCAAGTCTTCCACATATATTCTGGGTAACATGTCATCTTCTCTTCTTTGAAGTGCTGCCTCCCTTAGATTGGTTGTTCTCTCATATGTTTCTATTTTATGAAGTTTTTTGTCTTTTGTGTGTTTTTTTTTCCCCCCCTTAAGTAAGCAAAATAATGAGCCCAGTCAGTGAAGGACACACTTGGTCTGGTGACTATAAATGCAGGTGAGCATGCTGCTCTATGATTAAATTCAGAGTAATTTTCTTTCCTAACTTCAGTACAGCTGTGACGTATGCCAAATTCAGCTTGCTTGTGTATTTCTGAAAACAAACCCTATAATAGGGTGTTGATGGAACGTCATCATACTCACTCGGTAGCTGCCTACACAATTCATCTCTCCTGACTCCAGCTGGCAGCATCACGGAATTCTTCCCAGCCCTGTAGGCTTGTGATAGTTGTATTCTTTTGATTTTTCTGAACAAAAACATTGGTCAAAGTTTGTGGTGAGCTTTTTTTCTCTTTGTATAAGCTTTACGGGTCTTGTGTCCTCCATGTTTTCCTATTATTTAATTTCCCTGTAGAGGTAAAATTTCCAAAGGATCAGTACCACCAGGACCACCATTTTTCATTTTGTACAAATATACAGACCTGTGCTAAAATAGGTATAAATAACATTGGTATATTAATATAAAAATTGCCATTTTTGCTTGGTGAGCACTTTGATTGAAGCCCAGTATGAAACTCTGTCCTGTCATTTCTAACACTGGTACATAAGTGTCCCTGAATTAAAAAGCTAGTTTGTAGAATATTTCAAAGGTTAGTACTTCATGCAGAGGCAATTACCAATTAAAACCTGCCCGAAAGACTAAGTGCCACATTGTATATGTAAAAGCTTACAAACGGAGAATTTCATTAGGAATTCATGTACATATCTATCCATTATGCAGTACAAACCGTAGACACACAATCTACGACTTCTGTTCCACAGCTTTCACTGAGAGATTGACCTGGTCTGCAAATTTCAACTGAAAATGCAGATTTTTTTTTTATAATCAGCCATTAAATAGCTTTGATGTAAAAACATTCACATTAGCATTTTGCAAAATGTTGATATTTGCCATTTTTGCCACATGCAAAACAGCTTAATCGTTTCTGGATAAAAATACTTTCCATGCAAAACCAGTGCAGATCTCTTAATACATTGTTGTTTGTTAGCTTTGAACAATAAACAGCACAGTAAGGGGTTGAAATTAATTAAAACAATAAAAACTGTAGTCAGAGTTATCTTGCCGTGATTGTGGAACTGTTCGAAAATGCCACTTTCTCATATTGGGTACCATTGTTTCATCTTGCCTACAGGCTTATGACACCACTTGACAGTTCCACATCATACCTCATCTAAACATACATAGAGCATACGCTTTCGAATGATGTATGATGTGAGTGTGTGAAGGATGGGTGTTTTAAATTCCCCAGATACGGACTTGTTGGAGAATTACCACATGCCTGTTTAACATACCATGCTTTCAGGCTGATACGCAGACAAACTGGTTGTCACCCCTTCAGGCCTTCAGGGAATTTTCACACATCCTTAGGAAGGTTTCGTGAGATTGTCTGACAATGTGTTAGTGTAACCAGCTGTAGCCTTAACAGGATTTTCAACTGGATTAAAACTGATTTGAAGTTGCATATAAATATGCTTTAAATATCCACTATGTGGTGGTAGGGATCTCATATGAGTTCGTTAACCCCTATTCTTCATGACTACAACTAATAGGGTGTTATATTTGGGGACTAACACTTTAATGACTACAAGAAATGTGCAGGAGTTTGCAATGCATTTTACATCAGTAAGTGTTTCTTGAGTCCTGTAACTAAAAATGTGAAGGTGAATCATAGAAATATAGGACTGAGAGAGACCTTGCTAGGTGCTATAGTGAGGTAGGGCTAAGTATTCTAGACCATCCCTGCAGGTGTTTGTCTAACCTGTTCTTAGAAACCACCAATGACTGAGATTCCACAACCTTTGTAGGTAATTTGTTTTTTCTGAGCTCCCCTTTCCAGTTGCTGGTTGATGTGAAAAATCTGACTCCTATTGTTTCTTCACTTAATACTGTGATTATGCTGCAGTTGCACCAGGAAAACATCTGCCAAAATGTAAAATACAGATGGGTGGAGCTGTAGACAGGAAAAAGCGTTACGACTGACCTGATTTTTCTGTGGGTTTTAACTTGCTTTCTAATAAATAGTGAAGTCTATTATTCCCTAAAGTTTGACTGTTTCTTTACTATGTATTATGTCTTGCTTCCAAATGCCTCTTTGACAGTCCGTCTTGTGCTGCATCGACGATATGTTGGGGTTGTACCTCTTCACACATCCTTGATTCATCTTGTCTTTCTCCATATGTTCAGGAAGGCACAATGTCAATGTTGTGATACTAAAATAGTAGAGGCACATGGAATAAAAGCCAAATATACAGTAATGAAATAATAAATCTTATGAGAACGTCTGTCTGGGTGCCCACTGATAAATAACAGGGCCAGTCCTCTTAAGAGAACAAATTAGAGAAGTTAAATCTAGTCAAAGCTTTTGAGCTTTGTATATAGAATAGAACTAAAGAATTTAGTTCTAACTTCTATGTTCTAGCTAGATTCAAAGAGGAACTGAACATTTATGTGGATAATAAGAATATCCAAGATTTGTAATAGTTAACCCAAATGTTGGAAAGGAGATAAAAATCTCATGCCAATCTCTAACTGTTAGAGATTAGGGTGCAACATACAAGGAGGTGGGGTAGTTGCCGGGAGAGAAGGGGGCGAGATATTCCGTATCTGCCAACTCAGGGCTTTCTTATACCTTCTTTCTTCTGTAGCATCTGATACTAGCCTCTAGGTGAGTCTGATCCATGGCAATTCCCTTGCTGTTAGATAAAGAAACCAACCAGAGACAAATGATTCAATTACAATTTTTTAAAAGATAACTATTTATTTAATTTTTTGTCTGGGTACATTCTGAGCGATAAAAGATTTGCTGGCATAAGTGGCAGTGGAGAAAAGACTTCAGTCGTCGAACCCAACTCAGTGTAGGGTTGGCTCTTGGAATTTAGAATCTGGCCATACACGGTAGATCAAAACTTGGTCAGGCATGAGCTGCCTGAACCCCACTTCCTGATTCTGGTATAGACATACCCAGGGGCGGTCTTAGGGATTCCAGGGCCTGGGGCAAAAGTCAAAGATGGGGCCCCATCCTTGACTTCCCCCCTGCTTTGCTGGGGCCCCCACCAGCTCCCATGCCAGCCCCACGGCTAGAGGTGGCTTTTGGGGTCGGCGAAGCAGTAAGAGGCCCCATCGCTTGCTTTGCCTACCCCCAAATCTGCATCTGCCTTGGTTGGCACCAGGAGCAGGAGCTGGCCCCTGGGGCTGGGGCCAGCAGCAGGAAACTGGGGCCGGGGTAGTGGGAAGTTGGGGCTGTGGAGGGGCCGGGGGGCTGGTGGCAGGGAACCAGGGCCACAGAGGGAGGCCCCTGCGGGTCTCTGGGGGCCCCGCAATGGGCCTTTGCCTAGGGCCTCCAATAGCCAAAGGCCGCCTCTGCCCATGGCCTCCCTACTGCCCCCCCGTTCCCTTCCTCCTGCAGACTCCCTGTCCTGCCAGTCCCCCGGGCCCCTGCAACCTGTCCTCCCTGCCCTTCTTTGCCTCTGAAGCCTCCCCACTGCTCCCCTTCCCCCCTGCAGCCTCTGCACTGCTCCCCCAGACCGTTGCAACCTCTCCTCCCCCAGCCCCTCTTCTCCCCTGCAGCCTCCCTGCCTCTACCCCGGACCACTGCAGCTTCCCTTCCAGTTCCCCTTCCCCCCTGCAGCCTCCCTGCCTCTACCCCGGACCACTGCAGCTTCCCCTCCAGTTCCCCTTCCCCCCTGCAGCCTTCCTGCTGCTCCCCCAGACCCTGCAGCCTGCCCCAACCCTCTTCCCCCTGCTGAATCCCCATCTCTCGCCCCAGCCCCTGCAGCCTCCCCAGCTTACCCCCTGCGGCCTCTCTACTGCTTGGCTGATGCCTGCTCGGCTCTCTGCTGCTCCTGGCCAGTGTACCTATGAAACGTGCGCTGCTGGGATCCTTAAAGCAGCAGCAGTGTGGGCCCTGTGTCCTGTGGAGCCTGAGGCAGTTGCTTGTGCTGCCCCTCCACTCAGACCACCTATGGACATGCCCATCATTTAGGTATTTATGAACACTGAGCCCTTTTATTCCTAAATGACAGAAAATTGCAATGATAGACGCGAAATACCATGCTGATTAAGACCGTTTTATTTTTAAATCCTCTAGACTGTACAAATTTAAACTTGAATGTGGACGCTGTGTAATTCAACCTCTGTGTATATGCAGTGCCTAGCATAAGGAAGGCCTGATCTCAGCTGAGGCCTTTAGATGCTATTGTAATATAAATAATAATAAAATACGGGTAAATCATGCCGTAAAGGGGACAGCAGTAAACATACGTGGAGAAAAATTGTGGTAATAAACCAAAATCTAAACAAATAAAAGTTAAAAATTGAGTAGGAGCTAAAATTCTCAATGTCTCATGCTCCTTATGTTCTCATGAGAGAAAACACTATATGGTTTAAAACAGAGGATTGGGTCTCTGAGGAAACCTAAAAAAGATGCATTACTTTCATTTATAACAGGAAATCAACTGAAGAAATGTAATTGACAGAGAAGAAGAGATTTTATGTCACTAGAGATACTATAGGAGCAGCAAAAGGCAAGCAGAGTAAATGTAATAAGTCACAAAACAAGTTATTTAATATAAATTTATTGGGGGGAAATAGAGTTTTGTTAAGCAGTGTAAATATAAAATGAAATATTGGCTATGGGGCGCTGGGGAAAGGAATGCTGTACTCCTTTTTTAAAAGAATCAATGAAAATGTGTGTTGGAAGGGCAATTAGGTCTCTCATGATAGTTTATTCCAGGATTTATTCATAGCATGTCTCTGTGTCAGATCAAACTGGGATATACTGGGCCTGAGTGTCGTTTTCTCTCACGGGGCTACTTAACTGACTTCACCGAAGTTACTCCTTTTATGCCAGGAGAATGAGAGCCAAATCAAGCCTCTAATTTCTTCACCAAATAATCCAAATTCCTATTTTAAGCTTCAGTGAGTTGTTTTGTTTTTTTTCCTGGAGGAAAAATAAAACCTACTCATTAAAGAAGAGTCAATAAAAAATAGTTTTGCAAAAGAGTCTTCTTTAGAATTTACTTTAAACAACATTGTGTTTAAGGATTAGTGTGTAGGTGGCTGTGTTTAATATCTCTGTACCTGCTAAAGGGAAACAATCACATCTGAAGAGACTATTCAGAATGATTTCCCAGCGTCATACTAATTATAGGACTTCTCCAGTATAAAACAAGCTAGACTGTGGTAATAAAATTCATGCAAACTTGTTGCTTTAACAAAATTAATAATTATGCTTCTATCCTTTATTAAATAGAAATTTCCCCGCATTATAAATTATTCCCTCCCTTTTGTGAAAAATGCTAGATAGTGTTTACCAGGCCTGAAATTAACAGGGCTGTGTGGAAATATAAAGGGATTCTATAGGAATTACTCTTTAGAAAGTGTGTCACCCTCTAGATTTTTATCAGTTTTATGACATCCTATAGAAGTCTATAGGAATTATATAATTATGAAATTCTAGAGCTTGCCTTCGAAAAATAATTGCAGGAAAGTCACTATTTTATCTCAGCCTACAGGACTTTTGCATACACTCCTGAACATTGGGTAAATTGGGTAAATTTTCCATCTACAGCATTAAACTATATAAGCAAAGGAACATGAGGGTTTTCTCTACTGTTTTCAATAAGAAGTGAGAGGCAGTATATCTAAGGTCTTCAGGACATGAAGAAAGAGTTGGCATCAGAGATATAGGGGAAGAGAGAGACAGGAAAAAGGGAAGAAAATAATCAAACCAGAAACAGAAGGATGGGAAAAGGAGGAAAAATTTTATGAGGATAAAAAGGGGAGATGGAGGCTGAAGCAGGAAAAGGAATGAAGTTAAAAGGACACACAAACGGTTTGGTTGTATTTATGTTTTTACTACACATTTTATGTTGCTCTCTAGTCTGAAAGCAAAACTGGGTTTATTTTAATTTTCTTTTTTAAGCATTATCAGTATGGAAACTGGTGCAACCCTTTGACTTCTGGAAAGGTGCTGATGCCCTTGGTTCAACATAGTTTTGTCTTCCCTATTTAGTCCTTTGGGGGGGCGTATTTTAGGTATAGTGAGGCAGCTTCATTTTAGGGCCATTGCATTTCACTTCCAAAGGTCACATTATGCCTGATTCAAACCCAACAGGAATAGAGTTGATGTGAAAATATTTAAATGTCAGAGCAGTTTTAAAGAGCCACAGTATCGGAAAAGGAATCAATGTCACCAAAGTTCAGTACCTCACATGCAGAAGATGTCTGTCTGTCTTAGACAGCAAAGAAAATGAAAACGGTCTGCTGTGCTTACTTGCAGTGTGTGGTAATTGAGTAGGCACAGGGTAAGACACACCACAGCAACGTCAAAGTCCAGCACTAGATTTAATCTAGTCCCCTTTTTATATATGATAACGTGAGGCTGTATGGGTTGATTTATAACAACATCCTGCACTCTTTTGCAGTTGTTCTCCCTCCTATGCCTCCTCTCTCCTGTGTTCTCATGGCCTAGGGTGTAAGGTCCTTTCATTTTATATTCTTCTTGTCGCCAGATGGACATAGGTTACCCGTCTTTCCTGCTTCTCATATGCTTTGATATGTTATATTGTGGAAAAATTGCTAAACATATAGAGGACAAAATTTTCAGAGGTGTTCAATGTTGCCCTAAATCTGGTCTCTTTGAAGTTAGTGATAAAATTCCCATTGGCTTAAACTGGGAGCAGAATTAGGCTCTTTTAGGTTAATTTGAGCCAATTTATAGATTCTTAAGGCCAGAAGGGATGGGCCACTTGACTGTCTAGTCTAACCTCCCGCATGACGTAGATCACAGCAGTTTGCCCCGTATATTCTTGCATGAAGCTCAGTTAGCTGCACTGCTCGCTTAAATAAAATTTCCTTTAAAAGCAGTAGGACTATTGCCCCACCATGCTCTTTTGAATCAGGCTTTCAGTCCTTGTCTACAAAGAAAAGTTTTATTAGTTATATTGATAAATTATATAGGTATGATTATACCAGGATAAGACTTCTCTGTGGGGACACAGTAGCTGTTCACCCGGGGGAGCGGGTATACTGGTATAAATAATCTGGTTTAAATTCACACCTTGAGTTATGATTTTTTTTTCTGTTATATATTATATTATTAAACAAAATTCATGCTATGAATTCATAAGGACCCTTAGTTACATTCTTTCAGTAATGAATACTTCCTAGAATAGCAAAAGCCTAAAAATTAAAAACACCATTCAGACTCAATAGAAAGGAAAAGGTGGTGCTGTTAACATTGTCTATGACTTTGCTAAGAGAAGGAGTTTTCATTTTAATAAAGAAAAAATAAATGGATTAGGAAAGCCATCCTATTTTGATGTCTGCTTTGTATTACCTAGTGCATAAATATTTTAATAATTTGCTTTATTGCAAGTTTTCCTATACATATCTTCAGTGTTGTGACATTGCCTTGGTTCCCTGTTCTTTCGGAACTCATTGGAATTTAGTTTTAAGGATTATGTTTAGTTCTCACTCTCTCTTTTGGTAGCTGCATGGAAATGATCACCATGTGCACACCTATGGATTTCTAATGTGCTGCATGCAGAGAGGTATAATCTCCATTTGCAAGGGCAGGGCAATAGCAGGGCAAGTCAGTCAAACTATAATTAGCTCTAATTAGCACTCACAGATGCTGTAACTTGTATTAAAAAAAAAAAAAAAACTTTCTGCTGGCTGGCCCTCAGAAGGGTGAAAACTTATTTCCTGTCTGCAAAACCATTAAAAATAATTAATTTCAATTCTGAGTCTAAGGAATATGAATAAAAGACAAGCACAGTAGCTTGCAAAGGAAATGGTGTTTGCAAGGTAAAATTGAATACATGGAGTGGAATGTTCTCTGTGAATGGCAATCAATACACCGAATTACAGTGTAATTGTGATGTTTGTCAGATCTAATTCTGACCTCTCGTTTAAAGTCGAAAGTTCAATTCTGCTTTAAAGTGAATATGAAAATGGCATTGTGACATTCCTGGTCAAATTTTCTTACTTTGCTATAAAGTACATATATCTATGTTGTAATTGATTGTTGGAAAGATGTGTATTCTCCATTGACAACTTCAACTGGGATCAATGGACATAGCTCCTTTGTCTTCCACAGAACTATGCCAGCTTATATCACTTAAGGTTCTGATCCATATTCTGAATGAATAATATTTATGTTTTTCAGCTAATGCTTGTTTCATTTTTGCTCTTTGCACCACCTTCCCTTCCCCAAAGTCATTAAAAAACAAAGAGTAAAAGGACAGGACATTGCACTTAAATCATTTGTTTCCCATTCATCTTTCTCCTCCTCCTTCTTTTATTTGTAGATATTTTATTCTTTCCAAAATCTGGCAGCTCAGCAAGAAATTACAGTTTGTACATTCACACAATCAGGCATATTCCAATATTTGTGGTCTGCTCCTCATTCATACAGTACACACAATTTCCATAGGGGAAAAGTAATGAGACCAGATTGCATGATTAAATATAGGAAAGCTACCTATGTAGAAAGAGACTGTTTGTTTAAAAAGTTGCTTTTTAAAAAATAAGTGATGGAGATGTTAAATAATTTGGGGATAGCACTGCTCTAGAATTATAGTGTGGAGTTGTAGTGGAAGCATCCAAAGAATAAATGTCTATGAATAGTGGTCAAACAAAAATTATATTTAAACTAGTATGTAATAGCACAAGAACAATGGAAATTGACTTGTAAGTCTTATCCCATCCTGAAATAGAAAGGAACAGATATAAATTTTTGTTCCTTCTAAATCCATGGTCATCTAAGACTTTACAGGTGTTACCGTGCTACTCATCTTGAAACTTTTCAGTGACCACAGGATTAGAACTTGAATCCTCCTTCTACAGAAGCAGAAATCCCAATCACTTGAGAAGATCTTGTAATAATCTAAGGCTCTGACATACTATTGAGCAAGTCTGATTCCACACACACATGCAAACACATTTATATATCTTCTTTCTCCTCTCTGCCAGCAGACATACCCCTGATATTCATCAAAAGCTAAGGGAGAAAATTTATGTGGGCCTCTAATTAAAGTATTGACCTCCTATCATGGTCACTATAGGACAGAATAGTTCACCACACCACATATCTGAAGAGGTGGACATAAGGTATCCTGCCTGTGACTGTCTGGGAGCTGTGGAATGTGATGGGGCTTGGTAATTATGGTGTGTGTATATATATATATATATATATATACACCAGGTAAAGTGGCCAATGCTTCCTGGTTGAGATATAACTAACTATATAAAGAGCAGGGCTTGACAAATTAGCTCCCAGCTAGGCACCAGCAATTTTATTTTTGGTCGCCAGAGGGTGCTCCTCTGCTGCATTTCAGCAGCAGAGATAGGAGCCAGAATCAAACCCTGGTCACCATGGTGACCTGGCTCCCAGGTTTTGTCAAGCCCTGATAAAGGTGCTTTCCTACTTCCGTATTTGTGAGACTATCATACCTGCCAGTATGAAACCCACTTACTGGGCTAGAAGGCAGACTTTGTATATCTTTATAAAATATAAAAATACATTACATACCTATTTCTTTACACAAATTAGAACTGTCATTTGCTTGGATCTTCAATAAATATCCATCATTTGTACAAGAAGACAGTCGGCGATTTGTGTCTCAAGAGACTGGGCATCTCTACATAGCTAAAGTGGAGCCATCAGATGTAGGAAATTACACCTGTGTTGTGACAAGCACTGTAACAAACACCAGAGTTCTCGGTTCACCAACGCCTCTTGTGCTGCGAACTGATGGTATGACTTCAATCTGATACTATATATCGATTAAAGCTATCTAAATACATATGGGGCATGTCTTTTTGTCATATGTAATCTTTCGTGCATGTCAAAAATAGTAGATTCTAGTCAAAAGATTTATTCTGATTGTGAACATCTCTACTGTACACTTAAATTATTTTTCTCCTGGGACTGCTGAGGATTTAACTGAAAGCATGTCCAGGATCACAAGTTTTTTAAAACAGTGTCCATTTGATCAGCAGGGATGGATATTTTGAACCAAACAAGCTGTAATCCTAAAGAATGAAGCCGAGCAATACAAATAAAAACGACTGACCTATTTTCCTTCTCATTGCTAACAGGTGTTATGGGTGAATATGAACCCAAAATAGAAGTTCAGTTTCCAGAGACGCTTCCAGCAGCCAAAGGTTCAACGGTAAAACTGGAATGTTTTGCCCTAGGAAAGTAAGTTCTTATACATGTTCAAATATTGAAATACTTAGGAACACTTGGGTTAAACCAGACAACAGATGGAGTTGCAGCAGGTCTTTGGGGCATTCACTGGTTTGTGTCCTGCTTTGTCTCATAGCTATTGTCTTGGAACAAAAGGATAAACAGCTTTTCACTTTACTATAATTAAAAGCATGAACATATCCAACACATCAATTTAAATGGGACATCACATTGAATTTTTTCAAACCACCCATGCCATCCCAACACACACAGAATTGTCGTTGAATTCTCATTCTCATTAGTGGGGACTGTGGCTAAACAGTGCTGTTAACTATTTGATGCTGTCATAAAACTTCTCTTCCTTTACATCTTAAATATCTATCAAAATACAAGTTTCTTAAAATAGCATTACAGTTCTTTCTTCTTATCCAAACTTAGCCCTTCTGCTCTTCACAAATGATTTGAGAACCATTTTTAATTTCTGCAAATGTATTTGCCAACTGGTTTATGCGTTCCTTGCCGAGAGCCTTGTCAAGTATTCATGATTTAGGGTGTGCAATTGGCAACCTAAATCGCATAATATTGCTTATACTCATTGATTAGGTGACTGAAACTTTTTTAGAATCAGAGAATTAATGAACAGCAGTTGAAGAATGCAAATTTAAAAATTGCTTAGTCTTACCCTAACTCTCTTCCCATTAAAGTCAGTGATAAAAATCCCATTTGCTTTTGGGGAAAACCAAAACCGAGAGCTTTTGAAAATCCTGTTCTAAAGTATTTCTGGAATTAAACTACTGGGATTTGTTGAAAATTTTGCAAACATTGAACAATCATCCAAAATGTTGTCAATAGTAGAAAATCTGCTACCAGTGAACCAAACCACAATGTATATATTTCCAAATCAGTTATTTCAGTATTCCACCATCTCTAATATATGGTATGTATTAGATAAAACTTAACTATAAACCCTTTCTCTTTGGTCAATGTTGACACGTATTTATTTTGTATTAATTATAATTTTGACAAAAGAATGTTTCTATGATTTTTTTTTAATAACAACTAATCCTGTAACTTTCTTTTTAGCCCAGTGCCTCAGATAAATTGGAGAAGAACTGATGGTCTGCCATTTCCAAGTAAAATAAAGTTGAGGAAATCCAATGGCATGATTGAAATTCCAAATTTCCAGCAGGAGGATGCAGGCCTTTATGAATGTATTACTGAAAACTCAAGAGGGAAAAACATTGCAAGAGGACGTCTCACCTATTATGGTAGGAAGGTTTTATCATTATAAACTACAAGTGCAATTTACCTATGACAGCCTATGGATACATGGTTTAATGTAGTGCCCTAGAATTCCTGCAGTTAAAAATCAAGTGCCATCTAATTGCTGAGAAGGAGAAAATCACATCCAGTTTTGAAGTTTTGTGCTTAAATAGCTTTTATTCCAGAAAAATAAAGTCTTTAATGCTTGAAAATAGCAAATGAGGATTTTCTCCTTCCAAGAACAGCCCATGTTCAGAATAGTTACTTACCTAAAGCTCACATCTTCTTTTTATACTGTCATTGATCCATAGGTCAAAGCTTTCCACTGGCCAGAATTGTTTTGCACATTCCACGTGGAAGCCATACTTCCATGTAATTAAATAGGCTTATTTTTGATGATCCTTTTGGGATTATCAAGTCATATTTAGAGGAAAATTAAATTCCGTCTTGTCTTAGAAAAATGATTCCCAAGTATTCTCAAACCCTTTGTGTTCAAGAGGACTAGTGAGACTCTAAAATGAATAAATAAATTAGGGAATGTAATTTATCATAAGAAATGAAGGAATGTGGAATTTAATAGCTGAAGAACAGCAGTGGTCTTTTCTGCATTTAAAACTATACAACCAATTGGATATCAGCAATTATATTGGTGTTTTGTTAATGCCAAAGCGATTTACAAGTAAACTGGTAATTGTCAATTTTTGTAAAAGTCAAATCTCAGCATATGTAATTTTCATCAGGAAATTGGCAATTAAAACAATGTTTCACTATATGCTATGAAATGCTTATGTAATGCAAGATTATTTTAACAAAGACACAAAAGTAGTGTGTACAAGGATAGAATGCAGACTCAAAGAAGATCACAAATATTTTGGGGGGGGGGTGTTTATTCTTTGATACTGTACACAAAGCTCTACAGCATAAATTTCCTGAATTTTGATTTGATTTGTATAAAGGTGGTTTTACAAATAAGTATAAAAGCAATTTCCCCGTTTACAATTAAATGAAAATGGATAGACTGACTTTCCATATGCAGTCTGCAGTTATGAATCCTACAATAAACACTACACGTACAATACAGCACAAAACTGCTAAGATTCGTCCTCTGATGGCATCACATCTGAGACTTGGCTCTATGCACTGCTTTTTAGAGAGTGATTTTCCTTAGAAATTTGCAAAGTCTTAAATAAAGTGCAGTTAGTACATCCATTGAGTTTTTCACTTGGTCACAGCAGTTTTACACCTGAGTAACCTTATTGATTTACAAACCAAATCACTAAAAATATGACATACCACACTGAGGCTCTAGACCAGGGGTGCTAAACATGCAGCCCGCGGGCTGAATGCAGCCCACGAACCTCTTCCATCTGGCCCTTGACTGCGCTCCGTGGGACCACACTCTCCTTAACAGAAAGCAAGAGAGTGTGGTCTTGCATACCCAGCGCTCCACAATGCCCCATAGGTAGTGCTGGTGGGGAGTGCAGGGGGGGGGCAGCCTGCTTTGCCCCACAGGTGGCAGGGAGCCATGGCCGTGGGCCGGGAAGCTGAGGCCGCCTGCTGGGCAGTGGGGATTCACCACTGTGGCCCTGGAGAGCCGCGGCCATGGCCCGGAGAGGCGGGGACCTGAGGCCACAGACGCGGCCCCGGGTGGCGGCGAGCCATCCCCAGCCGAGGCTACCGCCGCTGCAGCCAGGACCCCAGGTGGCTGTGGCCGGCTCAGAGGCTGGGACCCATGCACCTGCCCTGCCCCTGGGCCTGCCTGCTCTACCCTGGAGGCGGGGAGCAGGGCTGGCCTAGGGGCCAGGGGAAGTGCTCCTGGCCCGCCCTGCTGCCTTCAGCTTCCCAAAGGCAGCAGGGAACGGGAGAAGCACAGCCGTGGTGTGGGCCCCGCACTGCCCCACTGGGAGCAGGACAGCATGTGGCCCACATTACTGCAGGGCCCAGGGCGATTGCCCCGTTCGCCCCGCCCAAAGGACAGCCCTGAGTACTGGGTATGCAAGACTACGCTCTGCGAGACTGCATTTTCTCTCTAACACAGAGAGAGAGAGTGGTGTTGCAGAGCAGAGTTTTGCATACACAGCCCTCTGCAATGCTGCGAGAATGCCCCAGTATTTTTATTTATGGTATGTACGGCCCACTTGAAGCATGTTTAAGTCAAATCTGGCCCACCATAGTAAATGAGTTTGACACCCCTGCTCTAGATAATTGATTTATTGGTTATTTTGCACAATTTAACCTTTGGGATACTCTTTCCTGTGTTGCATTGGGGCCCTAGAGGGACTGTACCTGAAACGAAGGCAGTTTCTGTGCAAGAGAAGGTAGGACTGGTTTGAGAATACTGAGAATAGAGAGTTGACCTGCCTCTGACCTTAGAACCTTAAAAGGATGAAAATGCTCATTGCAAACACTATATCCACATGGGGATTTGAACTCTCTCAGCTACAGCATTGGTAGCTGAATTGGTTCATCCCTACTGATGATTAAGACAGAAATAACCATACATGTTATAACAGTACAAACCTGTACAAGTTGATTCATTTGTTCTGCCTAGTGAAATCTACGCCCCAGAATTAAATAGTTTTACCTTGTCTTTCCCATTTTGATTCTTGCTCTGTTGACATAACTAGTAAACCACCTAGTCTATATTTAGGAAAGCATATTTAGATAACTTTTTTCTTTTGGCAGCTGGCAGATTCTCTCTCTCTTTGTACATTAATACTGTTCTATAACTGAAGATGCTGTCTTCATGCGTCTCATATTTACTTGTCACTGACCGTGATATCACAGCTCAGAAATCTTTCTGGTAAATAAATATAAGCTTAAATTGTATGCAGATTAATCTTTCACTAAACTCCTGTGTCAGTTATTCCCGAGTTTCTGAAGAAGTTATTCTGGATAGCACAGGATGAGAAATTTAGGGAAAACTAATACAATATATTAAGGATTTAGAAAAGATAAGCCATCTGCTAGAAAGCACCAACTCCAGTAAGACATAATTAGAATACATTGCAGTGATGCTAGAGGGGATTGGCTGGTGTTTAAAGGTTTTATGAGTCTGAGATGCTTCTGCCACTCATATGTGGTGAAATGTGCACATAACTAAGGAAATATCGAATATGATTCCCCATGGGGGGTAGTTCCCCCTCTCACAGTTACCACACTATCCTGCCCCCTTTTCTCTTCAAGAAGTTTGATTTTTTTTTACTAATTATGGTCCTGATTCACCAAAGCACTTAGTCTGGGGCTTACTTTATAGAATGTGCTTAATTCTCATTGACAAATCGGATTTAAGGGCATGCTTGAAGTTAATCACATGCTTTAGTATTTTTCTGAATAAGGTTGGACTGGGGCTTAAAGTTAAGTATGTTCTAAGTGTCTGGGGGTTTGGTTTTTTTTAACTCTGGGCCTGTTTTATCTGTAAATACTATAAGGCCTCTGGAGTGGTGACCATATTTCCTTGTTGTTAAAAATGCCATACACACTAGTGGCACTGTATAAGTAACAGAGCAGGTATTACCATTCTAATTCAGCATTGGATTCTTAACTGCTGCTCTCAACACATTTCTGAAGTTGTTAATTAACATAGATGTCTAAAACAAATATTCTTGACTCTTTCCTAATGTCACCAAGATCATACTGATCCTCTTAATTATTTCTCTCCTGAAGGAGTTTTTATGGGGATGAGCCAACATCAAGTTAACAACTTATTTTTCTTCCCACAGTTCTAACATTTTTAATACCTGATTTCTCCACCCTGGAGTTCATGTACTAAAAATAGAAAACTTAGATCAGACATTGTAGTTTATTATACTGTCATGACACAGTTTACCCTCACTTTTAGTATTGTGTTCAGTTACAATCATCCCATTCCCTAAAAGATATAGAAAACTCAGTAAAGCTATTTGGAAGCACTTCCGAATGAGGAGCAGTGAAAAAGATTGCTTTTATGTAGATTAGAGGTAGCAATTTATAAGTATCTAAACTAAGTATAGATATGTGAGCTCCTGTTTACCCCATCTCATCTTACAAAAGAATCACAAAACAAAATTTTTAAAAATGATTTATTTTTATTAAATTTTAAAATTAATAAATTTACTAAAACTAATAAATTTAAAACTGATCAGAGGAAATGCCTTTTTAAACACAGAATCAACCTTCAGAACACAGCTGATTCATCTGTTCTTGAGTCAAAGAGCTTAATGGAGGAGCATGATACCCTCTCTTTTCCTTCTTGCTCTATAGATTAGTCATTTTTCTGCTGTTCTATAGTAGATATAGATTACTATTGTGCTGGCCAGCATTTTCTCAAAACCAATGCCTTTCCATTCCTTGACCACTCGTTTAGGAAATTAGTGGTCTTCTGCTCACGTGGCCCGAAGGTCTGGTGAATATTAGTTGACAGGAGGATTTAACGCCCTTATGCAGCCCAAAAGACAGTCAATCCTTTTATTAAATTGTTGCTGTATAAACTATTGATGATCTGAGTCTGGAGTCGAGTAATACTAAACCTACATTGAGAGTGTACTATCTCTGAACATAGAGTGATCAAATTATATACACTCTAAAATATTAGAACTTTTGTAAGATAACCTGAATCTGTCTTGCTCTTAGAGATTTCCTCACAACATTAATTACAAAAAGATAAATAAACAAATTAACATTGACGAATTGCTGAGCTTCATAAACATGAAACTTAATCATCAAGGTTGTCTAATTATTTAATTGCTTTGCTACTGAGACATTGTTAATCTTTTTATGTTCTAAGTTTTTCGCAGTTATATTAAAAATTTACAACAAGTAAGTCTGATGCCTGAGCTATTGAAGGCAGTTAATGGGTTTTTTGTGGTTACAGAGGATAAGGCACCTCTAGATAATAACTGCAAGCTCACTCGTTTTGCCAAAAACCACAAATTAATGCTTAGTCAGTTACTTTTGTATATAAAAATAAGCCCATCACTGCCATAAATATGATGGTAAATTAGCTTGAGAGCCATAGCCTGAGTTTCAGAAAGATATTATCCTGATAGCTAGAAAAAGAGAAATGTGATTTTCCATTTTTGCCAGACCTCATAAGGTAATATCTAACTTTCTGTTGAACTGTTGTAACGAGTTTTTCTGCTAATGTATTGCCTGACTGTTGGGTCAGCACAAAGGACTGGCCAGTACCGTTGAATTTTTCATCCAGTTCTCAGTTCCCTCCGTGTCTTCTCTGTTTCTGTGGCAAGAGGTCTTTGTTAAGAGCCTGGTTTTAAGACTGCCTCTCAGAATAAATTCCCTGCAATTCTCTGCTTCAGACCATAGGGCTCCCTTTGTCACAGAGCTTCTGTTGGGGTTCAACTAAACTTTCTCAGTTTCTTCACTGACTTTCAGGTTCTTCTCCTCAAAACTACTAACCTCAAACCAAAACACATTAATTTGGGCTTTCTGTGGAGGCTTGGAGGACAACATGTCTTCTTCCATTGCCCACAGAAGTAGCTGACAGAGGGAGCAGACCATAGGAAACCAGCTCCACCCCATCATGTGGGTGAGGCCCACACCGAGACTGTTGAGCAGGTTGCATGGAAGCCCCCTTAACTGAGACCAAACCAGAATGAATGGCATGAAGCCAGGGATACATTTTTCAACCCTTGCCACTCCTCCCATCGGCATGGGACTCCTGTTCCCACAGCTGACGGAGTAAGCAGGAAAGTTTCAGTGGAGCCTCCTGAATAACTGCAAAAGGCTAGGTCCCCACATAACAACCTGGAATAAGGTATTTCTGCTGTCAGACAGCAGGCGAAGTCTGTGCTGAGAAGACCACAAAGCATCACGCCCGCTCCCCCCTGCAAGTTGTTTTACCTACAAGGCCTCAGCTCCTGTGTCCTCACTGATACCAGTAAGTTATTTGTCTCCAGAGACTCCAGCTCACTCCTCATTCTGCGAGGTCTGACCCCAGTCAATCTTGACCCAGCAGCCAGGAGCATGGGCCTTAAATGATTCAGATCCCCTTCAGATTCCTTCATCTGCCCTTGGAAAATGGACCTACCTATTCTCCCCTTCCAGTCTCAAGCTGTCCTACAGGAAGTCATAAAGTGGTTGCTATTTTCTATAGGGAGACATGCCTGCAGATGGTCTGACCCTCCTTCAGAGGATCACAGTATGTCCAATTTTCCCTTACTGTTGCGCACTTGTTAAGTGGTTTCAAAGGGAAGAGGATACCCCTCTAGTTTAGGAAGTCTCTAAATTTTGTATTAAGACTGCAGCAAATGATGTGAGTTGAAAGGTCATCCTGAGCACAGGCTCAGAGTAAAGGTCTAGTCTGTTCCCAATAGCTATGGAGACAGACACCATGCCCATGGGAAATCTGATGTGGCATGTCCTAGAATGAAAATACACAGATAAGAAAGAAATTGTCCTTTCTGGGAAATACAGAAAATGATGAACTTTACAGGTATAAGAATAAAAGAATGGGTTGCTTTTAACCTACGTTGTAGGAGTACTTCCACATGAGGGAATACTGCAGATGTAAAATCTTGTGCATGTATGGAGCCATCAATAATGCAAATACTGTTGCCTGTTTTGCATAAATATTTAGGTATGCAAAGTGTAAGAACCATGATGACATCTGTGTTCAACTTTTTCAACCCCCTTGACACACTTCCAAACTGATATTCACTCTAAAGCTTGCCCACTTCAGCGTGGTTCAACATTCTGTCTGCAAAATGCCCATCTGCTTGGCCTGAGAGCCCCAAATGATGTGCTATAAGGTGATACAAACTAAAATTATCATCCATAAGATGAAGGTAAAGGTGGAAGACATTTTGCAAGTCAGCTCAAGAAGATAAATATTTCCATACTCCAAGACTGATCAACTCTGAGTAAGAAAGTCATGATGTTGACAGGTTACATAGCCATGACTTGCAATTTTCTTTGGATATAGGAATACAAGCATATTGCATGAACAATGTCATCATCTGGTGCTTGACTGCAGTACAGCTCCCATTCCACATGAATGGAACAGCTACAAGGACTGGAGATTTCAGAGCCCTTTTTATTTGAAGTATCTTGTTTATATATTTTCTATGCCTTTTATTTTTATTAAATAGGAGACGTTCCACCTTTTTATTATTGTAGGGTGTGAATGTATGGTTATGCGCATGACTGTATGTATATAACCATTCATAAAGACCACATGGAGAGGCATGAAAGAATAAAAATTTTGCCTAAGAAATCATTGAATGTATGTGTTCCTAGTTCAGTAAAAGCATCCAGAGAAATAAAATTGTCAGCTATGTAGTGTTAAGTGCGAGCTATGAAATTTTTGCTTATGAGAAAGTTTGATTAAAGTCTCTCTTTGTATTAGTGAGGAGGAATTAGGTTATTCTCTATACGTAGTAGTGAAATCTGAGAAGCAAGTTTCAATTGGCTTTTGAAGTTGTGATTTACATGTATTAAAATATTCACACAGATGTGTTTTGATTGCACTTTCACAGGAAAAATCCTTTGCTTGGAATTTAGAAATAAACAAACAAGAATTCCTATGGCACTTTTTAAGTCTGACGAATTGGGATTTTCTCCCACAAATGCTCATGCGATAAATAATCTTGTTAGTCTTTAAAAGTGCCACGGGACTCCCTGTTTGTTTTGCTGAACTAGACTAACACAGCTACCCCTTTGAAACTTGTCAACATGCAAGGCACTAGAAATAGACAGCCACCTCTTTTGATTTCCTGGTTTAAGTCTTTGTTAATAGCATGATTTAACTAAATTGATTATTGAATTCCAGTATCAGTACTAATTTGTCCATTTGAACTTTTTTCCCCTCAATTTGATACTATATTGTTTAACCCTTGATTAGTTTACTAATATTTCCATGTTTAGTTATATATTTAGCCTTAGCGATCTGTTTTCTTAATTTTCTTTTAGGTTTATCATCTGTTATCAAATTTATTAAAAAATAACTTTGAGCTATGTTTCTTCACTATGCAACACATCTTTGACCTCAGCCAGTCCAGCTAGGAGTCTAATCCACTCTCTCCAAATGAACCCCTTTTTTCACACTATATAGTAACTTGAAATTTCTTTGGTTTTCTTGTTTTGGATAGCAAAACCTCACTGGGTCCAGATTATAAAAGATGTTGAAGCTGCTGTGGAGGACAGTTTATACTGGGAATGTAGGGCAAGTGGGAAGCCCAAACCATCCTACAGGTGGACAAAGAATGGAAACACGCTAGCATTTGAGGTAAAATGTTTTTTTTTCTTTGTTTGTTTGTTTTAAGTGAAGTCCTATGAAAATAATATTGCTAACTGCTAAGAGATCACAGAAGTCCATAATGTTAACCAGTCCAGAGATGATTTATGATAGACTTGTATCGTAACTGCTAATGCAGCTCTCTAGCAGAAAATAACACATTCTTTGTACTACCAAGCAGGGAATCAGATATATGGCAGACGTGTTCAGTAGAAGGAGAAAGCCGTCATGGTGATTTCTCATGACTTCACTGTGTTTGGCAAATTAGTCTCTGGGGTATGTCTTCACGTTAGCAGCAGCAGATATTGATGCACCAACATCAATTGAGTGGGTCTGTGTAGACCCATTCAGTTGATTGGAGAATGCTCTCAGATCACATCAGTTAGTCCACCTCCCTGAAAGGAGTAAGGCAGCGTTGATGTGAAGATGTCTCTCTTCGACGCAGCACCATGACGACGCTGCGTTATGTAAACGTAGGTTTGTCGATGGGAAGTGCTCAAGCTAAATGTCTCTTCTGCCATTTGGATCACCACTTCCTGTCAGCTCCCCCATAGATGCATCACTTTGAACCCTAACTCGAACATTTTTTGAAAGAGGTTGTTTAATGGTTTCTTGAGCAGGAGTCATGCCCTTGACTCTTAATGTAACATTTATATAAACTTGTTTCATGTTACTTTTTTATTCTATGATGATTTATATGCAGTGTTCCAATTGGCCTTCTCAAAGAATAGCAAGTAAAAACTACCATAATGTGAATATTCATTGTCAGTTACGCATAGTTGATCCTGTTGTCCAGTTTGAGGCACCTTTGTATAACATTTCAAGGGAATCGCACAGATATTTCACAGACACCAAACTACTGTAAATCAATGAAGTTAGAGCAAGTTGTGATGCCAACTCACTTGATTTTATCACAAATCCCACGAGATTTGGTGTATGTCTTAAAGCCCAGCTCTTGGGTGAGAATCTCAGCTTTTTAGTTAATTTCAAATCTTCATGATTATAGAGAAAATCTCAGTCCTTAAGGGCTCCAAGTAATAAAAGAGAGCCTAAAAGTTGTAGTTTTGTAAAAAAAACAAAACAAAAAAAAATCCGTTATTTGGGAGCCCTAACTCACACATTTTTAATACTTGCCATTGGTGGTAGTGCATTTTGCTAGTCATAATCCATAATCACAAAATTCAGATCCATACCTGGATTTCCTCTGAGTGTGGGAAGGATTTGATGTCTGATTCAGGACTTTTTCTCCTTAGGTGGCACCAGAAAACTCTATTAGTCTCTTCAAAGCCATTATTGCATCATTCCCAAAGTATGGAGTTCACCCCTGTGCAGAGAGCATGTGTTCTACATAAATTACAGTTAAGACTTCATAATGGGATTTACACCATCTCTCTGCACCTGGATGGATTCCTCTCCTTTTATTTATTTCTTGTAAAACATAATGTACATTAAAGATGTTTTTCTTAATATCCAGGGAAGGATTCAAACTGAAAGTGATGCACTTATAATAACAAACCTAAGTCTGACAGATGCTGGCATATACCAATGCATAGCTGAAAACAAACATGGCGTGATATATTCCAGTGCAGAGCTCAGGGTTGTAGGTAAGATTAATTTTCCTTTCTACTGGGGGAGAGGGAGGATAACTTTTTGCCATTACTCCTGCAGCTAGTAATATGCACCTGATCTCACCCTTTTAACCAGCTCAGATGCCTTCAATAAAATGAACATTTTTATCACAGAAGATAAGTTCTTATCAAAGCCGTGGCATTTTCTTGCCTGCTTCTAAAAGATTTGTTGGGAATAGCCATTGTATTAACAGCCCAATCATTCACTGCTTTTAAAATGAGGAGGCAGCAATAAACTATTAATTAGGAAGAGAGCAGAAACAATGGCTTGGATGCAAGCCCAAAGATTAAAACTAATCACACAATCTGGAAGCCACCTGGTTTAGCAGGGTTTGTAAGTAGCACTGACCTTCTGCCTCATGACTCCAGTATTCCCAGGAGAGCAATGCCATTTAAAAGCAATAAACTAGTTGTATGTGCTACTTTCTTTGATCATGGGGATAACAGTCTGTCGTATGGTGTAGAGAGTTGGGTGCTCCTTTTACAAATAAATGGCAATCACTTATTAGACTGAAACACTGAACTTGCATGCTTACATGCCTTCACACTTGTTTGTAAGGCTGCGGAGAGAGATTTGGAAAATCAATTGGTTTAAAAAAAAGGTCTGTTTTCTGAAAAGAAACTAGTTCCCTTTCATTAATAAGGTTTAGAATCAATTACTGAATGATGAATCCAGCCTCAGTCTCCTAAAATAAAATGGATTTCCATTTAAAGTTCTGTGATTAACATTTATATGGCATGCTCATTTATTGAACTGTTAACAGGTACAGAATATAATTCTACAGTCTGAGCAATATCATAATTCTGAGACACAGACTGGTGATTTGACATAAGATGGGGGGGAAAGGGAGCAAGAAATTCTCTGAGTTTTAATCCAGGTCCCGGCACCCAGTCCAAGTGGTCCTGGGCAAATCACCTAAGACCAAATTAATCAAAATACTAGAGCATATACTTGAAATTATGCACGTGCTTAAACACAACTTCAATGGGTTTAACCATATGTTTAAGTCCCACTCAAGTCACTGGGACCTTAAATCCACGATCAAACCTCAGCATATACTTAAGAGCTTTGCAGAATCAAGACCTTAACTTCTATATCCCAGTTCCTCAAGTTGTAAAAAGAAGAAATAATACTTCCCTTATAGGAGTACTCTTTGAATTAACTCATTAACATTTCTAAATATACTCGGAAGCTGAGAAATGCCATATAAATGCTTAGTAATAGTATCCTTATTAAAATATAAACCCAGTTTTATTTTTCTGTTAACATTCCCTTTGTTTTAGCTTCTGCTCCAGATTTCTCCAAGAACCCGATGAAGAAATTGATTCAGGTTCAGATAGGGAGCACAGTAAATTTTGAGTGCAAGCCAAAAGCTTCCCCTAAAGCAATTTGCTCCTGGAAGAAGGGAAGTGATCTGCTACAGGAAAATGAAAGGTATAATACCAGTAATGATATTTTTATTTTAATCTTATTAAAAGATCATTTGTTTATAACATGCAAATTCTTTTTAAAAGACAGTCATGCAATGATATCATTTTCAAATCCAAATAGTCACAGGGCAAAATCGTATCTATTATCGGTCTAGATTTTAATACTTTAATAATAAATAGCTACCTCTTTATACAGCCCTTATACCATGTTTATTGCCACTCTTTCTGAGGATATTTTGCTCTGAGATTCAAGTATACAAGCATCCACTGAAATCAAGAGGCCAACTTCCTCTTTCCATTTCACAGGAGTGATGGAGAGCAGAATTTGGCCCAGAGCTGCGGCGACTATGAGAGACTTGGAAATGCATTGTAATTACAAAACTTGCAATAATACTTGAACTTGCAAAATCCAAAATTCTTCACAAAGGAGGTTAAAAAGAGAGGTTGGGGTTTGTGGCAAGAGACATAGCGTCAGAGTGAAAATTTAGCTCAAACAAAAAACAGAATAAAAATAAATTGTCTATTTTCATCATGTCAAAAGGTTTATGGTGGGGTGCCCTGTAATGCTGTTCAAAGACTGCTGCTGTTCAATGTACTTATTTTATGTATTTAGCGTGGGGTGGCCTGGGATTCTGCCCTAGACAACTGTTGTTTAATGTATTTATTTATGGTCTGGGAAAGGGAGTGACCAGTATGGTTCAAATTTACAGATGACACAAAATTAATCAGGTTAGTCCATTGTAGTTCCAAGGAACCTAATAAAGCCACACCATTGAGCTGAACCATGGCAGATGAAAATCAGTGTGAACAAATAGAAGGTAGTACACATTGGAAAAGAAAATTTGAATTGTTCATACACAACATTGTGTTGTAAATTTTAACTATAACTGCTTCGGGAAAAGACCTGGGCATCACTGTTTACAGCTCAATGAAAACAAAAATCTGGTCCATGTGCATAATCAATCAAAAAAACATAGTATTATGATGTGTGAAGAATGGATAGAAAATATTATAATGCTATTACATAAATTGATATTGTTCCTTTACCTCGAATACTATTTTCAGTTCTGGTCACCTTTTCTTAAAAGAGCAGCTATAGAAATGGATGAGAGATAGCTGATGAAAATTATTAGACGTATGAAAAGGCTTTCCTGTGAGCAGAGATTGAAAAGATTAAGACTGCCTGGTTTAGAGAAGAGCTAAATAAAATGGGTCAGAATAGAAGTATAGAATGTAATGAATGGTGAGTAGAGGATTATCAGGCACTTTCACATACTCTTTTTCATAATACAATGAAATTGAAAAGCAACAAGTAGAAAACTAATAAAAGGAAATACTTTATTCACACAGCACATGAGTAGCCTGAGGAGCTCCCTACCACAAAATATAATTCAATTCTAGCAGGATTCAAGTAAAAATTACGGGTGGGATTTTTCAAAACTGTTTAACATTGACCTAATGCCTCTCCCTTTGAAATCAGTGATAATTTGCTTTAAGGGGAACAGAGTAAGGCCAATACTAAATGCTTTGAAAAATCCCATTGTAGACATATAAATGTCTAATGACAACATCCACAGTTACGTTTCTTTCCTATGTAATGTACACAAAGGATGTGAACCCTCATGGTTTTGGGCATAAACCAACTAACAATTGGTGTTACGAGAAACCTTTTCCTGTGGAAAAGAAATTCCATAGGTTTCCTTTTTGCATCCTTCTCAGAAGCATCGGGCACTGCTTATGGTCGAGGGTGGAATATTGAACCCCATGGAGCACAGATCTGATACGCTACGGCAGTTTTTATGTAAACATCCACATTTCCTGAAGATAGAATTTAGCTTTAATTGGGAGTTATATCTGACTCAGTTATAGCAGGCCAGTCTGTGTCTGTCACAGTGTGGGTGAGACAGAGCCCTTATTTATGATTCCATTTCTAATCCTTTGGTGGGTGTGCAGAGAGTTGAAATATATTTATGGAGACTTAAGTCTTCAAGGTCTCTCATCATTTCAACACCATCCCCGCTCAATGAGTAATTAAAGAGGCAGAATTTTCTCACTGCCTGACAAGAGGCCCTACTTACTGGTTTCAGATTGAACAGAGTCAAGAACCATCTGTCTGGAACCAAAAGACATGCTTGTAAATACTTGATATCTAACTAGGTTAGCAGTGTGCACTGAAATAACCTAGAGCCCCCAAGAAGTTCATTAGCAAACAATTCCCATGTTATATATTTCTGCTTAACAAGGCGTTCTTTAATTTGGCTCTTCCAGTATTGGCACACTCAAAATTATCCATGCATGTGCTGAATTCTATAGGCGCATTATCTGGATTAAAAAAAAAATACAAAAAAAACAACTGTTTTTTCACCATGGGCTTAAATTTACCACCGATACAGGTGAATGAATTTTGCCCGTTTATAACAACAGTGAGTATGAGCAGGTGGTCTCAAAGTTCTGTGCAGTCTTATTGCTGAATATTAATAATTGTGGTACTATTACTCTTATATTTATTCACCCTGTATTTATAATTGACTCTAAATGAAAAATGGAGCCAAAACATGTACAAAATAGTGAGAAAAATTGTTGTGTTCCCTTATAGGATATTATATAGAAAGCAAATAAGCAGAGCATGCCACCAAAGTAATTAAATTTATGGGGATGAGTACACCTTCTTGGTGACACGTTTGTGGTTCATTTATACTTTTCTAAGAAACCTGACTGCTTCCCACAATAGTTAAATAAAGATTCCCCCCTGACTCCCGCCAGCCAATATTAAAAAATTGTCAAATCTGTTTGCATTTGCCAGATCTTTTATGTGTTCAGTAAAAATTGCACATGCTCAGTGAGTCAGTGCCCCTGTATCGGGGCAGAGGGAAATGCAGCTCTCTCTACCCTGGAACAGCAGAAGCAAGACACATTTATTTCTTTGTTTACTAAGCCTTGGGGGAGGGTTGCTGGGCTCAACATTCTGCCTTACATCTCACCATTTGCATGGAGCAGGTGCTCCCAGATGTGATCACAGACAGAAAGAAAACCTTTGTGGGAAACTGACTGAGTGAGTGAGAAGCAGAAAGAGTTTGGAGGCTCACTAAGAGCAATGGAAAAGGGTGGGCTGCAAAATGTGTTTTCTGTAATATTCTGGCTTCAAACGTTCCCTACCAGGAGAGAGGTGATGTGACTATAGATGGAGGTGGACTTGACAGCCTGAGATGAGCATTGAGGAGCTATGCTGACTGCTTTCATTTTATGGGGCGGTTCAGAATGCTGATCCTAATTCCTTGTGTGTGTGTTTCCATGGAACCTTGTTTACTATGTTATATTTTACAGAACTTAGCTTGCTGCTGGCAAGCTGCTCAAGTTCAGGTGAAAACTGCGTAGTCTTATTCCTGTAAAACATTTCGGGTACGTCCCCATTTTTGTCGTGAAATTAATTAAATATTTTTAAATGCATAAAATTGCACAAGGTCTCTCCTAGATATTTTGGGGCTGTGTCTCAGAGACACTAACTTTACTATTTGTTACATATATCAAACTAGAAATGAACTAGAACCAAAAATCCCGTACCCTGAGCTTCGAAGACTCAGCACCTTTCTGGTCTGTACAATTCTAAATCCTCTCTTTACAGGAAATATTATTCTTAATTGTTGGCAAGTCTAAACACTGGCAAGTATAAGTAGAGCCTTGAGAATCTGCGCATATCCGCGGACCATTTCTTGCAGATGCAGATCAGATGCGGATCCAGTATTTGTATACATGCAGGGCTCTACAGACGAGTAGAGCCATGCAAATCCGTGGATATCTGTATTATAGCCATATCTACTGATGCAATGTGGGTATCTATGGACCATTTCTTGCAGATGCAGATCCGATACGGATCCACATATTTGCATCCGTGCAGGGCTCTAAGTATCAGAGTATGGCTGATATTGGGCACACTCCTCCAGAGCTTTGTACAACCCAATAAGTTTGCTTAGCTGGCTGCAAACCCACCTTTGAATCAGTGTCTTGTTGCTTATGCTTTTCACATGTAATTTCCCATCATCTTGAAATGTCAGAGCATCTCACTGTCCTGTGACTTTGTAACACAGTGCCTCAATAGCCACCAAAATTTGTGAAATGCCCCTTTCATAAATTTGGCATATTTCAACCATTGCGTGTTTTCTGTGCCTCCTTCTTGATCATTTTTAAAAAGCACAGCTTTGCATGCACAAAAACTTAGGGCCTGACCCTGTTCTTGTTAGAAAAAAAGTCACTCATTTTATTGGGGAAAAAAGGACCAGGTCTGTACTGATCATACAAAATATCCCCATCATCAAAATATATTGTGTACATAGTGCTGCCTGCCTAGATTTATTTCTGTACCTGCTTGAAGACACAAATTATGGTTCTTAGATCTGAAAACTGAGTGCAGCTGTTTTTAAAATGTAGCCCAGACTATCTACAGCTTTATTTTTGACAGCATGCTATAAATAGTTTACAGAATAAATATAATAACAAGTTTATAACTTTGGATTATTCTAATGAATCTGCCTTCAGAGTAGAGTAGAATTGTGAATCTTTGCTGGAGACACTCTAGTTCATTATTGTCTCCTATGAATAATTGCAATTCAGGAATCAATTGCAATTCATGAAATGGTTGTCACTGTACACAACTTGTAATTCAGGAAAGGTTTGCAATTGGTGCTTTTTTTCATTAACTATCCTCAAACAAAGAAGTCTTTATTCAAACAAACAAAGATGGTGCCAATATCAGGACTAGACTTTGCTTTCAGCCAAGCTGGTCAGCAGAGGACAATCAGGCAGGAGTAGCCAACCTGGATTTTGGGCTCAGATCTGGTACAGATTGCAGCCCTTGTTCTCAAAATACTCCCCACTGTGTGCATGTTGGACAGGGGTAAAGAAAGTGGGGAAGTAGGAAGACCTTTAGCTATGTCCCCTATCCACCTTGACCAAATTTACTGGCGTGATACAAGCTGGTAAGCTAAATCCTTCGTAGGGATTCAGTAAATGATTTTCCCTTCCTGAGGCTGCTTGAAGGGCAGTGGGAACTATGCACTACCTCATTACATGGTGCTAAGAGTGAAGGTTTATTATAACACCATAAATAAATAAAGGGCAACTAATCCTTCCACCCTTATGAAGTTGAATAGTACCACACCCATGTTAATTTCAATGGGTCTTCTTGTGGAAAGGGGACAGAACCTTGACCACTGCTCACTATATATTGGACCAAATGTCATTCACACTTGGGTAAATCTGGAGTAAGACTATTAGAGTCAATGCATTTTAAGAAAGCTTATTCTTGAATAATCAGAAAATACAGTGATGTTATTTCAAAGTGTTCTCAGAATTTTGTGGTTTAATTATTTATATTTCTTTGGATGTTGTAGCCACATTCCTTTTTAAACATGTAAGAGTTTCACTTTGATGTCATTATTGCTTATATTTTTTGAATATTTTTGAATATTTGTTGCTGCATTTTCAGCTCATGGGAGATTTGGAAAACAACTCATAGGTTTAATTAAAAGAGCTAAAAATGTCTTGGAGAAAAAGCACATGATTTAAAAATGAGTTCATATCTTCTGTACTGAAAAACCACTCAAAATGGACGGAAAAAATAACGAAGTCGTGATTTTTCTAAAAGGCGTTACTTTTTGGAGTTACTCAAATAAGGACTTCTGGGGCTTGGAGCACTGAAATGGGAAAAGTGTTCCACGCACTAAGATCCGCATGGAAAATCCATTAGGATGGGATGGGAAGAATTTAAATGAATTGAGTCATTGAGGCTGGCATTATAAGCAGAGCAAAGTGGTTAGTATAAAACTCATTCTGAAAAACAGAGGGAAGCAGATCTGTGAGGGATACTGAAGGCAAGTTTGAGCAGTTCCATATTGATACAGTTCTTAAGGGGAAGTTCCATGTTGGGATCAACAGAGAAGTGTGGATATCTAGTAGTGATCCTGGCATATAGATGTAGTCAATCATTTAAACCTTACATTCCTTCCCATGTAGTTCTGTTGAAGTCAGGGAATGTGCTGTTGGCTAGTGAATTGCTCTGTCACTCCAATCCCCCATTCCTGGAGCCTGTCTTACTCTGCTGTACTTTAAGAACCCCTCACTCCTAGGCTGTTCACGCACAACCCTCCAGCATGTACTTTACTCCCAGCTGAGTGAGTGCTTCTCGCCAGCCACTCTTTAGATTATACAAGAGATTGACAATAGTCATTACCCCCGTCCCAGATGCAATCCCAGCCCCTTCCATTTTACAGTGTTCAGTTGAGCCTGCTAAGCAAAGTAAGCTCATACAAATTTGTCAATTTAACGAAGAAATTGATATGTGCCAACCTTGTTGCTCCCTGTGAAGTCTTCAACACACTTCATACCAAACTCACTGCTTTAGGGAGAGCAAACAAACCAATGTATTAATTACAGAAGGATTTTAAGCGATTATAATTCAAAGCAGAACAAATCAGATTTGGTCAAAAGAAATAAAAGCAAAACACATTCTAAGCGATGCTTAACACTTTCAGCAATCTTCCAAACTTGGCAGGTTTTCACCACTGGCTGGCTGGTTTCCCTTCAGGTAGGCTCCCTCCTCTAGTCAGCAATTCAGTAAATTGCTTGGTGGTGGTAGTAGATGGAGAAAAGAAGGAGCATGGCAAATGTCTCCCCCTTTTTAATTATTCCTTCTCCCCTCTGGGGCTTTGCTCCCACCTTCTGACAAACAACATCCTTCTATGGACTCATCCATTTCCTGATTGAGTGAGCATTACCTCCTTATGGTTCCAAACTGACGAAGGGAAGGGAGGTGATTCACTCGAGAGTCCAGTTGATCTTCCATTGATGCCCAGGCCAGTTCTTTGTTCCTGGAAGGCTGAGCTGCATTTGTCCTCTGCATACCTTGATGAGGTGTGAACTGTCCCTGTACTCATGGAAAGTTTTGACTGGATATGTTTTGAACCACGAGGACACATCTTCAGGAATTTTACATAGTGCAGCCTCATACCCATGAAAGTACAACCAACATACTGCTATATCAATAATGATGAGTATATCATGAGCATTCGAAAGCATCTGATGTGACGTAATTTGCATTAGAAAATACACAGTTATACTATGAGGGTGCACATTGGAATACAGTGCATCACAGGGGAGACAGGTTGATGGATCATAGTGTAGAATGAAATTTTTTATAAATAGAGCCCTGTGCGGATACAAAAAAATGTGGATCCGCAACTGATCCATATCCGAGACATGTAAGCATGTATCCAATCCACAATCCGCATCTCCGTGTTTTGTGGGTATCCGCAACTGCCCTGTCCCTGCCTTGCAGCAGCTCCGCTCCGCTGTGCTCAACTCCTCGTCATTACACTGTGCTTCTGTTTTGTGTTCCTGCCTGTGTGTGTTCTGTAATGTAACAACTTAAAAGCAGCACACACTGTTTTTATTTTAAACATTATAGACAGTCCTAAGGATCCTGGTGCTACCTCTGTGTTTTCTTCTGGGGCAGCTGCCTGTCAGTTCCTGGATTGTTAGAGAGCAGCAGCTGCCTCACACAGAGCCCGAGGAAGGGGGCAGGGAGGGTGGTACTAGCCAGTAGCTCCTGATACTGTTTGTTCAGAGCCCTGCTGGCCCTGATCATCTGGTTATTCCACCTACTAGAGTGAAGATCAGGTCACTCAACTGTTCAGGATAGGCAAGGTAATTCATTCAGCTGACAATCAGATTGGGAGGCTGGCAGCCAGAGAAGAGGGGAAACAGCAGCCCATCATCAGCTGATGTGCGTGGTCTTTGGTGAGCTAGGTTCAGGGAGCCCAAGAAACAGCTGAGAGGGGAGAGAGTTGCCAACAGCTCCCAGTGTTTTTCAGAGCCTTCGCTGACTCCAGTCTGAGCAACTGTTATTCTGCCTGGGCTGGGCTAGGAAGTCTGGGCTGCTGCAGTTTCTCAGCTGATTAGTGGAGGTGGAGAGTGGCCACTGAAACTGAACACCAGCTCTGACGGGCTGAGTTCTGGCTCTTTCAGTCTGGAGTCAGAGACTGAAGGACAGCTGGGGGCGGGACCCAGGACCCAGATGAGCCAGTAAAAGCCCGATGCTGTTCAGAGTCCCGGCTAGCCCAGATCCGAGCAACTCTTCTACCTGGGCTGGCCATGTGAAACGGGGGCTGCTGAGATCACTCAGCTGTTTGGTGCTGGGGGGAGTGGCCGGCAGTGGGGGACGTGGGAGGGGGAGCAACTGTTACTCTACCTGGATTGGCCCCTGGATTCAGTCAGGGCTGCAGCTGTAACCAGTCAGATGTTCTGGGTAGAGCAATGATGCTCTCTGCACGTACATCCGTGACCAGATAAAAATAGTATCCATACCCGAGCCGCAATCCACAGCAACATGACTGCGGATATCCACATTTGCACCCGCGGATGCGGATATCCGCAGATAAGAAGCAGATATCCGCGGATTTGCGGGACTGTATTTATAAACACTAATTACATGTTAAAAATAGCACAAAGGCCACTCTATGAAATGTACTCTTTCCTTAGACACTTAGATTCACTAGTTGCCTCTCAAAAGATAGAACCTAAGTCTTACTAGATCCATAGATTCAAAACAAAACAAGTTACTCCCTGCCATCATTGAAGCAGATAGTCTATTTCACAGTACTGTGAACTCCCAACATTCAAAAGTCATGAGTCTTGCCACCCAACATCATGAGATTGGTTTAAAAATCATGAGATTTTAAAAATTAATTATTGGGGGTTCTTTTCATTCAACTTTTTAGTTTCTGAGCCGTTAGGTAGCATTCAGCTCATACTTTCCACATTTTCTCCACAGTCATAGATAGAAATTAATTACTGTTCTTTTAATGAAAGCCAAGATTCTCCATTTTCAGGAGCTCAGGCTTTCAGAAAACATTAACTGTCACAAGGCTTGTGATAGGTCACAAGTACTGGCAACATAGCAGTGTAATAAAGAAGTAATTTTATAAACATCTTCCTCCAGTTCAGCTGGTTCCATTCTGAAAACTGCCCATGTGGTCCCCAATTCTTCTGCCTTTTCATTCTTACTGATGTGGAAGCCACTTCTGCAGAGTCCCCTTGAGAAGTATCGACTTCCCTGCAGTTCCATTGGCTCCAATGGTATCTGAGGCTATGCAGCACCTTATATAATCCGCACCTTAATCCTGGACTGGAACTCTGAAAACCCAGCTTCTATTCCTGGACCTGCCAATAGCCTCCTAGGGGACTACGGCCAAGACATAGTCTGTGCCTCATTTTCCCCTTGTAAATTGGGCAGAATGTTATCGACCTCCTTTATAAAGATCTTTGAGATCTACTGAAGAAAATGCTGTGTAAATGCTAGGCTGTATAGTTTATTATTCATTTTCTCATCGTTAATCCTTTTTCCTTCCCCTTCCCTTCATCTTAAAAGGACATGTAGAATTAAAGAATATTCAAAGAAAGATGTCGAGAATGATCTAGGGCCTGGAAAAATTCTCATATGAAGAGAGATTTAAAGGCTTATTTACTTTAGAAAGCAGCAAAAAAAAAAGTGATATGATAAAAGCAGATAAAATATACTGAATGGTATAGAGAAGGTAGATAAATTACTTGTGTTTTCCCATCTGATAATGCAAACTGGCCTCTTCACTTCGAATGGCCTCTTACAGTATGTGTAAGTACGCATGTAATGCTAAGCCATCTGTACCATCTTGTATATACCTGTGATGCTCTGAGTTCCTTTCCCAGACCTGACGAAGAGTTCTGTATCAGCTTGAAATCTTGTTTCTCTCACCATCAGAAGTTGGTCCTATAAAATATATTAACTCATCTGTTTTGTCTCTCTATAAGAACAAGGGGACATTCAATGAAATTAAAAGCTGTCAAATTCAAAAGTGATAAAAGGAACTGCTTTTTCATTCAGTGCACATTAGACTGTGGAACTCATTGCCATAAGAAATTGCTGAGCTGAAGAATTTAGTAAGATTTAAAGATAGATTGGATACTTATGTAAATATCAAATGGTCATAATGAAGGTTAAGCTTCAGGGTTTAAGCCAGGCTCTAGCTAATGGAGGGCAGGGTGACAACTATTAGAGAGAGATCATTTTTGGGTTCTGACACCTATATCAGAAGCATCTGATTCTGGTCACTGTTGTAGGCACAATAATGGACCAGATGGGCTGATTCAGTATGGTAATTCTTGTGACTCCGCCATAACTTATCTTAATTTATCTCCTATGCCATATTTTCCCATACAAAGACATGCCTCAGATCATCTGATAAAGGACATGGGCTATTAACCATATAAGTGCATTTTTCTCCTCCTTTCCCTAGTACTTGAAGAAGAGATTAATAACAAAGAGCCATTTCTTTGATACTTGTGGTAGCAGAAAGAGCTGTCATTTTTGCTTTTATTAAAAAAAATCACAACTAATACCTTGACACATTGAATTTGATTATCAATGAGAACTCAAATCAGCCATTTGTGATTTCACAGACCTGGACACATGTATATGTGTGTGCATTTTTACTGCACTCTTTGCGCTGGAAAATAGTAATGCATTGAAAGTACACTACGAGGAGGTATTTGAAAGTAGAATCTAGAGTCTGAAAATTAGGATCAAACCTTTCTCTTTTGTGCTGTATTGAAATACGCTATAAATATGTGAAACATTAGAAGGCAGTCTCAATTTTAATGTATTATAAGCTAATAAGTAGAAATCTAGGTCACTTCTTGAAAGCCAGCCTGTAGAAGGATACTTGCCATGTGAGACAGTGTGGACTTCTAACCCTTTATACGAGTTTATACAAGTTTTGATTGTCTAGAATTACAGGGGGATGGAGGGTGGGGTCCATCAGATTTTCAAGGTCTATTCTTTTCATCAGCTGAGCTGTTTTTTCTGCCTTAGTAGTTGAAAACGTAAAGAGGTGGTTTTTTAATTTACCAATAAAGATTTTATTTTGACCAGTTTTTCTAGAATTGATTTGTTTTGTTTAATTCTGAAAAATAATGTGATTCTTAAATATAACCAGTTTTAATAAGCTTGTTCCTTCATAATTTTGGATAAACTTGGCTTTCATATAGCTCAAAGCACTCTAAATGTCATTTGTTTTAATTAAACAATAGACATTTTCTTTTTTTTTTTTTTTTTTTTTTTAATACCCTGATCTAATTTTCTCTTTTGCTTGATCTAAGACCTTGTCAACTTTGGATTTTTTTTTAATTTTATTTTAATTTAATTTTTTTGCATTGGGGTAACTACAGCAATGTAGCTACACTAATGCATACCCCGTAGTGTGGACGACACATGTCATAGGCTATGTCTCCACTGGCAAGTTAGTTCGAATTAAGGAAGCTTAATTCGAACTAACTAAAGCCATGGCTACACTAGGCTTTAATTAGTTCGAATTAAGGGCTTCCTTAATTCGAACTAATACATTTGAATAGGCTATTCGAAGTAAGGGTTAATTCGAATTAACCAATGTGACCATGTTAGTTCGAACTAATTGCTTAGTTCGAACTAACCGGCCCATTGAATTCAATGCAAATAGCTAATTCGAACTAAGCATTAATGGCACTTGCTTAGGTTCAAACTAAATTTTACTAGTTTGAATTAAATTAATTCGAACTAACTAAAATTAGTTTGAATTAGTTAGTTCAGTAGGTGTAGTAGGTGTAGGCATAGCCATAGAGTCCAGTAGCTCAGTAGATTGCTTTGAATCATGACTGATAATGTTCTAATAACATTTTCTCTTGAAGTTCTTATAACTACCTATAAAACATATTAATGATGTCTATAACATGCTTTAGAAATCTATTAATCATATATATATATATATATATATATATATATATATATATATATATATA
>ML685770.1:18251108-18321382 GCA_007922175.1 Pelusios castaneus
TATATATATATATATATATATATATATTGTTAAGCCAGAAAGATCCTTTCCCCAAGAATCAGGCAGCATAGATAATACTGAAGAGGTTTATTCACGATACCGGGAAGACTGACATGACAGCTTCAAATTGGTGATGTTACAATGGTCAAATATATATGCTTCTTTGTCAGTTACATAATCCACTTGGAATTCTTTACCTGTTTACTTACAAGTACAGGCTTGTTCCACCCAGAGAGGACAGAGGTGATAATGACCGATGTAGAGACACTTTAATTACATTAAAGGCCCTATGGCTCCATTTAGGGTGGGGTGGGAGGATGGGATGGAGAGGAGGGTCCTTACAGCTAGTCAGAAATGTATTGTTCCCATCTAGGCCAGAATTTTTCAATAGGCAGCTGGCCACTGCCTTACTGATTGTTCACAGCATCCTTGTCCTTGGATGGGTCTGGTATGACTGTTAACCTGAGTTTCATGCCACAACTTACTGGCAGGAAAAGTATCCAAGCTGTAATAGACAAGTCCTGACAGAGAAAAGTCTACAGAGACAGAAAAAACATTAAAGCCTAACAAATATATATATATATATATATGATTAATACATGATTAATAAAGTGTTATATATAAATGATTAATAAATGATTAATTAATAAAGTGTTACCAAAAAGTACTTGCAAAGTACCAGTTTCCCACCAAATGAAGCCACGCTAGTTCAAATAACTTTTTCACAGAAGCAGAACATACTACTAAAGCTTTGCAGCTATATTAGTGTAGTGTTGGGTTTTTTTTAGCAATGGGGGTGGGTAGGGTGCTGTTGAGATGATTAAAACAAAACAAAAATAATTGGTTTAAAACCTATTTTTCTTCAGTTGCCAAAAAAAAGAAACATTTCGATTTTCAGTTTTTCAATGAACATTTAAAAATTTTCCACAAAAACTGACATTTTCCTGTGAAAATTTCCATTTTGCTTAAAGAAAACCCAAACAAACAAACAAAAACACAACCCTCTTCCACGATGAGGGGTATTCACATTTTCAACCATTTCCTTCTGCAACAGACATGACCCTTCATCATAGGCGCAGCAGTGATCCTTCAGTTCTTTCTTTGTCTCCCCTCCCCAACCCTTCCTTCTCCTCTAAGGATGCCCTGTGTCTACTCCGGTTGAGCAGTGTTGGCATAATATATCCTCTGGCTCCATTAACCCACACGTGGCTCTTTCTGCAGCACTCAGAGTGACACTTTTCTTGCATGGCTGCATGACATTTGCTGCCGTGGAAGGATACCTTGACTGTGTCTTTGCAGTGTGGTATATTAACCAAATCAAGTCCCAGCCAACAGTACTGCATGTGGTACATTATACTGTCAGTAAGCAGAACACATTCTATGTGGCTGTGCACATATGTGTTTGTGTGGATGAGAGCATCTGTCACAGCAATAAAGTAGCTCCTGTCTGACTAGCAGGAAAGTATTAATGTTCAAAATTTAAATAGACCCTGAGTAAAGCCACACGATAAAAATTTGTACTGAGAATGCCTGTCAGTTTGTTGGGATTAGAAATGAATTTGAATTTTATATCTTCTCAGATACATTTTGACATTCTTCATGTTATTACAAGAAAATGTTAAAGTGATAAATTTAAGCTCTAATTTTTGCAGGCATGTATTTCCTTATGCATTATTATTCTTGCGCTTGCCTCTTAAACTGTCATGCATTAATCATAAGTACTTTTCTTATTCTTCACTCTGAACATCTGTCTTTGAGTTCTGTATGTGTACTCAAGTTAACAATGCACAGTGTCTCGTCATCCAAAACTGCCTCATTATTTATTGTACTAGTAGATAAATCTGTTAGTTTAATTGTTTGCATCCTAGTATATTTAAATATTCTCTCCTTTCAGCTAGTCTAAAAGAAGAGCATTCCTGAAATGCACACGTTTGCAGTGTGTGGTTTTAATGGTTAATTAGGCAATTGCAGCAGCAATGTGGATCGAGCCTGGCTGTAGTACTTCGGTCCTGAACTACGAAAACTGATGATTATTGATTTTGTACAGTCACAGTAGAGATGAAGCTCATTGAGGCCTTCAAACCACAAGAATAATTTGTCATCTGTAAATGCCACATTTATTCACTTAGCAAATATCACCCTTAAACCCGAGGCTCTATGTTACCTGGAACACAATACATTTTGTATGAAGTATATTATTTAGAAGATAACTAAATTCCATGTACACTGTGAACGATGGTGCAGCCCACTGAAACAGACTTCCTAAGGGACGGTTTTGTTTCAATACACAGCTGAAGCAACCAGACTGTGTACTCAGAAAATCTTTCCCTTACCCCTGCCACACATATCTTTTCTCCTCAATCTAAGGATGGCAGCAGAGCTTCTCAGCGACTACTGTTGCAATTTCAGGGCTACATTACCCTTCACAGCTATCTTGTCTCCTTTTGCAGGGTGCCAAATTAACAACCAATCAGCCAAACCCTCATGCAGAGAATGCCCACTGAATTGGGCTCTGCAGTACGTGGGTGATGGAGGGCTAAGGAGGAACCTTCCATGCAGACAGCAGGAATCCTGCCTTTACCAAGCTCTGGAACCAGTTTTGGAGGATGGGCAGGGTTCTGAATTTTTCCCCAAGGAAGACAGACTTGTTAATGTATTTTCTACAGCCCATGCAAACACATGCAGGGCCAGATTTTGCTGCTGCATATCATACTGTATAAATTTTAAAAGATCTATTGGGAGATTGATCCAAGATTTATTGGAAGATTGACTGCAGTGATGTAGTAAGGTGAATGTTCATGTATTTCTTCTGCAAACCTATGATGAATTTTTCATCTCTCCATCTTTTTTTTTTTTAGAATAACATTATTAAAAGATGGAGGTCTAAGACTAGCTAATGTGACTAAATTAGATGCTGGAATTTACACTTGCCTGGCAGAGAACCAGTTTGGAACAGCTAGCAGCACAACAAACTTAATAGTTACAGGTATGTTTGGGTTTTTTAAATCAAATTATTTGAAATGGCTCTGAATTGCAATAAATCCAGCAACTAGACTATACAAGAAGTACAGGAATTCAAAGTTTGGGCTCTAATGGGTTTATTGTGTGTGATTGAAAGTAAAAGGTCTGAGCAGTTGTATGTTAATAAATAGTTAAATAAAAAGTGAGCAGTTTTGGATCTTCTATAAATTTAAACAGGTAATCTCTCATCTATACTATGAAATAGTTCCTAGATGTAGAGAGCACTTGGAGTAAGGATGTCTGGATGCTACTTCTGGCTACTTCTAACTCACTATATAATCTAGGGGGAAAAATTAAATTATGCTTCCTCACTTTGACTATCTCTGAAATGGCTTTATTTTTACTCTCCATTTTTACCCGTTTAGAAAATTAACTGATGTTTGTAAAGCACTTTGAGATTGACAGATATTAATTGCTAAACTCATCATATTCTCTACTTGCTGGACAGGTAGACCACCTACAAATCATGTAAAAGCATGCAGAAAATCCAACAGAAATCCATGGTGTGGATCAGAAAGAAATTTTTTCCTCTAATTACTAGCAGCATTAGTCTTTTCTACAGAACTGTATATTTTTGCATATGTAGCAATGTGTTTAGCACTACAAATTACACAGCAGGTCATGTTCTACTCTGTGCCAGATGGAACACCTACTGAAGTTAATAATGCTTAAGCGACAGAACTTTAAGTAATATTCACAATGTAGAGCGTAAGTAACTTAAAGTGACTGCCACTGGTCAAATGTATCTTACAGAATGTTAACATTTACAGAAATCTCAGTTAGATAGAAAGGTAGAATAATTAATGGATAGCTAAAATTACTATTTCTACTCTTGATAGAGCCCACAAGGATAACTCTGGCACCGTCAAACATGGATGTTACTGTTGGAGAAAGTGTCATCTTGCCCTGTCAAGTTCAGCACGATCCATTACTAGACATTAGCTTCACATGGTATTTTAATGGAACCATCACCGATTTCAAAAGAGACGCTTCTCATTTTGAGAAAGTAGGTGGGGTAAGTTATGAACATTTCTTTATCTGCTTATAATTGCATCGCGTTTAAAGACAAGGCTTATATAAAAGAGCAAAAATGTTGGATGTGGTGACTTCAGGTTTTTTGTTTTATTTTGTGTGTTTTTTTAAATTAACATGTTAACTAAGACACAGTCAGTTCTCTTCTTATAGTACATCTATGGTGCAGATGGGAGCATGTTTCCCATCTTTTGTAGATAGATGTATTCTGCTTAATTTAGAAAACCCAAAATAGCAGTGTGACTAGTACCAGCTCAGGCTGGCCAGCTGAGAACAAACACACCTGGACTCCTTGAACATATACTTGGTTGGCTACTCCAAGCCCCGACCTGTTGACTAGCCCAATCCCCAGCTCCACTGCACCTTTTAGCATTCACTATAGACAAACCCTTAATATTGTAGAAGTGCCTTCCCCAAAGGAGATCCATTGTTGAGAAGTACAGGAACAGAGTTTGCAGCTGTGCGTATTCTATAATCCGAACCACAAGATCTGACCAGTGAAGTTGATGATAGATAATCATTATATTAGTACTCATGATATCAGCTTGTGATGCCTGATTCTCAACTGCCAAAACAAGGTTTGTCTTCTTAACTCAGCTAAGGCAAATGTGGTAGAGGAGAGCAGAAAAAATGCGAGTGAAATGTCTTCAAGGCTAACGTGAGGAAATGCAGCATTAGCATCAGTTCATGGGAATGTATAGCTCAAGACCAAAAACAATAGAAAAATTGCTTGAAGTCGGAAACTCATCACTTTGTGAAGCAGATGTGACTACGTGTAACAGAAAAACAGGAGAGACAGAAAGAGCACACCATGGATCAAACCAACATCCTAGATTCACCTACCCTGCTTGGAAATATGTGTCTGCAATGTAGCAAAGTCTGTGGCCCTAGAATAGGTCTCATCAGCGGACCCATAGATCATTTGAAATGTACAGTCCATGAAAAATGATCATCCTTGACATCAAAGCATTGCTGATGATGATGATTCCATAATACAAATATTAAACCTGAAGCACAAAAATACAAAAGTTACAAATTTAAGAACCTTATTTTCACCCACAAACACAATCTCTTTTTGAACTGTAGGTGAGGATCCTAATAAATTGAAAACAGGTTGTTTGCTGCCAAGCCAGAAATCTGTTTCCATAGATACTTCATGAGATGTCTCCCATGTTGTTTGTTGTGTTTGAATGTCGCAGTGGTGCACAACTCTAATGTTGTAGTCCTTGCCACAATTAACCACAAATTGACTGAACCATCCAATGTATTTTTCCAAACATTGCCACTTTGTTTTAAATACTGAAACCTCCAACAATGGGAGCTCCTTTTACCCTGACCTTAGTCAGGTCACCTACGTGAGAGCAGTATCAGAGTTAGATGTATCAACTATGCAGTTCCACAAAGCAAGTCTGCTAAGAAGTTTGTGTGAACCTTATGTCAAGTTTGTCTCCATAGATCTCTATCACCCCAAATTTTACCCTGAGGTTTGAGTTCAAACCCACACAAAGTTTTAGCAGAACTGTTACAAGAGATCGCTGTACCTGTATATATTTAAATATTTAGTGCGTTAGTAGAAAACTACTCAAGATTATGTAGGACGTTTTGTAGGACCAATAAAATTTGCCATGCACAGGATTTAAAAAAAAAATGTCACCTGGGTTTGCATCCAAACAGCGTGCAATGGCATTACTTAGTTTCAAAGCGGAATTCATAAATGGGCTCCGGTTCATTTGGAAGATTTGTATAAGCCACAGAGACCCCACTGATGAATCTGATAGGCATTTCAAATTTGTAACTAAACTCTTTATCAGGCTTCATGTCGCCAGAAGAACTAAAAGAGGGCCAGTGTCCCCTGCTGAGGCTAAGTCATTTGTTTGCAGCCACCAGTTTTTGGCAGTTACGATAAATTATAAAAGGTAAAGTTTGTCATAACTGCCAAAAACAGGTGGTTGGAAACAAATGACTTAGCCTCAGTAGGTGACATTGGCCTCTCAATAAGTTCATTACATTTCTGTTCCCTGCAGCTCTGCCTTTTTGCTGATGAAACCAATGGCCAGTTGGGTGTCCAACACTCACCAGACGTTAATAGAATTTAGGTGCCCACCTGTCCTTGTGTACCTTGGAAAATCTTCTCAAAAAGGCCTAGCATTTAATTAGTGGGCATAAAAGAGGATCCATATGCAGGTTGTTCTAAAATTGGCAATTAATTAAATGCAAGTGCATGTAAAACAAATTAGGTTTCTTTTAGAGAGCAAAGAAAGGGGAGAGACGATTTTTTATTTTATTTTAACTGGCACGCAGGGTCTGGTCCAAGTGGTGAATATAACTGAACTGAACTAATAGCAACCGTAATGTAATGACATTTAACATCCTTGTAGGGAGTAAAATTCCAAAGAACCCCACCACATAGTACGGAGACTACATGAAAATAAGAAGGCTAGTTAAATGGAAATCAAAAGGAACAGTCATGGGAGTGAAATGCCTGCAAGCTACATGAAAGCTTTTTAAAACACCATAATAGATGTTCAAACTCTCTGTATACCTCAAATTTTAAAAAATGGTAAAAAAAATCCTCATGGTTTTACAACAGAGCAAAAGAGATGGTTAGAGACCCCCAAAAAGACATCTTTCAAAAATGGGATGTCAGAACCTGCTGAGGAAAATAGAAAGGAACATAAAGTCTGGTAAGTCAAATGCAAAAGGATTATTAGGGAGAGCAAATAGAATTTGAAGAGCAACTATGAAAAGACATGAAAACGAATAGCATTTTTTTTAGCACATCAGAAGCAGTTAGTCTACCAAACATTCAGTAGGGCTACTGGACAATCAAGGTGCTAAAGGAACGCTCAAGGAGGACAAGGCTGTGTTGGAGAAGCTATATGAATTCTTTGCATCAGACTTCAGAGCAAAAGATGTGAGGGAGATTCCACACCTGCATATTTTGTATTTATTTTTTTAGGGGACATATCTGAGGAACTGTCCCAGACTGAGGTGTCAACAGAGGTTTTGGACCAAATATATCAATTAAATAGTAATAAGTCATGAAGTCCAGAGGGTGTAATTCACCCTAGAGTTCTGAAGGAATTCAAATAAGAAATTGCCAAATTACTTGTGGTATATAAACTATCACTGAAATCAACCTTGATACCAGATGCCTGGAGGATAGCTAATGTAACACTGGTTTTTAAAAAAGGCTCCAAAGGTGATCCTGACAATTACCAGCTGATAAGCCTGCCTTCAGTACCAGGCAATTTGACTGAAAGTATAATAAAGAACAAAATTGTCAAACACACAGTTGAACACAATATAATGGAGAAGAGTCAATATCATCATGAATGGTGTGGAAAAAATGAATAAGGAAATGTTATTTACTCCTTCACATAACACAAGAACAAGTGGTCACCCAAGGAAATTAATAGACAATAGATAATGAAGTACTTCTTCACATATGCACTGTCAAACTATGGAACTCATTGCCTGTGGATGTTGTGAGGGCCAAAATTATAACTGAGTTCAAAAAAGAATTAGATAAGTTTATGAAGGATACATCTATAAATGACAGTCAACCAAGATTCTCGGGGATGTAACTGCATACTCTGGGTCTTTCTGTCTGCCAGAACCTGATACTGCATGATAAGATTGAACACTCAATAAATGGTCCTGTTCTTTTCATTTTCTTTCCAACATCTGGCACAGGCCACTGTCATAAGAGAGGATGCGGGGCTCGATGGACCATTGGCCTGGCCCCAAATAGCCATTCATATCTTCTTATTCACTGTATGACAGAATAGCTACAGTGCCCAGTTTTGGTGATTACTGGCAATAACTGCTGCAAATGCAAAATAACTTTTTGCTTGATATGTTTTCTCTTTGACATGAAGGATAATATAATAATGTAGTGGGAGTTCCTGGAACATTCTTGAGGGAAGTGGCGTGCATTCAGTCTTTGACATATAACAGCTCTTGGAAATGTTATGGTAGCACCTGTTGTTCACTATACAGATCTTCCATATGGACCCAAAATGCCAGGATACAATATTGATTTACATCTCTTTTCTGTTAGACACATGAGTCATAGGAGAAGCACGGCTAATCAAGCAGTTTTTGAAATTGTGAACAGATTGCCTGCAAACTGCTTCAGATATCACCTGTTCAGACAATCCAGCAACAATTGAAATTGTTGTACAGCCAGCAAAATTAAATGCAAGGATGGATTCATTGATTGATTGAAGTTTAGTGCTCAGTCCAATTCCTCCCATGAGCATTAAGTAGAGACGCACAGATACAGAACATACACAGAGCAAAGCTGCAGCATGGATTTCTTTTTCACATTGACCATGTTGGTTCATTCCACGCTGGCCTTAGCTTGTAAGTTCTGTGGAGCCTATTGCCATTACAGGTTCCCATATAGCATGGGCCACCAATTATTCGTGTTCCGTAGGTTTGTGTAGCGCATAGCAGGGAAGGTGACTTTCCAGTCACCTTAGCTTGTCCACACTAGCAAAGATTTAATTGTGCTGGCCAGAGATGTGAATGAAACTTACTCAGTTGCTCAGTCTCTAGGGATCAATGACAACTGAGAGAAAAAGCTGTGTTGCAGCACTCTTTGTCCAAGTATTTTCAAGGTGTCCCAGAATGATTTGTGTGAAACATCAGGGCTTTCATAACAGCACATTATCCATATTTGGGGTCGGGATGGAATTTTCCCCCAGGGCTGATTGGCCTGAGCTCTGGGGGTTTTTCACCTTCCTCTGTAGCACAGGGCATGGCTCACCTACTGGTGAATTCTCTGTATCTTAAAGTCCTTAAATCATGATTTAAGGAGGTAAATAATTCAGTCATAGGTTGGTGGCCTATTGCTGGAGTGGGTGGGTGAGGTCTTGGTGCCTGCATTTTGCAGGAGGTCAAACTAGATGATCGTACTGGTCCCTTCTGACTTTAAAGTCTACGAGTCTGTAATGTGATGTATAGAAAATATTGGAACTTGCTTTACAGCACTATATTGTTTCCTGCAACTGAAAAAGGTGATTGGTTTAGCCTATTCTAACTTGTCATCCAAAGAGCAGAAAGACTTTTATATAAAGTAAAATCATTCTGTTTGGCAATCCACCGGATAAATTTATGTGTAAAGGCTTAATACACGATTAGTTTGTGGTAGCAAATTGCAAGGTTGAGGATATGTGCTGAATGCACACTTCCTATCAGCTACTCTCTGTATTCCAGGTGTCTTTGCATCAGTCGTTCTTTGCTATTGGTAAACATGTAGAAAAATCCAAATTAACATTTAGCTAGCTAGCTCAGATACCAACAGCACCGAAATCATGGCAGCATGCATTTCAGCCAAAGTCACCTAAGTACATTTGCAGTGTCCCTTGTATAGCCCATGCAGAAGCCTGTGTTACTATCACATCACTGCTATTGGAGCCCAAGTTGACTGATTAAATTTACCTCATATATGTCTACACATATTGTGGTCATGCGCCCCAGTTGCAATATAGACATTCCCTCAGTATATTGTGGAATATTGCAGCCAATGTTAGCATATCCTGTAAATTCTTTACCCATAGTTGTTAGTGGAAATAGTGAAAATATTAGTGAAATAAGTGAAAATTAGTGAAAATAACCATTTTCACATGTATTTATTCACTGCAGGAACTGAAGCTGTTAAAAACATTTTTAGGTTGTGTTTACACAAAGAAGTGGTGAGTAGCATTGCTGGACCCACCATTTCAACTGGGACTTCAGACAAAAGTAAAGATTTTATTTTTTTTGCTCTCATTGAAGTCAGCAGTGAAATTTCTTTTGACTTGAATGAAGCAGGAACAAGCCCTGAGGGAAAAGCTGGTAACAATATTGCAAATTTATGTCAAATTTATTGAGTGTTGTATTTTAACCAGTCCAGTCTCTCTGGAAATCTCCATCCTTGAAATATTAGGATCAAAATATAAATGCTATTGGTTGTGAACATAAAACAAAGAACTCAAATTGTTTCAATGTTTATTCATTCAAATTACAGTCTCATAGAAACCCTGTAGCAAAAGGTGCCCATGTAAATTTCTGAGTGACTTTGGCATACATTTGTTTAGTGCAGTAAGGAGTTTTAAAACAACCACTATTGGAAGCAGTAGCACTTCTCCTTTCTCTCACACATCATTAAATCACCAGCCATGTGATCAGTAGGACTGAAAAATCCCACCGGACAGGAATACCACCGCCCTCAGGGGCATCACTCTTCTGCCAGATAAATGGGCTTTAAAGCATGCCTAGAAGGTCAACAGATTTTAGTAGAGAAAAAGAAAACTTCTCAAGTCTTCCAGGATGTGTCTATTCCAAAAGGTGGCAAATCTTCATTCTAGGTAAGGGGAATTTATTCAGAATGGAAGTCAGCCTAAGGTGGAAGCTAATCACTAAATGGGAGGATGAGATGGTGTATTAAAAAAAAAATTGCATAACTGTTAAAGAGGTGGAGAACATTTATGGGTGAGTTTTTCTCTTGTAACATAAAACACTTAATTCTCACCAGAATGCACCATCCTTAGTCATGCTGAAAATACTGTGTGTGTGAGTAGTTTCCAGTTAGAAATGGCAAAGCAGACTGTTGTAGCAGTCTAGTCTTTGATGATCTCAGTCCTGAATGGGGCTGGACAACTTTCCACAAGACGTGGTCATCACCATTAACTCCCCCTGAAGCCAGTGGCAGTTGAGGTTGCTCGACATCTATCAAGATCAGCTCTAAATATGGGAAGTTCATAGAAATATAAGACTGGAAGGGATCTCAAGTATTCATCTACTTCATCCACCTGTGCTGAGGCATATTAAGTATACATAGACCAATCTGTTCTTTAAAAACACTCCAGTGATGAGGAGTTCACAGTCTGTTCCAATCCTCAACTATCCATATCATTAGAAATTTTTTCTTAATATCTAACCTAGATCCCTCCTGCTGTAAACTAACAAACTAGCTTTTATGTATTTGAAGACTGTTATCATGTCCTGAACTCAGTCCTCTCTTATCTAAATTAAATATGCCTAGCTCTAACAACCTTTCCTCACAAGTCATTTTTTCTATGGGGTTGATGTTTTCAATGACCAAATTGGCTTCTGTGTATGTTCTAGTCATTCAGAACTATTTTACTGCTCTAATCTTCCTGGATTGTTTCTGCCTGAGGCCTGGTTGTTGTCATTAATAGCAATCATTAATAAATGCATTATGTTTTATTGGTATTAAAGGCTTCAACCAAGTTTACTGCAAACACAGTCAGGCAGTCCTCTCTAAAGAGCTTACACAAGACAAAGCGTGGTGGGGAAAACAGGAGCAACGTCAAGATCAAGGTCATGCAGCAGATCAGGAGCCGCACCGTGATTAGGACTCCTAGTCCAGTGCGCTGACCAGCAGATCACATTACGTCTCTAGTCAATACTGTCTGTACTGTAATAACCCTTGAGTCGAGGGCCTCAAGTAGAGAATCTTTCTACCAAACAAATGATCCATGGTTGACCTATTTAAAATTCTTCTGCAGGATTTCCAGGCTATAATCAGGCAGAGTTGGGCGGGGGGCAGGTTTTGATTTTGGCTCCATGATTGTAAATCCAACATAGTTTGACTCCAGATTTAACCCACTGTAACTGAGGTTTGAATCTGACTCTCTATGGAAGGTGGGATAGGAAATGTCTTATAAGGAATTCTTCAGCAGCTGAAAAGAGGGGATGACCCTGGTGCAGAAAATCTTCCTCTGTGGCTGTACAAAAGGAAGGAGTACATCCAAGTGTCTTCAGCTCCTGGAGCTGCAAGATCAAACCCTGAGGCAATACTGTACAAATAAATGTTAAGGTGCAAACACTTTCTGGTGCATTTTGAAATTACAGCTATCAGTCAAGAGTCACATCTGCCCTCTCCACCACACAGAAGGAAATCAGTATAGAGCAAGTGCATACAGTGCAGTCTGAGAAAAGAAGAATGGATTGTGGATTAAACGTTCAGTTAAAAACCAAAAATAGCACCAAGGGAATCTTAAAATCACGGAAATTCAGCCAAAGAGCTACAAATATATAACTCCTTGGGGGATGATAAAGAACTCATGTGAGAAAAGTATGAAACATCTACCATGGAAAGTGTATCGAAGGGGAAACAGTTAATTTCGGGATTCTCACCTGCAATTTTATCTAGCCTAAGGACATAAGAGTTTGATTTTGGGGTGGGGCGGTGAGCAAAATTGGCTCTCTAAAAGCAGGCCAGTCTTGAATGGTCATATTCTATTTTGCTTACACAGCTACTGAAGAAGCTGAATTTTTTCAAAACCAATTTCACACTACAGTCTTTTCCGAAAGTCTGTCATATCTAGACTGAAACTGGGAGTCTGCTTCGGAGTGCATCCTTCAATTAATTTAGAAGGCAAACTCCACAAGTCACTAGTAAGAGACCCTTTTACTTAGGCAACTACAACATGTTAATTATGGGAGATGAAATTAGTGAATCACAAATAGAAACATGAGAGTGACTGAGAAGGTCCATGACTGTGCTGCTGCAGGTCTGATGACACCCAATCCCTGTAGACATAAAGGTTGTGACAGGGAAAGCTTGACTCCTGTTTGAGCAAAGCAGAGACACACACCTCCCACCACCAGGACTGGAATAGGAGGAGGAGCTCCTGCCCAAAAGAACGGCTGTCTCAGAGATCTGAACGCCTAATTATCCAAATAAAATCCATGTCCTCCATGCTATTCATAAAATCAAGAGTGTACTGTATACCAAACTGGGTATTGTGACCCCCTCAAGGGATTAAGAGGCTATGGGGGGGTCATTAGCTGTGAGCCTCTGAGCAGGCTGATAAAGGTAGCATGGCATGGGGGAGAGTCATCGATTTTTGGTGGGGGGGAGGGGTGTCACAGCCTGAAATATTTTTGGGGGGAGGGGTCCTAGCATAAAAAGTTTGAGAACCCCTGCTGTACCAACACAATCACCTACATTGTGCCTACTCACAACCTTATGGAGTTGGCCAGATGTCTCAGAGAAGAAAATGAAAGGAAAAGAGAGTGGAGAAGCACTGTAAGTGGATCACATTCAAGTTTCCACATTCCTGTCATTCTAATGTCCCAACTAGGAGTTGAGCACACACTTCCTTTAAACTTGCAACCCCCAAACATCTGGAACCATATTTCATTTAAATCTCTATTCCATGTTTGGCATTCTGAGGAACCATAATTGGCATTCTGATTGCTATCATGTGTCAATATATTCACTATTATTTCCAATATGTTAATGTGGATAGCTTCATGGGTAGGTGCTCCAGAAATCTCCTAGAAAGCTGTTATTTCAAGCTTAAACTAACCTTTTGTGAATTGCTTGTTTATTATAAGGTACGTATTTTTAAGTCTTATAAGCCTAGCTCAAGAACTGTAGCCTGTCTAACTAGGCCTCCCACTTTTTCAAAGCCTGTAACTAATATTTCTATACATTTTCTGTTGCCCCCATTTACATTACAGCATTACTTACTTTCCTCATTGGCATTTTCAGCATTTCTTAACATATAAATTAGATAAACTCTTTAGCTATTGACTTCCCAAAATCAGTTTAGGAGGTCAAATGTCAGTAGGAGGCATATTAGTTAGAATATTGGTGACCATATTTTCTCCTTTTTATGGAGCAGCTGTACTTTGGAAACACTGAACATTTTGGACAGCTCATTTATTTATTTATTTGTAGAACATAAACTTTGATTTTTTTTATTTATTTATTTATTTATTTATTTATTAACAAATTTTATATGTTCAACAGAGTGCATCAGGAGACTTAATGATCAGAAACATCCAGCTGAAACACAGTGGAAAATACGTTTGCATGGTAAAGACGGAAGTCGATAGTGTATCATCTGCCGCAGATCTGATAGTACGAGGTAAACTTTGACTTTTTATTCGTTGATCTTATTTTCTAACTACTTTCCTAGCTGACATGGTGAAACCCAGAAAGGGCTAGATTGTAACTGGAAGTATACACTCATGAAAGTTAGGAAGGTAGAGTGTGAACAGGCCTCTACGCGTATGCAGCCCTGCCTGGACGCTTCACACCTCCGTACACTTTCCTTGGAGTCTGGAATATGGGAACAAGAGGAGCGCTGGCTTCACTCCTGTTCTCATGGCTAGTGCGGTTGAGCTAGTGGGGGGAGATCAGGGATGGAAAACGTGTTCCCAGTATAAACACGGTTGTGAATTACTACCTCTACCGAAGGTGCAGATTGTGGCCCACTCATCCACCTGACACTCCTTACTGTAGGCTTTGTACTAGGGACACAATGTAGTACAAGTTATTGAGTCTGTTGGTATTTACTTTGACTCAAGGTTTGTTAGAGATTGGATTGTAGCTCCATATAAACTCTCATTACTGATTATCCATCAGAATTTATTACAAGAAAAACAGCTATAATCAGTGAAGAAAATTCAAAAATCTACATTCACTCAGTGTATTTTAAAAGGCACCTGACATTTTACAGCTGCAGTTGAGCTGTTGACAGTCTTTTTCTTCTGTTAGTGCAGCGTCTAGCACAGTGGATTACTGGTCCATGACTAACAATCCTAAGCGCGACTGCAATAATAATAATAATAATTATTATTATTATTTATTAACTTCTGCTGTTGTGTGTGAGATAAAAGCAGCACCTTTTGCAGGGTCTCTCAGAATCAGGATTTTCCGGCATGCTGCGGGAAGCTTGCCTGACTGAATTGCTGTCCAGGGTGCTGATCTGATGTTGTGCTGAAAAATTACTATTGTGCATCATACAATAAACAGCTTTAGCTAATAAATTGGAGGATGTCAGAGCTGTATTAGTAGATTAAAGGAGGACATCAAGGACGAAAGAAAAAGACATTGCTCTTGGAAAGGTAGAGGAATCCTGCTGAACAAAGAACTGAAAGAACCTATCATCTGTGTTGAGGTTTTGGAATGACGATTTCAGAACTTGGTTTTCACAGCTATAAAATACCAGATGGAAGTTTAAGAAATGTGAAAACTGGTATTTTTATTGCAAGCTAAAATGTTTTCTTCCCCCCACAGTGCTGCTAAAACAGGAATCGGTTGGGGCTGTGTTAGTCGTTTGTGCTATACAACCTACCACCAGCTTCTTAGTCTGAATTCTCATTTTATTAGGCTCCCCAGGGCCCCCTGAGCATGTGAAAGTGGATGAAATAACTGATACCACAGCTCAGCTGTCTTGGAAAGAGGGAGCAGATAATCATTGCCCAGTCACTACTTACACTATTCAGGCAAGAACGCCGTTTTCAGTGGGTTGGCAGAGAGTCACAACAGGTAAAACAAGAAATCTTGTTATCTCTATTTCCCTTTGAAATGCTTGTTTAAGGGGAGGAGGGAAATTTCTTAATTTCCCACAATTTTATTGTATAGTTCCTGATGTCATCGATGGAAACACTTACACAGCCACAGTAGTGGATTTAAATCCTTGGGTGGAATATGAATTTCGTGTTGTTGCCAATAACAAAATTGGAGGTGGAGAGCCTAGTTTACCCTCAGAAAAAGTAAGAACGGAAGAGGCAGGTTAGTGGGCTTTTCTGTTTGTTTGTTTTTTATTTGTTTGTTTATAATTAAAATGTCTTGGCTACAGAGCATCGTTCAAACCTATGACCCTTTTCGTACAAATTTTGAACTACTGTCCAATAAAAGGCATATAACTAATCTGTTTATGATTTTTCCATGCAACTAAATGGATTGCGATGCTTCACAGCTATCAATAAAACATCCCAATACATGCTACAGCATGATGAGTTTTCATTGTGTTCAATCAGCTATGTAGAGACTAAAGATTTCAGTGAATGTAGAAGGGATTTCTTTATTTAATAAAGTAAATGTGTATTAACAGTGAAAGTTTCAACATGGATTGCTTCCCCTTTGCACTTAGTTCAACCAGAAAAAAGCATGATCTGTCCATTTAGTACTAGACAGTAACAAGTTATTTTCATTGTACAGCATGAGAGATCTGCCTTCCTCACACATTTAATGTTCTGCTGTTAGGACTATTGAACACTCATAGCTCATGGATAACAAACCACACATTCTGGTACTCTCATGCCAAGATAAGGAAAACCGATTTTAATTACTGCGAGATGGACTTACTAGGGAAGGTCACTAAATAGTTGCATTTGCTCTGAAGGAAGCAAGCAAGCATAGGGCTAGAAAATTACTCTGTCCAATAATGCTTGGGAAACACAAGGGAACATGTAAGTGAAGACTCAAATTTTCTTTACAATCAGCATCATAAATGTTTATAGAGTATACTAGAGTATAGAGTATACTAGAAGTTAGAGCATAAAGCATGCTTGTGTCATTACCTATCTGTAATATTTTTGTGCTCAGGATATGGGAGGGAATTATTCAATAATGATTTTCTCATGAAAATCTGATGCTGTCATCGTGGCAATGTTACTGCTAATTGGTTTAGCTTCAGGTTAGGTATAGATTGCACCTTGTTTTTATTCACAGATCAAGTTAGTTTGGTTAGTCTTGCTACTTTTTCTTTTCTGATCTCGATGCACCTGGCACGTTATAAGACATGTCCCAAGAGAACGTACGGATGAATTCCAATAAGGTGGTAGTTAGACTGAACTAGAGCATTGTGCAAGTGATCTGTGTAGCATACCTAGCATGTCTCAAGTTGTTAGGAGACTTAAATTTTAAATGGCAACGTGACATAGGGTGCAATCCTGCAAATCAGTGAGCTCCTCCTGTGAGGTATGTGCCAAACACAATGGGTACTCAAGCAAAATGAGTGCAGGAAGTGCTTGGTGATTCTGAGGATTGGACCCACACAACAGGGTAGAAACAACTGCCTTATTTTGAGCAACCAAGTTAAGTAAACCCTTGAGGTCCCTTCAAAGCATAGATTAGTGCAGGGGTTGACAACTTTTGTTGACCCCTATGCCCACCCTTCCTCCGTGACCCTAAAATGGGGCTGGCGGCCCCCTCTGCTGAAAAAATGTGGAGGCCACCAGAAAATTCAGCAGTGGCCACAGCTGGAGTGGGGTAGGGGCACTTCCTAGGCATGTGCTGGAAAGAGGCTGCCCAGAGTGGCTCCTCTTGTGGCATGCCGGGGATGGGGGTCCCAGAAAGAAGCGCCCATGGAAAGAAGCTGCCTGGAGTGGCTCCTTTTGGTGGTGGCATGCTGCAGAGAAGATCCACTCCGGGCAGCTTCTTTCCATGAGACATGGGCATGGTGAGGAACCGTGCACCCCAGCAACACCTGAAAGAAGCTGTCCAGAGTGGCTTTCAGTGGCAGGAGTGGCAATTTCTGTGGCACCACGGAAGGTACTGTGTGCTTGTCTGGATGGGCTCGCGTGCACTGTCAGTACTTATGCCGGTGGTTGCCTACCCCTGGATTAGTGTCATACAGTGCCATCTGCTTAGTGTGTCCATATGTTTATCTAAAAAACTGTCTGTCTTCTTCGCAGTCCCTGAAACACCCCCATCAGAAGTAAGTGGGGGAGGAGGCAGCAGGTCTGAACTGGTCATAACGTGGGATGTAAGTTTTCTGGCAAGAGATTTTCTTCCAAGAATTACTGTTTTCATTCAAATTCCTGTTCCAAGATCAAATCCGTTGCATTCAGCAACACCTCATCTAGGATTGTGTGTGTGTTAATGTTGTATGATGTGAGCTATACATATTTCTTTTCGGCTTTCACTTCCATTAGTTTCTATCCAAGAACAGAATAAACAGAAAATGTAATTACCATGCTGGAGACAGACTGCTCCTGGCTTAGTGTAAATGTTAAATGAAGTATAGAAAGTATTGTTGAAGAGTCAAGCAGAGGAATTATACTTTTAATTTTGTCCATTTCCAGAGGCACGCTGAAGCTTCTCATTGATTCTGCTAGTTTGGGATTTCCCAGGCAGGTAGTTAGGAATAAAGAAGAAAGTTGGGTCACATTTTATTTTAAGGGTTTCCTTTATAAATTGTTAAAGGGTTAATAAATGTTACAGATGTGAGTACTATGTGTTATAGATTACAAGTTCCAAAGGGGCAGCCGTATTAGTCTAGTTCAGCAAAACAAACAAGGAGTCCTGTGGCACTTTTAAAGACTAAGAAATTAATGCAATAAATACATTTGTTAGTCTTTAAAAGTGTCACTAGACTCCTTGTTTGTTATAGATGGTTTCCTTTAATAGGCGTTAAATAATTATAAAACATAGTAACAAGCAATTTATCGTCCTTATGACCTGATTAATTGTCATTTATATGACTAGTTAATCCTTTATTAATCCTTTGTAAACAACATATAAATGGATCCTTAATACAAAATAATACCAAAGTTTTTTTTTTTTTTTAAATTTACTCAGTATCTGTCAATCCAGTTTACTAGGGATGTTTCTTGTTTTTCGCTAACAAGTTATTTTGTTGTTAAAGGCAAGCGTATAGTATAAATTGTGGGTTAGCCTCCAGGGAGCACGCTTTGATATATTGCACACAGCATCATGAGCTTGTATATGTGTTGTTTCTGCACAGCCTGTTCCTGAGGAATTACAAAACGGTGAAGGATTTGGATACGTTGTTGCTTTCCGACCTCTTGGTATTACAACATGGATACAGACTGTAGTCACATCTCCTGACACACCAAGATATGTCTTTAGAAATGAAAGCATCCTGCCATTTTCACCATATGAAGTCAAAGTGGGTGTATATAATAATAAAGGAGAAGGGCCATTTAGCTCAGTAACCACAGTGTTTTCTGCTGAAGAGGGTATGTGACTGCTTCGTCTTTTTGAGTAGTTTTCTTAATATGTGTTTGATATGATAATATTATAACAGCTAAATGAATATTTGCTTAGCAGATATCAGTGAAGCCATTTTTAATTAAAACCCTTGCCGACATTTTTATTTTTCTGTTTACCAGTGCTACAGTTCTCTTATGTTTTTATTTCCAAATACAGAGCCTACTGTGGCACCTTCTGGTGTCTCTGCAAAAAGCCTGTCATCTTCAATAATTGAAGTTTGCTGGAATGCCATTCCTTGGAAAATGAGTAGTGGACGCTTGCTGGGTTATGAGGTAAATCCATTTAACTATGCACCCTCCAGTAAAGTAGCATGACTATAGTAATGTTTTAATTTCTAATCATTTATTTATTGGTCAGCAGTCATGCAAGATGTTCAAATAATAATACGAGTGTAGCAGTAGGAATGTATTATAAACCACCTGACCAGGATGGTGACAGTGACTGTGAAATACTCAGAGAAATGAGAGGTTATAAAAATAAAAAACTGAAAAATAATGGAGGATTTCAACTATCACCATATTGACTGGGTACTTGTCTTCTCAAGATAGGAGCCAGATATAAAGTTTCTAGATACCATTAATGATTGCTTCTTGGAACAACTGTCCTGGAACCCACAAGGTGAAAGACAATTTTCTATTTAGTCCTAAGTGAAGCACAGGATCTGATCCAACAGTTATATATAGTTGAACTACTTGGTAATAGTGACCAGACTGTAAGGAAACCAAAGAAGCCCATCAGAGTAGCATTTAACTTTAGAAAGGAGAACTACACAAAAATGAGATAGTTAAACGGAACTTAAAAGGACTGGTCAAAGGAGTGAAATGCCTGAAAGCTTCATGGAAACTTTTTTTTTAAAGGCTCAAATTAAATGTATATCCCAAATTTTAAAAAAGAGTAAAAGGATAAAAAAGGCCACCGTTACTTAAAAAAATAAAAGTGAAAGAGGTGGTTTGAGGCAAAAAGAAATCCTTTAAAAATTGGTAGTCAGATCCTAGTGAGGAAAATAGAGGGGAATGTAAACTTTTGCAAGTTAAGTATAAAATTATTTTTATGCAGATCAAATGAGAATTTGAAGAGCAACTAGCAGAAGACACAAAAACTAATAACAAAAATAAATAAATAAATAAGTACACCCAAAGCAGGAAGCCAGACCATCAATCAGAGGGGTTACTGGACAACTGAGGTACTAAAGAAACACACAATGAAGACAAGACCATTGTTAAAAAAAAAAAATTAAATGATTCTTTGCATTGGTCTTCACTGAAGAGGGTCTGAGGGAGATTCCCACACCTGAATTTATTCTTTTTAGGTGACAAATCAGAGGAACTGGCCCAGATTGAGGTGTTGATATAGGTGTTCGATCAGTAATAAGTCACCAGGACCAGATGGTATTCACCCAATATTCTAAAGGAAATCAAATATAAAATTGCAGAATTGCTAACTGTGGTATATAAACAATCACTGAAATCAGCTTCTGTGTCAGAAGACTAGAGGATCATGAATGTGATAGCAATTTTTTTAAAAGGCTCAAAAGGTGATCCTGGCAATTACAGGCCAGTAAGCTTAACTTCAGTACCAGACAAATTGGTTGAAATTATAGTAAAGAACAGAATTATTAGAAACATAGAGGAACATGATTTGTTGGGGAAGAGTCAACATTGCTTTCTTTCAGTGAAAATCACGCCTTGTCCATCTACTAGAATTCTTTTTGGGACCAATCAATTTGGACAAAGGGGATACAGTGGACTTTCAAGGTGCCTCAACAAAGGCTCGTAAGCAAAGTAGGCAGCCATGGGATAAGATGGAAGGTCCTCTCACGGATCAGTAAATGGTTCAAAGAGAGGAAACCAAAGGTAGGAATAAATAGTCAGTTTTCATAATGGATAGAGATAAATAGCAGTGTCCCTCAGGAATCTGTATGGGGACCAGTGTTGTTCAACATGTTCATAAATGATGTAGAAAAATGGGTAAGCCTTTAGAAAAAATGTAGATAATAAAACAGTAAATATATAATGCCTGTTCTGTTCATTGCCTCTGAAGCATCTGGCACTAGCCACTTTCAGTAGGATACTGGCCTACCTGGACCATTAGTCTGACCCTTTACAACCATGCTTATATTCATAATCAACTCTTTCATTAACCGCTCTTTATTGAAAAACGAATCACCCAGGCATCCTGTGGTTTCTTCTTTCCCCCTACATCTCTGAGGGTTAAGTGCGTAAGAAACATTTTATTCAAAGCCAGAATGGCAGCTTCTGACAGTCCTGACTTCCTGCTGTTGCATATGTCCCTGCTTTGATATCTGCTGCCCCTCCTGCCGACCACAGAATGCTGATCTAGCAAAGACAGATTTCTCGTTGCATTGTGATACCTAAAGCTGTACAAATAAGGGTCTGGTTTCCTCTGTATACATCGGATTGTATTCCTGCTCCTTTGGAGAAGAATATAAAATTTCACGTACATGATACCTTTATTTAATTTGGTGCTTAACTTTAAATACAAAATAAACCTGGCCCCAAAATCTGATAGTAAGACGGATCTGCTATAATATTTCGGAGGATTCAAGACAGGGAGCAGCTGCAGGGCCTACATTTCACAGCAGAGCTGTCCTTCTGTTTTTCTGCTGTTATTGCGCTGCGCGGATTAGTAGTTCAACCTATCGGAGATGGCCGTCCTATTCAAGCAGAAACTATGCTTGCTGGTCTGCTTGAGAGAGAGATAATTAGGTAACCCACACAATCACCTTGCCAGTGATGTGTCCCTCCCAGGCTGATAAAACATTTGTACCATATTGTATTGGGTGTGATTAGAATAGATAGATATCTGTACCGTTTATATGTGTACCTATGGGATGAGATTCCAAGTACAGAGATCCTGTGGGCCAGAGCCTGATCCTGTTCTCACTAATACGTTGGTCCAGAAGTCTCACTCAGCTAAAGAGCTCGCATAACTAACTACCAGAGAATTCCTCAGCATGTATACAAGAGAAGGGAAGAGTGACTGAGATATCCCACCTGGCTGCTGTTCCATTGTTAAAATACGCTCTTAGTTCCTCAGCCAGCAAGATGTAAATTAGAACATCATTTGGGGTGCCAAGGACCAGGCTGGTTCCAATTGCGCTCAGTATCTGTGAGCTGCAAAAGGATGTATGTTGCCACCCCGACTCCTTCTTCCCCCAGCTGTGCTACTCACAGAGCAAGATGCAGCTCAGCATCTGGGCATGTATTAGAGCTGGTAGAAAAGGACCTATAAAAATGTTACAGGTCTTCTGAAAAAAAAAATATTAATAGATCTTGAAAATCTGGATCAGTTCCAGCCAAAATTGTAGAACTAATGTCCAGTGTACAGGTTATACATAGTAGAGAATTCTTCTCTCTGTCTCTCTCTAACTAAGCTTGGTGTGTCTTTCCAAGTACGTTTAAGAACACACGAGAAAGCACTTGTATATATAGTGATCTCTGTCGCAGTAATCATGGCTCTATCTCTGTCTGTCCTAAGCTGACATTTTTCAGAATGACAGTTTTCATTTCCAGAGGATCTATTGTATAAGACATGGTCTTCTAGTGAGTTGAATGTGTGTTGTATTGTTGTTCGTTTATTATTTTTAATCATGTTTATTAGGGTAGTGCCTAGGGACCAAGAATAGGACTCCATTGTGTTCTGTGCCATACATACACCGACTAGTAGACAGCCCTTGCCCTGAAGCGCTTACTGTCTAAATAGATGAGCCAGACACAGGGTGGGGGAAAGGGTAGGACATGTAGCAGAGTGAACAATAGCTTAGCAGCAAACCTCCTACTAGTTCTGTGATTTTGGAGAGAGGGTTAGGGGGTAAACTTAGGAGGATATCAGCTAAATGGGGAAAAAAGTGAAAGGGGAGGAGACACTGAAGGGGACAGGGCAGGGGGGACGAGGATAAGAGGGCCATGTATGGAGAGAAGTTGAGGTGAAAAGACTGTGAGGGAGGGAGAGGATTAAAGCAAACAGCCCATCAGCATAGGACAGAGAATATAATGCTGAACTAATGCTTTCCTCTAATTGTCATTGTTTTAGTTCAAATGGTATCAAACATTTCAGCCTCCTCTCTTCCATAAGCATGCTAAAAGAGAAATACTGGTATGAAAGAGAAAGCCAGAGAGGCAATAAGGACGCTGTTTTCATAGCCCATGTATTATTTCTGAAACTTGAAGGTAATTCTACCATTTTCAAGAGAGGAAAAAGCACTTACAGGAATCAAACGTAATACTGTGTATGAACATTTTGTCACGAAAGAGTTTTAACTAGTTATGCTTTGTATCATAGGTCAGGTACTGGAATAACGGTGGAAAAGAAGAATCTTCAAATAGAGTAAAAGCTACAGGGAATGAGACATCAGTAAGAATAACAGGCTTGAAGAGCAACTTAGCGCATTACACAGCTGTTCGTGCATACAACAGTGCTGGGTCAGGACCCTTTAGCGCCACAGTAAATGCCACCACAAAAAAGACACGTGGGTATCATCAGTCTAAATAAATGAGGGGAGAGCCATAATGGAGTTTCATCACTAGCAGGCAAAAGGGAGAATGTGCATTATTGGGAATGATGAGAGGAACAAATGAACCAGACTTTCATATAAAATAGAACACATGTGAGTTTCTTTCAAATTCAAGCTTAGATCCAACACCTACTTCTTTCATCATGGATACAAAAATCGCACATGTTCATGGACCTACCTAACTGAAAGCTACCACCATTGATTTCCAAATGTGTGTGAAACAGCACTGTTAAATTCTTCTTACTGACTGGGTGAAATTTTTTTATTAAAGTCAGGTTTGATTTTATTACATTGAAACACAAGCTTCTGCTATAAGGAAAAATGTGCCTCAGTGAATATATCAGGGCTTTATAATGTAAATTCACTAGAGCTTGACTTCTGAGGTGGACTGCAGTTATGCTAAACAGTCATGTTGATTCATGTGTCCTCTTGCCCAAATTACTCAAAAGAGATCACTTTCTTACCAAAGCAAGATTTAACTTTGGAGAACACACAAATACTCAGAAAGGGAACGATCATTGCTACAGAACCAGAAATCTTTTGAGTGTCTCTGTATGTTTAAACATAAATTGAGAATCAATGCCATAAATTTTGAAGTATTGCTTTTAAATTAACATAAATTCACAAGTAAATCTGTATAAAGGGCCAAATGTACACTCAAAGACTCAAATATATTTATTAATGCGATTTTACCTTGAGTAGTCAGTTGGCCAATCCGATTACTTGACCAGTTCATCAGACTCTGGCCCTTGAAAACTAGTCCCAGTAAAGTTATCGTCATTGTGGCTGCTCACGTGAGTAAGGCAGACAGGATTTTGCTCATTAGAATTTTAAAAATATTCCATAAAAAAGGAAAATACTGTTATTTTATTAGAATAATTAGCTTAATGTATTGTCAAGTCTACTTAATTTTGTATAAAAAAAGAATTCAGTAAAAACACTATTCCAGTTTAAATATAATTTTACTGAGTCCTATTTTTTGTTTCCTTATTGCTAATATTTTTGTATAAATGTAAATTTTCTTCCTTAACTCCAGTGATTTTTGCACGATCCATTCACTGGTGCTGCAGTCCTCATTTTGTGATATTATGGTGTCTTGGAAGACTATATGCAAAAAAAAAACCCTACTTGACTGTGGTAGTATTGAATTAAGGCCTCACCCCATTGACTTCAGTGGGATTTAGGTTTGGCCCTGAATGAATACATCTAGTAGATGGAACAGGCTGATTAAAAGTTTCTAGATACAGATATTTTGGTGTTTGAGTAATGAAGATAAATAAATTGTGGTAAAACAGAAGTGTGTGGCAATTTAAAAAATGCTTACCCCTCAGATTAAAGTAAATTACTTTCTGCACAACTTTTAATAGTGATGCAAATTTTAATGTTTCAAATTAAAAATGAAACTTCATCTTCTCAAGAGAAAATTTTAATGAAAACATGGCTTTTACAGAATTACTTCAAACTTTGCAGTCATGAAACATTCCATCAAGAAGACCATCTCAATTCTTTGTTTTCCTTCTGTTTTCTTTTGAATAGAACTGTTCAAAGAATTTGAAAATTCAAAATTTTCAGTGACACATGGACACATTTTTCATGAAAATGTGTTAAAAATACATGTACTTTTCTTCCCTCAGCTTTACATTTGAAGCTATTCAATTCCCACCAGACCTTTTTGAATGATACACTTCTCATTGTCCATGTAATTATGTAAGTTACAATTGCACTTTTCACATTTTCCTGTGCGACTGATATGGCATTAACACTAACATGAAATATACAAGTCACATACAATAGTCACAGATCACATGATTTCAGCTGTATCATTCATCTTCTCTTCCTATCACTGCATTATGCCAATGTTTCTCAACCTTTTCAGGCTGACAACTCCTTATTCAATGACAACATTTGTGTGCCCCCCTCATAACTATGTTATGAAAGTAAGAGTTAAAAAAAAAAAAAAAGAGTTTCAGTTGTAAGCCTCTATAGATGTAGCTGTGGTGTGTTTGAGAGATTAACAGAAAACCTGACTCTGATGGCTAAGCATGTTCACAGAGGGAGAAAATGAGACTTTCATTGTCTTACGTTGTTTTATAAAATTTGACTCATAACCCCAATGATTGCCTCTATTACACCCACTGCAAGTCTGCAGGTCAAAAAACATTGCTTTAAGCGACACTAAATTGTTTGCATTGCAAGTTCTTTATCAACCACCTTCAAAACAGTGGTTTCCTCTGTTAAATATTATGTATATTTTCATATTTCTAAAAGAGTACTGTCACTTTTTTTTAACCGTCCAATAGCATCACTGAAGGTGACCTCCTAGCTAGGCTGTTAAAAGTTGCTCTAATAGCTTCATTGTTTTCAATTCTATCGGGCAGGACTAAAAGCAGAGGTACAATATATTGATCCATCAGAGCAACTCCCGTATTTTAATTCCCATAAATCTAATGGTAAAATTCATTTTGTGTCACCATGCCAGGATTAAATTCAATTAGAACTCTCTAAGGAAATGTCAACCAATCACATTTCATTTTTAATAGGCTTCAGTTCAGCATGGGACTCATAATTCCCATCATGGTCAATTATCTCACAGTTGGTCTATAATAATTAGATGCTGTCTCTTAATTGAAACTTCTTGAAGTGATATAGAGAGATGCAAATATAAGTTTCTGTGTGAGCTTGGCAACTGGTGAAGAAGATCTTGAAAGGAAGCAATAAGGAGCCAGTTATTGTAATAGGTCCTACAGTGGAATACTCCCATTTAGATGATCATGTTCCTGTCATAGTCCTTGGAGAGGCAAAAATCATTTTCAAATGACCATAGTTCTGTTAATTATAAACTTACTATAAAGCGAGTAAACTGTGAATTCAGCCCGTAGAGGTTGGATTAAGTCAAGGCCATTGCGCAAGAGAGCTTTTTAGGTGTTTGCACAGGAGAAAACCCAGTGGAATGGAGGACTAAAAGCTATCACCTTCCAAATATTGGGTGTTGGATGTTAACTGTTTTAGGGAGAATTAATTTTTCATCAGAAAACAGGGCTGTGATTTTTTTTTCAGTAAGTTATGTTTTTTTTATAGTATAGAATATTCAAGCTATTTTTGCAGCTCATTTTAAGGTTAAACTAACTTTTGCCTTTATCTTTGTGCAAATTAGCATTTTTAAACCAAAATGTCAAGAATTGCTGTTGTGTTTCAAAAACACTAAATTATGCAAAAAATCAGATAAGCAACAGTGCAAGTCTTAACTCATAGAATGGCACGAAAACAATTTAACATTTGAGTACTTGCAATATATAATATATTCACTAGAACATATGTTCTGCTCTGAATCCCTAATTTAGGAAGGTACTTAAGCATTTATCTAATTTAAGTGTACCATTTGTCCCCAGTAAAGTCAATGAAAGTATTCACATGCTTAGAGTTGGGCAAAATTTATTTATTTTTGTGCACAATATACAAGGCATGAAACAATCCATGGATTTAGGTCAATTTTGGCAAATAGTTTTGATCAAATAAAAAAAAAAGTCAGAAGTGTCAAAACATCCCACAATGGTATTTCTGAAAAAAAATATTTGATTTTTGTTTCGGAAAAATGTGGGGGCTGTAAGTTCACTCCATTTTATTTTTAGAAAGTGTTTTTAAAAGCCTCAAAAAAGAAATGAACTGTTTTGTTTTGAGTTAAACAAAACATTAATCTTGACCTGAAATATTTTTTTTTTAGTTTTCTAATTTCAGTGGAATTTTTTTAATTGTTTCTGTTGACCCAATTTGGCCTTTTTGTTGTTGTTTGGTTCATCCACTGAACGAAAGAATTTGATGATTTTCACAGCTCTACTTGTGAATTACTTCAGTAAATCAAGTGGTAGAGGCCTATGCTTTATGCATAATTGTTGTGCCTTTTTTTCACTTGTTTCCAGATGTCATGAGTTTAAAGGAATGATTTATTTCTTCTCAAACCCAATCTTAATATGAGAGTGTGAAAACTACTGAAATCTGCCATAATACTCAGCTCTTGAGTATAAAAACCTTTATATGAGAAAATCCTTTTACATTTATAGAAATTTGATATTAGTGCATCAAGATAAATCTTACTTAGTAATTAGAGCTAGGAAAATACTGGAAAATGAAATGTGAATGTTTGCTTGACTTGTTAAAATGAATTCTCAAGTCTTACATATACACCTTTTGTGTCTGCTTTGTGTGAACATTTGTGAGATCAAGTTTTACTGACATGAATGTTTATGGGAAAATTCCAAAATGTCATGTGCGAAATAATTTTAGATTTTTTTCTATTGAGTATTTACACTGGAAATGCTCATGTTAGAAATCTCACCATCCTTTGATGTTGGCTATCCAGCATCAAAGCTTTGACTTGTGCTCCTTGAACAATAGCTACCTCCATTAGTTGGCAGCCTTAGTAATCATTATATTTTTCAAGTGTGTTACATGCTTAGGACAAGATTTTCAGGTGTGACTGGTGATTCTAGATGCCCCATTCTTTAGGTACACAACTTGAGACACTTTAAGGGATCCTGATTTTTGGAGGTTGGGAACTTGAGTCTGAATATCTGACCCCTTTGATAATGTCTCAAAAATGTGGGCACCCAACCTTTTCTCGTCCTGTTTGAAAATCTTAGCCTCATCCTATCGGGGAAAGGAAAACGCTACGTGATTTATCTGACCAATGATCAGTCTGACCACAGCTGTAATGAGAATTATTGAAAACTTAGATAACTCTTCATAAACAAACCACATAGTTTTAAAAGAAAAGTAGCCAAAGAAATTTGTCAATACTTTTTCCATAAACAAGAAATTTAAATGAAGAAAGACTACAGTTGCCATCACAAAATATTTGCATAACATTAACAGTATGTTAAAGATGTAAAAGGTCTGTATGATCATTCCTCCTATTATAATTTGTTCTAATTCATCATTTTGTATCTTGATAAAAATGCCTTTATCTGGCCATGTTCCATGAAGAACCAGAGACTGATAAGTCCGCCTCAGAAATAACATTTTTATGCCTCACTGTTTATCTCTTCTGTTTTCCCAATTGAGTCTCTGAACCATACAGTGTACAAATGATGATGCTCTATTTGAGTTGCTTTTATATCAAACATGTAATGACAGTCAATTACCTGAACTATTATTTGCTGCTGTGTAATAAATCACTAATGCCAAGTAAATTAAAATCATGCTTTCATTATGTATTTCAAGCACCCATTCAGCCTCCAGGAAATGTTATATGGAATGTTACAGACTCCAAGGTAGTATTGAACTGGGAGCAAGTGAAAGCAACAGAGAATGAATCTGAAGTAACTGGATATAAGGTAGGTAAAAGAATACAGAAACAAACACTTCAATTGTAAGCTTTTTTCATGTTTCTTTCCACGGCAGCACATCTAGAGTTCAAAATGCATGCATACAAAATGCATTATATGGAGTACAGTACAACACCTAAAACATCTCTATTGCACCTACTTTTTAACGACATTGTTTTTATTATTTCATTTCAAACAAAGCAACGTGAGCCAGATCATCCACTGGTGGAAATCAGAGTAGCTACAATGCAGTGTCCCACACCTTTAATATTGCCATATATCAGACTTATCATTTCATGGACTTTTTTTTAAATTCCTGGGCGAAAACTTCCACTGTCTTGAGAAAACTTCTGTTGTTACCAGTATATTCGCACCAAACAAATGTTCAGATTTCTATACATCTCTATGAGCTATATACAAGTCCTGGCTCTTAGCATAATACATAGAATGCTACTAGAGAGCTACATTTATCCGTATCCCTCAGTGTTATTACTGTAAAAAGTATTTAAGTCGACTTTATAACACCACCTTTCTATTAGACCTAAGGCTTAAGTCGACTCCCTAGAGTCGACTTAAGCCAGTGTAGACGTGGGGTAGCCCTAAGTCAACTTAGGGCTACCCCAGGGCTACACCAATGCCCTCCCTGCCGGGGGGGGGGGCACAGGGGGAGCCTGGCATGCCCCCCCACAGGGCAGGGCAGAGCCCTGCCCACCCTGCTCCTATGCCCTGCCAGGGTCCCTGTCCCCCTTTGCCCCATTGTACCTATGTACAATGGGGCAAAGGCTGAGCCCCCTGGCATTGGGCAAGGGGTGCCCCCCGCCCCCATGATCCTCCCCTAGGTCCTCCTAAGCCCCTAGAAGTCAACCTAGGCGTCCAGTGTGGATGCTCTAGGTCGACTTTCTAAGTTCCCCTTTAAGTTGACTTTACTTTTAAGTGTAGACACACTAAGTTGATTTAGTTAAAGTCAACTTAAATTAACAAGTGTAGACATAGCCCTAGAAAGTTAGCACCTAAAACCCATTTTCAGAAGTGATTTAGACCAGTCCTCAACAAATCTGCCCCAGAGCTAGGGGCCAACCTAGTGTGCAGCAGTGAAGGGTTCCCTCACTGCCAAAAAACTGCCGCTGCCACCTCTGAAAAACCACCAGGGGTGCGTTTGGTGGTGGTGGGGGGGAGGACAGAGGTGGCGGCACTTAGATTTTCTTACCTCCCCAGCTTCCACAGCTCTCCTAGGCTCCAGGGTCAAAATCCTGGGCACCATGGCAACCTGACACCCAAGATTTGTCAAGCCAAGACTTAGACACTTAGAGGAGAGATCTTTACCTCTGCTTCAGACCGGAATTTCTGTTGTTTTTGTGCAATTATCCCTAGCAGCAAAGGACTCCTCTGAGTGCAAGAACTGCTCTGGTAAAAGCTGTCATGGGGAATGCATTGGATCAACATATTCTCTGGGCTTCCAGACCATGCCATTTTCCCCATCAGGTCACACACTCTGTAAGCTGTACTAGCCATTATTGGGGGTGTTGGAACAGATTTTATTGTGAGGTCGCTAAGAGCCATTGCCCCAAACTGTACCCGTATATAATGGAAACCATCTCAAGCCCAGGAATGCAGGAGCTGCTCCCCCTGCTCTCCTTGGCTATGTCCACACTTGTAAATTTAGGTCGACTTAGGGGGGAACTTACAAAGTCGACCTAGAGTGTCCACACTGGATGCCTAGGTTGACTTCTAGGGGCTAGTGGGACCTTAGACAGGTCCACGGTGGCAGGGGGGGGCACCCCTTGCGAAGTGCCAGGGGGCTCAGCCTTTGCCCCATTGTACCTGGGCAAAGGGGGACAGGGACCCTGGCAGGGCATGGGGCAGGGTGCCCTGCCCTTTTGGGGGGCATGCCAGGCTCTCCCTGTGCCACCCCCCCGGGCAGGGAGGGCAGTGGGGGAGTCCTGGAGAGCCCTAAATCAACTTAGAGTTGACTTAGGGCTACTCCACGTCTACACTGGCTTAAGTTGACTTTAGAAAGTCAACTTAAGCCTAAAGTCGACTTTAAACGAGGTTTAATAAAGTTGATTTAATTTTCCTTAAGCAGCTTGCTTAAGTCGACCTAAGGAAAGTGTAGTGTAGAAGCAGAGTAAATTAGGTCGACTTAATTTACAAGTGTAGACGCTCCCCTTGTTAGCGCCTATTGATCTTATAGGAGAAAAGGCGGTGTGGACACCATGGCCTACTGTCACAACACCATCACTACGCTTTCTGCTCCGAGGACAATATTTAAATACTGCGGGCTGCAGCTCTGAGTTACTTCAATGGAAGCCAATGTAAACCAGGACTGAATATAGCTTTCATTTTTTAAAACGCAGCAGGACACATGCAGTTAAGTTTGATGACAGAAAAATCATTCAACCCTTCCAGAACTTTTTTCCTTTATAGCCCATAATTTCCACAGTTTGATTAGCTCCCTTCTCTACATCCCCTTACTCTTTATTGCTTTAAGTGGTTGATCTAGATAATGACAAATTCCAAGTGGAGGGATAATTTATAGAAGAATGCATTAATTCATGAGACTATATTATTCATTTGTTATCGTTATATATTGTGCCGTTTCAGATTAAAGCTGGGATAAAAGAGCTTGATTAATGTTATCTGCTTTCATTGCCTTTCTGGACATTGAGCTTAATTCTGCTATACAAAGTCAACTAAAATTGAGACTTTTTTTCTCTCTGGCTATTTTTTAGAGTTTAACCCTTTTTCAAAAAACCAGCAGTCAGAACAGAATACAGAGGAAGAGAAACTACATGGCACATCCCCCAAAACACTATTTATTTTGTGTTGCAGATTCTGTATAGGACTAGCAATCAGAACCATGTGAATGTGCTGAACACAAATACAACATCAGCAGAACTTTTACTCCCATTCAATGAGGACTACATTATAGAAGTAAAAGCAACAACGGATGGAGGAGATGGCACGAGCAGTGATCAGATCAGGATTCCCAAACTGACCAGTATGTAGTCACTGATATGAGGTGTTATTTTGGCTTACAGTAATGCCTACTAGCCTGCCATTTTCAGAACCCCATCAACTCTGTGCTGACATATTGTCTGACATTTCATTAGAAAACTTATGCCTAGTCTACACGGCTGAGCTAAGTCAATGGGAGATGCGCTGTCTGTGTACTGTTGACTGTGTCTCCTCCGTCAACTTAGTTACTCTCACTTGCCACAGTGCCTTTACTCAGCTGCATCAACTTGAAGCGCTCTCCCTTCAGTGCAGCGTTATTCCACTTGGAGAGTGCTTCCGGGATCGATTGAGTGGGTCTAGACTGGCTGCTCAATTGATCCCTCTGCGTCGATCCGTGGGGATCAACGCAGCATTTTCAGTGTAGACAAGCCTTTAGTGGCAAAGTGAATGGACAGGAGCACAAATTCTGATCTTTTTCGCTCCAGGTTATGAGAGTCCAAGTAAATGATGTGTTGAAAATCTGCCCCAGATGCATCCTCTGGCTTCCATAAGCATCTACTATAGGTTGTTCAAAACACTGGATAGAGCAACTCACTTGTACTCCTTGCTAGATAACCTTAAATTTAAACTCCCTGGCCATCTAAAAAGAAGGCAGGGAGTGACAATATTGGGAAAAGGAAGCCCCTTTAATCATGTTAATGTGGTAGCCTGAGAATGCTCAAGATTTAGAGTTTCTCAACATGAAGTCAATTGGGCTTCACTGATTTACCCCAGCTGAGGATTTGCCCAAGTGAATGACTCCTGAAAAAAATAGAACACAGTCATAATGACATAAGGCTCATGTACTTGATTTGAGTTTACTTTTAATAGAGTTTCACAATGCGAAATAGTTCTAGCTAGTATCTGGCATTAATAGAGAAATTGTCACATTGGTAAGATTTCTTGTATGAGGAATTTTAAAACACTTGAATGCTTTTGTTTGCAAAACGTTGGATGGCCAGTATAACTGTGCCCGTGACATTACACTCTCTACACTGGCCATCCAACCTTTCGCAAAGAAAATCATTTTTTTTTAAATTCTTCATACAAGAAGTCTTAACAATATGAAATACTTGGGTCCCCTCCCCACCACCTTTTACTGTGTTCCGTTAAGGTCATCTTATCAGGAAAACTTTTGTTTTTTATGTAATTTTTTTATTAAAAGAAAAAAAATCCATGTTTGTATGCTGAACAGCAATAAATTAACGAAAAGGAAACCAATTAACATTTTCATGCCCTTACGCATGACAAACTTCATTCTTTTGGACTGGTAAATTACCATGTAAATTAGATAGTTATAAGTGTGTAAGAGAGATGGTGTGTGTGTGTGTGTGTGTGTGTGTGTGTGTGTGTGTGTGTGTAAATATATAACAGATTTTCACTTTTCATATGGCTCTTTTTTTATTTATAACCTTAGAAGATGAAGGCAGTTCAGTGAATCCACCTGAACTGTGAATGTAATTCAGTTCTTTGTAAATATTTAGAATGATTTGGTAAACATTGCACTGATTAACTGAAATAAAGAGCTGTAATAAATCTTATCTGAAAAATAAGAGGCCCAGGTCCTCAACGGTATTTGGACTCCTGACTCCCATTGATTTTAATTGGCATTGGGTGTTCAATAGCTTTGAAGATCTGGGCCAGTGTCCTTATAGGTAGAATATGTAGAGACTTCATATTTTAATTTGCCTTAATTTAATCCTAAACATTTTCATTTGTTGCAGGTATGGATGCAAGAGGTTCTGGTGCATCAGTTTTAACCATCTACAGTTTATCCAGCTTCATACCAATAGTACCTTTCTTGACTTCTAATGCAATGTTGTGGTGATACGTTCTCATTCATTGGATAAATTAAATCAGTTACTAACAAAAGTGCGTTTTTAAAAAGAAATGCAGTGGTTATGCATGGGTTTTTTTCAACTCTGATGTGTTTTTTAAATACTTCATATCCCATTGTAGGCAAAAGTTAAAAAACAAAAACAAAACCCCAAAACCCACCATATAAAAATTCAGCAAATCCTTTTAAAGGAATCTAAAATGCCTTAATACTTGAACCAAAGTAGTTTACACAATACATATGTCAAATCTGAGATAAATGAGAGTAACAGTGTTATACTAAGGTCTGAGAGCTTCCCAGATCCTCAGATACATGGTAGCTCTATAATGAACTCCATATTTCCAGTGACACTAAATCACGTTCTGTGTCATTCTGATAGAATAATTCTCATCCACACAAACAGCTGAAAACGGATGCATATTGAACTGAAATCTAATGACTAATCTTGGACCAATTAGACCTTTGAAAAGCAGTGTGTTTACCAAGTACATTTGGATAAGCTTGCATATTGTACTTTTATACTCTAAATCTACCAGATAATCATAGGTATTATAGATGGAAAGGACCTAGTTAATTTTCTATCAATGTTTTCTCCTATCTACCTTTGAAAATCCAGGAGACAAGGTTTCAAGAACTTCTCCTGGGAGCCACCCTTCAAAGGTTTTCCTTTTTCCTCATAATCAGCACACATTTTAATATACCTCCCTTAAAGAACACAATCCCTTTCTCTTTGTAGATGTATTTGAATTAATTGTAGTTTTGTTTTGTTTTTTTCCTCGTACTCCTAGTTCATTCATCTCTTTACCAGGTTACTACATACATATTTAACACTATATACTTTCTTCATAACCCAATCCCTCCAGTTCCCACATCATTTTTGTTGCCCTTCTCTGAACTCCCACCAACTTGACAATATATTTTGGAAAATGAACTGCCCAGAACTGAGCACCATCTTTTTAGAAAGCAACTGTAGCCGTCCTGCTCTGTGATGTAGTTCCTCTAAATATTCAGCCCAAAATTACATTGGCTTCTTGTCTCCCACATCACACTGCAAATGACTCCCTAATTCAATATTTGCTATCATTCCTACACCCTGTTTAAGCATTGCAACTACCCAGATTTCTCCTTCTGTTTGCTGAAAGAGACCCGTAGGCCTAACCAACTCCACTATATCACCTGGCCTGGCAATCTGTAATACAGCCCATGAAAATCATATAATTCTTGGTATGACTATGGCAAGGTACTGTAGCTTTTACTAGATATATAGACCTACAGAAGCAAAGGCTTTTTGTCCTTGTTATTACAGAGATTGTTCTAAATCTGTGGTTTCATGGCAATATATAAAAGAGATGCTAAATCTGGTACATTTGATTTTCTGCTGTTGCAAGGCTTAGGCAAATCATGCATTTCTCTGTCCTTTCAAACAACTTGTAATTGGATGTCAGATTACACAGTGTCAAATGTTCACGTGACCAAAAAGAGTATCCTTTTTTTCAGTTTAATTTCAAATTTGTTACAAGACAAAAAAATAAATAAAAATAAAAAATATCAACCTCAAGAATGAGCCAAGATCAGTAATATTCTGATATCAGCATAGAACTGTTTTAAATATACATTCAAATAATAAATTGAGCTGATTGTATAACACATAAACTAGTTTGTCAGCTATCGAAGTAAGATCTGTATATATTGTACATACATAGTAAAAAAAACCCAAACAGAAATGGCTAGTTGCTTTTCAATATGGCTAACCATTGATGTTTCCAAACAGTCACAGATGGGGGGAAACAGACATTCCTAGTAAAGATATAATTCAGTTTCATGCAATGAAGAGTGAATCTTTCTATTCTTGTTTAAGAAAGTTCTACTTCCTGCTGTGTCATTTTCATGATTATTATGCTGTATTATTTAACCTTGTTATATATCTCCATGAGATATGTACTGAGCATCTTGTTTCATATTGAAAAGTATGAAATTTATCCTTAAACTTCCAGTTGTGTGTGTATCCTATGGTTATCTGTATGTATTTTTTTCTATTATTCTAATAAAATATTTATAACATTGAGGAATACTGGAATATTTCGAAATACGTTGCCCCTTAATATCACGTATTTGTATTTAGGAGAGCACACTGTCAAAATGTTCATCCACAGCATTTGACTATATTCTTAACAGCATTCAGCATTCCTACTAACTGTTGGAGGCCCAGGGCAATTTGAGTTGTTAAGCTATGCTAGGTCCCAAAGCAGTAGTCAAAGTTGCTTGCTTGACCATTCTGGCCTCAACAGCAGGACATCATCGAGTTGGCAAAGACAAATAGAAATGCTAAGTAACCTTGCAGATATCTCAGTTTCTGCATACCACAGCACATAATAAAACAAAATACATAACATATATGCTTGCAGCTGCACATAAATAATGGCAATAGGGATAATACATTATAAATGTCTGGAGATACATTTTTCCACTGCCAAGGGGTGTATTTTGTTTACCATCTCTCTTATTTCCAAATGTGTTTTAACAGCCCCAATTATTACAATAAAATAACACATAATAATAAAACCCCAATATAAATAATAAAATATATAATAAATAAATTATACAATACAAAGTTTTATATAAAATATTTTAAAATCACAATTTTTAAAACAGGGCGCACTCCATCAACACCTGATTCCACAAGAGGGGCAGCCGTTTGGACCAGAGGATTCACTAACTTCCTGCTAGGGTCCTGAAGAAATCCATTTCTGTATACAACCTTCTGAGTGACTGCTTAGATCTTCAGGTTTAGAAAATGTAATATATTGTAGTTAATTTAGGCTTTGTATTTAACTAGTATATTTATTTTTAAAAAACCCTTCCACATTAACCCTTATTGTTCTGCAAATCAGGTATAGAGTGCCTCAATGGTATCCACACTTATCACTAAGGGTGCATCTACACTGGCAATTTAGGTTGACTTAAGGACGCTTAAGTCAACTTACACAAAGCCGCGTCAACACTGGGCTTTTATTAAGTTGACTTAAACGCTTCCTTAAATCGACTTAATAACACCACCTCTGAAGGTTGACAAGTCGGCGTAAAGCCAGTGTGGATGGGGAATAGCGCTAAGTTGACCTTATTAAGTCAATTTAAAGCCAGTGTGGACGGCTATGTCTACTGTTAAGTCGACTTAATACGGTCAACTTAAGTCCACGTAAAGTGTAGCCTCTCTGTTAAGTCGACTTAACAGTTGATTTAACTTTACAAATGTAGACATAGCCTAAGAGTCCAACATCAACACTGCCAATTTTCTGTTTCCCCCCCCCCCATATCTTCTCTGAAGATGCTTGATCCAAAGGCTCTATAAGGTCACAGAAAGATTCTCATTGACTTTGGATCAGACATATACTCTTTTCAAATATTTCTTATATTTTAATATTACAATATAGATCTAGATGGGCCCATTTCCTTACCCATTTATTCCTTAAACATTAGTTCTTTATAAATCTCCATTTTCCTTCCTAATGTCTTATTTTTAATTGCGGCAGTGTGGCTTAGCAGATAGAACAAGAGACTGGCACTCAGGATTCCTCAGTTCTTTTTCCAGCTCTGCTGCTGGTTTGGCGAGTGACCTGGGGCAAGTTTTCCCATCTGTAAAGTTGGACAGATACCTCCTTTGTAAAGTATGTTGGGTTCTACAGATAGACAGTAGTGTAAAGAAGCTAAGAATTTATTATTGTTATTAAAAACTTCCTTGAAAAGCAGAGAAATGCCCCTTAAGCACCACTAGTAACAACGTATCCATTTTGCATTCCTTTCACGCCCTCAATTTCCCATGAAATTAGTGACTTTTAGGCATGCAAGAAATGCAGGGTCAGGACATACACACCAGATTCACTTTTTTAAGACTTGGATCTTGTAAACAAGGATGTATGAGTAGCTTTACACACAGGAGCTGTCCCACAAAGTTACTAAATGTGTTTTCACAATTTTCCATTCGCTTCTTTAGTTTCTTATCTTTCCTACCCAAGCTGCATTGGTTACATTTTGATCCTTCTCCCTAACTCAGAAGAAGCAAGTCCTATTTTCCAGGCTACTGCCTCCAACAATTCAGCAGCTCTTTCTCAAGCCAAACTAAAGGAAAATCCAACCAAGACTTTTCTGCCATTTAAACCTTGTGTGAAAATTGCATTCAGCACAGTTAGCTAAAAAGAACGCACGGTTAGCTAAGAATTACGCATGGCCTTCATGGACTTCCAGTTTCTTCTAAATCCAACATATTCTCAGTCTACTAAAAGAGCCAATTATGAGCCAAATAAGAATATGTGATCTCTACACATGTAGTTTGTAGCTGGTCCAAATATTTCACAAATGACTAATAATCCCAACACATTTTACAAGCTTGCATGACAGGAAATCAAAAGACAACGTGTGGGCCATTTTCTTGGCCAAGGGAGTTTTTCTGTTCTGTTCATAGCATTGCGAATGGACAGATTTCATCATTTGTGATTAAATGAATTCCACAAGACAATTTGCATTGGGAAAGGGTCTGATGCGTCTTTGTTGAAGCTGAGCTCCATTTGTGAAAGTCCACCTTAGCTTACATGTCTGGCAAGTTCGATATTTATTTACCATAGATATGCAATGAGAGGTGGGAAAATAGTACTTGTTGAAGTCTTCAGAAAAATATGGCCGAGAACAACAAATGGTCACTGAAGGTAAATATAGCACTACTTGCGAAAAGGCCACATCTCAGTCTTTTTTTAAATTGGCCATATTAGCGGCCAAATTACCATTCTAATTTAAAATAGGCTGCTTTCTGCACAGGTTCCATGTTGTAGACCACTGTTTAAAAAACTATCCCACAGAAATTACCTTAAAAAACATTGAAAATTATTAGCGTGATTTGTGTAAAATGGTTGAGCTCACTGTGAGACTATAGATGCGAATGTGAAAACATTTCTGCCTTTTTATTGACAAGGTGGCAAAAAACATTGACAAAGAAAATAAGCAACTTGACGTTATACCACAAATTCCAAATTGGTGCAGATGATTACGGGTATTTTGAAACCCCACACACGGAAATAGTTTGAATGATAATTATTGTAACACTGCCCCCCACGCAGGCGTCAATAGTGGAGATCAAACCTGGGACCTCTAGAGTTTAACTCATGAGTTCCTGCCACCTGATTTAAAAGACAATGAAGGCTGTTGCAGGTTCATCAGTCTCTAGTGGGCCTTTGTACCACTAGAGGGGGACAGAGCACCACTCCATGTAAGCAGGGGTTACACTAGAAAAACAATCTATTATAAATAGCATCTTTATTTCCATCTGCATAACAGAGACTCAAAGGCTATGTCTACACTTGGAAATTTAAGTCCACTTTAGCTAAATTGACTTAGTGAGTCTACACTTAAATTTTAAGTCGACTTTGGGGGGAACTTACAAAGTCGACCTAGAGCGTTCACACTGGATGCCTAGGTCGACTTCTAGAGGCTAGGGGGACCTAGGGCAGGTCCACAGGGGCAGAGGGGGCATCCCTTGCCCAGTGCCAGGGGGCTCAGCCTTTGCCCCATTGTACATAGGTACAATGGGGCAAAGGGGGACTGGGACCCTGGCAGGGCATAGGGGAAGGGTGGGCAGGGCTCTGCCCTGCCCTGTGTGGGGGCATGCCAGGCTCCCCCTGTGCCCCCCCCACCAGGGAGGGCATTGGTGCAGTCCTGGGGTAGCCCTAAGTTGACTTAGGGCTACCCCACATCTACACTGGCTTAAGTTGATTTAAAACAAGGTTTAATAAAGTCAACTTAATTTTCCTGATTTTCCTACTGTAGTGTAGACGCAGGGTAAATTAAGTCAACTTAAGCAAGCTTAAGTCGACTTAATTTACAAGTGTAGACACAGCCAAAGACAGGTCCTGAAAGGAAGATCACCAAGCATCAACAAATCAAGTGGGATCCCGAATCCAAGCTCTTGGCATTATCACTTCTTCCAAAGCAGCACTTGCATGTGCTTTAATGTGCGGGTGTTGCAATAATGAAAGTATTAGCTTTGGTACGGCACCTATGTTGCATATTCTCCCTCTAGAAACAGTTAATGAAGTACTGTACCATCTGGCTCTGCTGGAAAGTCTTAATTCTTTAGTGGTTAGGCCTGATACTGTTGACAGAATGTGATGTAAGTTGTCATTATATAAAACGTGCTGTAGCTCTGTATAAATGCCATACAGAAATTAGGGATGGAAAAAACCTGCAAGTTCCCTGTTCAGCTTTAATTGGAAAAAAAATATTTAAATCGACCACTTCTCCCAGTTCACAGCTGTTTAAATCTGGCATTATTCCCTTTCAAATCAATTGTCATAGTTGCATAGTTATCACTGCATATTTACTCAAGAAGCTTTAGTCAAAAATTTCTATTACCTATAATACCAACATTCTCCAACTGAACCCTATTCCTGCAAAGTCTAAGTCCCGTCTTCATAGGTTCTGGCCAAACTCTTCTTTATATGTGAAAATGAATGATACATCTGATCCTGAAGTGGGACTTGTTCAAATGTGGCTGGTATAGAAATTAAGTCCCACATTTCCTTCTTGGACAGTTTGCCCTGTCCAATGTGTTGTTGGAATGCTGGACTCTTTCTGAATACAAAGTTGAAAACTAATATCATTTTAGCCTTAAGAAATATTGGAGATCTACATTTTTCAACTTAATTTGTCTTTAACTGGGGAAATGCAAAAGAAGGCGGTGCTTGTCAGTGTGTGTGTGAATATATATATATATATATATATATATATATATATATATATATATATAAAATCTTAATAACACGCAATAAAATAAGCTATCCTGCATGCGAGAGTACATTAATCAAACACTGTTCTGTTTGAAATAAATATTGGGAAAATGAAAGGAGTTAGTAAATGGGCATTCTCTCAGAAAAACAAATTCCTCTATTGTTTATGCTAATGCCCGCTACTACAGAGTGGAATATAAAGGTTACATATAACACAAATATAAATGAATATGCATTAGGCCTGTATATTATGGAGGCAGTTTTTTCTTTTAATCTGATGTTGTATGCTATTAGCAAAAAGGCTTTCATTAAAATCCACTTGCATGGATTTTCCTATCTTAGTAGAGGAGGACTCTCCCAGGGCTGAATTTATAGTTTATATTTTCTCTTTCCTACCCTGCATTCATGTACAACCCCCCCCACCCTCCCCCCACTACTTTGTTCTCATTGGGGAATAGTCTTCTTTGCCAAAGTGCAGACACATACACATGGTGTGTCCTGCCTATTCAAGAGGCAGGTTAGTTTAATGTGTTTGTGAAATTTCCTTATAAAGAAGATGTGATGGGTGCAGCCTGAAATACCTGAAATTTTTTTCTCCTTACTCTCTTTCCCAACCTAATGGAAAGAGTCACATTGACCTCTATGGGCTTTGGATCGAGCCCACACAACTTAATGGCAGGTCCTGTTTTTCACATCAACTAACTAATTTCCCTTTTTAGACACCTAGGGTGTGTCTACACTGGCAACTTAGGTCAATTTAAGGACCCTTAAGTCGACCTACACAAAGCCATGTCCACAATGGGCTTTTATTAAGTCGACTTAAGCACTTCCTTGAAGTCAACTTGAAGTCAACCTTTTTTAGTCGACTTAACAGAGTCGACTTAGCCTTACAAGTGTAGACATAGCCCTGGTGTGTGAGATGGTGTGTAATTTTCCCCCATATTCATATTGGCATGTTGTATTTATAAAACCTTCAGTCCAAGGCCATTATATTTTTCAAAAGCTATGCCATGATCACACAGTAATTTCAGTGGGGCGTTGCATAGTTTGACTTCCCATTTAATTTCATTCCTTCCATTGGTGTTTTGCTAACACCCACACTCTGAGTGACAACCTGTACTATATAGTTATACACAGGAGTTGATATTTCCTGTCCCATTTATCTCTTGTTAATTTTTCTTCTTTTTTGCCTCACAGTTTCTCAATAAAATCCCCTACCTCACATTCCAAAAAAGAATCACTAGTTCTTCTTTTTGTTTTTGATTTGGTTTGTCTGGTCTGAAATGTAGACCCTTTCCCACCCCCACCCACAGTTCTCACTTAAGAAGCAATTATTGTTCTTAATTCAAAATATCTGATTTAGTTTTGTTTTTTCCTGTTGACTTCTCTTTTATTGAGTGACTTTCATTATCAGAGAACGCTAACAGAGGTCTCACATGGGGAGGGTTTCTTTTCATTTTTCGTATCATAGATAGTCAGGAAAACTTGGCCAAACTAACTTTGAATTAAATTCCTTTTTTTTCCTCTCTGCACTAACCACCCCAAATTCTATAGACATGACTGGACCTGTGTCTGCAGGACCATGAAGTCATTCATTGGCAGTCTACCTACTATTAATTTACCTCAGCCAGTATGTTCAACATTCTCCAGTAAAAAGAAGCTCATTATGATTTTTAGGATTGTATCCTCAGCACCCTTAATTCCCACTGAAGTTTGAGTGCATAAGGCAAAATGGGTTGAAGTGGTAGATTTCACAAATACTGAATCAAAAGTATCTGTCAAGAGGAATAAGTTTATAGAAACTGAGGAACAAATGCAAGTGACAAGAAAATAATTGAATGCCTGCAATGATGGTGGAAGAGAAATGAGAAGGTTTAGAGGAGGAAATGTACTTGCAGCTAACAGGCATAGTTATCAGGGACTAACAAAGCAGTAAAATTTTAAAATGGTTCATAACAATGGCTATGTCTACACTTGTAAATTTAAGTCGACTTTAGCTAATTTGACTTAACTAAGTCGACTTTAAGTCGACTTAGTTAAATCGACTTAGCATGTCCACACTTAAATTTGAAGTCGACTTAAGGGGGAACTTACAAAGTCGACCTAGAGCATCCACACTTGATGCCTTGGAGGAGTTAGGGGGACCTTGGGCAGGTCCACGGTGGCAGGGGGGGCACCCCTTGCCAAGTGCCAGGGGTCAAAGAGGGACAGGGACCCTGGCAGGGCATATGGGCAGGGCTCCCACTGTGCCCCACCCCCAGCAGGGAGGGCAGTGGGGGAGTCCTGTAGAGCCCTAAGTTGACTTTAAGTCGACTTAGGGCTACTGCAGGTCTACACTGGCTTAAGTCGACTTTAGGAAGTCAACAAGTCTAAAGTCAAATTAAAAGGAGGTTTTAATAAAGTCGACTTAATTTTCATTAAGTCGACTTTATTTTCCTTAAGTCGACTTAAGCAGCTTGCTTAAATCGACTTAAGGAAAGGGTAGTGTAGACGCGGATTAAATTAAGTCGACTTAAGCAAGTTTAAATTGACTTAATTTCTAAGTGTAGACACACCCAATGTGAGCCTAGGACAACATGTTTCGTTTTGTTTTGGTTTTTTTCCCTAAGTATCAATACACAGAGGCTTCCACCATGTTAATTTTCAATTTTATAAGCTTTATAAATCACCAAGTTTCAAAGACTTAAAAATCCACTATTTCTATTTAACTGACTGTTTTTCCAGTGAAATTCACCCTCCTGAGCAAAAAATCCCCTGCTGTGAACTAGCTCACGGTATCTATGTTAAGGTAAGGGTGAGGTAATGCATTAGAAGAACTGTCTGAAGTTATATCAGGTCCTTTGACTGGGGGAATAAGCCTGCCAGTCATAATTTAGGTTCACCAACCTTGGGACCCGGCTATGTATCCATCTGCTTCATGGTGCCCAAGATCCAAAGAAAATTGCATCCTTCTCTTTTAGATGTGGATATTGCCAAAGTCTTCCATGCTTTTATCACCTTGCTTTGGATTACTGCAGAGCAGTCTGTATGGGGAAAATACCATTCAGGAACTTCAGATAGTGCAGAATACAGGTGGCTTGGCTTGTTAAAAAGGATCATATTACTGCACTAGATTCCAAGTTTTTAACAGATGAAACTGAGTTTTTGATTGCCTACATAACCTGGAACATGGCTTCATGAAAGACTACCTCTCTCCTTGTGTGACACCACTACAGCTGAGATCTGCAGAGGCACCCACGTTAACAATGCCTTGCTGTAAAATGAAAGGAGGTGCTGAAAGGGAGAGATCGTAATCTTTAGTACTCTCTCTTCCTACCCTTATTAGTCAACATTCAACATGAATTGCAGGGACTCTTCCCCTTCCTAATTACTATGAAGGTCTGATTGGAAATAGAGGGATAATTTCTGTTTAACCTTGCTTGACTGAATATGAAAGAGGTTAGTATTTAATTGGCGCATGTGTATTTAGTGCATGTGTTCTTGGAATGATAGTTAAGTATAGTTTTATACAGTAAGTCAATACATTTACCCATGGAACAGGTGCAATGTGAGCTGAACCATTATAGGCTTCTTCATGCCATTCCACCATTTCACTTCAATCCTTACATGGAGAGTACATCTCTAGGGACAAGAAGGATGGCTGGTGACCTCTGTTCTGACACAATCAGGAAAAGTATTAATTAAGATCAGATCCTTGGTGAATCTTTCACTATTAAATTTCATCTTCTCTCATATTAGAACATGAGTAAGGGCCAATTATATCAAGAAATATAAGAAATTAAACCAATTGGAGCAAAAATAAAGGAAAACCTCTTTCCTCTTTCCTTTTATTATGCATATAATTCAATTTCACAGTTCAAGTCTTTCAAAGATCTATCAAAGTGGACATTATACATTTAACAAAAACCGTGCCATTTGCAATCCAAAAAAAGCCATGAAAAAAAAAGACAAATACAGTTATATTTTTGTCATTAACACTTCCTAACATTGCCACTAAAATGAGGTATTTAATGTTGCACTTGTCACAACACTAATTAGCTATTTGATCACTAGCATTCTCAGCTGATTGAACGAGTTCCTCTGCAGTGAGAATAGATTATTACTTCAGAAGTCTTCTGTCTGTTACCTGGTGTAAATCGGGAAGAACTACCAAAAATGGCGAAGATGCAAATCAAGCCCTTTGGTGTGGAAGAGAAGCAGTTTCACGTCTTCTTAACCATGTCGTTCAAAAAGACGATTCACTCATAAGTTCAACAGAACACTTGCTAAACCTCACACAACAAAATTGTTCCAAGGGAAAATTTGAGTGGTGGGGGTTGGGGGGAGGGGGAGCCTGTAAAAAATACTTAGGTACCTCGTTAAAAGCTGTTTAATTTTCTTACAAACTCATGCAAATTTATGGACTATACAATTTGTTCCTTATCTGTTAAAATTTCGGATTGCTGGCTAGGAGTAATGTTAATCTTTATTTGCTATCCTAAGCACCATTTTTAGAGCATCTTTCACTCATTAATGTGCATAACATTGTCCATCATATCTGTAAAACTACTCACCAGCTACATTTGGATAGCCATATTCACATTGAATATTACTCTATACCATAAATAGCGCTCTGGACTGTACAGGGTCATTTGTGGATTAAGGTGTCATGCAGCATACCCATGGTTATCAGAATGTAGCCCTATCCACTTTGGAAAAAATGTTTGAGAAAAATCAGGTACTGTTTAAATTGATATGAACTTGGACTTTGGAAGTAAGTCTCTCTAATGAAATAAGAATATGCATGTGGTGCAAAGTATCTCAGGCTACCAAAAGTCGAACCCTTTTTCTGGAGTTCCTTTAGTTCATAGGATACCATCCCCTTTGCACAGCTGGACAACGATGCACTCCCTGCATGTCCAGGTGTACAGACTTTCCTTCCTCCCTATTTCCTTGAAAACTGTGGTTCCCCTTTGGAATTAGGAGGAAGCACGACCAAGACTCTTCTTTTACACACTGGCCAGCATCATGGGATCAATGTGAAGGAGGTCATATGCTGCAACCTATAAACTGGTGTAATAGTGATCCAGGAAACTTCAGGAGGTATTTTGTCCCCTTTCTGCACAATATCCCTTTGTGCGTCCATGGGCTATGTCTACACTTGTAACGTTAAGTCGACTCTGTTAAGTTAACTTAACAGAGTGGCTACATTTTAAGTCAACTTAAGTTGACATTCTTAAGTCGACTTAACAGTAGACATAGCTGTCCACACTGGCTTTAAGTTAACTTAATAAGGTCAACAGAGTCCTGTGGCACTTTTAAAGACTAACAGATTTATTTATCGCATGAGCTTTCGTGGGAGAAAATCCCACTTCGTCAGACGCTTTGAAGATAGGAAAGTTACAGAGTGGGAGGAAATTAAATGCAGGGGAGTGTATGACATAGCATCAGGTCAGGCTGTAACAGCAAATCAAAATAGGTGTTAGGATTCAAAACACTGGGGAACAGCACATAGAGGAGGGGGAGGTCAAATCACTTGTTGTAATGCGAGAAAAATCCATAGTCCCTGTTTAACCCCAAGACAACTGAGTCAAATTTGCATATAAGTTCGAGTTCTGCAGTCTCTCTTTGAAGCTGTGATTTGTTATTCATCTGTTTCAACACAGCTATTAACAAGTCGTCAAGGGAGTGAGCAGGGAGATTGAAGTGTTCCCCTACAGGTTTTGCAGTGTTGCAATTTCTGATGTCAGATTTGTGTCCATTGATTCTTTGGCGCAGAGGCTGTCCTGTCTGTCCAATATATAAGGCAGAGGGGCATTTCCGGCACATGATGGCATAAATCACATTGGTGGATGAGCAGGTGAACGAACCCTTGATGGAGTAGGTGGCCTGATTAGGCCCTGTGATGGTGTCATCAGTGTAGATATGAGGGCAAAGTTGGCAGCGTGGTCTGTGAACGCGGCTTTGTGTAGGTCGACTTAAGCGTGCTTACGTTACCAGTGTAGATGCACCCATGGGAAAGAAGAGATATCAAACGTCAGTTATCAGAAACTGTTTTGGAGCCATGGTCCAGTAACCATAAATGTTCATATTGATTATGCAGTTACATCCACCTATAAGTTACCATACATTTTATGCAAAATTGAGATGTTTGGATTCTCTTTTCTCCATCCAAGTTGCCTTTGGAATAATTGCCAGGGGTGTATTTTTAGTATCTTCTTATATTTCTGGAAAGGTAAGGGGATTGGCTCTTAGAGAAAAGTTTAATCAAACAAAACTCCTTTACCTTGAAAGCACAGAGAAACTTTACAATAAAACAAGATAAGCTAAAAGGTCTCATTTCTACCACATAGCTACACTTGTAAAGGAACTGTAAAAAGCTGGAACATTTTTAATTTGATCTTCGGATTCTTTTTTTGTATAGCTAGTAGAAGAGAAAAGAGACAAGATTGGCAATCACGTTAACGTGTAATGTAGCTAATTGAAAGTTGCAGAGTTTTCAAGATTTTCTGCCTGCAGGGGAAGCTTCTGTTGAAAACCATTGTCAAGTAGGAGAGAAAAGAAAATAAAGCATCCTCCGACAGCCCAGGGATAGCACTTCCATGAAAGCAGCAAACCAGGTAAGCTTCGAAGCAGTGGCTATTAACTAAACTGAGGCGTCAAATCAAACTGTGAACGCACAAGGCAAACTGAGCACCTAACGGCTGTTTTTCCTTCCTCACTTTGCTACATTACAACTGGTAGCATGGTATTAGTTTAGAGAGGTAGGTCAGAGCTGAACGGTAAGGAGTCAGTTAGATTGGAACTTGCCCACCTTATTTCTCCCTGCCAAGTCCTCACAGGGCTTTTGAGCAAGAAGTCAAGAGGATGCAGCCAGCACTCCCTGAAAGCAAGAGGATAGGTACGAGCCACTCCACCCAAGAGTCACTCTGTATGTTCCTCCTCTGTAACTGAGGATTGAGCTTTCAATAGGCTTAATAAAAACAGTCTTAAATGGTAAATATTAGAGCTGGATGTGAAATGTCAAACAGTGAAATAATTAGGGATATGTTTTTTTCAACTAACATTTCAAAAAAAAATAGCGCCCTCTTTCATTTACACCTGCCTAGTGAGTATTGACTAACTGAGAGCTAAAGTCTACACGTAAATTTATACTTGACTACTCCCACGACAGCCGTTGCTGGAGCACCTGAACACATACCTTTTTTTTTTTTTTTTTTTTTAAACCTCAAACACCCATTTCTAACTGCCCTCCACAGGGAGCGGTGCAATCCTTTCCACATTTAATCAGCTGTTCAACCAGGAAGTAATAAATAAGACAATGCCTAAAATTAGACCTGTTTGGGAAAGGCTTACCGGTAGTTGAAAATTGAGGCTCGCATCCTGTTTTAAAAGCTAATCCATTTGGGCTTCTCCAGTGAATTCCTTCCAGCCGCTGCCAGTCCTTATGAGTACACCAGTAGCGGCTATCAACAAAAGCACCTCAACCAGACTGTGATAATTGTTTATACGGCAATAGGTGGTCTCCAAAGTCTAGAGATTCAGCGGGAATAAGGCACCTACCACCCATTGAAAACACTTGAAAACAATGAGAGTGAGGTGCCCAAATAGCTTTGAGGCTTTAGGCCTAACAACTCAGAGCTCTTTACAGTGTTACACCAATTGCACACAGTCTATTTAGCTATGAAGCAAAACAAACAAGGAGTCCTGTGGCACTTTTAAAGACTAACAAATGTATTTATTTACTAACACGCCTTCCCCTGTGGAACTATTTAGCTGAAGGGTTGCCTTTTCCTGCATTGGCTGAAGTTTCCCAGTTGTCTAATTAGGAAGACTAGCATCTGTCTTGATGGTATCTTAAAAAAGAAGGTAATATTTGAGATGTGCCGAGACCAACCCATTTGAGCTAAACACCTTGATGGGGAAGTCTGGAATCAACTCCAGACCTAGTAGACAGGCCCATTTATTCTATGCATATGGCATGCGTTAGGGTTCACTACTGGGTACTATAGTAAAAAAAAACAATGAATACCTCTGCCTTGCTGCTCTTATCTGGCCACCACAGGGTTGGGTCTAGCAACTAGAGGAATTGCTTACATAATTTATGAAGTCCATTTCTTCTCAAAACAGCCAAAGAAGTTTAAAAATAAAATTTACACTGTTACCAATGATATGCTTAAACTGCAGATTTAAAGCTTTTTACTGTTGGATGGGAAATGTTTAACATTAGAAGAGGATAACAAATGCAGTGGTAAGACTGATGTCAAATAGTTTCCATCCTGGACACCTTTTAATTAATGTCAATGAATTATTTCGTGCTTTGTTCCAGAGATAGAAAATTAAGTTTTCCAGGTGGCCGGAAGGAAATGTTTGATGTGCTAAGCAAACATTGCTGCAGAGGTTCATCTCTGAGGGTACTGATGTAGCACATGCCAGTTATCAGCTGCTGAGCACTATTAAGGGACCAAATTTTCATAAAGTGAAGCCCAAGGTTCCTAGGAATATTTGCCCCTATTTTACGTGTGTGATATGCATGAAAATTGGGTTTTTGTTTGCACAAATGGGCACTTAGGCATACAAATACCTATTTGTAAAAAGCCTAATTTGTTCACACATTGATGAAAGTACAAAAATATTTTGGTACCAAAATCTGATTATATGATACTGAAAAGTCTAATGGGTTTACGTTCTATTTTCCTAATTTGCAGTGCAAATTAAGTGCTGAGGGTCACATTTGTGAAGGTACTGATGCACCTAAAGATTCTACTGGCCATATAATGGGATTTCAAAAGTTCCTAGGTGCCTCACCCCTATCAGCAAGTTGCAATATGATATGATAGCCTGTGCTGTTTGTTAATGGTCTGCATTACATTCATACATTTCCTTTTGGGCTTATTACTTTCTACTACATGGCAAAATGGAAATAAATACAAATATGTGTTCTAAAGAATCGTCAATGTAAATATTTAGTGGTGTTTATTTATTATTATTCATTTATTACAGTGCACAATACCGTGCGTAGCACTATATAGTGCTGAAATACAGGCACAAAGGCTATGTCTACCCTTGCTAAAATTAGTTCGAATTAGTTAGTTCGAACTAACTAATTCGAACTAATTTTAGTTAGTTCGAATTAGCTTAATTCAAACTAGGAAAACTTAGTTCAAACTAAGCAAGTGCCATTCATGGCACTTGCTTAGTTCGAATTAGCGATCCCCATTCATTTCAATGGCTTCTTAGTTCGAACTAAGAAACTAGTTCGAATTAACATGGCCACATTGGTTAATTCGAGCTAGTTAGTTTGAATTAACCCTTTAGTTCGAATACCCTATTCGAATTTATTAGTTCGAATTAAGAAAGCCCTTAATTCAAACTAACTAAAGCCTAGTGTAGCAATGGCTTTAGTTAGTTCAAATTAAGCCTCCTTAATTCGAATTAACTTGCCAGTGTAGACATAGCCAAAGTGCTCACAATATGTTATAAATAAACAACCTGCATATTTATACTGAAACATGTTCAATGCACAACATAGAGAGGAAATTCATTTAAAAATATGTTTGTTCATCTTTAGTAAGTTTTCTATAAGGTTTTGTATCATCAGCTTAAAACATTACATATTTTCCCAACACAGCCAATCAAGCCTTCTGAAAATAAATACAGTGGAAGGAAAATACCAAGATCCAACAGCTCTTATCAACCTTGAGTTGAAAATAATTCTTTAGATGTAGGGATCAGTTGAACCTGAGCCAAGATTCTCCAGCCTATACAAATAAATTCGCCTTGTGTGATTCTTTCCCTAGAGAGGCTTAATTCCAAAAACACATAAGGAAACTATGGTGAAATCACTTAATCAGATCCTCCTCTCATTTACGGTGCATCTACACTGGCAACTGAGGTTGACTTAAGGAGGCTTAAGTCGACCTAAACAAAGCCGCGTCCACACTGGGCTTTTATTAAGTCAATTTAAACATTTCCTTATGTCGACTTAAGGAAAGCTTAAGTTGATTTAATAACACCTAGTTTTAGGTCGATTTCAGCCTTAAGTCGACTCCTTAAGTTGACTTAAAGCCAGTGTGAATGGGATTAGTGCCTAAATCGAATTTATTAAGTCAATTTAACAAAGTCGACTTAACTTTTCTAGTGTAGACATAGCCTTATTGCCTTATAAACAAATTACCAGTAATTATAAATTAGGAATAACTCCACATCAGTCAAAGAGAGTTGAGTGTATAAAGGTATAGGTGAGAAGAGCATTAAGCCTTTGATATCTAGATACAAATTCAGTCCAAAAGCTTCATGTTGTAAATGGCATCATCTGCTCATTGTAACGTGAAAACAATTTGGAATTTTGTTTTTCAATAATAATCCAAGAATGCAATGCAAACAATGTTGCTTTCTTGGGTTGTTTTATAAACAAATAATTGAAAACCTGAAATTTTCTCTTCTTAAGACATGTTTTAATCAATTCCCACAAATAAAGATTTCATCCATCACAGAATTCTGAGTATACCATTTTTATTTATTTATTTTCAGTATAGAATTATAATGGTTATAATGCTTTATTACCATCATCTCATGGTTTTTCTGCTAGGTGCCCTAAACTTCTTATTCCTGTTTAATATAGTTATTTATGTAATGAAGAAAAACAACTGGAATCATGTAAAACATCTGGGAGTTATAGCTGCAGATACATACTCCATTGCAAGAATGGGCGAATTCAAAATATAACAATAAATGGAAAAGACAACATTATTTCTTGATGGATGATTTTTAATCCCAAAAATCTATGGGGGGGGGGAAGGGGACATAAATCAGCAATAATTGGATGCTATGTTGGAATGATACTATAGAAAATGCTGGCTTAATACGTATGCAAGAGAATTGTTTCAAGAAGACCTGTTGTCCTACAGGTTGTGAAGCTGTTGTATGGTCACAAAGAAGTCTGATGTGGGAGTGAAAACAACCACATGTATTTTCTTTCGGCTAGATAGGGAGGGAATTGCAAAGGCCAGCTCTGCCAATGAGAAGGAGGTACTTAACGGGCAGCTCAATCTAAATCCGTTTGGGTGATATGTGAATGACAATATCCCATTTTGAAGTGTGTAAGAGATTGAGAGTTAAGATCAAAAGTGCATGTTGAACTGAGCTGGGTTTTATTAATTATTTATTATGAATTCTGTCTTCTAATCATGCATACATTGTTAAATGCAGTAACACATGGGGTTGAAAATTACCAAGCAGGTGTTTAAAAGCCATCTGAAAGTAGTTCTGTTGTCGTCTAATTAGTGTGTTCTACTGCATTGTACAGTGCACTCATCATTATTTCTTCGTCATTAGCTGCTGATATATAAGGCATCTTTTGCTTTAAAAAAATAATTTCTACCCCTTGTTTAAGAAAAATTTTCTTCCATGAGCACAACAAAGCAGAGAAGAATATGATGAATGTATGCTGTCTGAAGTATGTGTATTAAACATTAAAAACCAATGTTCCATCTCAGCTGAAAGTTCATTTGCAAATTATAAAATATACTTGTCAATGCTAACATTTATGCTAGTCGATATGCTGTTGTAGAAAAAAAAATTAGTAGAATGATAAACCCCTTCTTATAACTGCCATTTTAGTCGGCATGGGACTGCTTAGTCCATCCAAATGCTGCTGTTGTGTAGTTGTTACAAGTCTGGACTGATGTGATGCATAAAAGACTAAGATCAGGATTTTCAAAAGTTTCATGATTTTCACTGAAATCCCTGCTCCCATGCTCCTGTTGCAAATCCAACTTGGAATGCCTCCCTCCATACAGCTAAGTGAATCAGAATTTCCGTGCATTTGTAGGCTGACTTTCTTCCCAGTTTTGATTCAGGGCAGGGTTTTCCCTGCACCATGGAAATGAAAGAAATCTTCCAGAGGCCAGATATCCATGTGAAAACCTTGTGCATCTACAATAGCCCTGGAACACCTTTAGTCTTTTGATGGCATGGCTCTGATGGAGCTGTAATTCCATCCTTAATGGAAATGCTAGTTGAAAACGTTAATGGATTGCAGTTAGTTTTACTGTTGAACAATGGGTCTGGTCTCCAATAAACACCAATTGGAACCAGCTGAAGGCTTCTCATGGTGTGCATGAGATGTTCAGGACTCTATATACTGCCATGGTTTAGATTGCCCAGTGGGTTCAGGGAGGGGATTTGGGGTGAGTACAACAGAAACAGTGATAGTATGTGGTCAACCATCTATCCCACCCTCCTGCCAACATCTTCTCCATAGAGGGGACCCAGAGGGTACATCTACACTTACAAATTAAGTCGACTTAAGGAGGCTTAAGTTGACTTAATTTGCGCCGTGTCTACACTGGCCTTTCCTTAATTCGACTTAAGCTGCTCCTTAAGTAGAATTAAGGAAAAGTTAGTTCGAATTAATAACACCTGATTTTAATTCGAACTAGTACTTAAGTCGACTTTATTAAGTCGAATTAAGCCAGTGGAGACGCAGAGTAGTGTCTAGGTGGACTTTTTAAGTCGACTTAAAACGTTAAGTTGACTTAATAAGATCGAAAAGGGGCCACATCTACACTTGAAAAGTTAAGTCGACTTTTGTTAAGTCGACTTAATAAGGAACACTTTAAGTCGACTTAAAATCGACCTTATTAAGTCAACTTCATAAAGTCGACCTAACTTTTCAAGTGTAGACATAGCCAGAGAGACAGGCGGGGAGGCAGTATGCCCTGGGACTGTCACTCCCTACACTCAGGCCCACTCAGACTCAATTCAGAATCACTTCTGCACTAATACACAGACTGGAGGATATGGGCCTAGCATCTTAGACCTCCTAATAGTATATAATACAGGGCTAGCACTTTGGCCTATCAAATATAACCTTTAAATTAAAAATCAATAAAACTAATTAAGAATAATGGCTATCCACAGGGGAATGCTGTCAGGATAGATAGAGTTCTATGCCTACGCCCTTTGCCAGTGTTCCTTTAATGACAGAACTCTGTAAGTCAGTCACAATTTGCCAATTCTCTCTTACCCTCAAATCTCAACTTTCAGAGTCTCCTAAATTCTAACTTCCCCTCTCATCAGCAGAGCAATGACATATTTCGCAAATTGATCCCTGATGGAATGTTACCACACCTGTGCTGCGGAATCCTCCAGCAACATATTTTATTCTTCCTGAGGGAGTGATAGAATCTGGGAAATGTTTAAAAACAGGAATTACACGTCAAATGTGTGCACAAGGTTGGGTTTACCCTTGAGCTTCTGGGACTAAAGAAATGTGGCAAATTTTGGCTCCAATCTTGCAATTGGTCCCAGCAAGCAGACCCCTAGGTCTACCTAGGACTGCATTGATCTGATTGTAGCTTGGTTCTTTCAGCGGAGTTAAAAATTCTAATTAAAAAGAATGGGCGAAATCCTATCCCACTGAAGTCAATAGGGGTTTTGCCACCGACTCTAATGGGGCCAGAATTCCACTCATTGTATCACTTTAGCTGATGAGGCATAACGATCCACTTCAGAATATTGAAAACCTGCCTGGAACTAACCCCAGAATTTCTGGTGCATGTAGTTATGGAACTGAAAAGCAATACTATTTTGTTCTCTGTGTGCTTCACCTTTAACTGTAGAGCAGTCTCTCTCCCTCATGCAATGAGACATGGAAAACAGTTCATGTACAGGATAGGAGAGTGAGTCTATGGATACAGCTACACTGTAAAATACTGCAGACCTGGGCTTGCAGGACTCACACCATGGGTGCGTCTACACTGGTAAATTAAGTCGACTTAAGCATGCTTAAGTCGACTTCATTTACCCTGCGTCTACACTACAGTTTCCCTAAGTCGACTTAAGCAGCTTGCTTAAGTCGACTTAAGGAAAATAAAGTCGGCTTAATGAAAATTAAGTCAACTTTATAAAACCTGCTTTTGAGTAGATCTAAGGCTTAAGTCGACTCCCTAGAGTCGACTTAAGCCAGTGTAGCCATGGGGTAGCCCTAAGTCGACTTAGGGCTACCCCAGGGCTACACCAATGCCCTCCCTGCTGGGGGGGGGCACAGGGGTAGCCTGGCATGCCCCTCCTACCTGGCAGGGCAGAGCCCTGTCCACCCTTCCCCTATGCCCTGCCAGGGTCCCTGACCCCCTTTGCCCCATTGTACCTAGGTACAATGGGGCAAAGGCTGCGCCCCCTGGCATTGGGCAAGGGGTGCCCCCCCTGCCCCCATGGACCTGCCCTAGGTCCCCCTAGTCCCACAAAGTCGACCTAGAGCATCCAGTGTGGACGCTCTAGGTCGACTTTTTAAGATCCCCTTTAAGTTGACTTTATTTTTAAGTGGGGACACACTAAGTCGACTTAACTAAGTCGACTTAAAATTACAAGTGGAGACAGCCTATGGTGCTAAAAATAGCAGCACAGATGTTCCCACTTGGATAGGAGCCCAGCCTCTGAGACCTTCCCCCTCCTCCTCCAGGTTTCAGAGCCCATTATCCAGCCCAAGCCAGAACATCTGCACTGCTATTTTTAACACCACAGCGTGAGCTCCAGGACCAGCTGAGGGAGGTGCTGAGACTTACTGCTCCGAGGGTTTTTTTATTTTAAAATGTGTGTGCACAAAATTGTGGATCCTCTATATTTGTTCTTTATTGTATGTGTTTTCTTTTTGCTATAGTCTTTACTTGGAAATAAAGTAATCTAGAATGAAGAATATTGCTTTTGACATGCAGATATGGGGAATATAATGTTTCATGCTGAAATGTTACAATACTAAGTTAAAAATAAACACGGTCACACTTCATAATAAAGGTGCTGTCATTACAGGACAGTTCCAATGCAATTACCCTGCATAATGCTTTCAGGTACAAGGAATTACTCCTAATTCATTCACTGGGGAAGTTCATTTCATGACTGGGAACTGTATTATAAATACAGTTAATATAACCAGACTCAATAGCACATGTATTAAGAAGAATGCTTAAGAAGTCACAGAAAGTAAATTGTGTAACTTAAACTGTAATCATGGCATGTGGGGGGCGGGGGGGGGCCTCTTACATGGTAACTCTGGGACAAATTCACAAAGGGACTTAGGTGCCTAATTACCACTTCTGATCTTGAGATTTAGGCATCAGTTCCCCCAGTGGATCACAAACCACCCACTCAGTTGTGAATGAACTCTGTAGTTCCTACTCTCATTTCTGCAATACAGGTTCTCTAGGTGTCCATATTTCTGTTTTTGGGCCGGCATCCTGCTGCCACTCTTTAGACAGCTAGAGGCCAAGCCTCAGTGTGAGACAAGAAGGAGGGGAAGAGGCGCATTCCTCAACCTAACTCACAAGCAGGGCCTAATCCATTAAGTGTGTTCCTCTTCCTCCTCCTTTCCCCAGCTTCTTGCAAAAGATGTCCAGCTTCAACAGAGGACTGAGATACCTTAGAATCCCAGCGTCCCTCCAGCCTGGACGTGAACCTCGGAAAGAACTTTTTGAGGTAGATAAGGAAGCAGTATTAGCTGCAGTACACAGATGGGAAAACGGAGCCAGAGAAGTTAAGTAACTTACTGAAGAAAAGCCAACAAATCAGTGACAGAGATTAGAATGTGAAATTCCTGACTGCTCCAATCCACATTTTCTAAACTCAGTGGAAGGCACCTTAATCATTTTCTTGTGAAGTTACACATAACAGCTGAGCATAACAAATGGTTAAAAAATGAGTGTTCTGCTTAAGAGAAGTTTGATAGGATTTTGTTTTTCCTTTGCTCTGAATATCTAGCACAAAGAGACCAATAGCTGATACTAGACTGTGGGCCTCTTTCTTTCTTTCTTTCTTTCTTTCTTTCTTTCTTTCTTTCTTTCAGAATAGTCTGCAGTTTCAAAATGAAAGATTAATGATGTCAACTAAAAGTTTACATGTGTTCTAGACAAATTCAAGGCTGCTATATTAGCGTTAGGCGTGCTTTCTTTGTAACGGAGAGCATGCATCGCACCTTGAGGAAATTACTGGACCACATTTAGCTGAAGTGCTGTGCTACACCTTCAAACAGTCAAAAAGCAAAGTAGTTTGATAATATGTTAATGAACCATGGATACCGCATTTGATTTCACAGTATCGATCATTTCTATACACAATTTGCAGAGTAAGTGCACGTTTACAAATTGGGCTGCTCCTGCTTGCTATAGTGAATAAAGCTGATTGACTTATAAGCATAAGAAAGCCATTGTGCTTTATGACCTTAGAATTTATGCCATCCACATTAATGAAGCATGAAGGTTTTTAAATGCCATAAGACAGCAATTCATTGACTATCCGAGATATGCTGACTGGCATACTATATACTTTTTGAGGGCTTTTAAAGTGACACTTACCGTAACCTGATCTTGGATGATAAAGGATTTCAGAATTAGTATTGTACCACCACTACATTAAAGAGAAGAATGGAAGGAAAATATAGTCATTGTTTTAATTTGATCTGCTATCAATTCCAGGCACTGACATGTTTCATTAAACCAAAAGCATACAATGTTCAAGTTATATAAAGACTAGATTGTTTTTTCCTTCTGTTGAGTTGAATTTTGGTAACTACATTATCGCTCTGGTTATTTACATTACATGCTAACTGTTGCCATTCACTGACTCTGCGAAGTATCATAGAACACTGAGCTATTCAGAGGACACTCAATCCGCCAGCTCCCATTGAATCCACAAAACTGTGACTATAATGGCTTCGCTTGCTTGCTTATGTCAGTAGTCTAAATTGTAAGGACCCAGTTACCCTATAGAAATTATTTTTCAGAACACAAAGGGTGCGTTTACACTTGTAAATTAAGTTGACTTAAGCCTGCTTAAGTTGACTTAATTTACTCTGTGTCTACACTACAAATTTCCTAAGTCGACTTAAGCTGCTGCTTAAGTCAATTTAAGGAAATTTTAAGTTGACTTTATGAAACCTAGTTTAAAGTTGATTTACTGGCTAAATTGACTTTATTAAATCGACTTAACCCAGTGTAGATGGGCTTAGCCCTAAGTCGACTTTAAGTAGACTTAAAGGGCCCCCAGGGCTCCCCCACTGACCTCCCTGCCAGGCTGGCTGGCACAGCCAGAGCCTGGCATGCCCACCCACAGGGCAGGACACAGCCCTGCCCACCCCACCCCTGTACCCTGCCCCTGTCCTGCTCAGCCCCTATTGTACCCTGGTACAATGGGGAAAATGCTGAGCCCCCAGACATTTTGAAAGGGGTGCCCCCCTCCCACCATGGACCAGTCCCAGGTCCACCTAGCCCCTACAAGTCAACTTAGGTGTCCAGTGTGGACACTCTAAGGTGATTTGGCAAGGTCAACTTTAAGTCGATCCAATTTTATAGTTGGACATGCTAAGTCGACTTAACAAAGTCACCTTAGAGTTGACTTTAAGTCGACTTAACAAAATCTACGTATTTGGCCAAGTGTAGCCATAGCCAAAGAGCTCAGCATTCAGGACAATCTTCATTTTACTGCATGTTAAAGAAACAGAAAAGTCTCTAAAGGTATGCCTACACTGTAATGTAAACTCAATGTTCAAATTCAGGCTTAAAACTACCCTCCCCACCCCCCCATCTTCTTTCTACATACAGATCACATTAATTCAGGGCACAGGGTGAGGCTCACAGGACTCCATCGGGATGAGGTCCTGATCTAGAGTCAAATTGGCTGTGTCTATACTGGCAATTTGTCGACTTTTGGAGGCTTCAGTCGACTTAAATTAAGCCATGTCCATACTAGGCTTTCATTAAGTCGACTTAATGAAAGCTTAAGTCGAGTTACCATATTTTTCAGACCATAAGACGCACCTGACCATAAGACGCACCCAGTTTTTAGAGGAAGGAAAAGAAGAGAAAAGTAAGGGAAGAGAAAGGAAGGCGAAGAAGAGAAAAGGAAAGGAAGGAAAGAAGAGAAAGAAAGAAAAAGAAGGAAAGACAGAGGAAGACGGAAGAAAAAGAAGAAAGAAGGACCCTGCCGCGGCCCCGGCAAGCCGCCAGTGGGGCAGTGGAGGACCCTGCCGCGGCCCCGGCAAGCCACTGGTGGGGCGGGGGAGGACCCTGCCGCGGCCCCGGATAGGCGGGGCGGGGCGGGACAGGACCCTGCCGCGGCCCCGGCAAGCCGCCAGCGGGGCGGGGGATGACGCTGCCGTGGCCCCGGCAAGCTGCCGGTGGGGCAGAGGAGGACCCTGCCGCGGCCCCGGCAAGCCGCCGGTGGGGCGGACCAGACCCCAGCCCCGCAGGCTGATCCCGGCCCGGTGCTGGGAGGCCGAGGCCGTGGATTAGCCCGGCCCCGGCCCCGGCCCCGGCCCCGGCCCCGGCCCCGGCCCCGGCCCCGGGAAGGAGGCGGATGGCGGGTGGGAGCCCGGGAGCCCGCTGCTGCTGCAGCCACCCCTCTGGCCCGGCTGCGTGGGGCAGGCCCGCGCTCCTGACCCTAGCCTGAGCCTGCCTGTCCCAACCTGGGGGCGGGGAGGGCCAGCCCAGAGGTCCGGGCGCAGGCCGGGTGTGCCGCGGCAAAGCGGCTGCCCTGGGGGTTGGAGGGAGCAGCGGAGGCTGCCGGGCTGCGCGGTGGTCCCTAACTGCTGCGCGGGGGGTGCGACGGCAGCTCTGTGGCTGTGCGCAGCTTCGAGGGAACACTGCTTGCTGGACCGCATTCACACTATAAGACGCACCCTCATTTTCCCCTCACTTTTGGGGGGGAAAAAGTGTGTCTTATAGTCCGAAAAATACGGTAATAACTACCACTCATTAGGTCAACTTAAGCCTCCTTAAGTCGACCTACCCCTTCCTTAGGTCGACCTAAGCCCAGTGTGGATGCATAAATCCACTTTGTTAAGTCGACCTAACTGCCCTTAGGTCGACTTAACAAAGTGAACTAAGTTGACTTAAAGTGTTGCCACTTGTTAAGTTGACTTTAATAAGGTCACTTTTAAGTCGACTTAAAGTCGAGCTTATTCAAGTCGACTGAACAAAAGTCGACTTAACTTTTGCATTAGTATTGTTGACTAGATTATGGGATAAATTTGGAATTTTGAAGACTTGCAGTAATGGTTTACCTCATTGTTACAGAAGTGGGTTCCAGTCTGCTCCAGCCACAGATAAACCTACAAATAAGGACTTCCTCAAGGAATAATTAGAATTACAAAGGATTCTTAATACATTTTATAACACTTTTTATTACCAAAGGCATAAGCATAAACAATAAAAGAATTAAATGATCAAATACAATACAATAAACTTAACAAAGTCTTATACAAACTTTATACAGTTAACAACAACTTAACCCACTGGTCCTTGGACCAAGGTCCCACTGCAACTTGGGTCCAAGTCCTGTCATTTTGTAGTGTGGACGTCGCTCACACCACAGACCTGAGTCAAGTCTTCATAGTGCAGTATGGACACATTAGCAGAGCTGCGAGACCTGGGTCCAGCACTTGTCAGATGAGGTTTTAGAGAGCTGTTTGGGCACTCAAGAATATTGTCAGAATCACCACGCCCACAAGCTTGGGTTTCACAGAGCTGGGTTTACAGTGCATTGTGGACGTACCTCTGGGCCATCAGTGTGCATGGCTGGTAGTGGCTAAATCTGTTTAGCTGGATCCCACCTTCCCCCATCCTCTATGCTACTGCACAGGCAGTTACTGCAAATTATACACTTATGAGGAAGGAGCTAAACCAGCATGGTTAGGAGCACAGTATATAAGACCAAGTCTAAAAACCATTTTCATTATGCAGGAGACGTCTCTCCAAGGAACAACTACTGTAAATCCCTTCTCCGCTCCATTCCCCATGCTCTTTGCATAACATCCTTGCTTTCTGTGGAGGAGTCCCTATAAGCTTTAATGACTTGTAACGCCGATCAACATATTCCAAAGTTTGATCTTGGGAGCCTCATGATTAAAATTGTTCTTTTTCGCATCAACACCATCTGGTCCTCCCATGTCAGAGTAAATATTCAGGACCCATTAATGGCATAATGTTAAGCCAGGTTTTCAAAAATGCTCCGCCCTGCAGCTGCTGCCATTGTGACTCTTATTGTCAAAAGAGCCCAGCCTCCAACATATTGGGCTAATTTGAAAATTTAGCTCCACTTGTGGGTGTGGGGCCTCTGAAAAGTGAAGCCATAATGCCCAGCTTAAAGATTTACAACTCTAAAACACAGAGTTTTACAATACAAATGTTTAGGCAGTATGACTTTATGATCCTCTTTTTTTTTTCCTTTTTTTTTTTTTTTTTAACGTTCTGGCTATGTAAAACAAGCAGCATCCGCATAATCCTTAGAATCTAATAAAGATTCCATCAATGTAAAATCATTATCCTTAGGCAAGAAGGAAACCAATTCAATTATGATGTTGAATGAAGAATTGAGGGTGAAAAGTTGTAGTACATATTAAACTTGAGGGTGGAAAAGTTGTACTACATATTAAAATGGTTACTACAAAATTTGTGCATCCAGGCTAACAAATGCTAATATGTTCTTTTGTTACCCTCTAATTTTAATGATTCATGTACGCCTGCAGCCAGAGAAACTTGTACTAAATTTCATCTACATTAAAAAATAGCAACGCAATGAATTGCAAAGTTATTAACATTCATGTCTAGTTGCATTATTAAGCTGTACACATCAAATCTGGTAGTACAAGTAGAGAAATGTCATAATGAAGTAGAACAGCATTTAATCAGAAGGATTTCTAAAGGTCATCAGAGCATCATATAAATCCATCCATGCATGACAACAATGTGAACTAAATAACTGAAAGAACACAAGAAGAATACATTTAATAAATGCTGTTAGTATTGTTTGCAGTAGTAAAAGAATCAGCCAAACTCTCCTGCTAAGGGAACAGATAACAAAAATCCCAGGTTCTGCAGCCTTAATTAATCAAAGACAACTAAGAAGCAGATAAAGAATATTTAACATTAAGGGGGAACACATTGGCTAGGTATATTAATACCTTGCAATGAATAGATGATCTCAAACAACTTCAGAGAACCAAAGAAGCAATTCTGAGTTTGGTTGGGTCTTCCTAGCCAAACAAGTTATAAAGGATAAATAACCAATGATTTATTAATATTTTCTTAGTCATAATAGTTGTTTGAATATTTCAGGAGATGTATTTTGAGTCTAATACTTGGCGCAGACAAACATTTGAGCCCTTCATGTATTTCAGATTAATGATGTGAAAAGGATGAGATTGCCTTCCTGAGCGCTTTGTACCACTGTGCAAATAACCAGATGTACTAGTCACTGAGAGCCAAATTCTGATATTGCTATCTTGTTCCACAAGTAATCTAACTGATTTCACAGACACCTTCCCCTGAATAAAGCACTATTCAAAGTGAATAAGAGTATCAGAATCTGGTTCTTGCTATGTATTCATATCTGTCTGTGAATGTAAGATGGGTCAGTGTAGTGAGTACAATTAGATAAGCTAGGCACCTAATTTACCAAAGCCATTTTCTGTTTCATTGCAAACAAGCCCACACAGGGAGCCATCCCAGCTGACTAGTTGCCTTCAACAGCAAGCATACTGGGCTGTTTGTTTACCAGATTCACAAGCTGAGTATACATGCATTATTTTCATGACTTTTTTCGTTCTACAACCACTATAGTAAATGAAAGAGAAATTAGAATACAACCAGGGCTCTTAGGACTGCATCCTAGCAAGGAATGTTTACTGAAGCGGCAGGGGAAAAAATGGACAAAGAGAATGAAAACAGAAAAGACAAAAGGTTGCTACAGGAAGGATGCAGTAGCTGAGAAGGATGAGAAGATTGTGATCTTAAATTAAAACTACAATGAGGGGTAGTATAAAAGATATTCTAATCACTACCCCTAATTAAAAAGACATTAATACATGCTAAGTGCCTTAACTATTACAGTAATTAAGAATCAAATAGAAATGAAGCATCTCTGAATGATTGATGTGCATTACTGAACAGGTGCTGGAACTCGCCTTTCAAATGCACAGAAAAGGCAGGAAGCGAAGGCTGAGAGCTCTCATCTTGGCTGCTGCACATAGAGGGGAGCAAAAAGCAGGTGTTCTGCATGGTATGCCCACTCCTTATGGTCATTCGTCTTCCACTGGCCCGTATGGTAGTCTTTTCACAAGCCTTAGACTCCGCATGGATCAAGCCCACAAAGACAGTTGCTTTTCGATCATTCCTTCCTCCCATGGGAATCCTAGCATATGTGGGTCACACAATGAGCCCATTTCCTACCCATCCACATGCGCCATTGCTTTGGAGGGTGATAGACTACAGGCAGGGCTGTCCCGTGGGGGTAGCGGGGCCCAGAGCCAATTGGCCAAAGCGGGGCCCCCGCCCCCCAATGATGGCCTGCTCCGCTCCCAGGGAGCTGGCCCTGGGCCAGGAGGCTGAGGCTGCCAGCGCGGGGAGCAGGCTCCGGCGGCCGAGGCTGCCTGTTGGGGAGGGGGGGAGCCAGCTCCAGCCCTGGGTCAGGGGGCCGCCTGGGGGGTGCGGAGTTGGAGGCCGAGGACGCCTGCGGGAAGGAGCCGGCCATTTGGGGCAGTCCAGCCCAAAGGCCAGGCCCCATGTGCTCCGCCCCTGGGCCTGCCTCCTCTGCCCTGGGAGTGGAGAGGGCTGGCCCAGGGGTCAGGCATAGCCCTCCCGGCCCACCCCACCTCACTGCCTTTGGTCACTGCTGAAGGCAGTGGGGCGGCTGTGGGAGGAGGGGCTGCGGCACGCGCAGGCCCCGCACTGCCCCACTGGGAGTGGGACAGCGCGGGGCCCATGTACCCGCGGGGCCAAGGGCGATGGCCCCGTTTGCCCCCCCCCCCCAGGGACGGCCCTGACTACAGAGAAGCTTATGACAGTGGAATCACAGCAGGAAACCAGAGCGGATGCGTGGGACTTTATGGTGGCTTTTGGAGATTTCCTGTGGCTTTTAGGGTATGTCTACACTGGTAAAGTTAAGTAGACCTTGTTAAGTCAACTTCACAGAGTGGCAATATGTAAGTCGACTTTGTTAAGTCGACGTAACAGCTTTAAGTTGACTTAATAAGGTCGATTTAGCACTAATCCCCGTCCGCACCGGCTTTAAGTCGACTTAAGAAGTAGATTTAAGGCTTAAGTCAACCTCAGAGGAGGTGTTATGAAGCCAACTTAAACTCTTACTACGTAGACTTAAGCCTCCTTAAGTCGACCTAACTTCCCAGTGTAGACATACCCTTAGGTAGCAAACCCTACTCTCAGTTCGGGGTAGGTAGCTACAACCATTTTCCTTCCCTCTTAATCCCCATGTTCCCCAAATGATGACCAAGTGGAAAATCTGAAGAGAAGTCACACAGGTAGGGGAGCATTTGGTCCAAGAATGATCATGGAAATGGATGAAATATTATACTGAACCAGTCAAACACAAATTGCCGTAGCTCTCCTGAAGTTCATCTGCTTCAATTCAGAAGCAAAAGTGATTTACATCCGCTGCAGATCAGGATCCAGCCCAGAAAATGTATTCATTACATATGTAAAAAATATATTTAACAGTTATAATCTCCTTAGTTTCACTCGTTGGGAAACACCATTCTGAGCTATCAACACTGTGGGATAGATTTCCAAAAATTTAGAATAGAGTTAAAAGATCTATTTTTAGGCACCCTGACACCCAGTGGACTTCATAGCCCTGAATTAGGATTCACAGAAGCCAGCAAGCAGAGTTGAGAGCCACCTGAACTAGCCAGGAAGAAAGCCACAGGAAAGAGTTGTAGCCTAACCCCATACCACAAAGGGACTTAGGCATTTAATTGGGGGCTGGAGGGAGGCACTCATCTCCGCACATGATTCATAGCTACAAGGAGTTGAAGATGGGAGGGATAGGAAAGGAGGGCTACCTCTTGGAGATCAGAACATGTAGTGATCAAGTGAGGAAGGTCAAAAGCCAAGCAGAGTTAGACCTCGCTAAGGGAATTAAAACCAATAGTAAAAGGTTTTTTAGCCATATAAATAGGAAGAAATCAAAGAAGGAAGAAGTGGGACCACTAAACACTGAGGATGGGGTGAAGATCAAGGATAATTTAGACATGGCTGAATATCTAAATAAATACTTTGCCTCTGTCTTTCATGAGGGTGATGGTGAGCTTAGGGATAGAAGTAGGGTAGCTCATGGAAATGAGGACGTGGAGGTAGAAGCCAAGCTTGAGCTTCTTAATGGAACTAAATCGGAGGGTCCGAATTATCTCCAGCCAAGAATATTAAAGGAACTGGCACATGAAATTGCCAGCCCGTTAACAAGGATTTTTAATGTATCTGTGAACACAGGGGCTTGTACCGTATGACTGGAGAATTGCTAATGTAGTTCCTATTTTCAAGAAAGAGAGTAAAACTGATCCAGGTAACTACAGGCCTGTTAGTTTGACCTCAGTAGTATACAAGGTCTTGGAGAAAATTTTGAAAGAGAAAGTACTTAAGGATATTGAGGGTAATGGTAAGTGGGATAAAATACAACATGGCTTTACAAAAGGTAGATTGTGCCAGACCAACCTGATCTCCTTTTTTGAGACAATAACAGATTTTTCTGGATAAAGGGAATGAGGTAGACCTCATTTACCTAGATTTCAGCAAGGCATTTGATACAGTTCCACATAGGGAATTAATAGTTAAATTAGAAAAGATGGGGATTAATATGAAAATAGAAAGGTGGATAAGGAATTTAGTTTTGAGCCTTTCGGTGCACATAGTTTACAGTTCCTTAATGACCATGAGGACTACAAACCTAACTTCTTAAAAACACAGACTTGGAGACTGAGCTGAAGTTGGAAGAAAACCACCAAAGAATTGGAAACACTGATGAAGGATAGGAGTGGCGTCCTTAGAGGTCAGTAACTCGGCAGGGCTGGGGTCAGCTGAAGTGCTTGGAAGTTCAGAATAGAATAAAGACAGAGCTAGTGACAGGAAAAAGAAGAATGGATGAAAGCAGGGAGGCAAAGCAGGAAGCTTGGAAGGGAAAAGGGAGCACTCAGCAGGAAATTTATTATCTACGTGGAGTGGTCGAAGAGGTTAATTTATTAAATGTTTGCAGTAGACATCTAACACTACCTTAGTGTATTTTGTCAGTTTTCTTATTCAGTTTGCTTCTGATTCAGCCCCTCATTCCTCTTCAGTAAAACACTTAAGATCCTGCTTAACTTTAGACATGTGCTTAAGTCCCAAAGATTTAAAGTTAAGCACCTGCTTAAGTGTATTGCTGTACAAAGATGGACTTACGCACGTGCTGAAGAGCTTTGCTGAACTGGGCCCTATGAAATGAAGGTTTCTGTTTGGTTGCAATTGTATCGTGTTAGAAATGGTTATTGGGGTTTATTAAATGAGAGTTGCCTATATTTTAGGGAGGGAAAACATTCTTTGAAATGTTGTATACTCAATGTCTTTTTTAAATACTTGTAACTGATTGCTTTATCCAATTGTTCTTTCCCAGCTTATTTTGTACAGTTCTTTTGTCATGAAAGTGTTCTATAAATATTAGAGTCACAAAGAAGAAATTAAAGAAAAGAAAGGAGAAAATGGTTCAAATGAGTATGTCCAATTCTCAATCTTATTTGCTTTCATTGTAAAGAAAATGTATTCAAGTGCTCAGTTTGGGCTTTTTTTAGGCTACAATTTTAGCTCAAGAATGTAATCTTGCCTACAGTACACAGTGTGAAAAAGAACAAAATACTTTCTAAATGTAATTTTTTTCATCCTTACCATTTTTTTTATTGCAGGTAGGCAAATACTGTTACACATTTCTGTACAATAATACCTGCCCAAAATATCCAAATAGTTGCAATGTATTTAACTTAAATGCGCCTTTTGTATGAGGCGTATAATACATCCATAAAGCAAAGAAAAGAGAACTATTGCCTTATTATGTTTTACCTGGCAGTATTGTAGAAGGAAAAGCTCATATGGAAATAAAGCAATTTTCAAATTGCAACAGGCCAGTTCCCTGTTGAGCCAATGTCAAATGCTTCATTAGAAGGCTATACACCATCCTCCTATTCCATTCTGCAATTACATTGGTAATGCCACATCAGCGGAGTAAATTTTTCCTGACCCCCCAGCTGGTAAGCAGTATATGCTTAAGCATTGATAATTGCTTATTATCAACCTAATTATTGTAATCACATATGATGTTTTTATTTATTTTAATGTTTGGGCCTTGAATTTTCCAGGGTTATATTGCCGAATAGTACCTTGTTTAAATCCAAAACTCAAGAGGTACTAAAAGCCTTCAATGCTTCATCAGGGGCCACATAGAAACTATTAATTAGCAGCCAGATTTTAAACCACTTTATGCCCATTGGTAAGCAATTATGCATATATGTTGATCCCCAGACTTGCATTTTAGTCTTCACGCTGGGCTGGATTAAGATTAGTCTACATTGCCCAATAATATAAGATCAATAAAGTAAGAATATGTACTAAGGATAGGTAGCAATTGGCAATTTAGCTTTTGATCTTGCTCAGTTGACTTCATCTGATTTCTACTGGCTGAGAATCTCACCCAAACTTTTACTGTTGAGGACTGTCTTCTGTTTTACGCGCTCTCTTGTACTATTGAAAAGAATGCTCTTTAAAAGGGGATGAATTATATTTTAAAATGCGAGAACTGCATCTTGGAGCCTCTCAGTTTACACTGAGACAGTGTCCCTGGTGCACCTCAGAGGAAAAGCTGGAAGAAAGCCTGTGTCCCATGTATATTTCCAAATACATTTTATATATGCCCTGGCTCTGGATACACACAGAAACAGCTCCCATTGAGGTCAGCATGAGCTAGCATCTGAAGCCAGAATATTGCCCTTAGCTATTTTTTTTTATTTGCAGTTACACTATGAGTTACTTAAGCAAGTCAGCTGCTTTTCAACCCGTCAAATCCCACTGGGATTGATCCTAGTAATTTAAATGGGAATTTTGTGAGGTTTTAGGTGTGGAGGCTCCCTGGTTTACCTGTGGCTACTCCAGGAACAGTACTAGTTATCCAAAGTGATACTTTCATATTTGTCCATCTACTGAATGTCACATACTGATAGCTACCATTGCAGAAAGAGCAGTAGCCTGCATTGATTGTGGTCTGCTTTGAACTTTCTCCTGCAGCGCTAGTGTTCTTCCTCTTTGATAAATCCAGATGGGAACCCCCCTCTTAAATCCTACCTCTTTGATACTATCTATACCATGTAGGTCTTAGAATCTTTTCCCAAAGATTTAGCCAAAGTGTTCTTCACCTCAGAGCCTCTGGTTGTACATGGAAAGTATTTTATCTTTCACCTGCCCAAAGCCTGGCTTGTCCTTGTTTGAAGTTTAGTCTGTTTTATTCTATCTTTTAATGTATTTGACAGTCTTTTATAGTTCCCAGTTATCATTAGGCATTTAAAGATGTGTTCCTCAAAGTCTGACCTTATCTATAGATATTATAGCTCTACATTCTTCATCTGTTCTTTCTACTGTTGGATTGTTATGGAAAGATGGAGAGGGGAGCCCTTAATAGAAAATAAGAGACCCAATATTTCCTTATGCAGCTTTAACCATTTCAGCAGCATCTACCTGCTGCATCAATTTAGACAATTTAATACGTTCATACTTGGCTGAAATGTTCCTGACAAAAAAGAAAATGTCTGCCCCTCTTATGAATGTTTTTGGAAGCATGGCATTTAGTTTCATAAATATTCTTCTGTTTTTGGAGAATTTCAGGATACTGCCAGAATGGATCAGATCATTGGCCGCTTATTTGAACAGCTTTCCTTTGACAATGGCTGAAACCAAATGCTTCACCTGAAGATGAAAAAACCAGTAAGTGGGCGCAAAAAGTGTTTCCTATCCCACATAGTTAAACATCGAGCTATGCAAAGAAGCATGATGACATATTCCTTTCAAACTTTGGGATCTTTTTCAAATTCTTTCTTAATGTACCTCTGGATGTTCGCCTTATCCATTCTCCTTTTACTCCTAATAAGTTGTCTGACTGTCTACTATCTTGTGGCAATGAGTCCCACAGGCTATAAGTCTGCAACCTTCAAGTCCCTGTTCAGGCACCAATTTGTAACCTGCGGGTGGGCTAAAATTAATTCAATTGCCCTTCTCCAGTGCCTCACAGAAATCAATCCCAATCCCTATGGAGAAAGCAGCTGGAGCCCCAGGATCCAGTCTGTATGGGACTCACAGCAAGGATTGCTCAAAGTTACCTCCCACATTAAAATACTACTAAAAGCAAACATAACAATGAACTTTATTAACTTCTAACTAAATAAACCTTATCCTAAGAAAACAAAATACAATTAACCAAGAACAATCCCTACAGAAACCCTTGCATGAAAGATACCCAAGAATCCCAAAGTCCAGGTGGAGTTCACCCAACTCTCAGCTACAGTCTTTGTTCTAGTGTAGAGGCTTGAGTGGCAAGAAATAGCTGTCCTCTTCTTTCTTTGCAGGCATCTTCTGTAGAATTCCATGTAGGTTTTTCCTTCTCCTTTGCAACCAGCCCTCAGTCCCATATGCATGTCTGCAAAATCTGTTGCAGATGACTCCATTAGAGGGAGAAAACATCTTGTTCACTCCTGGCTCAGCTTCTCTCCTGAAAACTGAACACATGGGCTCTTCTCAAAGCAGCTCTAGCCTGCTGTCTGCACAGACTGCTGCTCTCATGTGATCTGACTGACCACAACACATCACACCAGCAGGGCACCCTGTGGAACATGCTCAAAATGCTACCACTCCCTCCTTCTAGAAGTTTCTGGTTGTGGATAGGTAATCTGCCCAGCAACATTTACACACCCTCAGTAGGTCTCTCAAAGAGAGACAAATGGGTTACAAGTCTACTGTGCAAAAAAAGTATTTCCTTGAATTGGTTTTCAAGTTGGGGAAAATCGTCATGGTTACACTGAAAACTCAAGAAGCAGCACTAGACAAAAGGGATTTTTGCTTTTCTAAAAGCCCAGGAAAAGTTGTTTTTTCTCAGCATGAAGGTATAGTAAGGTGGATCTCCTATGGATTGTTATATATTTCTGACACAATTACTAGAAATACCCAGCTTCCTTGAATATGGCAAATGTTCACGTCAAATCATTCTTTTGCTTCTTTATGAGCTAGAAATTCATGGTTGTATGCTCCTGGCAAGTAAGTTTCTTCCAAATAGAATCATAGAACTTCATAGCATGCTTAAGTCAACTTAATTTGTAAGTGTAGACGCACCCAAGGACAGCTAGGAATTTTTTCCTAATGTCCAACCTCAACCTCCCTTGCTGTAACTGAAGCCCATTGCTTCTTGTCCTATCATTGGCAATAAAGGAAAATAATTTTTCTCCATCCTACACATAACAATCTTTTAGGTATTTGAAAACTATTATGATGTCACCTCTTAATCTCCTCTTTTCCTGACTAAACAAACCCAGTTCTTTCAATCTTCCTTCATAAATCAAGTGTTCTAGACCTTTAATCATTCTTGTTGCTCTTCTCTGGACTTTCTCCAATTTCTCCACATCTTTTCTGAAATGAGGTGCCCAGACAATATTCCAGTCGAGGACTAGTCAGCGTGGAGTAGAGTGGAAGAATGACTTCTTGTGTCTTACTTAGAATATTCCTGTTAATGGATCTACAAGCTCCGGAATACCATAGGAACTAGCCATTTTGCCTGGCATTATTTTCTTAGAACTATTTCAGGTATGGGTGGGAGCTACTACCCTGTACAAAACTTCATGCTAATGATATTGGCCGGGTTGACTGGCAATGCTGTTCTTCCCTCTGAATTCATATTGATCCGGTGTCCTATCATGGAAATTCTACTAGTAGAGATGTCATCTTTAAGATGGAACATGAAAGCTAAGGCATTTACTACGAGTGGTCATTCACAGTTTTGTTTTTCAAAAACTTAAAGGCTGGGGTCCATATGTATTTGCACATGTGCAAATGAATGACTATTTGCATATGCAAATGAGGCAATAGTGTGGGCAAATGGATCTACTAACCCTTCTCACTTTAAGGTATTACTAACCAGGATTACTGTCACGCACCTTTACAGATGC
>ML685770.1:18321782-18350962 GCA_007922175.1 Pelusios castaneus
AGGGCTAGTTCAAGCAGGAGGTATGGTGGGTGGACACTGCGTTCCCCTCCCAGCAACTACGCAGGTAGCATTAACTTGTATCAAGGGAGAGGCCCAGAATACAGCAGCCCCAGAAGGCACCTCACTTGCCTGTGGGGCAGCTTCCCTGTATGGGGGATTCACTCAAGGGAGGGTAGATGAGTAGGCAGCAGTATCCCTGTATATCTCCTTACATTCCTCCTGAGAAAGGCAACTTTCATGTCCCCCTGGAACCCCTACCCACAGCCCTAGCAGCAGGGACCCCATAAGAGTGCTGAGTCAGTGTCCTCTGCTCCCAGCCACTGTTGGAGTGGTGCTGACTCCAGGGCCCTGGTAAAGGGTGAGTTGTAAAACGGCTCGCGGCGCTCCACTTTCTGCTGCTGCTGACTTTCTGCCATGAGGGGAGTGGAGGGGAAGCAAGCAAGGCTTCTGCAAGGTCATGGTGTGTATCTGCCTCAAGAGCTGGATCGAAACGAGAAGAAGTAGAGTGCCAGTTTCAAATCTGAAACCTAATTCAGGCATTGTGGGCCGCTGGCACAACAATCAGATCTGTGTTTCAACCACGCAATATTTGGGAGGCTGTTCATATTGGGATCCAGTCCATTATAGCCACAGGGGTCTGGTTGGGAAATTCAAATCTGGATCCAGCTTTGCAGTCCAAACAACTGTGGAAAACCCCTGGCCTCAAAGAGTAAAGAACTCACCCACGAAATGGGAGATGATCAACCCATGGCTACAGCTGAGCCAGAGCTCAACTAGGGAGGGCGCTCTCTGCTGGCTTCTCTTGGTGAGAATAAGGAACTGAATGGATGGACCAGGCCTCATTTACCTTCATTTATCTGACTGTTTGGAGCATTTTGGCTAAAATACAGTTATATTTTGAGTTTTAGGGGGCGACGCAGGGAAATGCAATTGACTTCCTTGAGAAATGCAAGGATAAGACACTGACATTGACTTGGCCAGGGGTCACCCAGACGTGGACTCCTGTCAAAGGCAGTTGGGTAGGGGTGTTTGGAGGGGGGACTAAGAAGGGGAGGGAGCAAGGTACCAGCCTTCTGTGGGGAGAGCTTTGCCGGTGATAAAAATACTGTTGAAGGTGCTGGAGACAAATGAGCTTTCCTTAAAGAGCAGCACAAACTGGAAACTGCAGCACAAACACGTAGTGTGCAGAGCTGAGCACAGCTTTGAGGCCATGGATGCTGCAGAGAAGGGGTAACTGAGGCAACGGATGCTGCAGAACCACAGGGACTGAGTAGAGCTCAAGCAGCAGGGGCTGAAACAACCTTATTAGGTCGACTTAAGCCAGTGTGGATGGGGATTAGCGCCTAAATCGACCTTATTGAGTCAACTTAAAGTGTTAAGTCAACTTAATAAGATCGAAAAGGGGCTATGTCTACACTAGAAAAGTTAAGTTGACTTAATAAGGTTGACTTTAAGTCGACTTAAAGTCAACCTTATTAAGTTGACTTAATAAAGTCGACTTAACTTTTCTAGTGTAGACATAGCCTGTGAGTGGAGAGCTGGGGAGGGGCAAAGCAGCTGGACGGTGCCACCCGCTTACAACGCCCAGAACTGACGTTGGGATTCTGGTCAAGACACCCTGTAGTGTGGGAATCTTACTTCAGAGAATGTGCTGTTGTCCCCCTTACGTGCTGCTTCCCCCCTCCCACCCATCCGTGCTGGAATACTGCAATGCTACACTACATTGCAACAGATATTAAAATATCTTTTGACACAACATCCAAAAATTAGTGTTGGAACCTCTTGATAGAGTTGAAAAACATTAGCATCAGACTGGGCTTTTATTTCCCTGCGCATTTGCTTTTAGGCATCTTAGTTAAATCTCTGTTAGGTAAAATCATGTTCGTTCAGAAGGTATGCTGTTTGTGACATTTCAGGAAGCAAATAAACAAGGTAAATCTGAGAGTGGAAGAAATAAATGGAAATGTTAGGGAATTGCTGTTCAGATGTCGTTCTAATACCCAGAGGCACAGAATGCTACAATTCTTTGTCATAAACACATCAATTACAGTGCTTATGTCAAAGCTTTCCATAAATTATACCACTGATATAAAAATGACAACTTCAATGCAAAATATATAGCTGTGCTGTTGGTTCGAAATTTTTTTCCAAAAATCCAATAGACCCTGGTCCTGCAAAACTGTGTTGCTTACTCAGGCAATCTGTCCACTGAATTCAAGGGGTGCTCATCCAGATTAGGACTGCTCACCTGGGAAAGGGGCCTCGAAACCAGTTCCACCGTTCAGATACAATATGAGTGTGTTGTTCTCGATTTGTCTCCAAGCAACTCTAACTGTTCTGCAAATGATAATATTGAATCATTGTTATAAATATGAGCAGTTAGGGCTTTTTCAGATTGTTTTAGATCGTAGTCCCAGTAGCTGAGTCTCTGTAGAGCTCTCGGTACCCAGCTGTAGTTTGGGTTGCTGATAGTGTAACTAATATAGGGCCCAAACTGTGTGTTAGTCCAATTGACTTCACTTATTCCCTTAACATTTAGGACCAAATTTTCAAAACAATTCAGCTTCCATATAAGCACTTAAGTGAAAGCTCAGCTGGAAGATGACTCACATTTAGCAGTTTCAGGACCATAAGAATTGCAACCATCTACCATTACAAGCACACCCTAGAAATTGTTAATGATCCCTGTTGATTTGAATAGCACCACAATTACTGAGAGACATGCTAATTTGCAGAATAGTATAGAAGCATTATATAAGAGGGAGCAAAACCAACTAGTATTTAGCGTTCATCTCCATGAGTTCAAGATCTCAGACCATTGTGTATGTAAATGAGGCACATTTTGCTAAGCTGTACACTTAAATTGGCCTCTCCTAATACCATCCAAAGTTGTGGATACTAACTTGGATACTATAAATAGGGAAACAACTGTTGACTAGTTCATCCACAGTTCACATTTAAGCCAAATTTCTTTGTATCATGCTTGCTATTGTCATTTACTATTCCTCGTTTAGAAATCTACATTATAAACACAATTATGAATATCCACTTGAGCATCTCTATTTACCTCCACGGGGTACCTTGACAAGCCACCAAGAAGACAATGAAAAGTTTGGAGAAACAAAAGGTCCTGTCTAAGGCGTCACCTCGGAGAAGGCTCAGAACCGGCCCACTGTTGCTTAAAAGCTCTCTCTCAAAGGCTCCGTAAGGCCCAAAAATAAAGTAATAGTCTGCGTTTATATGCTCCCTTGAACAACCCTTACTGCCTGGAAGGTTGCATGTGACGTAGCAAAGCAAAACCGGTAAAATGTTTTTGTGCTAGTTTTATTATGAGCGTGATATATTTAAAAGAAAAAAAAATAGAAATCCAGAGCTCATTCTCCACAGGCCAGACCCTTAGGTTCTCAGTCAGTTTGTAGCAATTTATCTCCACCAGATTATAACACAGTTCAGAGAGGCAGATCAAATTCGCTACCTAAACTACTCGGTAGCGTCCCTTTTTATTGAGTCAGTGGGAAGAGAGATGAAGTTGTCGCTTATCCAGAGAACTGATCTATTTAATTTTGTGGCATCTTTTTTGCTCTAGCCTGCTGCTGGCTTTTTTCATTCCACTTCCATCGCTCCTGTAGATCGATACAATGTGCAGTGTGTGAGGGCACAGGCACTCTTCCTTGTTTACGCTGATCCTTGTTTACTGCTTCATTAGGGGCCAGGAACCTGTCTTCTCTCCTGATTGCAGACTGCTCCCTCCCAATGTCCACGAGATACCCTCTGGAGCACAGGAATGGACAGGTGAGACACGCCTCCACAATGGATTGAGCTGGAGTCAGACCTGAAAGGACTTTTTTAAGGATACCAGGAAAATAGGGAATTAAGAAGAGTTAGGCAGGAAGCAATACAGCCATGTGGGTTTATGAAGTTCCACTCATCAACGTAACCTGTTTTTGGCATGGCTCATTGCTAATGGAATGCCTACGCCATGCCAGCTGGGAACATGGACGGATGTTCTAAAGCAGTGCATTGGGAGCCTCTGATGTACCTGGCCTTCTTGAACCAGCCCCAACTATGCAGGCACACAGCAGGGAGCAAGAGACAGTGCAGCAAAGCCTGGCTTCCCTGCAAACCTGGGAACTATTTTATGGCCTCACCCTGTCCCTCTTGCAGGCCAGTGGCGATCAGGTGTGACTACCCCCTCAATTTCTTTCTCCTTCAAAGCCATTGAGTAAAAAATCTGGCTTTTGCTTGAAGCTTCGGTTCCAGTTTTAAGTAGGAGAATGAAAGGTGCCCACAAAAGGGCCTGAACTAACAGAAATGACTTCAAGTTACCCCTGGCAGCAATCCTTCCCGTACCCAATCTGCTTTCTGGTTCTGTTTTTATCCTGTATTGATTGCATCATCATTTGCTGGAAAGCTGGACAGCAACAGAAAAGCAGCCCCCCCCCGCGGCCCCCCCCCCCCCCGTGCTATCGTCCACCAGTTACTTGACATTTCACAGGATGATAGGACTGAAATTCATTTACCGCACCAATTTGTTTCCCATGTGTTAGTGAGTTGCTTGTCATTATCACTGAGCCAATGTAAGAGTGGTAGCTCTTGTGATGTTGGTCTCACATGGCTCCTAACAGACTTGGGCCAGAGTAACCCTTGTTATAAATCATCTCTGGCCATGATTCAATGTGTATGTGTATCACATCATGGGTTTGGGATCTATGAGTTGTTTTTTTAAAACACATAGGGTAGTCTACAATAGAAAAACTAAGTTGACTCTGTTAAAGTCGACCTTGTTAAATCGACTTACAGCGTCTACACTAATAATTTAAGTCGACTGCCTGCGGCCACGCTCTCAGGTGCTAGGTCAACGGAGGAGATCCAGGACTAGGGGAGTTCGGGCTGGGGAAAAGGGAGTTGCGGCTTCTTTCTCTCCAGCCATGGCTCCCCTGAGCTGCAGCTCCCTTCCCCGAGCCACGGTTCCCCAGAGTCCTGGCTCTCTTCTCCCCAGCCCTATGTCGACTTGGCCAATTAGGTCGACCTAAGGCGTCCACACTGGCTTTAGGTCGACTTAACAGGTCAACTTAAGCGTTAAGTAGACCTAAAGAGAGGGAGTTATTAAGTCGACTTAAGGAAGCGCTTAAGTCGACTTAATGAAAGCCAGGTGTGGATGTAGCATTCTGTAGGTCAACTTAAGCATCCTTAAATTGACCTAAGTTGCAAGTGTAGACATACCTATAAAGAACAGAGATATTTCTGGGGGTGGGGTGGGCAGTAGCAATTGTTTTTGCTGTCCTGGCCTTTGCTACTGTCCCTGCTTAGTGCTTCCACTTTAAAAGCTGCACACTTATTTTCAGTCACACAGCAATTTTTGAAGCCTGGTTCTGAACTCATTATAGACAATTACCTCCCATTGTATTCATAATGATCAATGGAAAAATGAAAATAACCTGCTTGATTTTGCCAATCCTTACTCTTGTGAGTGAGAGTCCTATGCAGTTGAATGGTCTGCATCTTAGCTAGTGCCATTGGTTTGGGTGTGGGGAGGGCTATTTGACTCAAACCAGAGGAGGACTGGTCCTCAGGCTTCAAATATTGCCTAAAGTGAGAAAACCCCAAGACCCTCTGGGAAAACTCTGAGAGGCGGCTTGGGGCAGGAGGGAGGGAGAAAACTAACATGAAATTTGCCATTTGGAATTTCTGTCCCACCTACCGTCACTCCCTTCTGTGGAATGGACAAGTGACTCCTGCCCCCAAATCTGACAACCAAGGTGATCCACATGGCATTCCTTCGCCTCTGCACCAGCTCTAGTGCCCTCTGGACTCCTCTGGCTCCTGAGTAGCACAGGTCCAATAGAGACAGGTTGGTTGGAATTCCTCCTCTTTCTCCTGGAACTTCTGCCTCATGGAGGAGATGCTCAGGATACATTAACTTTCCAGCAGATTTCTGGAAGGGTTGTGCAGATGGGATTGGATGTCCACCCTCTCCTTTCTGGTGTCCAACCTCCACCTTTCCTATGTGCATATCCACAACCTTGCCCGTGACTCTACATGGTGCTTCTGGAGAAAAAAGATGGGTGCTGTAGGAACAGCTAGCCCTGTGATACACAGGCAGGGGAGAAAGCAATGTGTGGAGGTCTTGTGTGCTGATCAGGGGTGTGGGAATGTGAAAGGAGCCACAACTAGCACCCAAATTCAATGCAAAAAGAAACAGATGCCCTAGCGCATCATAGGTGCAGAGTGCTCAGACCTGTCTGTTATTCAGTAACTGAAATCAGGCAATTAGTTTTCAGATGCAAATGTGATCTAAGTGTTAGGACTCCTGATACCTCCGATTATTGGAGCTGGTTTCTGTTTATATGCTATTTACATAAATGCATGAGGCTATTAAATGCTTGCACCCAATTAAAACTGGAATGATTCACTGGATAATTCCATCATTGACCAAGCTGCTCTTCTCACCAGTTGGCAAACAGCTCGGACGGTTACTAAGGCATTTGCCACCACAATTACATTTTTTCATTGCGTCTGGGGAAGGAATTGATAGTGCCTGTCCCAGCTGGAACTAGCTGTGTATAGCTTTGAATTTTCAAATGTAAGAGAGTGTGCCAAAATAAAAAAATGCCAGCTGTCTATCCTTTAGAATAATATACACAGAATTTCAGCTGGGTGACACTGCTCACAATTACTACCATCTCTTCCCTAGAAAATAATTCTGTATCATTCACGCAGTGTGTTCATGGTGTGGCATTCATGTGTAACTGAATTCAGTCCGAGTGGGACCAACTTTAAGGGTGGTGTGAATGATAGCGATGGAGTCGGCATGCCACTTTGCACAGGGTCAAATTTGGGCTTTAGGTGCAGTTCTGTGCAGGGTAGCCTTTCAGAAGGCAGTGTAATGTAAATGACCACTCCAGATAGCTTCTTCCTTTTTCCTTTTTTCCCCCCTGAATAAATTAACTTGCTGCCAGTAGAGGTAATCTTAATAGCCAGCACTGTTTGTTAGTCTGTGAAAATAAAAAGAAAAGCCCACATTGCTGAGCTGAATAACTCTGCCCAGGACTACAGCCAGCATTTGGGTTGGTGGTTGGTTTGTCATTTTGCCTGGATTCACAGGTGAACCTGTCATTTCTTGCTGGTGCCTTCTATTCACCATAAGTGTCATTTGCTATACAGCCATCTAAGGTTTCTCCTCCAAGGAAATAATGAAGGGTGTAAACTCTGCTCTGTGTGATGGTTTACCATGTGAATCTCAATGACAGTGCAGCAATTAAAGCTCTGGGGGTGAGGCAAGCACTATCTTCCCCCACAGAGCATGGTATGAGTGCATATGATCCCCAATGTGTCGGGCCCACCCCAGTGAGGAAGTGCTCCAAACAATAGAGCTTCAGTAGCATACACACAGATCCTGCAGAAGAAAGAGCCACAGTCCTCAAGTTATGTGGATTCCACAGATCTTGAGCAGTCGTAGAGTCACCTGGGCAGAGGCCCTCTGCTCTTGAATTGGTTCTGAGCAAGACCCAAGCTCTGGCCCTCTTGAATTGTTCCAGATCTCCCTGTGGGGATTGCTCCAGTGGATTAAAGTTTTAAAGGACTCCTCAGCAAGGAGGCAAATCTTGGTTCAACATTTTTGCTGGGTGCAGGGAGAAATGATGCATGTCCCAGCCCTTTCCCTCACATGCCCTCGCCATCTGTGGAGCTCTGAGCCTGCAGAAAGGCCTGATCACAGATTCATAGCCTTTAAGGCCAGAAGGCACCATCCTGAACATCTCGTTTGGCACCTGCACATCGGAGGCCACAGAACCTCACCCACCCACTCCTGCAATAGGCCACTAACCTCTGGCTGAGTTACTGAAGTCTTCAAATCTTGTTTAAGGATTTCAAGTTATAAAGAATCTGCGATTTGTTCTAGTTCAAACCAGCAAGTGACCTGTGCCCCACACTGCAAAGGAAGGTGAAACCCCTCCCCCATCAACCTAGAAGAGAATTTCTTACCGACCCCAAGTATGTTGATAAGCTAGACTTTGAGTGTCAGGCAAGACCCGCCAGCCAGCCACCTTGGAAAGACTTCTCTGTAGTAAGTCAGAGGCCTCCCCATCTAATAGTCCTTCTCCAGCAGCTAATAGTAGAAACTGTGGCCAACCTCATTGTACATCTCCTCCCTAAATTTATCAAGCTCAGTCTTGAAACAAATTTTTGTCCCCTACCTCCAGAAGACTATTCCAGAACTTCATTCCTCTCATGCTTTGAAACCTTTGTCTAATTTCAAGCCTAAACCTGTTTAGTTTGGCCAAATGGCCAATTTATATCCATTAGTTCTTGTGCCAACACTGGCCCTTAACAACTCCTCTTCCTCCCTGGAATTTCTCTCTTTGATGTATTTAGAGAACAATTATCTCCACCCATCCTTCTTTTTGTTAGGCTTAAGAAGACAAGTTCTTTTAGTCTACTCTCATAAGACAGGAGCTTTCTTACACAGTAGTATCCTTTCTCTAAACCAGTTGGAATTCATCTTCCTTAAAGATGGGAGACCAGAACTACACAAGTTATTCCAGATGAGGTCTCACTAATGCATTGGCGATGTACAATGGGAATAACACGTCCCTAGCTCGATCGGAAATACCTCACCTGATGCATCCTACAATTACATTAGCCCTTTTCACAGCCACATCACATTGGCAGCTCACAATCATCCTGTGATCGACCAGTACATTTGGGTCTTTCTCCTTCCCTCTTGCTTCCAACTGTTAAGTCCCCAGCTTATAGCAAAAATTCTTCTTGTTAGTCCCTGGCCTAAAACCATGACTTGCATTGTGCACTACTAAATTTCACCCCATTTTTATTATTTCAGTTTTCATCCAAATTGTCTGGTATGATATTCTAGTCCTTCTCTGTCTTGGCACTACATCCCAATCTTGTGTCATCTGCAAATTTTGTTAGCACATGCCCACTTTTTTGTGCCAACGTCATTAATGAAAATGTTAAATATAATTGGTCCCAAGACCAATCCCCGAGAAATGGTACCTGTTTCCTCCCTCCAGAGTGACAGTTTATGTTTCACTATGACATATTATAATCTTGCCTTTAACCCGTTCCTCACCCACTTTTTAATTCTTGTATTCATTTCTAATGAATTAATTCTCATTTTAATTCTAATTCTAATTAATTTCTAACTTCTCCACTTTCACTAATAATTGCCCAAGTGGAACTATATCAAATGCTTTACTAAAAATCCAGGTAGATCAGATCTACTGCATTTCCTTTGTGTAAAAAATCAGTTATCTTCCCAAAGAAAGAGATGAGATTGGTCTGGCACAATCCACCTTTTGTAAAACTATGATTTATTTTAGCCCAATTACCGTTCGTCTCTGTCTTAATTATTCTCTTTCACAATTTGTTCGAAGCCCTTGTATATCACTGAGGTGAAACTAATAGGGTTGTTGTTTGCCAAATCATGTTTTTTCTTTTCTTTAACGGCAGAGGTGATATATTTGCAACACTCCAGTCACAGGGTCTGACCCTCGAGTTTTAAGATTCATTAAAAATGCTTTCTATTGGACTTGCAATTTCATGAGCTAGTTTCTTTAATATTCTTTGGTGGAGATGGCCTCAGCTGGCCTGGTGAAGAAGGGACTGGTTGGATGGATGTAAGTATCTGATGATCCCATATGAACAGATCTAGTGAATGTTCCCCCTGCTATTATCCTGCTTGCTGACTTCTCTGTTATTGTCCTTCTCCAGGATAGTCATTTTATTTAGTTTTGCTCTGATGAATTTCTCCTGGCAATTCACTTTTATAGCTTTCCTCACTAACTTAGACTACAATTTAGTTCCGTAAGTTCATTGAACTGTAAATTACTTTACAGTAAAATGTTTCCTTTGCAGGCTAATGTCTCCCATGCATTTGGGTATTTAAAAGCACTTTCAGCCATGCCTCACTGTCTTTCTTTAGTGCAAAGAATGGAGCTCCCTACACAGTGTTCCTGGCATGGAAGGGACAGAGTTTAAAAAGCTAACTGCAGAAATATTGTCACAAAAAACACAAATGCGGGAGCCATGCCAGGCCTGCTACTGTGCGTTGACTCTTTGGGTAAGCCCAGCAACCCTGTTAACTGGGAGAGCCTCCTAATGGAGGTTGTATGTGGTAGTTTGATGCAGAGTTTTTTTTTTTTTTTTTTTAAATAACTGTAATAAAAGGAAACAAAGAGCCTTGCGGCATTTTTAAAAACTAACACATTTATTTATTGCATGAGCTTTCATGGGAGCAAATCCCACTTCATCAGATGCTCGAAGATGGAGCTCTCCATGGATTTTTCTCCCACGAGAGCTCGTGTGATAAATAAATTTGTTAGTCTTTCAAAGTGCCACAGGATTCCTTGTTCGTTTTGCTGAACTAGACTAACACGGCTACCTCATAATAAAAAAGTAGCACTTTTTTATGTCATTTGTTGAAATTCATGAAGACAACAGGCCTGAAAACCTACACTAAACTTATGCACAAAGAGAACAAATTCCCAGACCTAAGCAGCTTACAGGAAAACAGACCTGTATTGTTCCTACACTTTCATTTTGCGTCCCTATGGGGAAACCCTCCACTTGTCACTGAACCCAAGGAAAAATGGCTAAAAGAGAGAGTGCAGTGGTAGCAACTCAGACGCCTCCATCTTGGGTTTCTGAGCTGTTGTGGATCTCAGCTTCTCCAGTGGTTTTCTTGGCTGCAGGAGCATTCCAAGCCCAGCTCTGTCTGTGGCAGCTTTCTCCCCGTGTTTACAGCTTCACTCTCTCCATGGCATCATTTGGATGGCCTAAAAGGTGCCAGTGTCACCACTTAGCTGTGGTGTGATCAGGGGTTAAAGGAAGGGGGAACGCACCGGAACACAGTTCCGGGGCCCACAAATTTGAGGGACCAGAGTTCCAGGGACCCTAAAAATAGAAAAATCTGGTGGAACACATGTTCCGCCCTGCCCTGGCTGCTGCCAGGTCCTACGTCCCACCATTGTTAATCACAATACTTATTGTGTTATGCAGCATTTGCTAGTTTGTGACAATAATTGCTATAGACATAAACACTATATAAAATTATAAATATTTTTATGGAGCGATAACCAATGCATGTGGTACTGAGAAGTGATTGCAAATGCCTACCTGGGCTGGGGCCTGCACATGCATGTAGGGGGCCCAGACAATACAGGAAGAGGGCCCGGAGATTAGGAGGGTTCTGGGGCCCGTCAAATTATACTTTAACCAGTGGGTGTGATCCACAACAGAAGGTGAGCAGGAAGGATGTGTTCAGCATGCCAGCCATACCAAATATAACCTCACGCATCAGGGGAAAAAAGGAAGTGTTTGCTGTGGAGGAAAGAAGTGATTCTATAACAAAAAACAGTCACGGTGGCCATTCTGAAAACAAGTCAACACTGCCTAAGGGGCGGAATAAACCATAACAACTCTGTGCTGACTTTTGTATCTGTTTGGATGCCAAGTCGCCCTGGGTACTTGATTTAATATAAAACATGTCGCCCCAGAGCAAAGAACAGAAAATCAGCTAGTAAACAAGACAGCTCTAATTATTTAACAGCAAACTCCAGAATAATGACACCAAACTATCCCGATTCCAGAGCATTTAAAAGCTAATGATGTACACCTAATATGCAAAAAATATATCAACTACCTTATGAAAAAATATGTATAAACAGCAAGCTAATTTTAAGAACAGAGGGTTATTAGCACCCCAAGAGACCTGCCTATATTGCTCTATGTCTTTGCCCTTACCTTTGATTGTCTACGATTTGGATGTCTTCACAGGAGATGGTTGGTTACTGTTGCCAAAAGGAGCAGCTGGTCTCCTCTTAGGCTGACAACTGGCAAACGACCTCCATGTTTCTGTTCTCATTTTCTTCTTGTAATGCTGCCCAGGGCCATCCCGCAGTGCTTGCAAGATTGGCTGCTTTCCCAAGGGGCTGTACCTCTGCTGGTACTCAAGCTTCTAACATTGGATGATGGAGTTTGGAAGGCCCAAAACTTTGAATCTATGGGCTACCACAGAGCTGATGGGCATTTCGTCTTCTGGGAGAAGGGGAAGGTATTGCAAAACTGTTCAGCTTTTTGGCAAGCAGCTGGGGCAGCAGGAACCTTGTTATGGCGGAAGTTCATTGGTCGCTGAGGGGAAGTGGCTTTTAAAGTAGAATAAAGACATTTTTATCACCTTGAGAGGTAGTTGTGGGAACTGCCAGGAATGTTTTGGCTGCTGGGAGAAGTCAGGGCTGGTGGCATCAAAGAAAGGGTTTTTGCCATTTGTGCTCAAGGTGTAAAAGGGCCATTTTTCTTGATGTCTGTACGCTTGTCACCAAATAGCATAAGAAACTTAGCTATGCTAGAATCGCCAGCTGCTCCATCCTTGATTCTGTGACACTGACTGGAGCTCTAGGGAAGACAATCAGACGTTATGATACTGTCTTGTGGTTTCCTGAATACTGTGTGCTTGTGATAAGGTTGATTATGGAGCCTTGCAGTGCCTTGTGCCTCAGTTCTGGGTCATAAAATACTCTGCACGTCATTTTAGCATTGCTTCCCGATCAACAGAGTCAGTTTCAGAATTGTTAGTCTGTCAGCTGAGCAAAGGCCCTCAGTTGGCTACAACAAATCTTCCTGAATTTCAAAAACTCAGAGGCAGATCTGTTGCTAATAAATGCATTTGGTTCTAGAGCTGCTGATACACTGAACTATGGAGATCATATCAGGTTTGTGGGTGTATTTAGGAATACAGGCATAACGCTGCATCAGCTTATTTGCCTTTGAACAACTGATAGTATTTTGTGCTCATGCTCCAAGCATCAACCTCTACTGAATTGGATAGGGTCAGAAGTGATGATTCCGGTTCTGTTTCCTTCCAGATTTTCATTCCTGCAAGGTCATCAAGCAAGAGTAAAAAGCCCATAATGTAACCTCCAAGGTCAGTACTAACATCAAGCACTTCAATTCTTTAATCATTTCCCTGATTGCTGATTAACTCTGGTATTGCATTCAAAATTCCTCTTACCAAAATAGAGTTCAGGTGGGTTCAGGTGCGTGCTAGGAAGCTGAGCTTAGGACAACATTAAAATAAATGGAAATTGCATGGTTAAAACACTGCACCACTTTAAACGTGTAGGGGTGAAATCCAACTAGTCACCGCAGTAGTGTGGAAATTTAGAACTTATCTCTGAGCACTCGGCTCTCCTGTGCAACATGTGTCTGTTTGCTTTCATTATTGCTTATCCCTGAAGAGGTCAATAGTAAAGCAGAAGGTCCAATGCCTCCAGTGAAATTCTGGGAAAGTACAAGAGCGGTTGTGGAGATTCGTTTCGAGGACTAGGCTATTGACTGTGGAATCCCCATTGCTAAGTGATGTGTGAGTCACGCAGTCTACACCTGGAATCATGTGGCTAAAATCTAAACAGTGACTGCCCATCAGACTAAAGGGATGTAGAAGTCAGGGTTTGGGTCTCCTCCTAGCTGAGTGTCATGTAGAGGGAACTCCAACAGATCTGTGACAGAGTGACAAGTAGTTGAACACATTGATGTATCTCACTGACACTACCAACAAATGTAACAGAAAGAAATTCATGAGTTAAATAAAATATTTCATATGCGTTACCAGGTGTTTTCCCTTTAAAACTGCTCCTTTTCCTGCTCTTGCAGTGTCCTATTTCACTGAGAAGAACTGCAGATCTTCAGGTCTCATTGCTCAGGACTTGACCAAATAAGGACTGCAAGTTCTCTGTCTAAATTAGATGGTAAGTTCTTTCTCTGTATATAGCTAAGTATCTGTATATAGCTAAGTACTTATGTCTCCCCCCACCCCAACTGTAAGGTCTGAGTGTCTTATAAAAACTGAGTTTATCCTCACAGCGCTCCATGGGAGGTAGCTCAGTGTTGTTATCCCATTTTTATAGGTAAGAAACGGAGGCAGGGTGATTTGTCCAGAGTCACAGTGGAAGCTGGGAAATGAACCCAGATCTCCTGAGTCCCAATCCAGTGCACTAACTGCCAAATGAGCCACAAGCTAATTTAGTGAGACAAGTTGGATAAAATGTCTTTTATTGGACCAGTTTGGTTGGTGAGTGAGACAAAAGTTCAAGCTGCCCAGCACTCTTCTTCAGTTCTTGGAAAGGAACTTTTACCACACAGCAAAATGCAAGGAGGAATAGATTGTGCGGCATAAGCAATAGGGACCACCTTAAAGTTCTGCTAACTACTTATGCTAAACAATCTGTTCCACGTTGTATTTTGCTGTGATGCTGGGAGTTCCATTCCCAGGCCTGAGGAACAGAGCCATGAGATTTGAAAGTTTCTCTCACCAACAGGAGTTGATGCAGTAAAAGGTTTTACCTGACCCACTTTGTCCCTCTAGTATCCTGGGACCAACATGGCTACCCTACACTGCATACTATAAACTAGTTTGTTAACTATAAATCATCCTTAGTCCTTTCATCTCTCAAAGGCTAGGGATACCATCTTCTTATGTGACTGTAAAGTACCATACACACTCATAAGGGCACATTTTATGTAATAATAATATATGGGTTGAGAGGCAATTATATGCCTTGAGTTTGGATTTCCACACCTCTGACAACTTGTTTTGCTGAGATCGTTTTAACTATCACATTCTGGCTGAAAACTCAATTCTTTGACCTCACTTACTTATTACCTGAGCTGTTAACTTTACTCTTTTCTAAAGTGATTTTAGATGAATGTCATTAAGTGACATGGTAGTTTGGTTGACTGAATGATGGGCTTTTATATGTTCATCTTTCCCTTATACCCCTCACTACTTTTATTTGTGATTAACCTTACCATTTTCGTCTTTTCATGTCACAGCCCTGCAGCACAGTTTCAGCTTTTTTTTTTAATATCTTCTGGATGGGGCAAAATCCTTCTTAACTACGTTTTAGACCAGCAGTTCTCAACCACTGTGTTGGGACACACTACTGTGTCACCAGACAGTGGTAAGTGTGTCGCGGAGAGGTGGGGAAACAGCTGGATTTGGCCTGGGGAGGTTGGGCTGGTGTGTCCTGTAGCGTTGCGACATCCCAGCAAGTGTGTTGTGACCTGCAAAAGGTTGAAAAAACACTGTTTTAGATGACAAGTGTCCCTCTCCCCCTTCTGCCTGAAAACAAAACAAAACAAAAAACAGACTAATGGCAATCAATGGATTAGTGAAACTTCAGTCACTGTAAATGACGCCAAAGGGAGATACCTGGCAGTAGGGTATATATGAAACAGGATCCTTTTCTCTTCAACTTGCCTCCTGCCTGAGTTCACCAAAGTCTTGATTTAAGCCCAGATCCTCAAAGATATTTAGTCACTTAAGTCTCAGTGATTTAAATGTGGAGGTTAAAGATCTGGGCCTAAATGACCTAAGGACCTATTATCCACTTTCCCAGGCTTTCCTTGGACTGGGACCTCAAGGATGGGACTATAGAAGCTGTTTAGATGTCAGGATGGAATTTTATTTGGGAGGGGAGAGAGATTGCTTCGCGAGAGGGTGTTGTTTAATCTTTTTAGGCCTGTCTTTCTAATAGTTGTCCAAAGGCACACTAAACGTTGACAATAGCTCTGGGAATTGAAGGTGGGGCTCCTGTGTCCATATCCATTAACCTTGTCAATCCGTGTTTTAACTCTGTTGGGTGTAACTGAACCAAAATGAATCTTGAGATTAATGTATTGTCATAATCTTATTGGTAGGGCCTATCAGTTCTGGTCCACTTTATATAAATTACTTTATAATACTGTTGTCACCTAGAAAAGCAAAGTTATTTCTAGGACCTAAAATATCATCATAAAACCACAGCAGCAACTGAAATACAGATAAAAAACCTTGACAGATTTTTTTTTAACATATTGAGATATAAATTAAAGTCAAGGCTGATAAAATACACCACTGCTTTGTAAAACAGCAGGTCCATTTCAGAAACATGCAAATCACTCCAAACTAAAAGGCTAGGTCGTGACTTTTCATTTCCCGACCTTCAGGAACACTGAACTTATGGTTCTGCCATCTTGAATTGGATTTGTTTGTGGAGCTGGATTGCAAATGGAGGTTGGGGTCATTCTGTAGCCATCATTTCACCATTATACTAGGTAAGGCACTGTCTGTGGGTACCACAGGCAGCTGAGTGGTGAGAGTGCCTTACGGCTGTTAAATGTTAATGATGCCCCTTTCAATTTATTTATTGATTAGCTAAAGGAAACATGGCCTAACATGCACGCTGTCAGCATTTGTCTGTATTATGATAAATTTTGAATGCTGCAGCTGATCCATTTCCAAATGTCTAGGCATCAGTGGGCACACCCCTGTTTGATTTTGGTGGAAAAAATGGAAAAACTCAATGGGGGAAACCAGAACACAAACACCCAGCCTTGGATAGGACCTACACAGCAAAACCAACAAGACATGTGTGGTTTCAGCAACATGCCTCCCATTTACTTGAAGGGAAAAAAGCACATGCCTGAAATCCCTTGCTCACCACCACATTGCAAAAAATTTAAAGACGCAAACACATTATTACTGGCCAAGAAAGGAGAATGGGTTGTGTTTAGAGGGCCAGATCTTTAAAGGAATTAAAGCATGTAGCAATTCAGGTAGGCATCTAGTGAGATTTTCAAAAGCCCCAAGGTACTTAATTCCCATGGAATTTAATGGGAGTGGGGCAATTAGATAATTCTTCTGCATGCCTCTCTGTATCCCTTTAAAGATCAAGCGTGAAGGCACTGAACTGGGCTTCACATGAGCTGGGTTCAGTTCCTACAGATTTCCTATGTGATAAGAGTTCAGAGTGGGCCCCAATCCAGATTCTTTAGGTGCTCCTATGATATCGTGACGATTATTAATAATATCCAGTGGTTTCAATGAGGATAAAGGCTCCATTGTTTAACACTCTAATCTGAAACAAGATGCGACAAATTGAGTATAGTAGCCAAAAGAAAGGGGAATGAGGCCGGAGATCCAATTCAGCCAGGAACCTAACTACAGGCTGATGATTACTGTGGGACTACTCACATGCTTTTTGCAGGCATCACGGTAAGTGAGACCCTTATGTAGGGTGAGAATTTGAAGGAGGAAAGAAATATATGTATTATTTCAAGGAGGCAGAAAGGGCAACATAAGAGAAAGCACAGAGAGAATTAAGGATGAAACTGGTACAAGGACTTTAAGACCAGCTTGGATAATGCTACAGCATAGATTGGCAATGGGGAGGGCAGGAAGAGGAAGAGTTGTAATGGACTTTGAAGGTGAGCAAAATAAACTTGAATTTGTTGAGGTGGAAATACATGAAGTAGGTGGAAGGACGCAAAAAAACAGGGTGACATGGTCAATAGGTGTGGCAACTGTTTTAGCAGATTCATTTAGTACAGACTGGTGTGTGATGGGGTGGGTATTGGGAGCAGGAGGTCCCAGTCATCTAAAGAGTAGATGATGAGAGCCTACATGAAGGTTTTTAGTGGTACGGACTGAAATAAATGGTCAGATAGAAATGTTATGCAAAGAGAAGCATCAGGATTTGGATAGTACCTGAACATGGAGACCAACAGAAAGAGAGTAGCCCAGGTTATGGACTTCAGAGACAGGAAGAATCCCAGTGAAAGCAACATGACAAAGAATGCAGGCAAATACTGGAAGGAATTCAGCTTTGGCAACATTACATTTATGACAATGTCAAGACATCTTGAAGGCGATCAGTGAGAAACAGGCCAAAATATGATTTTAGACAGCTTCGGTTTAATCTAATCCTAAATTCGACAAGTTTGATGAGGTTATAGTTTTAAAGTGATCTTATGCTGCTGGTAGACTTTTTATCCTCATTGATCTAGTATTGCTTTAACAGAATGCATTTTTCTCATCACCGGATTATACTCCACGTTCAATAAATGCCACCCTCTCCACAAATGCTAATCTTCAATATGCAGTAGTTAGTAATAATGTATTATGTTGTGCCACACTCCAGGAATGAATTGCACTATTGTACTAATTGTTACCATAACTGTACTTTAAACATAGCCTGATCTACTTGAAGAAAAATCACTGTACTCAGCTACAAATCTAAGTACCAGTTACTTCTGTGCTCAAAAGTTTTCAGCATAAAAAAAAACACTGGCAAAAATTTGAGTTGTGGGGGGCAGGGAATCTATTTTTGCCGTTTGCAACTTTCATGGTAGATTAAAATCTATTTTGGCCTGCTAGAAGAAATAGCTTTTTGTTTAGCGACTAACACACAGTTAAGGCACAGCTAAAGACAGAGCATGATATCCACCTACTGAGATATTGTTCTCAAGATGATTACCCTTGATTTGTAGTGCTCCCGTTCACAACAGGGAGTGCTCAGAGGCTGGGTTGGAGGGACAATGAGAAATACACAAAACGGGTAAAAATAGCAACATTGGGATCAGGTTTCCGTCCTGTTTGAAAGAAGTGTTTGCTAAAGTCATTGTTTCACTTTCTGGTTATCAGCGTCTGTTTCAATAGGACTGCTATAAACAATGGAACAATGTTTCAAAGGGATTAAACTGGTGGTGGTGGGCAGACAGTGTGTGTGAAGGGACATATGCGTGTGGCGCAGGAGCGTTGAAGCTGCACCATAATGTCTGTTTGAAGGTCAACCACATCCTCTACAATTGGCCCGTGTGGTTGGGTTGCTTTGAAATTTGGTTTACCTCAGGGTGATGCAGTGTAGGGTTCATGGCCTGCACTGTGTAACATGTGAGCCAGGAGTTTCCAAGCCATGTCCTTCGACCAAAACCAATCCCTTTCAGCAGCCTTGTAATGCAGGGGTCAGCAACCTTTGTCAGCTCCCGGACCAACCCTGCTCCCCAACCCTCAACAGGTGCCAGGGACGTGCCCAGCAAGGGAGAGGACCCACAGTACTGAGAGGCACCTCACGACCAGGAGCGTGTGCCAGAATAGCTGTGTGTGCCATGTTTGGCATGCATGCCTGGGGTTGACGACCCCTGTTGTACTCGTGACTGGATGATTCATGGACTTCTTGATGTCTGTGAACTCACCCTTCAATTAACATGAACAAGGATAAATTAATCCCACTCTCCTCCCCCCACCCCAAAGGAGTTCTGGGGTAAGTAGCAGGAGTTGTTACAATTTGTGAGACATGGGTGGCAATTTCATTTTAAGTGCAATGTAATCAATGGCTGGAGGGGGGGGGGGAATTAGACGTGACTGTTTCCTGAGCAGGGAGAGGTCTGAGGGGACAGAGGAGTGGAACAATAAAGGGAGAGCAGCTTGGAAGCTGGATGAGAGATGAGACAGGTTGGGGCCTCAAATGAGGGAAGCGTGGCAATCCCCACACTCTGCTAGTGAACCCCGCCCCCCCATGTGCTCCACAGCTCTGCCTGGGCACCCTAAATCCCCCTACATCTACAATTCCGCTACTACAGCCAAACCTCTCCCAGTTCTGTCTGGGCACCCCCAACTCCCTCAGCTTTGCCAATGTAACCCAAACCCTCCCTTCTGCCTGGCCACCCCACCCATCCTCCACCTTGGTCCCCTGGAGCTGGAGGTAGCCCGTGGGGACGATTTGGCCATACTCTAGATACAGTCAGCGCATTCAGTTAGGAGTACCAACACTAAATGGTGTGTGGGAGCGGGCAAGGGCACTAATTTGGCCTGTTTAGTAACGCTGCACTTTGAGGAGGGTTGTGAGTTAATTTGCGGCGTGAATACTGACCTGAGGAGATCTTTGTTTTGCACACACCAGTGTGTGAATGCGCAAAAGGAAGAGCTTCCTCTGTGTCTTCAGGATGCATCATTTCAATCCAGATGTGTGTGTAGCCCTGGCTTTAATTAGTTCGAATTAAGCCTCCTTAATTCAAACTAACTTGCAAGTGTAGACATAGCCACAGTGTTTTGCCATCATGTGTGCATGCTTGATGGTGCAACAGTCCCTTGCAAAGTCAAGATGAATAAGAACTTCAATATTTCATTTTAATTTTAACTTTGACTCTCAGACAAGGTTTCTGTATGAGGATCCTCTTTGCTCCCTGGGCACAATCTGAGCCCTATAGCAGATGCAATAACGCCTCTGGTTTTTCTTTTTTATATGGGAATCCCCCTTTTTTGGGTGCTTCCAGGTTCCAAACACAGTGAAGACAGTGCCAGGTTAAAAAATAAACTTATGTCCCAGGCTGAATAGTTAGTGGAGCCACTGGAGAAACAGGCAGACTAACTCGTGTCTGTGGCCACAAATGTAGCTACAAAGGTAAAAGTCATAAAGTGAATACTTACACTGCTGAATTTCAAAACAGTGTCTACACTGCAACGTAAGTCTAGTGTGAGGGCAAACTCCCTTGAATCCAAACTGCAATTGCACTAATCCCAGGACCTGCAGTGCCGGAAGGTTGAAGTTTGGGTCAAGGTGGAAGCTATGGGCAGAGCCCTATTTCTTTGTAGGGCTATTTCTTTCTCCGACCTTTCACCAGCTGAGGGCGCAATGGTCATAGGTTTTAACTGCAACTGCTGTTCAGAAGTAGATCACAATCTGTTCCTTGGGGCAACTTCCTTAGTCCTCTCTATGCCAGCAATCTGTAGTGCTCTCTACTGCAAACAGCAGCAGCTCAGATCTTCTGATCACTGACCTGCAAGTGCACTATTAGAGCACCTCCTTGGTTTGTAAAGCAGACAGATCTAAACAAGCCTCTTGCAAAGCAAGCTGCTCCCTGGTCACACGATGTGAGGCCAGTAAAACTGTGGACTTCTTCAGCAAAAGCACCAGTAATGACCATGTGTAGCATGAGTTTGTAGACACCTCCAACGTGATTTTAATCTGCCATTCAACAACCATTCTACACCTGCTGAGAGTGTAATGAAACCTTTTGTTCTTTGCCAGGGTCTCTGAAATCAGTCTACAGTTTCATAAACCTCCTCGTCTGCTGCCTCCTGCAAATACAGCAGGGAAATCTGTCAGCTATCTTTGGTGGGACAGAAAACACCATTAAAATGTTCACTAGCACCTTGCAGATGCTCTGTCAAAGCTCAAGCAAGAGAAGTTTGTGGAAAGTGTCTTCGCCATGTTGCTGGCTCTGGTAGCTGGGAATGTACAGAACAAACTGGCTGGCAGGTGGGCAGTTCTACCTTCCTGTTATATGAAGGTGGACAGTAGAGTTTTCCCTCAGTGCACTACGTTCCTAGGGCTAATGGGGAAAGGGAGAGAGATGGGTATAGGCACACTGGGATATGGTGTCTTTTACTCAGATCTGTGCACTGCAGCGAGGACATCAGAGCCCTAGGTTCCATCACTGGTCAGAAATTTCTTAACCTAGGGTTAAAATGCAGTGTAGAGGCTCAAGCCCACAGTTCGGGAACACAGGTCAGCTGACTCAAGTCCCATTAACCCGGTGCTTACATAGGTGTGTAGACATAGTCTAAGTGGACAGACACTTTGTAGAGACAATCCAGGTTGGTAAATCATGACACGTGGTGTCTAAACACCCCTCACTCTGATGGAAAACCACCAGAAAAATGTATTCATACTCACAACAGTTGGCAGAAGTGTCAAAGCTCCACCTGCCAGCATGCAGACACACGGAAACACGGCTGGAAACCACTGTGCAGAATTAATTAGCTCATGTCAGCCTTGTAATAAGCAGCCACCTAGGGACTGTGGCCTCAGATGTTGTCGAACACTGCATATGAGGGAGCCCACCACAGAAATGTTCCATTTTCCCCTACGCAGCAGGCAGCTCATCAAGGGCTGTGCAGCCCTTACGCATGATGGTCCTGATTTTCCTTTCACCCACATTGGCATACATCTGTCACTACTCTGAAGTCAATGGCCTTATGCCAATGTAAAACTGGTGTGTAAGCTTTAAATCAGCTGCACTCTTTCCCTCCACTGCTAAACTAGTGGAGCATGGGGCTATATCTAACTGGCACAGCCAACCCTAATTATGAGAACATAAAGGGCAGCCTAAACACACTATCATTGGTGAAATAAATAGGGTTTACAATTAGCAATCTGGTTACTTAAACTGCTATGGCAGCATCCAACAACCTTGTTTATCTATTAAACATAGTCTTGAAATAATTGCTGAGGCCTTATTCCAGGAGTCCTTCCTGCATGTATTTTAACCACCTCTAAAAAAGCAATTCCTGTTTTCTTGTAGCTTTTATATAAACCCTTTGTGCTCGGATTACTTAATGGTTACCGTGCAACAACTGATTTCCCTTTGATTGGCCTGGAGTTATAATCTTGTAATACCTGCCCTTCTTTGTATTCTGCCAAACCCAATCTGGAGTCTAAGAGCAACTTCTGAACATAACAGTGCATAAAACTCCCTCTTAAATCAGTCCATGATTATGAACAAAATCTAAGTCCCAGCCGCCCATCCCAAGAGCTTTATTGTATATAATTTTTATTTGTGTGTGTTATAGTTGTTCCTAGGGGCTCTAACTAAAGCTGAACTTTCATTGTGCTAGCCAAACATACTAAGAGGCATGTAAATAGGCAAGTCTGACAAAAGAGCAAAGTGAAAAGGTTCCAACATACACACAGGCATAGGTGGCGAGTTATATGGGTCTATGGTAACCAGACTACACCAATATTGAGGAAGATGGGCCTGGCCCCCACCAATATTTCTGTGCTGCTGGGGAGTATTGGCCAGGGAGGGGACGTGGTGAGTGGTGTCTGCAGAGCCTCCAGTAGGACTAGGTCATGGAGGGGCATTGCTCAGCAGCCTACAGCACTCTGGGCAGACTGGCCATTCTGCCTCCTTCCCTCCCTTCCTCACTCAGGGTGCATCTACATTGGCAACTTAGGTCGACTGAAGGACGCTTAAGTCGACCTACACAAAGCAGCGTCCACACTGGGCTTTTATTAAGTCAACTTAAGCGCTTTCTTAAGTTGACTTAATAACGGCTTAAGTTGACTTAATAACACCACCTCTGAAGGTCGACTTAAGTTGACCTTATTAAGTCGACTTAAAGCCAGTGTGGACGGCTATCTCTACTGTTAAGTCAACTTAACAAGGTCGACTTAAGTCAACTTAAAGTGTAGCCACTCTGTTAAGTTGACTTAAGAAGGTCAACTTTAAGTTGACTTAAAGTCGACTTTGTTAAGTCAACTTAACAGAGTTGACTTAACTTTACAGAGTAGACATAGCCTCAGTGCCTGGCTAGGAGCGGCTTCAACCCCAACAGTGCAGCGGTAGCTGCTCCCCATCCTGACCCCACCCATTCCCCCACCCCTCTCCCATGTGGACCCAGAGTCCTAGCCAGGAACTGCTCCCAGCATCCTTAAAAATTATACAACCATGGCACCCATGCGCACAGCTGTCTGGGAATTGAAGCACAGAGCAATTAAGTGGCTTGCTCAAATTGACACACAGTCTGTAAGGGTATGTCTACACCAGAAAAAGTTAAATTGACTTTGTTAACTCGAATTAACAAGGTTGGCTTTAAGTCGACTTAAAGCTGCCCTTATTAATAAGTCAACTTAACGAAGTGGACTAAGATAAGTCGACTTAGTCTACTTTGTTAAGTTGACCTAACCACCCTTAAGTCAACTTAATAAAGTTGACTGAAGGGTTACTCACCATCCACACCATCCTTAAGTCAACTTAAAGGGTTGACTTAAGGCTTGAGTCGACCTAATGGGCGGTTATTTTTAGGTCAACTTGAGCCTTCTTAATTTCTTAAGTCGACTTACTGAAAGTCAGGTGTAGACATGGAGTAATTTAGGTCGACTTAAGGGTCCTTAAGTTGACCTAAATTGCTAGGGTAGACATAGCCTAAGAGAGCCAGGAATTGAACACTGATCACCTTAACCAGAAGATCTTATTAAAACTGAATATGTCAATACTGGCTCCCCAAAATATTGTCTTTAGGAGTCATTGCTCCAGCTTGCCTCTCATCAGAATGACCAACAAAGAAGAACAAGTGCATTTAAAAAACTGATTTATGTTTTGAGCATTATATAACTGTGCTTTTATCTAGCAGCACTCTGCCATCAAGGTCCAATCCCGGGGTCTAAACCTGTAAGGTGCTGAGCAACCTATAACGCCCATGGATGTTAATAGGAGTTGAAGGTACTCAGTAGATAGCAGGGCTTTCATTAAGAATCCAATCGCTGTCAGTTTACTTTAAATTCCAGGTAATTGGAACCTAGTTAGAATGCTTTCAGAGCAAACACGACAGGTGATTTCATCAGCAAAATAGAGGAAACTCTGTCTTTCAATTTCCAGCTGGTTTTGTTCTTTGAAAGCCAGTTCCAAATTGCCTTCATCTTCCTTTACTAGCCATTGTAGGTATGAAGGAGGCTATTGATGAAGAAGACTCAGATATTGGCATACTTCTGACTGAGTCTATTTGAGCTGTCAATTTCATATGCTTGCATCTCTCTCTCAGCCCCCACACCACCTCCCTTCTCTGAAGTCAACCCCTCCATAGTTCAACAATATTCTATTCTATTCCTTATACCATCACCATCACCATGGTATCTGAAGTGTTGATCCTGCCCTCTGCTCCAGGTGGGTTGACCCCAACTCCTCTATGCAGCCCTGCAGACTTCCATGGAATTCTGCACAGGTCCTGTTACAGGATCAGTGCCTTAATGATTATGAAATTGGAGTACAATCAACAGCACCAGTCAACCCACTCTAAAACCAAGAGTGGCTTGTCCCTGCCCACAGTGGTGATAATCTGGCCATGTTTACAAAGCATTGGCTGTTCATGATGAAAAGGGGCAGAAGTCTTGGCACCCCAGGAAAAAATACTCATCACTGGAACATGTAATAAAAGCACTTAGGAGAATCAGAAGAGACAACACCGCAATTTTATTAACCACTCCGCCCATTGATCAGTCTGCTCAGGCTTCTGAAAAGTTCTCCTTCACCCTAAGCATGTGCTGTACCTTTAACATTGGTATTAACAGTCTAGTCAGTAGAAATATACAAATACTAATCCAAACAATCATTAACACAGTTTCTCTCATACTAATGATTTGATCCTGCTCCATATGGCCACATGCAACATTTGTAGTGGTCTTTGTCTGTTTATTTAAATACCAAGACGACTTTATTATACTGCAGTTACTGTTTAAAAGAGTACCTACTGGCAACATTGTTGTTAAACCCTATTTGCCTCTAAAAATTAATTGTGTTATGAAATTTTCATGATCCTGGGGAAACCAAGTCTACTTGTCTGGTCATTCGTGTCACTGTAGTGCTGCTACTCAGGTTCCATTCACTATTATATTTCCATACAGTCCAGTCTGTTTAACGTCATACTTCTCACTGAAATTTGCCCCGGATCATTCCCATACAAAAATACCAGAAGTGTCAAAAATCAGGGACATTAAAAAAGTCATTAAAATTCATGTCATCCATGATACCTGTGACAGAAGTCCAGGCTAAAGTATAATGCTTCCACCCCTACTTGTGTGGTTATTAAGGAAGACAGGGTCTACACTCAAATTGAGGTTTCCCCGTGTGGTAGCATGCAGAAACCCCAGAGTCATATGGTACCTGCAATATAGATTCTCATTAAGTATGACATAGATTTGAGTTACATTGCTGAGCTGGCTGTAAATTGAACTTGTCATGCTGAAGTGTATGTGCTCCAATTCTTCATTTCTCTAGTTCCTGTTGCTATAGTGACCATCAGAAATCAGAGCCAAAACGGCAAAGAGAAAGAAAAGCCTTCCTCCATTTAAATAGCAACCTCTATCTATAAGACTCGCAGCACTAGTCCTCTTTCAAATCTTCTTTACCAGGCTAATGAAACAAAGTATATCCAACAAAATCCAGGTTTTAAGTTGTGAGTAAGCTGTACTGACTAGGAGTCTATTCATTGACTTCAGTGGGCTCTGGATCAAGTCCATGTTCCCTGAACACTTACAGCAACGTCAGAAACTAAGCAGGAAATAAAAACATACACAGAAGAAGCTCATAATCCTAGCAATTTCTGAGCCTCATGTTCAAATTTTGGTGTATTCCTCATAACCTTCTTATTTTGATGTACCAGTAGTGTTTTTAAGGTGGGGGGGAGGGGGAGTATTGCTGGATCTCAGCTTCACAAGCCCTACAAAGGTAATATTGGGAGATCTTCCACACAATGGTGTATCTTTAGATTATATGTCTTAACTATTATGATTGAGATCTTCAAAGGTATTTAACTCCTATGGGAGTTAGGCATCTTATTACCTTTGAGGACGTGGGCATGACTGATGTGTAAAAGTGTTAAAATATCCATTAATATATCAATAAAATAACCTATATTCTTCTAGCATTAGTCAGGCCTAGTTAACCATTGTGGGTATATGTTTAATACCATCAGTAATTGTTACATGAAAGATACTAAGACCCAAACTCTGTTCTTGCACCTCTGTATATCTCTGGTGAATCAATGTTCATTAACAACAGGTATAAAGTGCTTAACATGAACAGGTGACCCTTTCACTTTGATAATTGTTCTTTATAAACAATTTTGTACCTACTTTAAATAGTACTTTGCTCAGGTTCCTGTCTCTCTAGGTCCCATGCATGAGGTCTGATGAACTGGAGAACCAAGACTGTGGCTTTCCATGAAGGACAGTGTGCTACAGCCCATGGCAGAAATGATAGACAGTACACAGAAACAGGTAAGTTAACCCCAAAAATAGGCAGGTAGCCCACTACAATAAAGGAGCCAAGAACTTGAAGACACCATGCACGAGTGAGAAGGTCTGGGTTCAGTCATCAAGTAGCCACACAAAGCAATGAAAAAAGGCAACAGCAGTCCAAGTTGAAGTAGGGTACGGGTCTTTAAGAGTAACTACAGACTCAGCACAGCAGGAGAGAGAAAATTGAAAACATATGTGGAGTAGCGGCAGACAGTCAGCACACTTCAACAGACAGTGAAGACCAGGATGACATAGGAAGAGCCTTAACCGTCAACTGGCCTCATATAGAAGAGACAGATGAAACAAGATATATAAGCCACACTGAGGATCGGCAGGATGCCATTCAGCAGGGGAGAAGCAAGCTCTCACCAACAGGAATAACACAAAGACGACGAAGAAGACTGGCTCACAAGTCAGAACTTGAAAAACTATGAGGCCTCACTTCCCTCAACAGGCTGATGACAAAGCCTGTGTCTCTCTGGTGGGCGATATACTAATAATCTCTGGGCCCAGCAAGTCAGCAAATGCTGGAATAAGCTGCAACAACAAAAATTGTTAAAAGGAAAGATGTAGCAATTTATCGTGGAACTTTAAGGGAGGAACACAAGTTTCAAGAGGAAGAGTTTGTGGGTGGCACCAAGAAGTCAGCTCTTGTGCACATGCATGGGAGGATTTTATTATAACTGGGGGGAAGGCATACCCCCCAAAATCTTTCCTATAGTTCCCCAAAAATCTTTCTTTGCCTCCCTTCCTGCTGGGAAAGCATTAGGCATGGCCTGTGAAAGCATTTTTCCTTGCTCTCTCTGCCTGAAGCTTGCTGCAGAGGCAATAGCAAGCTATCTATGACACCATAGACACAGAACAATAGCAGCCCATTGGTCTAAAATTTAAATTAGGTGATAATTATCCTTACAGACAGTCCATCCCAGTTTTGGAAGTTTCAGGTTACCAGTTAGGTTGACATAGGCTGTTACAAATACTGTGAAGGGTTTTTGTTTTAAACCAAATTTAGGGTTACACTTTTTTAGTACTTGCTTTTTCCCATCTGGGGCATTGCTGGTCCTTTAATATAATGCTTCGTCTCCGTATCATGCAGTTGTGTCTCTGTGGTGTACATCCAGCTACTTCTTGTAAGTAATTTTATTTTTTAGCTCCTTTAGCTTTTTAATATTTTTTAGGAGGCCAGATTCTTAGTTTATGAACTTTATTGAAGTTTGGTGTTTACTTTTTTAAATTCTGACAGCTACACACTAGAGTTGAGCCATCTTTAATTTTACCCCTCCCTTATTTGTTCATTATAATGCCCGTACTTTTTTTTTTTTTTTTTTACAACTTTTTTTTTTTGCCATGTGACATATACAAAACTGCATATGAGCCACAATGGGTTAAAAGAGACTATCATATTTGTGTTCTCTACACATTGAAAGTGACCTTACTGAAGGCATTAACCCCCATCAGATCACTGAGGCCTAGTGCAAAATCTGGTGTGGGGCCTGGGTCAGCCATGGAGCTGCCTTCTCCAGGAGATGCTCCAAAATCCATCCATGTGCACATGGCATGATTGTTAGCTGCAGCAGCTTTCTAAATCATTATCTTAGTATAGTTTTAGGGACATGAAGTCCTGATGTTGTTACACAACAGACAGTTCATTAAACTAGATATTTTCCCCACTTTTCAAAAAATCTAATTCACTTTGGTTTGAACAATTAAGTTAATAATCAATAACTATGTCTACATTTGCAAGTTAGGTCGACTTAAGGAGGCTTAAGTCGACCTAACTTAGTCCCTGTCCACACCAGGCTTTCATTAAGTCGACTTAATAACTACCACCATTTAGGTCGACTTAACAGCTAAGTCAATTTATTAAGTCAACCTAAAACCGGTGTGGACACTATAAGTTGACTTAGTTCCCTAAGTTGACCAAAGGCTGGAGACAAGGGAGCTGTCTCCCCCCAGGACAGGGGAGCCACAGTTCCCTTCTCCCAGGGACCCACAGCTCCCTTTTTGTCGGGACCGGCACAGGTGTCTTGTCCCCCGGAGTCCCTGGGGGCTGGGAACCATGGCTCTCTGTTGACTTCAGAGTTTAGTGTAGACTCTGCAAGTCGACCTTGTTAAGTCGACTTATCATTTTAGGTGTAACATAGCCAGTAGAACTTTCAAATCAGAAAGCTCAAAAACTGTTTATGTGGCTAGCTGGCAGCAGCTAATTATATAGCTAATTAAAAGTGTAGGCTCAGTTACCCCAATGTTTAGAGATTTCAGAACTAGTCTGATCTAGCTTTATATCTCAAACAAGACAGGCTTTTTTAATGGTACTGAAATTTCCAGATTCCCAATCCTCTGAACCAAGAACCTACACTCAGAATGAACAATTTCATCACTCACAGTCTTTAAATCAAGATGTCTCCAAAAGATTGACTTTAAGTAAACCAAGTCATGGCCTTGATGTGGAAATTACTGGCAGTCAATGTTCCCTCTAAGGTTTGGCGGCTTGTGTGCAAAATTTTCAAGCCGTGTGCAAAACTTTTTCTGAATAAAATTTTTGTG
>ML685770.1:18351362-18491800 GCA_007922175.1 Pelusios castaneus
CCGGCTGTGTGGAGCAGGCAGGCAGGCCCGCGCTCCTGACCTGAGCCTGCCTGTCCCGCCCTGGGGCGGGGAGGGCCAGCCCAGAGGCTGGGTGCAGGCTAGGTGTGCCGCGGCCCCGGGTGTTGGAGGGAGCAGCGGGGGCTGCCGGGCTGCGCGGGGGTCCCTCACTGCTGCGCAGGGGGTGCGACGGCCACTGCGCGGCCGCGCGCCCGCGCAGCTTAGAGGGAACACTGCTGGCAGTATCTGTTAATCAACTTCCTGGGTCCCGTGGGCTATGTCTACACTTACAAATAAGTCAACTTAGCATGCCCACACTATAAAATTAGGTCGACTTAAAGTAGACCTTGCCAAATCGACTTAGAGCGTCCACACTGGACACCTAAGTCGACTTGTAGGGGCTAGGTGGACCTGGGACTGGTCCATGGTGGTGGGGGGGCACACCTTTCAAAGTGCCAGGGGGCTCAGCATTTTCCCCATTGTACAATGGGGGCTGAGCAGGACAGGGTCGGGGTATAGGAGCGGGGTGGGCAGGGCTATGGCCTGCCCTGTGGGTGGGCACACCAGGCTCTGGCTGTGCCAGCCACCCTGCCAGGAAGAGCCCTGGGGGCCCTTTAAGTCAACTTAAAGTTGACTTAGGGCTAATCCACGTCTACACTGGCTAAGTCGACTTAATAAAGTCGACTTAGCAAGTAAAGTCGACTTTATACTAGGTTTAATAAAGTCGACTTAAAATTTCCTTAAGTCGACTTAAGCAGCAGCTTAAGTCGACTTAAGGAAATTGTAGTGTAGATGCAGAGTAAATTAAGTCGACTTAAGCCTGCTTAAATTGACTTAATTTACAAGTGTAGACGCACTCTTGGACATCCCAGGGAGATTACTGATGAATTTAGTTCCAAAGGGGTAGCCGTGTTAGTCCAGTTCATTGAAACTAAAGAGGAGTCTTGTGGCATTTTAAAGACTAATTTATTTTTCACATGAGCCTTCGTGGGCCAAGTCCCATTTCATCAGATGCCAGAGTGACACGAAAGCTTATGCCCAAAGAAATTGCTTAGTCTTTAAGGTGCCACAGGACCTCATTGCTATAATTGGAGTGTTGTGCCCATTTACATACACTATCAAATTAAATTGGCCAAACTTTGAAGCCTATTTTAGGCCTGGGTCTTTTAAGTTACTTTTGTAAATGTATCTTAGACTCCTTAGTAAGCACTCTTACCACTTAGCTCTTGCTAAAGAGGCTTATGTTTTTAGACCAGAGACCCCAGGTTCAGTGTTGTGGCTGACTTAGCTTGGGTTGCCATTATACAATCAGAGATTTTTTTTAAGTCGTGGTCAAAATGCTTCCTCATATAAATATATATTAAAGTCCATTTATGAAATATTTGTGATGCAAGACTCTAAGCCGAACTCCATCGGTGATGCGCCATTAGTGCCTCACAAAATTAGCCAGACAATAAATGCAAGACATCACCCACATAATGACATACAATTTTTCAACTTTTACTTTGATGGAAATATTGAAAAATACTTTAAGCAGATGCCCAACAGACCTATTATTATAAGAAAACAATTTAGAAAAAAGCCATAAAACCTAATGTCTTCCTGTGGGAGAAAAGAGAGCGAGAACCTGAAACCTACTGACTGGAGAATGCAAGAATTCAGAAACAAAGTGTTTTAAACATTTTAAAAGTAGGTTACAATAACAGCCAGTCTGTGCCACAAAGCCAGAGAGACATCTGCTGGGATACAGTTTCTTGAGTTGTACCATAGTGGGAACGCTACAGGTATTTGGGAAGGCAAGTTCCATATACAGTACTTGACCAAGCCAGTTTATGCCTTAAGGTTGCATGATAAGTGGATTGACAGAAACAAAATTGGACTGACTCTGCCTTCTTTACACAAGGGCAACCCCACTGCACACCTGTTGCTTTATGAGCCAACAGAGGTTTAAAGTGCAAGTTGAAGCCACTTTTCTGCAGTTGAATTTATAGGAGATGCATCATGGTCTCGTTACAAGCCCATAGTTTGCTCAGTCCATTCAACTGCATGAGGCTGTTAGGGATATTGCACTACCCAGTGTGGCAAACCAGCCGCTCTCCTCCTGGGGGTCCTGTTCTTCTTTACATTGTGGGCCCAGGGTAAACCCTGTTTGCCCCAGTCTCTGGGCAGCTGGTGCTCTGACTGCACAGAGGGGCACGAGAGGGAAGGGGCCCGGGCGCTCCCTCTACTCCAAGCCCCAGCCCAGGGGCCCTAGAAATGGCAGCTGCAAGCTGCTGACGACACTACCCTCCCCTGGGCTATTTCCCCCTCACTCTGTGCTCTTTTACCTCACATAGGACTTGTTACTGCTTCCTCTAGCTCTCTCCAACACTCTGCTCCTGCTCCTGCTCCTGCTCCTGCTCCTGCTCCTGCTCCTGCTCCTGCTCCTGCTCCTGCTCGCTCTCCACACCCTCTGGCTGGAGCAAGGGCTTTTTATCAGCTGGGCCTTAATTGGTCCCAGGTGACTCTAATCAACTGAAGCAAACCCTGCTCAGTCTGTGGGGAACAAAGCCCTGATCATTCTAAGGCTTATATACCCGCCCGCTTCCCATCTTCCAAATAAGAGAACTCTCCTGCTTACCCCTGGCCCTGGCATCTCACACCAGGTACATGTGGAAGATAAGATATTCACTTCACCCCAGTAATTTGCACTCTAACTTAGACAACAAAAACAGACCATGCATGGTAAGTGGGTGGAGAGTGATAATTTTTTTCTGATGCTGCTGCAAGAAGGTATTTATAAGAAAGAAGTCCAGAAGAACTTGGAAAAAATATATTAAGTGACATACCTATAAAGTAAAACACATTTCTAATCAAACCTCTAAGTATGAGCTCACTTACAAAATCTGGAAACTTATTTATAAATATAAAAATTTGGGGGATAGTGAATAAACACATGTGAGAAACTGCTTTTGTAGAAATCGTTTTGAATTTAGAGCTGGTCAAGTAAAAAGCAAATGCAAGTTATCTTTAAGTAACATTTAAAAAAAAAAAAACTGTTCCACTTGTGGTATCCTTATTATCTAAATCCCAACTCTGTGTTAGATTCCGTACAAGGCAAGTTCCCTGCCCCAACAAGTTTACTCCTGTAAAGTAGTCTGTTTTAAATCACTACTGGCATTGTATGGAATTGAGGTTGGAATTTTCAGAAGTACTTCACTGCCCTTTGTGTCTTCAGGAGCCTGGCTTCAAACAGCTACCAATCTCACCCACTGAGCTCTCCGGAGGGCTTACTCTTTCAGCCAGCAGCCAAGGAGAGAACCAGTTCCCTGACCCAGACTAACTAAGCTCTCTCTGCTGCTCTCTTTTATACAAGGCTGCTGGCTCCTGATTGGCCCTCTGCTTCTCCCAGCCTATTGGCTGCTCCCTGAGGGCCTCTTTAACCCTTTCTCCTCCGTAGTAAGGAAACCAACCCACTGCAATGCATATTTAGCAAATTAGGCTGACTAGATTACTGTGCTCTGTCTTATTTTTCCATGGATATATTTTCTGGATTATTTCTGCTTCAAGTTCTTCTTTTGGGGCTCAGTCCATGCTCTCCATCACTCTAAAATTCAGGATTCTTTATGGGACTTGGTCAGTTCTGCTTCCAGTTGTCAGTGGGATGTTTCCCATGGACGTCAATGGGACACAGAGCAGGCATAAAATAAAAGCTTTTTCAGATGCTTCACTCTCCTCTCTTCCTCCGAGTCTGACACTTAGACTGTGGCTCAAAAACATTTAGAAAAAAAAAATTTAGTGTGAGATCATGAGGCAGTTATCCCATACTGAATGTTCTCTTATGGTCTCAGCAGCTGTGGTTACTCCCATGCTGGGAACAGTTTGAATTTTCTGGCTGCTTGATGGTTTCATTGTTGGCAGATTTTTATTCTGCTAGGCGAATAATAAGGATCTTAGCTAAGAGAAATTTGTTTGCTACTGTCTCTGAAATGCAGCTCCAGTGATAATGCACATAAAACATGGCACAGTTATGTTGCAGTAAGAAGGATGGGTTTACAATTCTGATATTATTAATATGCTTCCCACACCTTTGAATCCTACTGTTCTCGTGCATATTTATGGAAACTTTCAGCAGCAAATATTTAGAGTGACTTAAGTCAAAGGATAGATGACACTATTTTTGATATTTTTTGTACTTATAAATAAAAGATAAATTTTGCCAAGGTGAGAAAGGCAATTTTTCCCCTCTTACTAGTCATCATTTTAAAAGATGAGGTATCAGTAGTCAATATCTCTGTGATTTTGCAATTTATTCACACAGTTTTACTGCTCTGGACATTACACAGCAGAATTCCTAGCTTGATGAAATATTGTCATCCACATAATTCATTTTGTGCTCTTTGATGAAGAATTCATATTTGTGCCTCTTTACATTTGAGGTTAAAATTGAATTGAAAATTCATGTGTAAGCTCCAAAGTCTGGGTATCCGGAAAAATGTCAATTAAATTCACCTTCTAGTTTATGGCATAAAAAAAAAATCTGCTTTGAATGCCTTAAAACACACTCCCATTATCATATCAAGGGAAGACAGAAGAAATAACTCAAGGTAGAGGTGACTACAAGCTTATTTCAACATCTTAATAATGAACTTCTAGTCTTTTATTAAGAGTAGAATGCTGATTGCTGTACATAGTAATGGGCGAATTCATCGTTTCTTCTTTGATAATATGCACTCGTTAATGACGGTATTGATTAAATTAGCAGTTCACTGATTAGCTCATCCTTCATCTTTTCATTTCTGTCATAAAATGTAGCAAAGGCCACATAAGCAAATGTATTAATTCAAAGGTGGTTACAAAATATAAGAAGTTACTCTCTTGGGGCTCACATGTCCCTCAGTCTCTGCATAAGGGGAAATTATCGGAAAAGAGCCCCTATTTCCAAGCTACATTTTTTAAAATATATTTTTAATTGGAAAAGTTTGGAGCATTTTCGCTGAGATAAATAAGATGAAATATGCCTGAATGAACAAACAGGTAGCCCTTCATTAGCAAAGAATAATCTCAGCAGGTTTGCAGTTTGAATTCTTTTGGGGGAAAAAAATGCCTCAAAGATTTTATGCTTATCTTAATTTCTTTAGTATGCAAAATTTAGCTAGATATTCTTACTTTTAAGAATTTTGGTCCTTCCTGTTTCTAGGGAGACCAAGATGCCACAAACATAGCTTCACTTCTTGTCCTCATCCTCTCTGGAACATGAAAGTGCAAACATGCATGAATATAAAAATAATTCATAAAAAGTTAAACAGGATCTACCAGGGTAAAAGATTGTTTTTTTTAAAAAAAACAATCCTTCATATGTTATCAACAACCCCCTAAAAAAAGATTGTCTGAAAGAATTTTAAATATCTAGCTGGCAATGCACATTTCGTGCCATTTGTTTACTATTTTATCATTTATTTATTTATTTATTTAATCATACAGCTTGGTCAATAAAAATAGTGACCCTAGTCACTTTCACTTTGTTTTTAATCAGTTTCAGTGTATTGGTTTTTCTGCATTAGCACCATGCTGTCCTGTTGAACTTGCAATTCTGTAATCTGATCCTTCAGGCAGCCCTCCTGTGACTCCTTTAGAAGAGCAAGGGCCCTGGAGGGAAATCCCTTTAATGCAAAGCTAAATATGTCTTCACTGACATTTTCAAGGAGATGAGAGAAAAATCATAACAAACTCCTGTGGTTATTATCTATTCAAATCCCCTGTTACAATCCTAAATTTGGTGTAAAACAATGTATAATAGCTTCTTAAATGAACATTTCAGCCCTTTTATAAAAATTCTGGTCAGCTCACCCCCAATGCTATCGTCCTTTTTAACTGTCAGGTTTGGAAGTTTTTTTTCTTTTGTGAACTGATTCATTCCACTCTATTCTTAATGAAACTCCTAAGGGAAGGAAAACCACACCAAGATCAGCCCATTTGTTGCTATTTGAAAAAAGCTGCCCAGCAATACGAGAGAGTTTCTTTCACTAATGCCTGACTACAGTACTGTAGTAGTATGTAGAAAGTGAGTCTGTGTGTGAGGAATTAGAGATAATGAAAGTTCAGCAAGCCAATAGGGGAAACTGATATCTGTTTTGCTGTTGTCGTGACCTTTAAAGCCTCTATATATTGCCTCACAAAAATCCATCAGGCAACAATATGCTTTTAAGCAAAAGTTAGGTGGGGGGAAGAATTGTGTACATTCAGTAAATTGCTTCTCTGTTCAATTTAATTAATTATGGGCCCAGTTGTACATCTCTTACAGAGGTTGAGGAGCCTATTGAATTTAATAAAACTAATCCCATGAGTAAATTATCAAGGGAGTTGGGATTAGAATCTCAGATCCCAATTAATTAAGATCTTGTGTAGCAGAAGAATCTGTGCGCTGAGTATGCAAAGGAGCGCTGGGTCAGGTGTAGCTGGTGGGGGAGTAGCAGCTCCGTGGCAATTTGTCCCTTGCCCAGTCCTGCAGCATCCTCACTGCCAGTTACAGGTCTGTGCTTTTGCAGGATCGAGCCAGAGGAATGGGGCGCTCTCCTCTCAACTACATTTATGTGTATTTAATAGCCAGTGGCTTCATACCTGCTGTGAATAATACTACCTTGCCGACTTGGAGACCATGTCTGAGACTTGATAACTGGAATTAATCCAATGGACAAAAGCTTCTTCAAAGGCAAGTGATGATCAGGTCCCAGGGAAGTGCTGAAGCCAAGGGCTCTCTTGGACCTATATATATTTTTAAACTATCAATTCTTGTGAAAGATTTGTTTATACTGAAATGGGGGTGGGAGATTAGGATCTATATGTACTGTCAACTCTGAATCTGTACCAGGAAGCCAGGCTGGAAAACAGCAGCTATTTGGTGAGACAGGCTAGTTTCAGAGGATGACTGTTTTCTTCTGTGTAATAAAGTGCCTTGTGCAAGGTTATCAGAAAGCAACTGTGTAATTCATTCCCATTTTCAGGTGAAGGGGATGCTATAGAAGAATAGCTCCCGAGAGATCCAGGTTGGCACAGAAGAAGGTCCCTCCTAGGCTGAAAAGATGTGTGGAGATAATGACCTTTATTCTTCTGGTAGTCCTAAGATCGAAGGGGTTAGAGGAGAGAGTTATATGGAGGAAAAAACACTACTCCCCTTGATTAAACAGTTAGGCTATGTTTACACTTGAAAAGCTAAGTTGACTCTGTTAAGTCAACTTAAAGAGGTCGACTTAAAGTTGACCTTGTTAAGTCAACTTAGGGAGTCTACACTAGAAACTTTAAGTCGACTGCCTGGGTCCACACTGGCAGGTGCTAGGTCGACGGAGAGCCGCAGCTGGGGAAAAGGGAGCTGTGGCATTAGGTCAACTTAGGATGTCCACACCAGTTTTAAGATGACTTAACAAATCGACTTAGGTGTTGAGTTGACCTAAAGAGTGGTAGTTATTAAGTCGACTTAATGAAAGCGAGGTGTGGACGCAGCTTTGTGTAGGTCGACTTAGGCGTCCTTAAATTGACCTACGTTGCCAGTGTAAACATACTCTTAGGCAGAAATTCCAGAAGCTGAAAGTAATTACCTCCTACCCCCACTGTGCATCTTTTCCTGATTAGGTGAGCACCTTGTTCTAATAATACAGGAGGCAACAAAAGGGAAACCTTTTGTTATGGGGAATCTTGGTCTGGGATGGATAGGGTGGACTGCCTTCCACAGGAAAGTGAAGGTTCCACTCAACAATGGTATAATGGATAATCACAGATTATAAAAAGACTCTTGTAGAGTCCCTTATTAAAAACTAGATCTAAATCTGGTGGATCAGGCCCAAAGAGTGGGTGGAAGATCAGGGCACTCATATCAGACAAGGCAGGAATGACTCACAAGCATCATTTGGAGTGGGATGTCCTGCACAAATGGAATATGCTGCCCTCTACAAAGGTCACCAACATGCGTTTGTAAAGGCTGGCATTGGTGAACATTGCTGGCTTCTTGTACCGCCCTTTGTTGAGTAAATAAACCTGCAGGGACTTTTTTACCCTTCCTATAATAGCATTAGTGTCAGTCCTTCGAAAGCAGGTGGGAGACTAAGGAGATGAAAGGAAATGTACCAGCAGTAAAGAAGGGCTAAGAACAGTTAAAGAGAAAGAACAACAGAGTCCTGTGGCACTTTCGTGGGAAAATCCCACGAAAGCTCATGCGATAAATAAATCTGTTAGTCTTTAAAAGTGCCACAGGACTCTGTTGTTCTTTCTACAATAGACTAACATGGCTACCCCTTTGGAGAGAAAGAACAAGACTGCCTTCCCTAGACAGCTCTTTAAAATGCAGCCTCGGCTGCTGCTAGACCTTTTCAAGATGGGGACATAGACGCATCAAATAGACCGCAATAGAAGCAAAGCACTGAGGTGGGGCGAAGGATGAGGGATTTTCACTCCTTTCACCTACAAGAAGAAGCAGAAATGCGCTATCTGGTGTTTCTCAAATACAATATTATTTCAGCTGCTTTCCCTTTCCAGAATCAGTAAGTCCTAAGCCATTTGATATACACAGCATGGAAAATGCTTGGAAGACAACATATTTTCCCTTCTTTGCCTTCTAGTCCATTGCTCCATTACTCACAGAAAAGTTAAAGGGGAGAGGGGTGAGATGGAAAACAAGATTGCTTGTTTGTCCCAGAGAACTGAGTTTGTTTTCTTATCTTCCCTGCCTCAGCAGGCATACAGTAACAAGGGAGTAACTTTTATCCCTCTTCACACGATTGGCACCTGAATGGCTGCTTTCCTAAGGGATACATCGTGACGTTCTTACACAGGCAGAACTCCCTTTGAAGTCCTTGAGACCTTTAACTAGTGTTAAGACTGACAAATCAGGCAGCAATATAGTAGCAATAGGGGTTTTTTTTTCCCCAAGAGTGGCACAGTTTTTGTGTGAAAGCACATAAAAATTAAAGGTCCAGACCCTTGAGTTTGGTTGAGGGGGGCACAGGACAGCCCAGGAAAGGGATGCAAAGAGGCTGTTTGGCTTCCTTCATCCTGGATCAGATGGGTGTTGAGCTAGTCTCTGTTGTAACATACAGAAGCCAGCTGATGTGTTGTAGTTCCTCTGGCTGCCCATAGCAAAAGGCCTACATGGCAGACAGGAACGACAGGGAACACAGAACGCTCCCAGCCATGCACTGGTCCTTCAGTGACACCCTCCTAAGAACAAAAGGCTATGAAAACAATCCAGACATCTTTGCCGATCAGTTATGAAGTGTCCATCCTGGCTTACTGCAGATCAGTTCTAGGTGGTAATAAGAGAGTGAACTAGAACATCCTGACACAACTTTGGGATTTTACAAATCATTACTCTGGTTTTAAATGTGATGCTACTTGGAATTTGTTCATTGTAAGTCTGATGCTGCTGTCACATCCACTGGTGGGACCCAGGAATAACTCTGTGGAAGTGAATGGACTTGCAGCCATTTAAAAGAGAAGAGAATCAAGCTCTTACAAAGCCCATTGCTCAAATGTCTTATTGCACAAAGAGCTGTACTTCTCTCCCACAGACTCAATAAGAGGGCCAAGCAACTTCCTTATAGCTTACTGCCTCTTCAGAGTTGATTTGATAGCAGTTAAGATAGCTAGTATTAGCATAATCCTCCTATAAGGTCCCCTCCCCCATCCTGAGAAATAACGGGCTTTGTTTACATTTTCCCACAGAGTTCAAAGAAATGTGATGATAATAAATCATGTGCCTTATTTCAGCTATAGTCTTCAGCCATCTGCTCACTGTTCTTCTATGGCCATTATTTTGTTTCTGTCAAGTCTTGTTGAACTGGTTCTGATACATTTCATAGATTTTTGTCAGCATGCTTCAAATGCTCTTCCAATTTCTCCAAAAGCAAATCTGGTCCCTGGGGACAATCCAAGTAAACACGCAGAGAAACAAACTAAGAGCATGAGGTGGTCAGCTTTGCACAATGTCAGTATCAGAGCCAATGAGGTTAACCCGAGGCATGATTATTGCTAGTTGAAAACCTTTCTTTACAATTCCCACACAACAGTCACTCAGCGACTATCACATTCACCAGGGCCGTAGTGCACACCACATTCCACACTAACCAGTTAAAAGGTTAAGCTCCATGGTCATGGATTCTGTGGCTCCTGTCCCCCCACCTTGCCTGATCCCCCTACTCCAAATCCTTCTCTATCTGCCTGCAGCATAGATACTCAAGTGGCACTTAAGGTTTGTGAAAGATGAGGCAGTCCCTGAAACAGCCTCTCTGTATGCTGCCGTTGACCATTCTGGGTTGCCATGTTGAATCTACTGAGTCAAGATCTTCTGCAGACTACTTGAGCTATGGACAAGTAAGATTTTTCCAATAGTTCTTTCTATATGCCTCTGAATATGTTAGGTATGGTGTAGTCCTTCTAAAAGAAATAAGAGTCAACTGGAAAGATGCAAGTTAATATGTTAGTGGGGAAAATAATCCTAAACCCAGATTTCAATTCAGTATGACAGAGGAACCTGGGTAGCAGTAAACCTAAAGATGATTTTGGAAGCAGTGTGAAGGTGGCAATTTGAGATGGCACTGTAGGCAGTAACTCCTGGCCTCTGGCCTTCTCAGGGGTCTCCCCGCTTGGAATAACAGGACTCCAAGGTGTCAGTAGGTGCAAACAGCCATGCCAGTTTGTTTACAAAAGTGCAGACTTCAATACCCACTCCCAGCCAGGCCCCTGTAGGCCCTGAGGCACAAGGCTCCTTGCCCTTAGAAAACCAGGAGGCACACTGAACTACCAACCTCTCCCCTTCCTCCCTGGCCATGCCTCCTTGGGTTGCTCCCCAGCAGGCTTATTTATGTACCCCAGCCTGGGAAACAGCTGTTCCCATTCAACTCCTCAGGCCAAGGTCTACCCTGGCCTACTTAGTGCTTTCAGCTAGGATTCCCTCCCCCTGCTTTCTACAGCCCTGCTAGTGCCTTTTACCCCAGCCCAGGGACCAGGCATGGAGGGAGGCGTGGTAGAGGTCCTGTTTCCCCTCCAGTCTGTCCAGGGGGCAAAGGAGACACATGACTCTTTGACAACAGACCAAAACAGCTATGGGCAGATAGATGTATCTCTGCAAACGGCTCTGAGGTGAATGCACTTGGGATTTTGGTTCAGTTCTGAGCACCCCTGTACCAGAAAGAGGGGAGATCAGAGAAGTACAGCTGATGCAATTAGAGGGGTAGACAGAGTGATGCATGAGGAAAGGGAAAGAGTTAGTGGTGTATAACTGGGTTATGGAACTATCAGGGTGTCAATTTACCCTATAAATATTTTAAGTTCGTATATGCCAAGGATGAAGAGGAATAATTTAGGTGCCTGCAGCTCAGAGCATGAAACAGAGAAAGAAAATGAATGAATTGCAGGAAGATTTCCTGACCGTGGGATAGATTAAAAGGGCCCTGAGTAAGGGGCAGTGCGTTCCACAGCACCTCAGGAGCAGGCTGAAGAATAATCTGACTCCGGCAGCCCATCGTGCCCTTCCTGCACATCACAGCCCTTGTCCAGAGGCAAGCATAGCTTCCAGACAGCCTTTTTGTGAAGCAGCTTACGCTTGTCCACTGCCACGTACCCAGCTATGCCACTCAGAGCCTCTCATTGGCCCCTTCTTGTCCTCTGCTTACTTTTAACGGATGCATTGGTGGATCAGCCCCTGCCCTCTTGACCATAGGGAAGTCATAGTCTGAGCAGGGGAGTAACAGGGACTCACATGTTAGCCTTGTGAGAATCAAGTCCAGAGCTCAGTGAAGTGAATGTCACACAGCTCCTGGGAGCTATTGGATATGGCTGTATGCATCTCTTAAAACTCAGGGGGAAGTGAGCGCTTATTTCATAGCCTAGCAATAAACCACATAATGCAAAAATCAATTATATGTATGTACACTCGGCATTTCTGCATCACTGTTGACAGTTTCACCTTCCCTGACTCTACAATTTCATTGCCCCTAACATCAATGATTCCAGCAATATCTGGGGAGCCTTAGGGCAGACCTGTCAAGTCCCTGCAGCGACTTTCTCTGCCTAGATGGATGCAAGAAGAGAGGCAGCTGGATCCCTCTTACCGAGTCAGTCACTTCCTGGCATTGTTGGCATCAGCACAGGCTGGCCCAGCTGCCACTGGGTTTAGAAGGCCCACCCAGGTGCAGCAATAGGCAGCCAAGAAACAGTTTCTTTTCCTTGTGTGCATGCGGGTGAGCTTTCTTGCTTTAGCCCCTGGCTGCAGGGAGATGAGACAGCCTTAAAAAGAGACACATTTTTCCAGTCATTCTTTGAATATTAGCCTGCTCCTGAATATGTAATGTGAGGTGTAGCATGTTATTGTAACTGGGGCTTCATAAAAAGTTTTTGATAAACACAGTAAAACCCCACAGAGCACCCATATTGCTCAGGAAGCAGCAGCCTCTTTTCTGCTCTGTGGCGGAAACTCTTAGGAAGCCATCAACACCTATTTTAAATGGTTCCCAACGAGCTGTTCATTTATGTGTTTGTACCATGCACAATCCTAACACGATCAGGAACCAGGAACATGCTGCCTTCACTTAGCCAACAGCGTTATATGGCTTTAATGCTGCAGAATGCGCTTAGCGAATGGTACAGAACACTCTAGGCCTATGCCAACACTTGCAAGATAGGTCGACTTACGGAGGCTTAAGTTGACCTAACTTAGTCCCCGTCCACACCAGGCTTTCATTAAGTCGACTTAAGATATTCCTCAAGTCGACTTAATGAAAGCTTAAGTCGACTTAATAAGAACCACCGGACAGAGACACTGGCAGGGCATAGGAGCAGGGTGGGCAGGGCTCTCTCCTGCCCTATGGGGGGGCATGCCAAGCTCTGTCTGTGCCAGCCACCCTGGCACGGAGGGCAGTGGGGGAGCCCTGGAGCCCTTTAAGTTGACTTAAAGTCGACTTAGGGCTAATATGCATCTATACTGGCTAAGTCGACTTAATAAAGTCGACTTTAAAGTCGGTTTTATAAAGTCAACTTTTATTTTCCTTAAGTCGACTTAAGCTGCTGCTTAAGTTGATTTAAGGAAAATGTAACGTAGATAGAGATTAAATTAAGTCAATTTAAGCAAGCTTAAATCGACTTAATTTGTAAGTGTAGATGCCCCCTTGGGCTCACTGTGCATGGGCTAAAGGACTGTTTCATCGCAGTGTAGACTTTGGGCTCAGAACGCAGCCTGAGCTCTGGAACCCTATCACCCCACAGGGTCCTAGAGCCTGGACCCCTGCCCAAGCCTGAATGTTTACACTGCAGTTAAACAGCCCCTTAGTCCATGCACCATGGGCTATGGGCCAGCAGCAGGTATCTAACTGCAGTGTAAAAGTACCCACAGAGTTTTTCAGGGACAATTTTGTGGCTGGGCCCAGGGGACTTGCAATTAACTGCTAATCCAAATGATGATCTTGCTCACAGCTAAATGACTGACTGTGCCCACAAGTCAGGTGGACAGAGATGTAAGTACCATATACGTGCACAGAATTGCTCCGGCAAAACTGAAAGCCAGGATAACACTTTTAGCCCTGAGCTGCCATCACTGCAAAGAAGGAACCGGCCACTGTACCAAATCCAGTGAACTCAGTGGTACTCAGCACATGTGCATGAGTACCAGCCACTTAGTTTTCTTTTGTGAGATCAGAATTTGGCTTGTACACTCTTAAATGCTGGCACCACACTGCCAATCCAGAACTTTGAAAAAACCCGTACAGAAATAATTATAATTTGAGTTGGAGCTGGTATTTTTTGTTACTTCCACTGGGACAGATTGCAAAAGTGACCTTCAACTTGTCATTGGGATTTGCTTCTCACTAAAGCAAGTGCCATATGTAAAATTTACACTTGAATTGATAAATGACAATAGCAACAACTGTGTAAATGACCTACAAAATGATGCCAATATGAAAAGAGTGGGAGGGGGGACGACTTAGCAACTGTAGAGTGAGGTTAGCATCTTGAAACAGCGTATGACCCACTGAGTTGAAGTATGATGGTAAAAAATTATAAAAGAGGAGTCGATAATAGTAAACGTAGCTTTACGCATAGCATAGTATGAAAACAAAATAACTTTACAGTGAAACTGCAGATATTAAATAGAAAGCCCTGACTGAAAGATAAAACACCTGGTGCGATAAAGAGATGCTAGAACCTATTAAGTGTGAGCACAGAAGACGGATGGTGGAGAACAGTAGAGAAAGAACAATGCTTTCAGGAAGGCAAGGAACGTCGCAAAACCCAGCCCATGCTACATGGCATCAGGAAAAAGATGGCAAAGGATTGTTAGGGTGTGAGGAATCTTAGTTCCAAAGTGACCATTGGAATTTGCAAAAGATGGCCAGAGCCCCAATATAATTCATTGGCCAAATTCCCATACATTTCAATGAGAGCTCAGTCAAGGCCATAATACACGTTTTCTCTTCATTAGGAAAAAAGTCTCTTTTTAACCTCCGTTACAATGCCAATGTAGTTTTAGCCCTTGTTTGCTGGTCAAAGTAAATCATGATGAGGAGTCCTAAAAACTACAGTTGCCTTGTAACACAGGTGAGTTAACACAGTGAAGACACAGCCATGTGTGGAGGAAGTCTTCTACACTAGGAACAATTTTCTTTCCTTTGGAGGCTGCATCATTAGGTCGCAGAACTTGCATTTTGACAGCAAGATGCCACCGAAACTGCTCACCTAAGACTATCTGAGTGAAGAAAGGCTGCAGAGACGCCCCATGGTGATGTAGAATATTTATAGCCTAGACTCCATTTTAATTTAAGCAGTTTCAGAAACAAGCAATCCACATCTTTAGTACTATGTGACGATCCAGTTTCAAACTACCTATCGTGTATGAAGCCAAAAAGATGTAACCAAAGATTTTTTTTTTCCACTACTCCTGTTGACTCCTCCTCCCCCTGCCATTTGCTGGGCCACAGAGGCAGCACATGACAGGAGACAGGTGCCAGCCTGCTACCTGCACTCCTTCGTCTCCTGCCCCTTGCACTCCCAGAAGTGCTGGCAGGATCCAGGCCACAGGCAAAGCTTGGGCTGCATCGGTGCACAGGCTGTGGCCCTAAACATTTCCAGAACACAGGGTGCAGACACCAAGATCCAGCTCCAGGTCAGATTTTGGCTACAACAATAGCAGTGTAGTAGTGTTCCCTGTGGCAGGCTGCAGTTTCATTCCCTGGCTGCTTGTCCCCAGTAGGATGGAGGTGGGATGAAACAGCATCTTTGGCTTATAGGAAACAGTGTAGAGCTCAGGCTGCTTCTCTTCTGCATGCTGACTTTTTAAGTGTAGTACTGTATTTGTTTCTTGATTTCGTTCCCCTTCCCCTGCTGCCTGATTGCTGACTTCTGGTTCCCCATGGTGTTCGGTCGGTTGGTAATTCTGGTGTTCGTATCTGTACAGTTCTACCATATATACACAGAAAGCAGACCTGTAGAATAATATAGAGTAATATACCTAGCTTCTCTGATCTATTATGCACTTTAAGGCCCTGATGCAGCAAGCATGTGTGTAACATTAAGCACTTAAAAACACCTAGCAAAGATAACAGAACTACTAATACACTTCAAAGTTATATCCGTACTCAGATGATTTGCTTGATTGAAGTCTAAATTTGAGGTTCATTGCAAATAACCAACATCATATATTGCAGACAATGTTCACTGGTAGCTGCAAATTCCGACAGAAAATTCTACTTGATGGGCATGAACCAATTAAATTACTAATGGACCAGATCACATGCCTTGATGTACTATGGCTCAAACAGAATGGAAAGGTCATGATCCTCAGGACATTTTCTTAATAACACAGTAAAATGGTTTAGTTATGCCAGGTTCAGGAGGCTGGATATTGCTGGGGCCGATCAGCCAGACATAGATCATTAAACTCCATGGATTATGCAGTTCGGAAATTTGTGTTCCACAGCACAGAGTTCATTTAATGCCTAAAGTACACCATTCAGACTGTTAAGCAAATGAGACTCAAAACAAATTTTGCAACCCTGACATTCACATTTGTTTGCTTTTTCTTTGTATTTGAAAGAAGCTCGTTTCTTCCTTTCATTGGTACCACGTAGAGAAAGAACCTGTGACAGGTGCTCTGTTCATGTCACTCAGGTAGGGTGCAATGATCTTCCATCAGAGCCATGGGTTCCACTTCAACCAGATACATGTAGGCTGGCACATTGGTTCTCAGCCTTTTACAGGTTGTGACACATTTGGTGGAGTATCACGATTCTACAGGATGCACCACCCCACTCCCCCCTCAGGCTGAATCCAGCCATCTTCCCGGCTCTCCGTGACACATTTACTATTGTGTGGTGACACACTAATATGTCCCGACACAGTGATTGAGAATCATTGGGCTAGAGCCACATTCTTGGTGTTACTGATCTATACCCTTCAACTTTTAGGTGAGATAAAATTTAGGTTTCTTCCCATTAACAGGAGTCAAAATCAACACTATCCATAGACCTCCCTTAACTATTTTATGTATCTAGTCAAGGTATACAGTGCAAATCTATCACAATTTTTCAAAGGAGCCAAAATAAATATTGACAAGTTCCAAAGGGGTAGCCGTGTTAGAGTAGTTCAGCAAAACAAACAAGAGGTATATCTACAGTAGAAAAGCTAACTCGACTCTGTTAAGTTGACCTTTGTAAGTGAACTTACAGCGTCCACACTAAAAACTTAAGTCAACTGCCTGTGTCCGCACAAACAGGTGCTAGGTCAATGGAGAGCTGTGGCTCGGGGGAGCCGTAGCTCAGGAGAAGGAAGCCATGGCTCCCTGGCAGAAGGGAGCCGTGCGCGGCTTCCTGGAGATAAGGTAGCCACAGCTCCCTTTTGCCGGAGAGCCTCTGCTTCTTTGTCCCAAGCCGTGGCTCCCTTCTCGGCAATGAGCTGCAGCTCCCTTCTTGCCAGCCCATTCCCCTTGGGTCGACTTAGGGAATTAGGTTGACCTAGAGCATCCACACCGGCTTTAGGTTGACCTAACAGGTCAAATTAAGCATTAAGTCGACCTAAAGTGTGGTAGATATTAAGTCGACTTAAGAAAGCGCTTAAGTCAACTTAATGAAAGCCAGGTGTGGAAGTGGCGTTCTGTAGGTCAACTTAAGCGTCCTTAAGTTAACTGAAATTTCTAGTGTAGACATACCCAAGGAGTCTAGTGACACTTTTAAAGACTAACAAATTTATTTATTGCATGGGCTTTCTTGGGAGAAAATCACACTTCGTCAGATCCTCAGATCTGCAAGCATCTGATGAAGTGGGATTTTCTCTCACAGAAGGTCATGGGATAAATAAATTTGTTAATCTTTAAAAGTGCTACAGGACTCCTTGTTTGTTTTTCAAAATAAATATGTTGGAAACATATATTCTGTATCCTCTTTACGAATTTAGTTTCCCATGTTTTATTACAAGCATCTAAAACACTCCAAGCTTGTATATGTTTTGCTCTTCAGATTAATGGTGTACGATACTGGTAGCTGAAATTTTATTACAAAACAGCCTTCTTTCCCAGCAACCTTCTGGTGAGGTAAATCCTGTAATGTAACATCATCTTGAGATAAGTTAATTGCAGGATTGGATTTAAAATGTCTACTTCATGTTCTTATCTTCTCTGCAACAGTAATTCCTTTAGACTGCACACTGTCTTATCATTTCTTTAGGTTGGTGGATAGATGTATGACAGAGCCCCATTTTCAGCAAACCTTTGCCTTATGGAAGGAATAATTTATACTGAAATATTTCTGTTAATTTGCACAAGCTGACCTGCAGCAGTGGAAACATTCGATCACATGGCAGAAGCTGCTTATGTAAAGAATATTTTGTACTGATTTAATATAGGCTGGTAATGAAATCAATGCCAGAATTTTTTCTCACAAGGTTTTTTTTAAATCAGTCTTCTTCATCTTCCCAGAAAGGGTGATATATAGACATATAGGAGGGGTTTTTTCAATAGCATTTGAATTAATCACAACCCTCTAGGAATAGGGCAGTTTTTTCTTTTTTTAATTCTCACTATAATACATGTTAAATTCTACAAGAGGAGAAAGAAGTTGATACTACTCAGCCTGTAACCAATTAATTCTCATGGCCTCCAGTGTGGCAGGGAGGTTAGTAGTGTCTGAAAGATGGGGAAATTAAAACTGAAAGTTTAAGTGATTTGACCAAAGTCACAGAAAGAGTCAGCCTGTGAAGCAAGGTGAAAAAGTTTGATAATGATGGCTACCAGTGGATTGGATAGATTGTGACCATACGCTGTCTATTTTTTCCCCACCAATAGCTATTCCATAGCACCAAAAGGTATCCAGCCTCATCTTTTATGGACCACTGCAACTTCTTTCAATTATCTTCCTTGTCCATGACTGCTGCCGCAATCTCTGTCTGGAAAAACCACCAATGTCCTACATCACATTGTCAAACTGTGCTATTGCTCTGTCTGTAGAAGGTACTGACTGTACTGTGTAGCCCAGAGGACTGGCTGAGTCATCTTCTCCAAGACCCCTCCCAGTTACTAGCTGGTGACTGTTACTTACAGGGAAGTCCTACCAATACCAGCAAAATAACATCGACAGAGACAAAGTAAAAAATAAATTAAAAGTAGTACTTATTACAAACCCGAGAAGTTATTGGACAAGAGAGATATCTGTTCTATCAATTAATGATTCGTTGCCATAATTTCTTGATTATGCCTGTGAGATCTCTGGTTCTAAAGGGTTTTGCTTTTGAAAATCGTTAATATTTAGCTTTTGACAGTTCCCTTGCCTCGTCTAAAAAAACCAAAACAAAACAGAAAAAAATCACCTAGAATTTTTTTCAACACTAAAATGCATGTAAATTTCAGCTTGTCCAACAAAAATGACCCCACTTCCCCCTATATTCAACAAATCCTTTTTGGTCTGGTTGAATTCATCCAAAAGGTATTGGGAATAGATTTTTCTTCTTTTTCTCTATTTTAGCTAAAGGTAGCATTTCTATAACTTTGGGAAGTCAGCCATGACATATGGGCACTTTAAGAGTGCATGGAGAAGAAGCTAAAAGTTTAACAGGGAAGCATGGAAGTCTGTGTCAAATTGATTTCACATAGAGGGGAAAGTGTGAGCAAACAAATGGGCATGAGAGATAAGTTAAGATTTTCTTAAAGGCTGCAAAGATGACAATGTGGAAACAAACTGATTTTAAAAGAATAGAATGGAGACAGGGAACACACCTGAAGCAAACTATGAACAGATAGTAAATACAGCAAAGACCATCAGACAAGACAGAATTATTTGGCCTAAAACAGTGTAATAATAATGTTGACTATTTGATTCTACTGCAATAATTCCCCTTGAAGATTCTCACTTTGTTTAGAGCTGGTGATTTCCCTGGAAGATTCCTGGTTTTGTACTTATTTATACACAGATGCGGGGGAAAGAATATACAAAATCATTCCAAAATATCCAATTGCTATTACTGTGGAACAGTCTTAAGGCCAGTAGCTCTTTCAAGAAAAATCCACAGATACGTATTGCTTTTTAAAACAAGGTGCATTTCAGCTATGTGTACAGCTTAATTAACTGCTCTATTAGCTTTGAATGTCTCATCAGAAAAGTCTAGTTAAAAACTCCATAATCTTTCATTACACACAGGCTGTGTCATGCAAACATGCAATAGTGATGGCGCCTTTTCCCTGTTGGAAGTAGTTAACCTATGTGGTTTACCCAAATTTGTTTTGAAAACAAAAACTTGAACAAAACATTTACCTCTGTATCCAGAGCAACCTATAGTTTTCAGATTGCAAAGAGAATGGTTCAATTTAGTATCATTAACTTATGGGCGTAGCGTTTGTTAATAGAGTGACGTGATGTTGTACCATTTTTCTTTCCTAATTATAATCTGTCAAGAGTAGGGAAAATTACAGCACCATGATCAACAAAGTGACCTTTCATCTTTTCTGAACTTTTGTTCACTCACAACAGCCACCAAATTGCAAAGTGAGAAGTAATCTTTCTTGTGATAAACATCAGGAGAGAAGGGAAAATGATGGGAAGTGACTTTTTTTCTCCACATTGCAGCTTTAAGATTGTAGTCTGCTTCTCTGCTGAAGCCTCAGTCTGCTAAATTAGGTACAGGTTTGGAAAAGAGTGTTCTGATTGTTAATCATGAAATGTACTATAATCTTCTGTAAGGCAGTTCTAACCTTCTCAATCAGCTGCCTTTTCTTACTTAATTACATGATTTTAAGCACATCTAAGGAGGTGCTGTCAGATTTACATTGGAATTATTTTAAATGTTACCACTGTAGTCATGGTGATGATATATATAAATGGACAAAATGCCAGAAACCTGAGAAAATGTCAGATTTATGGTACACCCACAGCTGCTCTCTGACTGGGAGTTCCTTCAGCACTTCTCAATTGCTTTGAAACAGGAGATGATTTCATTTGGTATATTAAAATAAGTGAAATAAAACAGTAAGATTAATCCTTCACCACTAATCTTATTGCTTAACACATGTACTGTAGCGATTTGCATTTTCAACTTTCTGTGTTAGCTAATTAATCCTTACACGGATCTGCAAGGTAGGTATTTTTACCTTCATACTGAGCACTGATTGGAAAATAAGGTGAGTGGGAAGGGGTAAGAAAATTACAGCCAAAAGAAATTTCATGATATTTTGCTATGTTTTTTCCAACATATCATTTTCCTCACCAGCCCTATCTATCCTTTCCGACTGAAACCCTTGATCCTACTGAGCAGTGCCTTCTTGATATAATGCCTTCGACCCCATTACTGCTCACATAAGTACATACTAAACATTTGGGTTGCAGAATCAGACTCCATATTTCCTGCTCTAAGAAGCAAGAGACTGTTTAATCATGCATGGCAATGAGATGGTTTTATGAAATACATCAGCTGTTATTTAGTTAGGTTTGTCTAATATAGAAGGTCTCCGAGTATTAAACCCAGACTTCTAAACACAGGGACCTGTTCTACATTCCAGAGTTAGGTTAACACAAGGCAGCTTATGTCAAAATAAAAGTGTCTACACTAAAATGTAGCGCCACCAACGTAAATCACTCACCACAACGACTTACTGACTCCACCTCCAAGAAAGGCGTAGTGCTTAAGTCAAAGTCCAATGCAGAGTCAGTGTAGACACAGTGTTGCTTAAATCGACTGTTGCCGCCTTTCAGAAACTGCTCCGCAATGCCCCACACTGGCAGTTAAATTGGTAACAGCACTCCTAGTGAGAACAAGCATTTCCAAAACAAGGAACACAGTGTGGGTGTGTAATATGGCTTCAATGACTGCCAGCAGCTGTATGTTGACATAACTTAGATTGACTCAATTTTGTAGTAGACTGCCTGAGATCACATGGGAATGAGTGAGAACAGAACTGAGTTCCTGACTTGTTCTGGCTGGTTTAAAATATTTATTAAATCCCAAAGGGAAGATTCACAGCTGATTTTAATTGTCATAGTTCCACTGTGGATGGAGACAAGTGATGCCATCTGAGGTGCTGGTCTCACCTCCTTAAATTATCCAGGTGAGAAAAGTAATTGACTGAACACTACCCTGGATTTGGCTGGGTTCTTGCATGTACCCACTGTCATCTGATCCTTCTTTTTAACAAAGGTAGCAGGTCATTTGAGGGATGTGTACACAGTTCATGTCTACTTAGAAGCACTGCATTATGGTAGCACCTGAAGGTCATATTGGACCCCGCTGTGCTAGATACTATCCAGGGTGGGTTTTATTGTCATTACGTGCATTATGCAGCACAGTACTTTAATATGAAATTCAGATGAACCCCACATCTTTATTAATAGAATAAATGAAGTCTACCTTCATCATTTTATGCATGGCTAGTGCACAGTCCTACAGGCATAGCTGATCATACATGCTGTCTGCAGTATGGTTCAGAATTAGACTTTGTCACTTTTTGGTCAGTCATATGGACAACAATTTTTATGCTGTTTCAAACACACTTTTTATTCCTCTCCTCCCTTCCCCCTTCCCCCCCCCCCCCCCTTTGCAACTGGCATAATTGTAGAATGCCCCAAGGAAATATGAAACTGGAAGCAATCAAGTCATGAATTCAAGGGGTAGCTAACTCATTCGTGCTTCTGGAATAAAATGACAAGATAAAAATCAAGAACAGCTTTGAGACTTAGGAAAGTTCCAAATCAACTGGAGGTTGGAGGAGACAGAGTGATACTATAAGCATCATGGGAACGATTACACAATGGAAAACATATATAGATAATAATGTCTGATCCATTTACCTTTATCATAACACAGAGATAGTCCAGAGTAGAAAGCAGGGCTCAAGCTCGTGAGTCTGTAGTACAAGCTGATGAACATAATATGTGACATTCATATAATGGACCTTATGGGAATAAGGATTGAAATCGTGTTTCCTGGTTGTGGCAGAGTTCCCTTCGTTTGTTGGTCCTGATGTCTATTTCTCGCTGATCGCTGATAAGTATTTGCTTATTACAACCACCTTGTCAGTCACAAAGACCATCAGTGCAAGTTAATAATGTACTATTCTGCTGGATCGATATCTTTACAGATTTCTCCGCTCCCAGATAGAGAAAAGTTATTAGAAAGATTAGACTGCTTGAGTTAAATTCATTCCTTGTGTAATTCCAGTGGCTTCTAGGGACTTACTACAGGGATAAATCTAGCCTCATGTGCACAGTAACTATGAGAAATAGCCCAAGAATAGGATTATGGAAAAAATGGAAAAGGAGACTGGCTTTTTCTGTCAGAGCAAAATTAACACTGAAGCAGAAGCAGTCCTGCACCCATTAGAGGACTCCATTACCCTGTAGCAAGTTTTGTGCAACATCCGCACCTGGGAGTGTTCTCCATTACAAGACATTTTAAATATGTAGGGCTGCCAGCCGCATTCTCACTTTCCTACATCCACGTACGAGCAGGGCGCTTATGACCAAAGAGGCTTGAGCTAAAAGCCACCTGATTTACTTGGGAGGGGGCTGGCAGCAGGAGGGTGTTTTGGTAACAGCCTGGGGTTTGAGCACTTATTATGGTCATCAAACTCTGAAATCACTTTGCAGGGCACAGCTAACCTTTCAAACTTTCCGTAGGTGGGGCATGTGGATAAGGTTCAACCAAGCCACCTCAAGAGACCATGGTGGTTTCAGGGTGGTTAGCAGCAGCATGATCTCGGCTACAGGACTCTGAAATGGGAGTCCATAGACACAAATCCATGCCATTGACTTGCTGGGCAAGTCATTTCACCTTTCTGTGCCTCCATTTCTCCTACAGCTCTTTGTCTTATCTACTGTGGTCTACCAGGCAAGGACAGCCTTAGTGCTTAGTCCTTAGCAGGGCTTTTTTTAATAGTGATACTCAGTGTGTTGGGTACCAGCACCTTTTTTCACGGTGATGTGGCCCCGGCCTCTGCCGCCAGTGACCCCAGGTCCCTGACTGAGTATTGGCACCTTTTCTTTTACAAAAAAAAGCACTGATCCTTATCATAATGGAGTCCTATCTTCAAGCGTCTGACGAAGTGGGATTTTCTCCTACGGAAGCTCATGCGATAAATAAATTTGTTAGTCTTTAAAAGTGCCACAGGACTCCTCGTTTGTTTTGTTGAACTGGATTAACATGGGTACCCCTTTGAAACAGTCTCTCTTGGAGTCTCTAGGTGCTACGATAACAAAACAGATAAAATACCAACCAAGTTCCTCCTCCTGCAAAGGTCCCCCCTCCCCATTTAATTGCAGTGGAGTCATCCACTCTCTCAAATAAAAGCTTGAGATATCCTGGAGGATGGGGCAGTATTTTTTAGCAAATCTACAATGTACAATCTAGCAAATTTAACTTCTTTTTTCAAAGATTTGCTGCAAAACCAAATAAGGATTTAAAGTGAAACAGATAATGAGAAGCAACCTGTGGAGAGAAACCATACTGTTCTAGTGTAATTAGAATGCCTTGACATTTTTTTAAGGATTGAGGCAGGAAGATGCATTTTTTTCAGCTAAAGCATTGGGGCAAATTTTCAGTCCACTGCACAGATGCAATCCCATTGAATGTAACCAAGAAAAGAATTTATCTCAGTCTATGATGAGAAAATCCACTCCACCTTTGTCATTTTTTATTGTCATTGATAGCCTGCTTTATTTGAAGTATTTGCTTCTCCTAGGACAAAAAAATTAAGAGGAAGCATCTATTCACAACCACACTATTGAGTGACTATATAAAGCCCTATTATACACACAGAAAAATTAACAAAACACACTATGTAATATACTGTGGTATATTATACACACGATACATAGTAAGCACCAATGAAAAATCCAAGGTATACTTTTAAATAGGAAATCAAGACTAATGTGGTAGGTTCAAACTACTCCTGCCATTGGAAAGAGTTAGGAATATATGACAAGGATTGTTAGAATTCTTTTAGCTCATGTAATGAATCATGCAAGAGAAAACGCCATTGTCAGTGATTCAGGTTAAAAAAAGATGGACTAGTTCTAAGAGCCAGCCAAATTCCTCAGACATTAGGGTAAATTTTCTGCATAAAACCCAATGATACAGTCACACGTTGCAGTCTCAATTCAGTACATGCGGGATGTTAGCCACTCATCACTCATTAATATTACTGTCAGCATGATACAGTAGAGATGCACCCTGCAATATGAGATCAGAACGTTTAGCAAACGTGAAATTGGGTTGGTGAAAGGATTTTCCAGCTATATGCTCCCATCTTTGATCAGCCTTGAAAATGTGGTAAATCCCCTTCTTTTATGTTGTGTAACAGACTGAAGTCTGGAAAGATGAGAACTTTGTAGTCCTCCTAAGAAAGCATACTAAGAAAAGAGAAGTCACATTAACAGACAGTATACTTTATCTGAGTGCCAAGCTCATTTACCAATAATTCAACAACAAATGCCCAACAGTGCTCTCTAGTGTTTCCCTCAGTTTAGTGATCCATCTCCCCAGAATTATTCTCTGATGCTTATAGATAGATTACCTATTACTGACATTACCGAACTAATTAAAGAAGGCTACGCAGTGTTAAATGCCCCTAGAGGCTTTGCTTTTTCGTATCTAAACATGCAGTGTTCTAAATTAAGGAAATCATTGTCGCATGTTGTTTCCTAGTCTCTTTGCATTATAGCAGTAATGATAACCATCAACACTATTTTTCATGTTGATAGGTGCTTTTCCTTTGAAATTTCAGAGTACTGTACATTTTGAGAAAGTAGGGCAACTTCCTGTGAATAGGAGCAATATTGTCAGCAGAGTAAATAGTTTAATGAGTCTTATCGATCTAGGGCAAGAGTAGTCATTTTTTGTCAAAGTCCAGATTTCTTGGACTTGGGGCTTCAGCTCCACAGGAAGAGTCAGGGCTCGGGACTTCATCCTCTGCTGGATGACTCAGTACATCCACCAGTGGCTGGAGCTCTGAAGCTGCAAATCCTGGCAGGGCTGAAACCCTGAGCTCCCTGTGGTCCTGTAAAAGGCTTCTGACAGTCCAGATTTGGACCATGGGTTGCCTATTGACTACTCTTGATCAAGAGTCTCAAAATCTCCCAGGAAGTGTCAGAAATCCACTAATTGCTACCATTTGCCTGCCTGAAATTACACATAACTAACCAACTTCTTGTTGTCTATACATCTAAGGAAACACTATTTAAAAAGTCCAGGTATCATGAGCATTAAAACGTGATGTGAAGGCCAAGTGCAAATAATGTTTGTACCTTTCCCATCCCTCCCCCTTATGAAGAAAGCATATTATTTTTATCTTAGACATATATGAGGAATATCAAGTGTAATCATCCATGTTTTTGCTAAAGAACAGTTTGGAGAATCAGAGACCTCATGTGGGAGCTTTTTCAGCTTTCGAATAAATGGAAAAGTTTTGCTGAATCTTTCAGAGAGAGAGAGAGAGAGAGAGAGTTTGAGTTAACACCTATTTAACAAAATCAACAGTTTTAAAGATTGATTAAACATTGCTCTCACTTGCTCAGATTTTTTGAGGTCATAATACAACTACGTCTCTTATCCTTTAGCAGGAAAAAAAAGACCCGATATTTAGCATGTTAAAAAAAGTATAAATTATCCATTAAAAAGTCAAGGCCTTTTTATGTCAACCTTATACTGCAAGGAACAAAAAAAGCACAAACCTAATTCTTTGTTTTTCTTGCAAAGCATCTCTAGTTTAAGATCAGTTTTCCCTCCAGAGTGTTCAATTTCACATTATTAGTCAAATTACTGTTTGTTCCTTGATAATTCTACCCACCTTAGACCCAGCCATGGCCCTGACACTAAAACAGAAAACATACGTATGTAGTAGTCAAACTTCATGGGGTATCACATAATCTTCTAGCTTCTCCACCTAAACAAAGACAGTTCTATAGAGTTATAAAGCATTCATACTCCAGAAACCCACAGTGCAGAGTTAATGATAGACTTTATTTTAAAGCCTTAAAATTAAATTAAATTAAAAAGCAAGACTAAAAAAGTCTGAGGATTTTATTTTAAATTAATTAACTGCTTTGTTATTTCTAATATAAGGATATTTATCAAGAGAACAAGTATTCCACCACCTAAGGCAAAGCAGCTAAAACCCGAGAGTCTAAAGTTACCCTAAATGAGAAGTTCACTAGCACCTCATTATCAAAAGAACTGAATGATCAAGGAAGGAAATTTACAATAGGCAAACTGGAAATACAAAAAGGAACTTGACATGAATTCGCTTTTTATATGAAATGATAAAAAAGCCAGAAATAAAACAAATTATTATGATGACCCATCAGTAATCAATCTAAAGGCTGCAAATTAGAAGCATATCGATCAAACTTTGTGTGAACAAGGAACACGGAATAAACCACAGAATACTGGAAAAAGTTTCATCTTGCTATCCATGTTCAAGAGGCCGCAATATATTAATGTGGATAAATATTCTATTAAATTTTCCTCAGTTAAGAAACTATAGTGCAGGATGTATTCTACAAAACTGGTTGTTACCTGCTTCACCTCATGGAAAGCCAGTTAGGTACTGTACCTGCATAAAACTGAAAATAGTTACTGCTTGTGCTGATGTATTTTAATAGCCAGAAGAAAGAACTGGAAAAAAAATGATACACTTGTAGTACATTTAGGACCAATCCAACGCTCACTGAAGTAAATAGTCTTCCCATTGACTTTGATGGGCCCTGGATTAGGCCCTTAATTTCTGCAACAGCGTTGCCTAGAAACCAGTTCTGTTTAAAACGTCTAACTCATGCACTACTGAATCACGTCTTCACAAAATTAATTAGTGGCAGCTGATGCTATAACATGTAACTTGCATTGTGGGCATGTGACATACCTGTTACACTGTGTGTTAGAATGCAGTACATTTTCTATGTGCAGCTAACATAAGGAGGACACGATAGCATTGACTTAGGGAAAATGCAAAAGCCGAATTCTCTGCTGGTGTTAACAGACAACTCCATAGCTCTTCGAGCTCTAAGTACACTTTTGTAACACCCCCAGTACTCCTATACTTCGCAGCACATCCTTGTATCCAGCAGTCATGTACCTTTCTTTCATGTTTTCCCAGGAACTGATTCTGCAGTAGTTATTGGGCCAATTGCCCCTTCTACATTTGTTTGTCACCCTTTGATGTTCCAAGTATCATTCTGAAGCTCCTCTGGGTCTCTACGATCCCTCCTAGTCTTTGATTCTCTTTCAGTTCTCTCGTATTCTTCTAGCCCTTTTTCATGCTTCTGCAACTCTTTCATGCTCCTTCAGCCATTTTCAATTCTTGGCCCTTTTGATTATGTTGCAGTTTTTGCCTCACTGCTGCTATTCTGTCCTCCAGCCATCAAGGCAATGAAAAATAAGGTAAAGTTTAAATGTAAAAACAGAACAAAGGTAGTTCCCAAGGGAAAAAGCTCATCTGGCTTTCAAATGCAAAGTTGTCCCTGCATTTTAATTTTGCTTTCTATTGACTGTGGATCATGGAGCTCTCTCTTTTAAGTGAAGGACAAACTGCATTCACTGTGTTAGAGGGGGACTGAAACCTTTATTTCTAAAGACTCTGATGAAGGCCCAGATCCACAAAAGGGCCTTAAGCGCTGCAACTCCTAACTTTTAGGTGCCTAGAAACAATTTTTTGGAATAGCAATGGTGTCCACAGAGCCTGAGAGAGATGCCTAGGCTCACTCTACAATGCATGGGGAGAGACCGGCAGCTAAGAATGGGATCCACGAAAGCTAGCACACAAGATAGGGAGCCATTTTGGCTAGCCAAGGGAGATACTGGGGAGAGGGATGTGTTGTAAGACCTGCCCTCTTCACTGAGCAATATGCTGAAGTCTGGCCTACAGGAAAGCACCTCTCGCTGCTTGTTCTAGTCCATCCTCTGCCTGCTGAGGAGAAAGGATTTGAGTGGGGGGAGGGGTGTCTCACACTTCTCAGGTAAGTATCACTTTCTGCCCAAATGCATAGTTAATACAAAGTGGAAAGACTTTAACAAGAGACACATCCTCTCCTCCCCCCCGCCCCAGCAGAATAATTTAATCCATACTCTAGTGATGAGATAACTCACCTGAAAGGTGGAGAACTCCTGTGTCACCATGCCCCAGTGGATCCCAAATGCAGGACAAACATCAGAGAAGTAGGTGAGGCTCACCCCACACTGGTTATTAGATCCTTAGAATCATAGAACAACAGGGATGGAAGGGACCTCATGAGGTCATCTAGTCCACCCCTCTGCTAAAAAGCAGGACCACTCCCCCTAAATCACCCCAGCCAAGGTTTTATCTAACCAGGCCTTAAAAATTTCCAAAGATGGAGATTCTACCACATCCCTAGGTAACCCATTCCAATGCTTCACCACCCTCCTAGTGAGAAAGTTTTTCCTAATATCCAACCTCGACCTCCCCAGCTGTAATTTGAAACCATTGCTCCTTGTTCTGTCCTCTGTTACCATCGAGAACAGCCTAGCTCCCTCCTCTTTGGAGCAACCCTTCAAGTAGTTGAAGGTTATCAAATCTCCCCTCAGTCAACTCTTCTGTAGACTAAATAAGCCTAGTTCCTTCAGTCTCTCCTCATAAAAGAGGATTATATTAGATTATACCACACCAGTAACAAAAATAAAGCTCTGTCTCACCACACTGGCTAACAAGAATGTAAAAATATAGTCTTTAGGCATATCCGCCCTTGCCTCACCACCAGACTGGATGCTTTGATGAGTGGTTACTGAAAACCAATTTCATCCTATACAGGATTCTTCTAATCCCAAGAGATCAGCCACATAGCTGGATCAATACAGTATTACTAATAATCACATTGCTGCTAATCCTTTCATAACTAAAAACTAAAGGTTTGCTCATAAAATGCAAGAAGAATGCTAATAATGGTTAATAGATTGTATATATACACTGTGATACAACTCCTCCTCTACCTTGGGTCCAGTGCTGCCTTCTAGCTGCAGGTCAGGAAACTGCTTCACCCCAAGTGTTCTTCCCCCACTCTAGGCATGACCGAGAATAATACAGCCTTTCTAAAATGGCTGCATTCCTCCAGTCCTGTCTTGGTTCTCATAGGTCCTTGCCTCTTGCTGGGACTCTTGTCCCTCCAGTGGATGGTTGGTGGGCGTGGAGGGAGCCCTGGTCCCACCCTCAACTCCAGGCTCAAGCCCAGGGATCCTACAAGTAGCAGCCTCACACTGCTGCTTCAGGAAACCAGCTAGATTCCCTAGGTTACTCCCCTGTGCCTCCTTGTCTTAATATTTGGACTCTGCTTAGACAGGGGCCCTTCCTGGCCTCCTTGTCTTAATATTTGGACTCTGCTTAGACAGGGGCCCTTCCTGGCCTCCTTGCAAAGGGTGGTCCTTGGTTCTGACAGACCCACTGGGTCTGGTAATGCCCAGTTAAATTTTCCCCTTCTGGCAGCTCCTCCCCCCATGTCTCCAAGCCTGAGAAAGGTCCTTTGCCTCCTTCAGGCAGGGTATTTTCCTCCCTGCAGTCTTTGTACCTGCACGGATCTTCATGGCCAGTATTCTACTCCTTTTCCTAGAGCCTTCTGTCTTCTAACTGCATCTTTACACACTCTGGTAACTCTCCTCACACTCCAGCCATATCCTTTCTCTGGAAGGAAGGTTTTTAACAAGTCCTGGGTGGGACCTTAATTAGCTCCAGTGTGTTAATTAACCTGGAGTAATCCCTGCTCAGCTACCAGGGGAAAAGGGACTTGCTGAGCCTGGGGCTGGTATATTAGCCCCCTAGAACTCTTCAGAAGCCATCCAGTCTGACCCTGTCACAGTTGAAATACTTGCAAAGTCCTTATTTCAGGTTTATAGGAGGGACAGAATAAATAGCTAGTTTGTAAAGTCTTTCTAAAAGAGTGGAAGGTCCTCAGTCCATAGTTCATTTGGTTGTAAATCCACAATCCAGAGAATCATGGCAGAAAAGAGGCAAAATGGATATGTTTCAGAGATCTTCAATGTACTCTGCCATGTGTATGGCATTTTAGAGTCTCAAACACAGCTCTCAGTCTCTGTTTATGGAAAGTTACTGGCCTGAGTTGTTGTCCAGGGTCACATGAGCATATCATATGTCCTTCCATGACTTGATGACTCACAGGGACAGCCATTGCCCATATTCTTGCTGAGGCATCCAGGAAGAGCAATCTGGATGGGATGAGTTTCTTCTATGGCCCATTGATAACATGAAGTGTCCTTAAAGGACCACCAACACATAGCTATCTAGCCTTGATATAAATCTTATCTGGCGGGTGTCACCCAGGAAAACAACACATATATAAGATACAAGATGGCCAATATTCATAACTTTAGATACAAAGATGAAACATGTATGTAAACAGGACAGTGATACTTAGCAAATCATACATTTTCCATTGACACCTTACATGACATTCTTATACAATATTTGTTGCAATTGTATAACAGTGGTGATATCAATTATATAAATGATCCTACTCGTCTCATACAGAATCACACACCAGTTCTAATCCCTTCTTGTCAGGCAGGAATTGAACTGGGGTCACCCCACCTAATTGCTGGGTTACAAGTTATAAATAAGTCCTCTTTCTGCCTTCTCATGGCTATTTTGTGTGGAGTTACACATGCTCAGAGCTTACGTACCAGATTGGGCAAAACAGGTTGGTTTGAGGATCACACTGGGATTTAGGAGAGATCTAAGTGCCCAGATGCATGAATGCGACATTAAGGAAAAGCCCAGGGGGAGAAATTTAGGCACTTGTGGAACTTCTACAGCAAAATTTTAGGTGGTATGTGAATTTAAGTACCCACAGAGTTAAGTAGAAGCTGAGCAGGGATTTGTGACTTGCAGTAATGCCTAAATCCCATCATGGATCTGTGCCAGCGACCATGCACTTGTTCTAGGGGAAGCCAGTGCAGAGAGCAGAAGATAAGTTTGGTGTGTCAGCAACACAGGCTACTACAAGGAGTTCAATGTGTATATAAGGGTCTATTATAAAGTGTTCTGCATTTCTGATGAAGTTCATCTGGATTGCAATAAGTCGGAAGTAGATTGGCTGTGTTTAAATCCCTCACACCATCACAAAAGATGAGCCTTCAGTTTTGTTATGGAACAGAGTATTTTTTACTATCGGGATGCAGTTGAGTTTAAAAAGAAATTGCAGTTAATTCAGGAATTGCTGAATATAAATGTGTCCACTTATCTATGAGTAATGAGAATAATTTGCAAAGACCATCATTCACTTCCCATGGTGGATCTCTGCCAGGCTATAAATTCTTACCAAACAACAACATCTCAACATCTTTGTGCTGAGAATGCCAATTTCTGAGCACCAAAGCCCCATTTGCAATAATATTTTAGTAGGTCATTTTAGGCATGATTTTACCTAGATTGTGATCTCCTTCGGACAAGGACCATCCATTTGTTCTCTTTGTACAGCTCCTAGCATAATGTGCTCCTGGCCCATGAGTAGGGCTCCTAGGTATATCAGTAGTACAAATAATAATACAGGTTATTACAGCAATGTCTAGGCACAGTCCTGGTCAAATTTGACATTGAATTTGATTTGACAATCTTCATACTGTTTTTTATTCATTTTCTGGAATTTGCATGCGAGCAAACTTCTGCTGACATGAATGTTCAGGGAGAAGCTCATTTGTATGCACATGTATTTCCATGCAAATGTATGTGTCCACACAACTGTGCTAATTGGTCCCGAAAGTGATTGTACAGCCATTTTAGACATGGAAAAAGTTAGTCAAATGAGAGTCATTTTTGAGAACATCTGTATTAACAGGGTACATGTTTACACAAACGTAACAGTGTGCTAATGAAACAAGAGGACTGCTGTAAACAAACAGTAAATCTCATTTTTAGTAGTTTATTGATTTCTTTCTCCCTTCTTCAATCAAAATGGCAGTACTTTTAAAAGCTGTGATGCGTGTATGTAGCTGAATATAAAGCTCTCTTTTGAGGGAAAGCAGAAAGGAAGAGATTTAGCATTGCCTAAAAAAACCTTTGCCTGCTGATCTCTTCCTATCTCTCTATCCTGGCAGTGGTCAGGCCACCTTGAACCCCACTGTTATTCAAACCCTACTCCTATTTATTAGTTTTACAGATAAATCCAATCAGGGAACAGCAAAAAAAAAAAAACCCAACAGCATGTAATTTAACTGGGAAATCACATAGCTTGATTATCAAATAGCAATTTAGAAATAGCTACAGTGAATTGTTTGTGCCTGATCCAAAATCCACTGAAGTCAAGAGAAACACAGATATCAACAGGATATGAGAGCAGTCGGGCCCACAACAAGCAACCCATAGACTGAAACAAGGGCATAGCCAGCCCCTGCTTTCTGGCCAGGCCCCTGACTCTCCAAGGTGGGCCCGGCCAATCCTGCTTCTGGTCATGTGAATGGAAGCTTCTGCCGACTCTCCAGTTACCTAGCAACTGGAACATCCCGAGGAGAAGGGAAAGGGATAGGCCTCCCAGGGCCAGAGATGCACGTGGCTGGACCTGCTGGCCAACCGGGTGGGCATGTGCTACACCCATAGCTACACCCCTGGAGTGAAATATTTATACCACTGATGTGACTCTCAAACAGATTAGCAGGAGTTGTCCTTTATCTGAGTCGGATCCAACTACAAAATTGATTCCTATGGAAAATTCTCCAAGCACTTGTTCTGCCAGTTCTAGTGAGGAGGCCCAATATCTTCTATCACTGGGCCAAATTTTCAGCTGGTATACGCTGATGGCACTCCATTAGTTTCAATGCAGCAGTGCCAATTTACACCGGTAGAGAATTTGGCTCATTATCTCCACCACAAATAGTGAGCCCCATTAGGCACATCTTGTGACACATGGACAAAAGAAACATGAAGAACACTATGTTATCTTAGGGAGCACATGCTTAAAAGTATGTTTTATAACTGCTTCTGAAATACACCAGTTTGGATAGCCATCTATTGGCTGAGACACTTTCCCTGGCAGAATCTTTCTGTGAACACACAGCTTTTCAGAGCTGGTTACTTCCTATAAACTTTGTTTTCAGTATTTTTTTGTATCTACATCTTATTATTTTGATTGCATTAAAAGTCATTTAGTAAGAGCCAACAGTGTTCTTGGCATTCTACAATCCACAAGCCATGGTCCCTTGTCCCAAGGAACGGAGAGATAAATAGTTCATTGTCAGAGAGAGGATGATCTTATGATCAGGGCCTGGAGGGGATCTCTGGAGTTCTGGGTTGAATAACCAGCTCTTTGCCACAGACTTGTCATGCGACCATTTTGGCCTGGGTGCACAAAAGGAGTTAAGCACTGTGTTGACTGAGCATCAGCACACCTAACTTGGACGTGCCTAGAAAAATTACTGGGATCCACAAAGCGTGAGTTGGGCACTCGGGTTCCCTACACACGGAATGGGGAGAAAGCTGCTCCTTCGACTGTGATTCACTAGAGCTGGTACAATAGGCAGGGAGCTGCCTAACTTAGCCAATAGCAGAGGCCCATAATAGGGGTGTATGCGAAGCCTGCACCTGCCACGGAGATAGGCATCTAGGTCCAGGCTGAAGGCAGGCACCTGCCATTGCTAGTGAGTCACAGGTGGAAACATTCTCTGGAGTGAGATACCTATAGCAGGATGACTGGGGAGGAAGGGAATGTGGGAAGAAAGGTGACCTAGCGGCTCGGGTACCCACCTCGGATTTCCACGGGAGAAGAGATTTGACCAGGGCTTTGTCACCTCTAACCACTGGGCCATGGGACATCCTGATGTGGGACTCCCTCAAGCTCTCCTCCTGAAGCAGTTTCTCTGTGGCTAGTGTCACCAGAGCCGGTTCTCCCGCGTTCTGGGTGCGTGCTCTAACCACCAAGCTGCAGAGTCAGTTGTTCCCATGATTCACTCGCTCTAGCCCAAAGACTGTGTGTGAGAGAGAGTACAGTCAGGAAGGTTTAGCCCAGTAGGCATGATCAAAAGGCACTTATCAGATTGGGCCCGGTCCAAGATTTAGGTGGCTGAACACCTAACTTCTCCTGTTCTCTGAAGCCTCTCACTCTTTTTGTGCCTCCATGCCTTAATTTCCTGGCTCATCATTTCCCCCATCTCTAAAATAGGGATCCTGATATGCCCAATCTGTCACTCACTGTCTGCCCTGTACATTTAGCTTGTATTCCCTTTGGGGCACAGCCTGTCTCTTACCATCTGTTCGCACATCACCCTGCACAGTGAGCTATGTGTTATTGTATCACAAATATACCCCAGCTACATAGATGGACAACCCAAAACGTACCAGTAGCCCCACAGGCAAATCGGCTCTTCCTTTAGACTGTTCAAGTACGGTATTGGGTTGCGTCATTCATTAAAAATGAAATACCAAGAAAACCCTACAGAAAGTACAAGTTTAGGTGAATGCCCAATCAATCTTCATAATTGCTCTGCTATTTAGATATTTGTAAATAAATATGATAATTCTTCTTTCATGGTCTATTGATTGATAGTCGCTAAAGCAGTTGTGATTTGGTTTGTAAATATCTCTGGCAGAACTGACAGGGCTGCAGAAATAATGAGCATTACAGTGATGCAAAGCAGGTAATTCTTTCCTTTAAGGACGATCAGAAATCTCCAGCTAAGGTATTTAAATGCTGACATATGAGAAGCTGATGTACTGGAGACTTGCACAGAAGCCAGCTGCTTCAGAGATTTTATGTACAAGCTTTATACGATCCGGAGCTAATCACCAAAGAACCAAATGACTGCAGAAACTATTGGACTTAGAAACATATATGATGAAAATTGGCAGGCTATTCAGTGAGATGTGCTCCCTGCTTCAAAGCAGCTCACCTCCTGTGGAATTTCTAAGATTATTAAAGATATGATTTAAATGTATTAAAAGATCCATGCTTGAGGAATAGCCCTAAACAATCATTTTCTATTAATAAAAAGGACTGAGATCACATGCTCAAGAAAATGTACAGGTCTTTCCAAACCTTTTCAAACAGATAGCATAAACCCAAGCAAAGAGAATCCAGCAAACCTCACTTCCAGCAAACGTTCAAGAAGAGGGCCTACAGTTGGAGTAGGCGTGTGCAGCTTACCTTTCAGCCCAGCCAACAGCCATTGTCTCTCAGTTTCCCTTTACAGGAAATGCTGCTAAATTGAATCATAGAATCATAGAATCATAGAATAATAGGGTTGGAAGGGACCTCACGAGGTCATCTAGTCCAACCCCCTGCTAAAAAGCAGGACCACTCCCCCTAAATTATCCCAGCCAGGGTTTTGTCTAACCGAGCCTTAAAAATCTCCAAAGTCAGGGAGAAACAGAAAAAGGAGGATGAGGAAGGAAGGGAAATGCAGAGCAAAACCATGCTGGTCTAAAGGGAAATGGGTTTTCTCTTTGCGTGATGAGTCAGACAGTAAGGCACTGAACAAATAAATAAATAATAACTAAGATTAGGGTATATCTTCACCAATAGCAGCAAATTTGCTGCCACCAGATTGATTTCTGAGGGTCAATTGAGCAGAAGTGAAGGCCCACTCAATTGATCCGGAAATTGACTTAATATATTCATCCCTGGGAAAAGAGTAACACTGTGTTTCCCATCAGCACCACATAGTGGAGACAGTGTGCAGAAGAAAGCTTAGGAAGTCGACAGAAGGTACGCATGCTTCTCTGTTAGAAACACAAAGTTCAGCCCTAATTTGCCAAAAAGGTTTGATGACTCTCACGAATTTGGGTCGCATTTAAGGTGAATCATCTCCATTCCCGTCACTTCAAAGAGACAGGATTATACTTTTGTATGAATCAGTTTTGCACAGGTTTGATCCCAAGAGACATAAAATTCAAACAATTTCAGCTTAGACTCATTTTGATTCACGAAAACTGAAACTAAAAAGAAGATTTGCAACAAATCCCTGCAAAACAAGAGCCAAGTTCGAAAAAGCATTCCCTATTCAAGACTAGCACTAAGCACCTGCTAAACTTTAAGCATCTGATTCCATCCTAATGAAACAAACAAGAATCCTGTGGCACTTCCTTGCATTTAATTTTCTCCCATTCTGTAAATTCCCTATCTTCAAAACGTCTGACAAAGTGGGATTTTCTCCCACAAAAGCTCATGCAGTAAATACATTTGTTAGTCTTTAAGAGTGCCACGGGACTCCTTGTTTGTTTTGCCGAACTAGACTAACACGGCTACCCCTCTGGAACTTGTCATTCTAATGAAGTCTTTTTAGCTGAACAATTTGAAGTTGCTACACGCCAGACCCAGATTAGGGAATATACTAAAAAATGTGCTTAATTTTAAGCATGTGTTTACATCCTGTTGGAAATGAAACATTCTGTTCAAGTACTTGACCTCACCACTGTAGAATCTGAAGACCTTAGTCAATTTTTTCATTGTCAGATTCAAATAACAATGTTCTTTGTAGTATTGTTGTACAGGATGAAATCCCATATGTTATTTTAGCAGTTATCTGGTACTGAGATTTTAATTTCTTTTAGCAAAGAAGTACCCAGATGGGCTTGTTTCTCTTATGAACAATGATGAACTTTGTTTAAGGCTTTCTACTGGGAAGATTTCCCATTTACAGATACAATTTGTATTTCTCCAGACAATTATTATAAGCATTTTGAGCTGGATTTGGCTTATCTACACAGAGTGCAAATTAGTGGGCAGTGTGCGTGTGTACACACAAATGTGGTGTGTATATATATATATAACCTTTGCACTTCCCTGATCCTGGTGAAGCCTCTGTGCAAAGCTGATTTTACTGTGCTAAATTAGAGCACCCAGAGAGCTGCTCTAATTTATGCCTGTTGCAAACAGCTCTCAGGCCTTGTCTATACTGAAAATCCTGCATTGATCCCCATAGATCGATGCAGTGGGATTGATTGAGTGGCCAGTGTAGATTCGCTCCATCGATCCTGGAAGCGCTCTCCTGTCGACTCAGTAACTCCACCCCTCCAAATAGAGTACCACTATGTCGACGGGAAAGCCCTTCACATCAACGCAGCTTAGTAAAGACACCACAGTAAGTAAGAGTAACTAAGTCAACAGGGCTATGTCTACACTAGAAAATGTTAGGTCGACTTTGTTAAGTCGACGTAATAAGGTTGACTTTAAGTCGACTTAAAGTCGACCTTATTAAAGTCGACTTAACAAAGTGGACTAAGTAGACTTAACTTTAAGTCGACTTAGTCCACTTTGTTAAGTCGACCTAACCACTCTTAAGTCAACTTAATAAAGTTGACTTAAGAGTTACTCCACGTCCACACTGTCCTTAAATCGACTTAAAGAGTCAACTTAAGGGTTAAGTCAACCTAAAGAGTGGTAGTTATAAAGTCGACTGAAACTTTCATTAATTCGACTTAAGGAATTTCTTAAGTTGACTTAGTGAAAGCCTAGTGTGGACGTGGCTTAATTTAAGTCGACTTAAGCCTCCTTAAGTCGACTTAAATTGCCAGTGTAGACAGCCCAGGAGATATGCATTTCTGTGCCATGCAGATTATGTATCTCCTGTCAACTTAGCTCTGTAGTATAAACTAGGCCTCAGGGGCCAAAACTACAGTGGAGAATTGGCACAACACAAGGGCATTTGGGCCACACCCCTTTTCCCTGTTATACTTATAGCAGGGAAGAGGATGGCATCAGAAGACTTATGTTTGGTTAATAGAGTAGGAGAATAGCCCTTACTCAGTCTGAGCCTTTGCTATACAACACAAAAAGAACATAGAATCATAGGACTGGAAGGGACCTCAAGAGGTCAGCTGATCCAGTCCCCTGCACTTAGGGCAGAACCAAGATAACATTAGATAGGAAATTGTTGCATTTTAGTTTCTTTTGCAATTAAATGTAGGTAGAAAACCACTAGCATTTTAACTGTGGACGAATAGGAAAACTTTAAACATTTCTGTTGACTTTCCCAGGTAGAAACGCATAAAAAATATTTGCCATTTATTTTAAATGTCATTCCTATTTATTTACGCATTGTTAGACCTTTGATTTACATTTCGGAATGTGTAGTAAAACAGCTGTAGTAAAACAGACCATGTTCGGGTTGTCGAAGATAAATCTTGTGGAAGAAGAATTTCTATGAGCTATAAATATAGGCTGTGAATAACATAAATAATTCCATATATCTGCTCAAACTAAGATGGGAGTTGTGCCACCCACACAACTACTTTAGAACTTCTGCTCTCATTCATGCAAAATGCCTTCCTCTCACCTCCTCCCAATGATCCATTGTTATGTGCTGTTCTGGTTATGTTTTTTAAACAGCTGAGCAATTTCTGGTTGTCACTTCACCTATTCTTGAGCTAAACTACACATTCCCTTTCATGGCTCAGTCTCTTTTTGAGCTGTCAGCATTCTCCCTTAGTCCACTATTGCATTGCACTTTTGCTGTTTCTCTATCGGTTGTGTCTTAGTTGTCCTTACTGTATGTAACATTTCCCGTCTGACACACTAGATGCTTCATAATAGTCTGCCCCACAATAGTCTGTTGCACCATTTGCATATAAGGAGCGTAATATAGGTACATAACTTCTGTTAGCATGAAAGGCAATTCTTGCGTATCCGTAGATTCCCTATTCATGGAGAGAAATTGGACGCTTTCCAAATCCCTTAGATAGCTTTAAAAATCTCAGCTGTAAAACTACTTTGTGGAGGCACCAAAATTCAGAAATGTATGTTTTCAAAATGCCTAAAATGCAGTGATGAGTGTAATCATCATTCTAGAAAAACACTCAGTTATTCCATTTAGATATGATAACCAATCCTCTTCAGCGGGCTGTGGATTTATGACTTGTATGCAAAAAAAAAGCCCTCTGTGATCTTATTAATCTGTTTTGCAAACTGGATCCATCTGAAAACAGTCCTGTTGAAGAGCCTAGGAAATAGTTCTAAGTTGTCTCATAGAATCAAAGCAGACTGTATTATGATGCATTGCTGCAGTTTTTGTCTATTGCAGGCCTGTGTTGTGCAGGAGGTCTGACTACATGATCATATTGGTCCCTTCTGACCTCAAAAATCTATGAATCTATTACAGAAGTTGCTGTGCTATGCATTGCTTGGCCACATAAGATCTTTTGCAAAGTAGGTGTGATCCTTTTTGCCCCAGAAACATAAAAAGAAAGTTGGGTGTTTGTCACAATCTGATTTCTGTTACAATAAAGGCATTTGGTTTTGTCTTTTTTCCATTTATATAAAGTTTGGCTGCATAAATGACCAAGATAATGGGGTATTGGAGAGTGATCCAGATTTTTAAACTTATTTTAAACTATTTAATTGCTATTTAAAACTATTTTTCGACAGTAAAGTGAGACTAGGAAAAAGGCTGATCATGTAACACATCATACAAAATGAAATCACTATGACATACTGCAGCCTTACTTTCCTGGAGATAAGAACTACCACCAACTAGAACTGGATGGAGATGGTTTTTCCACACCACAAAGACTATTCATATTCCAAAAAAGTGTCCTGTTCTGTACTGAGAGCTTTTGAATTTTTTTGAGAAAAAATGAGAAGGAGAGCACCCCATCCCAGAACAGCCTGCTAGGCAGGACACCCATCTGGACTTGGGGGCGAACCAGATTCAAGTCCTTATTCTGCCTGATTCAGGTCAGGGACTTGACTTTCTGCCTCTTACATTCCAGATGAGCACTCTGACCACAAGTTTATCAGTGCGCATGGTGCTCACAGTCCCTCCTCTTGGAGCTCTTACACTTTGTCTTAATAATTAAATATTTGTTGGTGTATGGACTTGGCTTGGAGTTTCTTGCAGACCAAGTGAGTACCGTAACTACCAGGTTATAGAGACAATCTCTGGTACCTTCTCTTAAGCCTTGTCTACACGAGCACTAGAAAGACTTTTGTTGGTCAGGGGGTGTGGAAAAAATAACACACCCCTGCACGGCATAGGTTTTGCCGCACAAGCACTTGTGTAGCCACATTCTGTGAAGGGGGAAGAGCTCTTCCGCCGACATAATAAAACCACCTGGACAAGTGGCCCTAGCTATGTCAGCGGGAGAACATCGTCCACTGACACACCACAGTCCACACACCCATGTTACTCAGGGAGGTGCTTTTTCACGCCCCTGAACAACAAAAAGTTTTCCACCCTAAGTACTAGTGTGGACAAGGCCTATGTCTCTTTCGTTGGAACTGTTCCCCTTTGTATAAATAATTAAATATAGGTTCAGTTAACAAAGTGCCAGAGTCTGATTCTATTGCCCTGTGGCTAATGCTCACACACATGGGCTGTGGGAGATACAGGTCCAAAATTCCCACTCCAATAAATATTTAATTATTAAGATAAAGTGAAAGAACTCCAACAGAAATGATTGTGGGCAGTCCACCAACCAACAAACGTGTAGTCAGGGCACTTATCTGGAATGTGGAAGGCCCAGGATAAAGTCCTTGGTCTGAATCAGGGACTCCTTTTGCCACAGTGAGGAGCTGGACCTTGATGTCCCTCATCCCAGCTGACTGGAGGGGGAGGGGCTTCCCCGGCTGGTCACACATTCTATCCTGGAATAGTTAAAAGCAGCAGCTAACAGCAACAACAAAAGATTGTCAATGAGCAATTTGGATGCTTCTTCCTGTAGACAAACTGAAGACAAACTGTTTTGTGGCAAAGGTCAATCTTGATGACCTTAACACATGTGACTTTAAAGAGACAAAGCTGAGTCTGCTAGTGGCTGACTAAACAAAACTGTGTCAAGTAAACACAATTTTCTGATTCCTTCTACTCCCTAAAGCAAAAAAAACAAACATTCGCCTTTTGAACCAAAATCCACAAGAGTCTACCTGCAGAGGGTGATTTTCCCATCATGGACTTCATTTCCATGTTCTTGATGTTCAAGCTTTTCTATTTATGTCTGTGGAGGTGTAGGAAAACAGCAACTGTAATGCAGATGACTGAATAGAATAAATAAGTTTTGTGGTACTGGTCATTAGTTCTTCCTGATTGGGGAGAAAAAAAAAATCAGAAGCTTTCCACTATGGTGCGTGGAGATATAGCAGACCACTTGGGGTACTTCTACCTCCTTTGTTTGTACTGGTTTCCAGGTTCTTCACTGCAATAAAAAACCTTAAAAATATACAGCTATTTTCTTAATAATACATCTCCATGACAGCAATTTCTGTAGTTGCTGCAGAGGCATAGTGTGATTATGAATGGGAGGAAATGTGGCAGTTTATGGGATAGCAAATTGAGGAGGTCGCATCCATGAGACAATCTCTCTATTATCAGATCCCCACACTGTAAGAATATTTGAGAATCCTTGAGATAATTATCATCACATAGGAATTTTCAAAAGGAACCAGAACACAGAACAAAACAATCTTCCCCCACCCCAATTCTTTAATCTCTAATTGTAATATGATTACAGAAAAGCCCTTCATTGTCTGGAGATGGAGCAGTGGTGGAAATGTCTTGTTTATGAGCCTGATGAATCACATGAAGCACTTTCCCAGTGTTGTTGGATGCTAATTGTCCTTTAATGAAGCCTACTTTATTGGTATAAAATAATGCCTTCAAGTATGTTTTCCATGCAAAAACCACTGCTTTAGTTAATACCATGCAGTTGCCACTGATTAATGATATTGGTCTGAAGCCACTGCATAAAGATTTTTCTAAAAATCAGGAAGATTAATGTTGGTCTCATTTGTATGGGAAGCTCTGTCCTCTGATAATGCTTCTTTTAAAGGGAGTGTGAATTGCAGATAACTTTTGGGATTAGGAAAAACTAGAAGCCATCCCACCATGACTAGAGTTCTTCAGCAGGAACAGAATAATCTTTAATGTCTCTGAACATTTCCAGCCGATTTGAAGCACATTTGGAATTTCTCTCTCATCTTCTGTTAGTTAGCAGAATTTAGGAAATTGTCTTCATTTCCACTTAATGGGACTGGATTGGGATAAAAGGATATTTCAAAATGCTTCAAACCAATGAATTATGCTATTATTCATTTCTTGTAGTTTTAGAGGAAGATAGTCAAATTAAAAGCCTCATTAAACAACAATTTAAAGTCTATGTTCTAAATATTTTAAGAGATAACCTATGTCTAACCTCTTTGGATGGGGAGATTCCACTCTGATAACATTCCGATAGTTTTGCAACTTGGCACAAATGTTATGTAAAATTAGCCTGGCGTATGGTTTTGTCAAAAGTCAAAGGTGACCCCGAGTTCATTAGAAATTTCACTGAAAATGCATGGAAATTTAAAAAGAACTTACGTGTGTAATGCTGGCTGGATTGGGGGACCCTTTATAAAGTGATTAAATATCAATATTTCAAAATTACAATAATTCATATGAGATGGGCCGTGTAAGTTACCATTAGAAAAGTTATTATTTGCTAACTAACTAGACAGGATAGCAGCTGTAATAAACTGCTTAATGGCCCATTAAGGAAACTCATAGGTACAATGGTCCCAGGGGAGAAGTCAAGGAAATACCTGATGAGGCACCAGGATTTACTCACTGCTGCTCACAAACAGAGAAGAATTGATTGGGGAAATAGAAGTGAATGGCAATTTGGGCAGCAGTGACCATGAGATGATAGAGTTCAAGATCCAGATCAAAGGAAGAAAGGAAAGAAGCAGAACACAGACCCTAGACTTCAGAAAAGCAGATTCTGGCTCCCTCAGAGAACCGATGGACAGGATCCCTTGGGAGGCTAATCTGAAGGGGAAAGGCATCCAAGAGAGATGGCTGTATTTTAAAAAAACCCTGCTAAGGGCACAGGAAGATACCATTCCGATGTGCAGAAAGAGCAGCAAATATGGAAGGCAGCCAGTGTGGCGTAGCAGAGAACTCTGTGTTGAGCTGAAATATAAAAGGAAAGTTTACAAGAAGTGGAAGCTTGGACAGATGACTAGGAAGGCATATAAAGATATTGCTCAGGCCTGTAGGGATAAAATCAGAAAGGCCAAAGGGCAATTAGAGTTGCAGGTAGCAAGGGATGTGAAGGATGTGAAGGATAACAGGAAGGGGTTCTACAAGTATGTCAGTAACAAGGGCTGCGTCTACACTGGTAAATTAAGCTTGGCTTAAGTCGACTTAATTTACCCTGCATCTACACTACACTTTGCTTAAGTCGACTTCAGGAAAATAAAGTCGACTTAATGAAAATTAAGTCAACTTTATTAAACCTGCTTTTTACTCGACCTAAGGCTTAAGTCGACTTTCTAAAGTCAACTTAAGCCAGTCTATCCCTGGGGTAGCCCTAAGTCAACTTAGGGCTACCCCAGGGCTACACCAATGCCCTCCCTGCTGGGGGGGCACAGGGGGACCCTGGCATGCCCCCCAAAGGGCAGGGCATGTGGGCAGGGTGTGATGCTGTCTGGATTTAGGGAAGCATTTATGATATTATTTTCTATCCGTATATCCTAAATGCTATAATCCATAGGAGCTATGTCATGTTTGGTATCAATAGAAAGGTAGTAATTTGCTGGGAATGATTATATAGTTTATGTCTAGGAATTGAATTCGGATTAGAAATTAGTTTAGTTAGGAATTTGGTGTTATATCTATACTTTAACTTGTGTGATTTTATGGAAATGTGTGAGAGAGGCGGGTGTGTAAAACCATTTGGCCTTAATGTTTAGGAATTTTCCAGGTGGAATGGGCCCAGGGAGTATCCTGATGAGCTATTAAGGACATAAGGAAGACAACCATTGTGTCCTTAATGGCTCATCAATTTACTCCCTGGGCCCATATCACCTGGCACATTCCTTAACATTAAGGAGACAATGGTTTTACACACCCGCCTCTCTCTGATATTTCCATAAAATCACACAAGTTGGGTGGGCTAAAATTAATTAAATTGCCCTTCTCCAGTGCCTCACAGAAATACACCCCAATCCCTGTGGAGAAAGCAGCTGGAGACCCAGGATCCAGTCTGTATGGGACTCACAGCAAAGGTTGTTCAAAGCAGATAAAAACAAAGAAAGAAAAGTAATGAGTTTTATTAAACATTAACTTTATAAATCATATGATTTAAGAAACAAAATAATGACTACTATATAAATCTATAACAAGATGTGGCTAATTTTGGGAACTCACATTTACTATTTCACAATACATATAAACAAGAAAAAAATGAATTTAAACAGAGCAGCCCCTCAGAAACACTCTCCACTCAAGTGTCCCAAAGTTCTGGTGAAGTTCACCTGGCTCCCAGTGATAGTCTCTGTATGCTAAGCTCAAAGGCTTGAGTAGGAAGAAGCAGCTCCTTGCTCTTTGTCTGCTGGAATCTTCCAGGCAAACCTCTGCTCTTCAGTCAGCTTGCTGCTTAGGCACCACTCATTTATATATAGAGAGAGAGATATATAGAAAGAAAGAAACCCTGTTTCAAAAGAAAACATACAACTCTGAGAATAAGAAAGTATAATTAACTCTTCCCCCTTATTACATTAAAGAACTGTTCATTCCTCCCAGTATTTAATACAACTCAAAGTATCCAATTAAAAGAAACCCCCCTCTTCTTCCAATGGTCCCTTTTCTGCACCCAGTGCCCCAGACTGCCCTGCTGGAGGGTTAGCAATAACACTGACCTGAAGCAAAATGCTTCAGAGTGGGGGGAAACAACCTGCTGTCTGCTCCTGGCTTGCTTCTCCCTGTGCACAGAGCACGTGGGCTCCTCTCAATCCAACCACCCTGGCTGCTGGCTCTCAGGCATCTCACTCCAGCAGCAAGCAGCAGGGGACCCTGTGGAGGTGCTCAAAGCTGCCACTCCACATACCAGAATCTTCTGGCTCTAAGCAGCTAAATCAGCCTAGCAACACTGACCCAACAGATCTCTTAAAGGGAAACTCTCCATTTAGACTAATGGGTTACATTGACACACTAAGCCGACTTAAATAAGTCGACAAAGTTGACGTAGTTAAGTCGACTTAGTTAAAGTCGACTTAAAAGTGCAAGTGTAGACATAGCCAAGAAGAGGATCAGGGATGATGTAGGTCCCTTATTGAATGGAGCAGGTATCCTCTTGGTGGATGATGCAGAAAAGGCTGAAGTACTCAATGTTTTTTTTTTACCTCAGTCTTCACAGGCAGGGTCAGCTCCCAGGTTACTACACTGGGTAACACAGAAAGGAGAGCGGCCCTCGGTGATGAAAGGTCAGGTTAGGGACTACTTAGAGAAGTTGGATGGGCACAAGTCTATGGGGCCGGATGAACTGCATCCAAGGGTGCTGAGGGAGTTGGCCAATGTGATTGCAGAGCCGCTGGCCATTATCTTTGAAAACTTGCGGCCAACGGGGGAGGTCCTGGATGATTGGAAAAAGGCAAATATAGAACCTATCTTCAAGAAAGGTAAAAAGGAGGATCCGGGGAACTACAGACCAATCAGCCTCACCTCAATCCCTGGAAAAATCATGGAGCAGGTCCTCAAAAAATCCAGACCAGAACCAGGGACCTGAGGCACAGCTGCTGGCAGGCAGTGGCAGGATCCAACCCCAGAGGCCTGGCCAAAGACCCAGGGCCCAGCCACCACTCGCCAGCAGCAGGATCTGGCCCCGGGACCCCGGTGCGGTCAAGGACCCAGGGCTGGGCTGCCAGCCAGCAGAAAAAGCCCAATCCAGCCAGGGACGCAGGCCTTGAACCTTTTCTTGGGGCAGCAACACCCCTGCCTTCCAGTTCTATGGTTATATTGTCCTCATTCTCCATGAACTCAGTCAGGATTGAGAGGGCTCAGCATACTTCAAGATCAAGTCCTTTACTGCTGTAGAGCAATCATTGCCAGAGTACTTGAGTACATTGCCCTCTCTTCTCTTGTAGTAGGAAGAGTCACATACCCTGGCAAAGAAGGTCGATGTGGGCAAGGTGATAAATGTCATTCTTTGCAGAAGTTGCTGAAATGATCCAATCATAGCTGATGCTGGGTTGTTGTTATAATTTGGTTAAATAAACATAGCTTTGGCCTTTTCATTCCTGCAATTGGGATGTGAGTGGGCTGATTATGTAGAAGATGAGAGAGTGCGTAGGAGTATGGTAATGCTAAAGTACAGGTTTAGCTTGGAACATTGAAAGCAATGACTGTACAGGCTTCTGTGAGCAAAAACGGGGGGAGAGGAGGTCCATGAAAAAAATCATCATTTTGCAATTTTCAACAAAAATATCAACACTTCCAAAATGTTGAGTTTTTAAAATTTCAGATTGTTTGACCAAAGAAACTTTTTCATCTAAAACAGATAAAATTAATTCCCTTCCTCCACACACACATTTTAATGCAGAATTTACAGTAACCATCCACAGAATGTCAGATCTCCAGCTGCCTTTCCCAACCCCATACCACATTGAAAGATTACTTGGGGCCCAAAGTGAAGCTCCAACAAGCTGAGAGTGCAGCTGGGCCAGATCCACTGCGTTAAGGTGCTTTATGCTGCTCTGAAGATGCAGAACCATCATAAATCTGGTTTAAGTAGCCAGCAAAAGTTAGCTGTAGAGCAGTACAAAGCAGTCAGAGAGTACTGGCGACCTTTGTTTCTTTTCTAGGGCAATACAGATATCATTATGAATTTTGGCAACTTTGATACTCTGCTGCGGTGAAGGAAGGGAACCTCCTCTTAGATGGGACAATTTGATATACACCTAGGCAATGTCTACACTTATCAAAATAAGTCGACTTTGTTAAGTCGACTTAACAAAGTCGACTTTAGGTCGACCTTGCTAAATCAATTTAGAGCATCTACACTTCACGCCTAAGTCGACTGGCAGGGGCTAGGTGGACCTGGGAGTGGTGCATGGTGGGAAGTGTGGCATGTGGCACCCGAGAGGTCCCCCTTTCCCCAGGCGCCCCTTTAAAAGAAGAAGGTTGCTCAGCACCTTCCCCATTGTGCTTGGGTACATGGGGGCTGAGCAGGTCAGGGACAGGGGCAGGGTACAGGAGCAGGGTGGGCAGGGCTGTGTTCTGCCCTGTGGGTGGACATGGCAGGCTCTGGCTGTGCCAGGCACCCTGGGAGGGAGGTCAGTGGGGGAGCTCTGGAGGCCATTTAAGTTGATTTAGGGCTAATCCACATCTACATTGGCTTAAATCGTCTTAATAAAGTCGACTTAAGCAGTAAGTTGACTTAAAATGAGGTCTTATTAAGTCGACTTAATTTTTCCTTAAATTGACTTAAGGAGCAGCTTAAGTCAACTTAAGAAAAGACAAGTGTAGACGCAGAGTAAATTAAGTCAACTTAAGCCTCCTTAAGTCGATTTAATTTACAAGTGTAGACGCATCCCTAGCGCTCTGGCCCTGACAACATTTACTTCAATACAGACACATGCACACATGCATACACGGGTCGGTCCACATGGAGATCACTGCAGGACCATCTCCTCAGTTATTATGTTGTACAGATCCCCTGTAACTATTATTGCCATCAGTTACTCTTCAGTGGAAGATTTGACTGCATATCCCACGTATGAATGAGAGCCAGTTTATAACTTGCTGATATCAAGAAAAAATGCACCACATTTGTGATTATTATTAATATTATGGTAAAGTTTTATGGGCTGTGTTACACATGAAGTCAGACTTCCTTCCAGACTTGGAATCTATGGGCATGTCTACACTGGCAATTTAGGTCAATTTAAGTAGCCTTAAATCAACCTAAATTACTCCCTGTCCACACTGGGCTTTCATTAAGTCAACTTAAGAAATTCCTTAAGTCACCTTCATTTTCAAAATCTTTGATCTATCACCTGTCTAAAGGCTCAGGGAGAAAAAAAAAACAAAACATTTAAGTAATATCCAATGTCATCCGCTTATCAATGCAAATTTGGTGACATACAGGAAAGGAGTGCTCATATTTTACAGCTATTCCCAGCCACTGAAAGTTACATGATTCAGCTGCTTCTTAATAAATTAATACTCTTCTGCTGGTGGAGCTTTGGGGGGAAAAAATGAATTAAATCATTTCCCTCTAGATATCAGTAGGTATTTAAATACTGGAAATTTGGAGGTTAATTTTCTCTAGTCAACTTGACATGTAAGATATGACATGACATTCTAAAAACAGGTGTAAAGTAGCAGAGACCACACTGTTCAAAGGGAAAAAAAATCTCATTTCTACTAATCAAAATCACAGCTTATATTGAAGATGAAAGTTAAGGGTTATAAGAAACAGTCTTAAAAAATTTTTGATACCAAAAAGGGCATATTAAATGAAAAGCTAAATCAAGCGAAGCGAAATGTAGAGTTTGGAAAAACAGCACTCCCGAGTGATGAGATGAGTCATAAGAGACTTTTTTACTCAAGCATTGTAAACAAACCACATGATTTGGCATTTTCCACCTGCTGTTCTCCATGCGCCCATTGTCAGCAAGGGAGTTTGCATCAGGGAAACCTACTGTGTGGTACTTGGGGCAAAAAATGTTACAACAGCTCATTCATTTAAACTTAAAAGAGTATTCTGTGCCTGACCCATAGGGAGTTTTTTCGTTTATTTCATTGGAGTTTGGCTCAGGCCCTTGGCTTGTAGGCAGATGTATTATCAACATGTATTTCTGACTTTAAAAAAATGTGCTATACTTTTCACTGAAATCATTGGCTCACTGACACTGGAATACTGAATGTAAATTCCTAAGTAATATGTTTTCCCTTTAATTATACTACATCTTTACCTTCCCACAAACTGTCCCTTCTTCCCCTTTGTAGTCCTTTCCCCTTTTTATTTTCCTTCTTATCATCATCCGGAGCTGCAGTTTTGGTCTGTATGGAGACATGCAAACCTTTTCTCCAATTTTCATTTGGGTGGATACACTACTCATGAGTTTGGGGTTTGAACAAACCTGATAATGCAAAGAAGAGATTTAAAAAAGAAGCAAAAACTATTGAGTTTCACGTGGTTTCAGGCTGACACTAAAAAGTATCCCAAATTAATTCAGAACCCATTTCTCACAGAAGATCTGCAAACTTCAACCACCCATCCAGCTTACTTGGTCTGAGTATCAAGTGTTTAAGGATATCCTGAGGTAGAAGAGTTTTATGTTGCTCTAGAAAACATAGCATAAGATTCTCAGAAGTTCTGCACTTCTCCTGGCCCCCTCCAGCACAGCACACTGGTCCCTCCTCTCTCCCATCCCCACCTGCCTTTTATAGGTCAAGATGTATATGTTTGAAATCAGTTAATTTCTTCAGACAAAGCTTGTCTTTGATTTAAGGTCTGTGTGTGTGATATCAATACTAGGCTGAAAATACCAATGAAAACATTAAACCTGGTGTTCTTTAAGGGCCTGATGGGACTTAAGTATCCAACTCTCATGGACTTTCAACAAGTACCCTTATGTACCACTGGAAATTGCACCCAGCAGCACTGTGTACCAAGACACATGAGAGTTGGACTGCACAGGCAAGTCATTCTGAATACTTTGATACATGGAACTAGTTTTACCAGCTGTGCTATTTGCCTCTCTTATTCGTTCTTCAGTAAGGAGGTAATTAATGAAAAAGCATTTAAATCTCAAGAGGAAAACATTGGTCAGATCCTCCTAACTTGACTGTATGCTGTTGTAATGCCATTGACTTCCGTGATATTGCCTGACTCAGTGCTCATAAATCACAGACCAGGCCACCAGGAATCATGAGACTGGCTTAAAACACAAGCTTTGTTTTGTTTTTTAAATCCATTTGGAGTGAATCTGTAAAATTTGCTTTCTGTTTCATGAGCCTTCAGGACTCACTCAGGTCACATTTTCAGCCTTTTCTTAGCAACTGTGAGGGTTAGAACCTTCAGTTCTTTTATTCCCCATTTTTAAATGTAAACTGTGACTCTGTTGTAATCCAGGAGTCACTGCTTTAAGAAATATCATGCAATTGGAGGGGAAAGGGGGGACCCTCAAAGTTGGCAAAAATTCATACTAGGGCAAGAGATACCAGAAATCAGGCCAATCATTAAACTCTCGTGTTCCTAATTCAACCTGCCTGTGTGCTAAACTCATGGTTAACAATATTCTCTCTAGAAAAGTCAGGAGCACATTTCTGGCTTCAGCCATAGTAGTGTGTGTATCTGTTGTCTATACATTCCTTCCAAGAGATTTCTTTGTGTGAGCTGTACTCACACCCCAACTGTGTTTTTCACTCCAACACATCTCAGCAAGGGCTGCCCAATTTCTCACCTATTGACCAGTGCTCATCAGCCAGCGACGTTCCGCATATGCAGCTTTGAGAAAACACACACAAGGGGGGGCAGGGAAGGTGTTTCCAGGAAGCACCACGGTCAAGCACCTCAGAGAAGGTAATGGTTGCCTTAAATTCTTAGTTAAAAATTAAGAGAGTGACAAAAGGAGCAAAGAAATGGGTTATATAATCCCATAGAATAGGAAAACCCTGTTAATTGTGTTACATAGCTACTTGTGGGGGAAGCGGGTACAATATTAACATCTTCCCTGCACAACCTGCCCATGTTCCACAGTCTCCAGGAAGCATGGTTGACTGGTTTGGGATCATGGCCTGTCCCCCCAACCACTGCCATTTGCTGCCACGATAGGGTGTGGAGCAGCAGATTGGAGCCTTTTATGATGGGGAGGTGGCTGCTGATTCAGGCTTCCTTACTTGGCCTGCTTTCTTCCAACACCATGGTTCCCAGACCCAATGCTCAGCAGCTCCTGGTGCAATTCTCCACCCCCCGTGTACTACTGCTGAGAATTAACTATATGAATCATTTACCTCCTCGACTTGATTGATATGACAGCCAATCAGGTCATGTCATATTTTATGTCTATACACCATTTAGATCAAAGGTCACAATAAAAGTGGTGACACATCGGAGCTCGGGCAAGTGTCTGAACTTTTTTCCTGGCCTCAGTTGCTCCCTGTGGGGCCGGGCTATAAAAGGTTGCTCCCCTGTTACATAGCAGGAGTCAGTCAGGTTCCATAGCTGCAGCCATTATTGAAAAATACTCTGTGAGGGTACAAATTGTTTAATTAGCCAAAGCATTATAGTTTTCGGCTGCTGTTGTTCTTCCTTTATACTTGTTTATTCACCTCACCAGGGTGTTGTAGAGATCAATTAGTTAATGTTGATTCAGAGCTTGGAGACTATGAAGCAGCATCAATTTTCAGGCGGTGTTATTAATAACATATTTATTCATATGCAAGAATAAAAAAACTGAGGGCCAGATCCTCAGTTGGTGTAAACCAGGTCTGCTCCTCCAACGTCTATAGAGCTGTGTCATTATACATCAGTGAAAGATTTGTCCCTTTGATTCTGGATGTGTTCTAATGTTTGATTTCATGGTGTTCTGTATCCCACAAAGCACTTTGCTGGGTGGAATATAGCTTATTCAATAGATATGCAGGCAACTGTTCTCTCTTATATCCACACGGATTTATAAGACAAGATTTGCAAAGTAATTGTAAAAATAAAAGCAACTTTCAGCTGAATGCATAACTAATGGGCCCGATCCTCCCCTGACCTACACCATGCTGTAACAGGTACAGAGTTCCTCGGGATTTACACTCATGTGAATGAAGAATTAACCTAAGATGTGGCTTTGAAAGAGCCATTTGTTAAATAGAAATGAATGGTTTAGGATTATAGTCTCAGGCTTTATGATCACAAGAGTATGCCCAAAAAGATGCTATGAAAATATTTTAAAATGAGATTACACTCAAATGTTGCTCACCAAAATACACGAATGATGGTGCCATTTTGAAACAAAACAAATAAAAAATAAATATATTAATTCTTGAGTCTCCAATACCTCTAAGTCATCAAGGTCGTATCTGTAGAGAATATAATCTAATTCATCTCCCTTCATCTATGTGAACTTTCACATTTACAAAGAATACAGCAGGTGAAAAATTCAATACTGCATTTACTGGCAAAAAAAACTAAATAAAAGGTCATCAATTGGCCTTTTTTATTATTAACATCTGCCATACAAAGAATCCTTGAAGCTTCAACCCAGATTCCTAGTTTCTCAGCAGTTTTACAAGTGATCTTGAGTATGTGTTTTAAGCTAAAAAGAAAGCTTACCATTAGACATTATTCAGGTTAGAGTAGCAGCAGCACATACATTTATTTGATCTCTTTGCAGAAAAAAAGAGAAAAGAATATTATAGTAACACTGTGCTGCTCAGGTGTAATGCCATCCACACCTCAAATGAGTCAGACTCTAGTCACTCAGATAGCAGTGGAGAATCATAAATAAAAAAAATATTATATATAATATTATCAAGGATTGACACAGCTCTTGAAATGTCACTGTCACAAATGCATATATTTTCAACGAGATGCAATACACATCGATAATATCAATGAGGAATCCACAAACTAAAGCAACAGAACTTTGAACTTGAATTCCAAAAAAGTGAGTCTTTGAAAAAAATCATTTCACATTAACCTAGTTCACATTTTTTAATTAAAGTCTGATCCAAAGCCCCACTGAAGTCAATGGACATATCCCAGGGGCTCCCAATCAAGCCAACGGAAAACAATGTTTAAAGGAAAGATCCAAAGGGAGAGCTGTGCTAGTCTGTTGCACAGGAACCAACAGAGCCCTGTAGCACTTTTAAAGACTAACCGATTTATTTATCGCATGAGCTTTCGTGGGAGAAAATCCCACTTGGTCAGACACTTTGAAGGAAAGATGTGTCTGATGGGCACGTTCAGACAGAACAAGTTTGAAGCCCTTGCTTAGAGAATACAAACCTTGGACATAATGCTGTGTGAACTGATCACTTTTTTTGCTTCGTAATTTGCTTCTCACTTTCGTATACTCCTGAGGCCAAAACTATAGTTGAAGGAGGCTGTAATTGCAACAGGGAGTTTTCTTATCATTACGACACACATACTCTCCACCTTATTAGGCAAAAACAAATGGAAAAGTTGTTTCAAAATCCAAGAGTATGATGAAGTAAATGCTCTCTCCTCTGTCTATTCTGCATTATATTGTGTGTGTGTCACATAACTCAGATAGGTGAGATGAAAAATTACTGTACACAAAGGTAATGCAAAATCATTTGGTATTTTAGAGACACTGGTGCTTCATATCAGTGGGTGTTTGCAAATCCCAGACACAGCAGTGAGAGTTGAGTAAAAGTGGGGGTGGGGGGAGAGGTGGAATGAGAATGGCAAATATACTTGGTCTCTTATAATAAAAGGGGGGGAAAGCCAGAGGCAGACTTTGGCTAATGGGGGCCCCAGGCGAAGGCCCATTGTGGGGCCCACTATAGGCCATGCCCCCCCCCTCTGGCTTTGCCTCCCTGCTGCTGCCCCTCTTGGCAGCCCTGGCTCCTCCCTCCAATGGCTCCGGCTCCCCATCACCCTGACCCACCCCCTGATCTCAGCTCCTCCCTGCGGCTCTGTGGCCCCACCCCTCCTGCAGCCCCAGCCCCCTCCCTGTTGCCAGCCCTGGCCCCAGAGGCCACCTCCTCCTTCTGTGGCCAACCAAAGCAGACACGGCTTTTGGGGCAGGCAAAGCAGACGACAGAGCCCCTTACTGTTCAGGGCCCTAGGCATACGCCTGCTTTGCCTACCCCAAAAGCCGCCTCTGGGGAAAGCCAATCTAAAATCTGTTGCTTACGTTTAAGAGATTACTACAGATCAGTTTTACCTATCTGATCATCACTTATACCAGATGCTAGCAGAGGAATTCCTCATCTAATATAAACAAGTCATTCTGCCAGACAGTCAGCTCATCCATTATAATTAAATCTCCAAAACCATACGTATACATATTCAAAATGAAACAATGTATAAAGTAACTATAGATTATTAGGCTCTAGTTCAATAAACCATCTTTTGTTAATCTGCCAGAGCCCCAGGCATAGATTAACCAACTAAAGAATTTTTTTCTTGACACAGAGGCTGCATAGGAATATTTATATTTTGGTTAGACACATTCAAGTCTGAGATTTCCAGAGAGAGGCTGATGGTCTCATTGACTAACATGAAAAGACAATGAATTATTTTAATTTATGTAACTACTAAATATTAGATCATTATATACATTTCCCATTGAAAGCAGAACCACTATCGATTTTTAGAAGTTTATAGCATGCTCATTTATGGACTGAAACAACATAACTGAAAATTAATTTCAAGTTATATTACAGTGATAAATCAAATTTCTTGTAACAGATTTAGATTCAAATACAAGTTGGCAGTTTGAGATTTGGACAAGCATTTGTGAAGATAAATAGATCGAGTTTATCTAGTGTGTGACAAATATGACCAACATAGGCATGTGTTTGAGATTTCTGTGTCTACTTTACAAATGTTATCTGCCCTTTGGGGAGCCAAATCTTGGCGGCATGAAAATTTCAAAAACTACTATATTGAGAGGTGCCAGAGAATACGGGCCCAAAAATAGTCATTGACCTATGTATGGATGTTTGTTTATATAGGTGGTTGCATATTCCTGGCTTGCTGGCTGGGTTTCCTGTGGAATTTGGAATCACAGTGGGTTGATGAATGTAAAATCCCAAATGCTGATCAAGGAGATACCCAGCGTTGTAACCTTTATTCCCTGGAGACTTGTACAGAATCAAGTCCTTAGACCTTCCCCTGAAGTCCTGGAAAATCCATTCAAGACAAGGGGAATTTGGGGTGTACAAAGATTCCAGGAAAGGACCTTTTACTTTGACACAGACTGATGAAAGGAGGTCTGCAATTGTAGGGATTCTGATAACAAAATTAATACAGATATTACCATACTCCATAAATAATTCTACTGAAATAAATGGAACTATTTATGACATAATGCACTACTTAGTGTTGAATAAGAGGATCTAATCTAGCTCGTCTATAATATTAGAGATCTGGCTCAGGGCTCTATATTTCATCTGGCATTTTGTTCAGCCAGTTCAAATCATCTACAGGAATTAATATTTTTGTTCAATGCTCTTCTTCTTTTATAGTAAATCAATTTTTTATAATTGTAGGGAAAAAAATCTAATCATTATCCATAGAAATCCTTAGTCATCAGGCCATTTGATGATATGCTGCCTAAATGGATCTCAATTAGACTATATTCTGTTACTCTTTTAATGCCAAGATTAATGATTAACTTGACTAAATGTGCAGAATACATAGTTAGCAGAAGTCTATGTACCAAAACTAGACTCAGGTAAATTGAAGAGCTGGTACCTGTACATTCTTTGCTTGATGAACATCATGAACGAACCCATTAATACAGCTATTATCTGCTACACTACCAAAAACTTAAGTCAAGTTCCAGACACCTTCAATATGGCAGTGTGCCAATGGCAAAAACTCAGCATAACTCACCCTCGCTCATTTGAATAGAACCATCCAGGAGAGCAGTGATATTTAATACCACTCTGTGAAGAATTCACAATCAATCATTTATTCAACCGTATTTTTCTGTCTTCCCCCTCTCTTTCTGCATTGTCCATGAATAGACTGCAATATTCTCAACTGTATTCATAATTCCAAATGATTTGCTAATTTCTTCAGGGAAGAATTTTTGGTCCAAAAGTGTGCCAAATTAAGAATATTCACAATTTGTAATTGAAAGCCTGTGCTGTGCTTGCAAGGCACATCGTTGTGTGGTACTTTCTCTTTGACCTCATTGGATGGCTTATGTAACCAATCAACACAATGAAAAACATCCAATCAAATTTAAAATTCCCTCCTTGTTCACAGACTCAGGATCTTACACTTCCACTTGGCCTGCAGAAGCAGAAGCAGTTATATACAAGGCTCGCATCACTTCAATGCACCAATCTTGAAGGAGAATTCCTTCCTCCAACTTTTCTGAAATCCTCTATATCTTGCCAGAAGAGAATTTGATCCTGAGCCATTGGACGCCCAGGGAATTTTGCTATTGACCTCACAGGTAGTAGGATCATATGCAACATTTAGGCGTCTGCATTTATTGAAGGTGACACCTCTGTATTCTTGCTGACTAATCCAGCACCATTGACCACAACATCTCCCTGGGCCACTTCACTTTGAAGGCCTCTTTATATGCCATGTAATAAATACATGTAGTATAACTTGCAGGGGACAAAGCCCTTTAAAAAAAACAACACCCAAAGAAGTTAGTTTGTTTAGCAAGTGATATTGCTCCTCCTTGTCCAGCAATGCAGCTCTGTTTTCGATAATGTGCCATTTCACGTATAATAAAGGACATCTAATACAGGAAACACTCTTCATTCATTTTTGAACGGGGGTTTCTTTAAAGGAGAAAGATGTTACTCAGAACTCAACTCTCATATTAAAAAAAATCTCTGTATGTGCACCTGACATTGCATGGTCTGTTTTCAATTTACCACCAAAATTATCCACTTTCCATAAATATTCCCAAAGGAAGATTTCCCCAACCTCTTATATTAATGCATTTTTATCCTTACATTTAGAAAAGCAGTATTGATTATACTTAATTCCCTGTCTTTCCCCACATCTGCACGTGGCTCTGATAAATACTTGTAATTTCAAGATTTAATTTTGAGTCACTCCACTCCTAACAAAAATGTTAATGTCATCTTTGCACCTAGGGAGATGATTTTTGCAGTGGTATTATCTCTTTCCTTTCTGAAGTGAAAAGGCTGCTTACAGATTGATAGCTGATTCTGTTCAGTATTATTTTATTATGCATAATGTGCAAAATATTAAATAGATCAATAGAAAAATGAAGCTGTTGCAAGATGATCTCCATGGAATCAGAAAAAAAAATGCAGAGGGAAATAAAAAATTATAGCGGAAGAAAAGCAAATTAAATTTACACATTTCAGATAATAAAGCATGTGGCTTATCTCCTGTGCTTTTTCCAATCTAACTTTCCTTAATTGAATTCTTTGTAAGACATTGTTTCAGATTTTTCCAATGGAATATTTTTTTTGTTGTGAGAGTATACAGTGTAATTACTAAGCTGCCAGCATTATCTCTATTTTTATTATAAAATGTCATGATTGTGAAAAGAAAAATTTCATGCACTTTATATTGTCAATCATCTGTCTTTATGAGATGGAACAGCATTCAGTTCATTCTAAATGGTTTTTAAGGGGAGGAAGAAACCTTCTTTCATGTATAATAATTTTAAAGCTATATTTCAACCTACTTTGCATAAAAGCATAGTCACAATTATGATCATCCATTTGAAAGTATATTTATGGTGTCAGTTATAACAGCTTTTCGTTGCTTTATGTCCAGACTTATAGACAAAGTTGAGGCTGAGGAAAGCAGAAGTTTTAGAATCTTCATAATTAAAGAGAATTATTCTGACCTGTTAATATTCTCATTGGAAATTTGAGTTTGGGAAACTTGATACATCTATCATGAATTCATTTTGCCAGGGGGAAATAAAAAGGTAAAGTTAACATCTATTTTTAACTCTGACACTTTTAAACCTTGAAAGCTAACAAAGATTCATTATGTTTATAGATGGCTGGGACTGTATATAATATTATTCATCAGATTATAGAGTATAATATAGATGACACCAGAGTGAAGGCAAGCCTATTATTTAGCCAAGATCCAGTATTATCTCCAGAATCGAGAGATCTGGCTACACTTCAAAGTCCTCCATTGTTTAATACATACTTTTCCGAAGTGCTGTTGGTCTTTAAATGGCCTGATCCTTTATCCTATGCTCAGCTAAAATGCCTCCGTAACATTTCATAATAGAAATTAAATCAATCAATCAATAAGTGTTCTGTTAGTGCGATCCAAACAGGGCCTGAAATGTCATAGTAAGTAGAAGAACCTCTCGTGCCAAATGATGGCAGATAATATAAAACAATGCTAAAGTCAAAAAGGTTCAGGACTGATTCTGATCTTACTATAGATTACGTACTTACTGAGCCACTATATAAAAGCCCTGTAAATTTACTAAAGTGAATAGAGCTACAGTGACCCTGTGAATCTTAATAGAGCGTCAAGTTTACTTTGCCAAAACACTTTAACTATACATTATTTTGGGGTGTGTTTTGATTTGGATTGGATTGGCAGGTCCCAAAACAATGCCCACTGACATCAACAACAGACCTTCTAGTCACATCAAATGATTTTGAATCTGAATAATACCTTTAAGATCGCAAACATGGCAAAGGCTATAACCAGGAATCAAAGTGAGTCACCCTAAGCAAAAACAAACATAGGAATAGACCTCAGCAAGCTGCTATTTAACCAAGTCATTGAAGCTGAATGTGGAAAGCCACTTGCCACAAACGTTCTCCTTCTAGCTCCCATCAACCTCTCATATTGCCCATGTGCACAGGGAGGGAGAAGTGTATCTAGAGCTGACCTATTACTTTCTGGAAACTTGGTTCTGCCCATCACATCAGAGGTGCAAAGATATTTGAAGTTGAATTCATTAAAAAATGAAAAAAAAATATTCAAGGGTTTAGGTGGGTTGGGTTTTGTTCTGGTTTTTTTTTTGCCATTTGCACAACTTTAATGGGGTCTTTCAGCATCATGATAAAATGCTCTTTATTTGTCAGTGATTTTTTAAAACTGCTTGTAAAGACCCTGTCAAAGGATTCCAGTCCTTTACTACACACCTGAATGGAGATACAAGCAAAGGCTAAAGTAATCTGCACATCTGATAAAATCTGAGGGTTTCTTTTTGGAAAAAAAAAATCCATGCTACCAAGAGCTATAGAAAGTCCTTAAATCATGATTTAAGGAGGTAAATAACTCAGTCATAGGTTGGTGGCCTATTGCGGGAGTGGGTGGGTGAGGTCTTGAGGCCTGCATTTTGCAGGAGGTCAGACTAGATGATCGTACTGGTCCCTTCTGACCTTAAAGTCTATGAGTCTATGAGTCATTCTTCAAAACAAGGTGCCTTTGGGTTTCCTCTATGCTGGAGAGTATTGTCTGAGAGTTCAGATACCTGAAGCAACTGCATTTCTTGTTTACGGCCTTTATGGCTAGTGCATTTTTAAAGGAGATTTTAATATAGTAATGTGTGAATGAAAACCATTGTATGTGCACTCGAAAGCCAGACACAAGAAAAGACTTTAAAACTTACATAAGTTAAAGTCTGTGGCTCCACTCTGCAGCTACATCTTTTCATCTCTTTCCCTAGTAATAGCTTGAATATGTCCCTCTGAAGAGTAGACAATGTCTTGGTTGATTCTGCCTCAGCCAATTAATGAGTCATGCAGCTACAGCTTGGAGAATATGCCCTGGCTCCCTCTCTAAGAACACTATTGTAAATGCAATTAATTTGATTTTGAAGAATGACATTTCAGGTATGCATATTCTAATACAGTGTGATCACGTCTTCTTTCCTTTGGCTGCCTATGTATATTCTTCCTCTGAATGTTTGACTATCTGGAATTCTCATGCACTCTTATAGTTTGGTACATATGGGTACATAATTATATGTACTCTTTTATCACAGCTGACAGTCCTTTGGCAGTATTCTTCTGTCGTCTCTGGTAAGAATGCGATCTTTTTCAAAAAGATTTGAATGAATCATGATATAAAAGGGAGATATTTCCACTATGAAATATTCTAGTTAGCGTGCTTCCGCGCAGTCTATGTAATTAGTCAAGAGGAATGGAGGCGTTAGTCGACATATGACAGAAAATTACAGTAGTAATTTGACAGATGGAGAGAAGATATTGTTGGACTTGTATGAGTTTACATGTGGGAATTCATATCCTTGTTTTCTATTCATCACTGCTAAATTTGGGTAGAGTGTTAGTCACTGACTACTAATTATTCTTGAAGTCCAATTTGAGCAAGTGCCTTTCCCATCCTGCTATCAAAATACAATCCACACACTGCGTAGAGTGCAGACTTGTCCACTTCTTGGGTCTGGCTTTATCAACACAGAAATAAAGAAAAAAATCATGCAACATGAAGGTTTGTCTGCTGTGATGGTTTCTCTCTTAGTATAGCTCTGTTCACACTGTAGATCTTCTCCATTATATCTCACTGAGGTAATGAGTCACTTTCCTGATTTAACAAGCAATTAATTATTCCCAGAGAGATAAACACCTGGTAATGGGGGGGAGGGTGCTCTGAGCAAACACTGCCAGATTGTTACACCCATATATGAAAATCCCATTTAAGAGAAATGGAAGGTTTTTTGTATAAGAAACAACTGTAGTATCAGTATCCAGAGAGTCATTATATATAGACTTGTGGCCAAACAAGATCAAATAAAATAAATGTAATAATAATAATAAATTTTAAAATTATATTATATTATCCTCTGTCCACTGAAAGTAAAAAAAATCACCATGCTCCCACAGCAACTAGGATATATTGTACATAAAATGCCAGATATCAATCTGAGCTAAATTGGCATGGAACCACTAGAGTTAAAAGAGTTATGACAATTTACTTTCACCAAGTATTGATATTAATTTTTATTCCTTAATATATACGTCCTGCAGCTGAGATACAAGCATTATTGAGGCATCTTAATGCATTGGCAATATAACACACATTAGATATGCATTCTGGCAGGATCTTCTGCAGGCAGGACCATTCAGTGTGAAATGATGATACAGTCTCTGTATCATTATCTCTTGGCTGAGGTTACTAATGGTAGAGGCCATTTTTTTGTAACCAACCCCTTACACAAAGATCAGGATTAAAATCACCAGTAGATTCACACCAAATGCCAGGATGTCCACCATTAACTCTTAAAAACAAGCTGGGCTGAATTTAGAAAGGGGAGGTGGAGGATGGTCTTGTAACTAAGGCGCTTGACTGAAACTCAAGAGATCTGCATTCAGTTTCTGGCTCTGCTACAGACTTCTATTGTGACCTTGGGCAGTCACTTAATTCTCTTGTGATCCAAGCTAAAAAATCAGGATAGCACTTTCTTTCTCACATGCATTGTCTTGTAAAACTATTTAGATAATAATCTCTTCAAGGTAGGGATTTTTTTTTTTACTGTGTATTTATAGGCTATGTCTACACTTGTAAAGTTAAGTCGTTAAGTTGACTTAACAAGGTCGACTTTAAGTACTTAAAGTTGACCTTGTTAAGTTGACTTAACAGAGTGGCTACACTTTAAGTTGATTTAAGTCGACCTTGTTAAATCGACTTAACAGTAGACATAGCCATCCACACTGGCTTTAAATTGACTTAAGAAGTCGACTTAAGGCTTAAGTCGACCTTCAGTGGTGATGTTATTAAGTCGACTTAAGCTGTTATTAAGTCGTCTTAAGGAAGCGCTTAAGTTGACTTAATAAAAGTCCAGTGTGGACGTGGCTTTGTGTAGGTTGACTTAAGCGTCCTTAAGTCGACCTAAGTTGCCAGTGTAAACACACCCACACAGCCTGGCACAATGAGACCTTGGTCTTGGCTAGGGCCTCTAGTCATGACTGTAAAACAAGAATGAAGAAGTGATACTTTATGAAAAGCCTTGTTGAAACTAGACTATTGGTTTGAATATTCAGTATATGAAATTGGACCAAGAAAACTGTTATCTTTCCTCTTAAATGAATTCTATTTTCCAAATTACATAAAATCCCATATGTGGCAAAACTAAAATTTAATGCAAACAAATATGTATTTTTAATGGATCTTCACGAAGGTTTTTATTCAAGGCCAGAAGTTTAACTACTTCCTTATTGGCATTAATGGGTGCAATATATTACAATTTCTGATACTATTGGCTTAGATTTTGACACACAGTTAAGGTAACCTTCCATTTCTTTTCTTTCATGTACGAGAGGCCATTAAAAATACTAGAGAATAAAAGAGACTGTCATTAGTTGTCATATTGTGTCTATAATTACTTACTTTGTTCCAGAAACCATCACTATGATAAATTTGCAGTTTTTCCCATCTGCCAGGGCTAGTAATGTGCAATACATTTACCAAATGAATTTGCATATAGAAAGTATCATTGCCCTTTGAATTTAAAAGGACAAAGATTTACAAGGACATCCTTTTGAAACAAACTGCTTGGTTTAGGTGAAACAGGATTGCACTGTGAGAGGGGAAAAAAAGGAATAATAATAAAGCTTGCTTCTTTCAAGTCAAGATGATGCAAATGGAAAAGGACCTCTATGTGGAGCACTTTTGAAATAGCTCTCCCACGAGTCATGCTTACATTTAATGACAAAAGAAACAATTGGGGAAAAATATTATTAAAATTGGGATTAGCAAAATGCTGAACCCACTGAAGTCAATGGGAATTTTGCCACTCACTCCAATGAAAGGAGTCAGACAGTGCTGAATGCTTTTGAAAATCCCATCCTAAATCTCCCCAGTATCAGGTCTGGTCACTGCAGACTGATGCAGCCAGGGGTGGGGGGGGGGGAAGGTAGGGGCTGCTAAAGAGCTGTAAAACCACCTTTGCCTCCTCCCAGTACCGAGCTGTAGTAAGGACAGAAGAGGCAGCCATCATAACGTGACAGCTTTCAGGGCCTGTCTAAATTACAACAGCCTTCCTGGACTGCCTTTGTGGAATACAGTGCTGCGCGGAGTCTACTTAGCACTGTAGATCTCAGCCCCATCCTGACACACCCCTGTTGCCCCCATCCCAGACCCGGTGGGCCCCTTGGAAAGGAATTCTCAGAAGGCAATCTTAAGGCTGTTTTCCGCAGTGCCTCTGTAGGGGACTCATCCCTTGGCAGGACTACCAGTCCCCTTTGCATGCTTCAGCTCCTTTATTTACACCATCTAAGAGGGCTGCAGCAGAGATGAGGACTATACTTCAAACATTCATTGTCTGGTAAGGGGTATTGAATCCTGGTTCAGAAAGTGCTAGAAACACATTGATAACTTTAAGCAGAGGAGTGGTCTCCATTGAAGTCAATCCTGAAGCAAGGTCCCCGTGCACAATAAATAAATAAATACCTAGCTCTTATGTGGTGCTTTTCATCAGTAGATCTCAAAGCACTTCGGTCTTAATACATTTATCCTCACACAACACCTTCGTGAGATAGGGAACAGCTGTTATCACAGGTGGGGAATTGAGGCACTGAACGGCTAAGTGACCTGCCCAAGGTCACACAGGCAGTCTATGGCACAGCAGGGAACTGGATACAGCTCTCCAAAGGAGTAAGTTACACCCTCATTCTACTACTTATCTTACTAGATATGGTCACAATTCAGGACAGTTCAGCTTCTCCAGAGGCTGTGCCCAGGTCAGTACCCCTGGTTATAAGTTACCACTCTGCTCTTTATAAGCAAGCACATTAATTTGTCAGGTGAGAGCATCACAGAGAATGCACATTAAAAATAATAAAAGGAACATACACAGGATAGAAAGTTTATTAGAGATCACCACCCTAACTCCAACCTTCCGCTCTGGTCGGTTTCAGTCCCTCAAAGCCCACTACAGGGTTTCCCCCAAGTTCATAACTGGCTTCGATTCAGAACCAGAATTCTGACTAGACTGATCGGCTTGTTTGTTTATACAGGTTGGGCCTCAGATCTCCTTGCTCTGGGAACAGAAAATTGGCAGACAAGCACACTTTCCTTAGGGCTTAGCTTTAAAAGTCTGCATTTTTGCATAACCAGAAATAGGGAATTTGCATTAATCTCTCCCAGGAAATCCACTTCACACTTACTGTCTGGCACAATTTCACTCTAGTGCTTTGAAATCCCATGCCTCACATTACATCTTCCTCCTAGAGAAGCTACCTACAATGCTCACTCACATTAACACAAACTTTGCATTTAATACAATAATGTTTTCCAAGGATATTGCAAGAAACTGCCATATCTGACACAGACACATTTTCTGATAGAAAGGAGATGAACACTGCTTCAGTTGCAAGTGCTCTATCCAGTCATGTGTGTAGTAATGTGATGGGAAAATGGAACCAAGTAAAAACAAAATTGTAAAAATAGCTGTCTCTTGACAAAATTAGCTTTGTGAATTCAGCAAATGTACAGGATGTAAACTTGAGATACCAGGAGCATTTCACTTTAGCAACACCTAAAAGAGTAAAAACTCTTTGGTTCAAATTCAGCCCTCTGTTGCACCCATGCAATTCCACCGGCTTCTTTTACACATGGACAAACTGCACATCAGAGAAGCATCCCCCAAGCACTGTGAATTAAGGCCGAAGATAGGAACCGAAACCTGGAGCTCTGTTCTAACTATGTAATCTCTCCTTGCTGGATACTTCAATTCTCACCCATCAGTACAAATTATTATATGACAAATAGTAGAAATAAAAATAGAGGAATAATGCCAATTAGTATAAACAATCTAAAGTCAGATAAAAGTACTCCCACTAATGCAAATAGTAAAAGCAGGATAAGGTATGCGCTCATTAGAAAAAAAAACACGAGGAGTCATAAAATAAATATTTCAATTTATGTCTGAAATTCTGCCCTTACAATTCAACCTATGCTACTTCTATGGCCCCAGTTGTCATATCTGAGCATATCTGAGCATATTTATCATACTCAAAATACCCAATAAATAAATAAATAAATAAATAAATAAATAAATAAATAATACCCTATTTTACAAACAGAGAGGGCGACAGAGAAATTAAGCCTCTTGCAAGTGAGGAACTGAACCTAGATCTTCCAAACCAAACCAAACCAGCCCTTTAACCACTGTCGAATTCTTCCTCTCTTTCCTTCTGAGTGAGCGCCAAAGTGGAAAGCGTAGGCTGAGACTGTAGCAGCACCATAAAGAAGATCCAGAGCTGTAGAAGACCGTGTGAGCCAAATTAGTCTGCGGTTTGGCTCTCACAGCCCCAGTTCTGAATGGGTGTGCTAAGGAAACATTGTAAGAGACACCCTGTAACTTCTTGCAGATCTTCCCTCCTATAGCATGTCGACGTAGCTACTAGACACCTGCAGTTGTGATGTATAATTAGCTGAACCCAAGCTCCTGGTGCAATGCTGTGGCCAAAAGGGCTTATGCTATCCTGGATGGATGAAAAGACTTGGGTATGTCTAGGCAAGATATATTGATAAGTTGGAGAGAGATCAGAGAAGAACCACAAGAATGGTTAAAGGAGTGGGGAAATTGTCTTATTAGGGAGAGGTCAGGGGCTCACTTTTCTTAGCTGAACAAAGAGAAGGTTAAAGGGTGACTTCATCATGCTTTATAAATATTGCACGGGGAAAAATTAATAAAAGGATCTTCAAACAAAGGTATAAGAAGATTCAGTAGCTAGAAGTTGAAGCTAAACAAATTCAGACTGGAAATAAAATGCAAATTTTTAACCATGGAGGGCAATTAGCCACTGGAACAATTTGCCTAGCATTGCAGTGGATTATCAGTCACTGGCAATTGTTATATGAAGTTTAGATGTTTGTCTAAAAGATATGTTCTAGTTCAAACAAGAAATAATTCAGACATTTTTTATGGCCTAATCAATAGGTGGACCTACAATCAAATCCAGACCACTAGACACTTTTGAAAAGATGGCAGAATCCTTTAATTAATTTATTATCATTTATTGTTATTTTTGTATTTTTCTCTGGAGTCTGCCATTGACTATATGGTGACATAGAAATTTAGACCTTATAGACTCAGACTCTAAGGTCAGAAGGAACCAATATGATCATCTAGTCTGACCTCCCGTCCAATGCAGGCCACGAAACCTCACCCACCCACTCCTGTAATGAACCTCTAATCTATGACTGAGTTATTAAAATCTTCAAATCATGATTTAAAGACTTTAAAATACAGAGAATTAACCAGCAAGTGAGTCATGCCCAATGCTACAGAGGAAGGCAACTGTCCCCCCCACCCCCCAACATCAAAGCCAATCTGCCCTGAGGGAAAATTCCTTCCCGACCCCAAATATGGTGATCAGTTAAACCCTGAGCATGTGGGCAAGTCTCACCAGCCAGTCAAGAAAAAATTCTCTGTAATAACTCAGAACCCACCCCATCTAATGCCCGTTCCCAGGTCACTGGCATATCTATCAACAGTAGTAAAAAATGGACAATTGCCAGATTAAGCCGTCACATCATATCATCCCCTCCATACATTTTTCAAGCTCAGTTTTGAAGGCAACTATGTTTTTTGCCCCCGCAGCAACCTTTGGTAGGCTATTCCAGAACTTTACTCCTCTGATGGTTAGAAATCTGCATCTAATTTCAAGCCTAAATTTCCTGATGGACAATTTGTATCCATTTGTTCTTGTGTCCACAATGACACTGTACCCAAATAATTCCTCTCCCTCCCTGGTGTTTATCCTTCTGATGTATTTATAGAGAGCAATCATATCTCCCCTCAACCTTCTTTTGATTAGGCTAAACAAGCCAAGCTCTTTAAGTCACCTCTCAAAGGGCAGGTTTTACATTCCGTGAATAATCCTTGTAGCCCTTCTTTGCACCTGTTCCAGTTTGACTTCATCTTTCTTAAACATGGGGGACCAGAACTGCATGCACTATTCCAAATGAGGTCTCACCAGTGCCTTGTATAACACTACTAACACCTCCCTATCTGTATTGGAAAAACCCCTTCTGACGCACCCCAGGACTGCATTAGCTTTTTTCATAGCCGCATCACATTGGCGACTCATAGTCATCCTGTGATCAACCAGTACGCCCACGTCCTTCTCCTCCTCCACCACTTCCAACTGATGTGTCCCCAATGTATAAGAAAAATTCTTGTTATTTGTCCCTAAATACATGACCTTGCACTTCCCATTATTAAATGTCATCCTATTGCTAATACTCCAATTTACAAGGTCATCCAGATCTTTCTGTATGATATCCCGATCCTCCTCTGTATTGGCAATACCTCCCAACTCAGTTTCACCTGCATACTTAATTCGCACATTCCCGCTTTTTGTGCCAAGGTCAGTAATAAAAAGGTTGAATAAGATTGGTCCCAAGACCGATCCTAGAGGAACTCCTCTAGTAACCTCCTTCCAGCTAGACAGTTCACCTTTCAGTATGACCAGCTGTAGTCTCCCCTTTAACCAGTTCCTTATCCACCTTTCTATTTTCATATTAATCCCCATTTTTTCTAATTTAATTAATAATTCCCTTTGAGGAACCATATCAAATGCGTTGTTGAAATCTAAGTAAATTAGGTCTACCACAGTCCCTTTATTCAAAAAATCTGTTATCTTCTCAAAAAAGGAGATCAGGTTGGGCTGGCATGATATACCTTTTGTAAAGCCATGTTGTATTTTATCCCAGTTACCATTAACCTTGATATGCTTAAATACTTTCTGTTTCAAAATTTTCTCCAAGACCTTGTATACTAACAAGGTCAAACTAACAGGCCTGTAGTTTCCTGGATCACTTCTATTCCCTTTCTTGAAAAGTGATAATTGATTATCTCAGCCTATATTATGCTTGAGGTCAGACTAGATGATCACAGTAGTCCTTTATGGCTTTATAATCTGTTAATCTCTTCCTCATCTCCCTACCACTTAGACCATAATTGTATCACCTCTTTTCCACTGTCTGAAAGGACATACTTGAAAGATTTCCTCGGAGGTAACAGCCGATACAATTCAGACTACCTGTCAGCAAGGAACACGTGAACATTAGCATGGCAAAATCAGTCAAGAACCAAACCACAGCTTGCTGTTTCTTTAAAAGAAAAAAAGCAATACATTTATTTTTAGTCGTAAAATTTATTATTCCTGACAATATTCTAATTTACTAAAGCAAGAAACACTATCAGTGCTGACAGATTTTTCCAAAAGACTATAAATGGCTTCTATCTTTTGTTCTGTCTCTACTGCTGTCCTTTTGTTAACATCAAGTTTTGTATTGTCAATAGCTCTACTATATAACTCTTGACAAGAAATTGCTGTAGTGAGGCTTACCAAGTTATGAATGAATTATTCAGAAATGTCATCCTCACTCATAAAAAGGTAAGGTATTAGTTCAGAACATCATCACAAATATAAATTTTAACACATATAACAGAACCCTCACTCCAACATCGCAATGCTTTCCCAGTGAGCTATAAGCTTTCCTGGGCTCCAACCCATCTGTCAGATGCATGAAATGGAAACAACAGTAGAGAGGTATATATTCACATCCCAGGATATATACTTATATACATATGCCAGGATGAAGGAGTATCATAATATTGGCAAGTGCTAACAAAGTCAATTCAGTGGGGCAGGTGAGGCCCATTCATACCATTTGGAGACGATCTATACCTTCAAGCTAGTGGCACGGCTATGGGTACCCACATGGCCCCACAGTATGTCAACATTTTTATGGCTGACCTAGAACATCGCTTCCTCAAATCTCGTCCACCAGTACCTCTCCTTTACCTATGCTACATCAATGACATTTTCATCATCTGGACCCATGGGAAAGAGTCCCTTGAAGAATTCCACTGGGACTTCAACAACTTCCACCCCACCTTCAACCTCAGCCTGGACCAGTCCACACAAGAAATCCACTTCTTGGACACTACAGTACAAATAAGGGATGGACATATTACCACCACTCTATACTGAAAACCAGCTGACCGCAATACATACCTACATGCCTCCAGCTTCCACCCTGGACATATACATGATCCATTGTCTACAGCCAAGCCTTGCGATACAACCGGATTTGCTTCGATCCCTCAGACAGAGACAAACACCTACAGGACCTTTACCAAACATTCCTAAAGCTACAGTACCCACCTGGGGTAGTGAGAAAACAGATCGACTGAGCCAGACAGGTACCCAGAAGTCACCTTATACAGGACAGACCTGGCAAAGAAAACAAAAGAACACTACTGGCCACCACCTACAGCCCCCAGCTGAAGTCCTTCCAACACATCATCAAAGATCTACAGCCTATCCTGGAAGATGATCCCACACTCTCCCAAGCCTTGGGAGGCAGGCCCATTCTTGCTTACAGACATCTCCCCAACTTGAAGCAAATACTTAGCCGGAACCGGACATGATACTACAAGAACACTAACCCGGTACCTATCCCTGCAACAAACCCCATTGCCAACTCTGCTTGCACATCGACTCTAGTGATACCATCACAGGTCCCAACCACATCAGCTACACAATCAGGAAATCATTCACCGGCACGTCTGCTAATGTTATATATGCCATTATGTGCCAGCGATGCCCCTCTGCCATGTACATCAGCCAAACTGGACTCTCCTTACGCAAGAGAATAAATGGACACAAATCGGACATAAAAAAAAATGGGAACATCCATAAACCGGTAGGAGAACACTTCAATCTCCCTGGACACTCAGTAGCAGACTTGAAAGTTCCCATACTCCTGCAACAAAACTTCAAAAGCAGACTCCAGCGTGAAACTGCAGAGCTGGAGCTCATTTGCAAACCTGACACAATCAGACAGAGTCTGAACAGGGACGTGGAATGGTTCTCATACTACAAAAAGTAATTGTCGGTCTTCACACATTCTCACCTTCTATTCAGCTGTTGTGAATGAGCCTCTCCTGCCCCATTGAATTGACTTTGTCAGCACTTGCCATTATTATGTTACTCCTCCTGGCATGTGTATATACACCTCTCTACTGTTGTTTCCATTCCATGCATCTGATGAAGTGGGTTGGAGCCCATGAAAGCTTATGCCCAAAGAAATTTGTTAGTCTTTAAGGTGCCACAGGACTCTCGTTTTTTGCTGTATACAGACTAGCACCCTGGAATCAGTAAGGTATGATGATTCAAGATGAAATGACACTTGCAAGGCAAGTAAAAAAAGTCTTGGATCCGAGCAATACGTTAGGAAGTGTTGCAATCGGAAGATCCTTAAAAACTGGTTGTTGGCTCATTCTTAAAAAGATTTGTACAGTCTTGGTTCAGCAGCCTTTCAAAGATGTTTTTGCATTTCTCCCCAGAATGGTGTGTGTTATCACTTCAAAGCACTCAAGTGCATTTTTTCCGCAGTGATTACAACCAAGGGGGGGGGGGGGGAATCCAGAGTTTTGCCTCTAACTACACACCCTTGCCATTGAAATGTCACACACATTCTCTGTACATTAGTAAATTAGTAATTTATAATAATTAGTATATGATTAGTAATAATTACTAAAAGTTTTACTTGCATCAAGACTACTATTAATAAACTGGATTGCAGCACAATCCTGAATAAGAGATGACAAAAGAGAACGTTAAAATATGGCCAGTATCACTAATACTGTAACATGCTCTATTCCCATAGCTGTTCAATTATCAGTCTAATCTATGTGGGAGAGGCATATAATTTCCCATACTTCTTTTGTGGCTATATAGTATCACTGAGAAATGGGCATGCAAAAAAACCCCTCCTGCAAACAGAAAATCATTAGTAAAAAAATGACAATGGGAGGAGAAAAGGCCAATGATACTGTCAAATAACACCCTGAACATGCTGTCCCCTCCTCCTATACTGAACAAGCTGTCAGGAGAAAGAGATCTCTTGTAGAGATAGCATGCATTAAAGGACTTGCTGAAGGTGTTATATTTCGGAGGACTCAGCGTTATTGCACTACCCTGTGTCGTACAAATTCATACCAAGTGAATCTCCTAGAGACAGTAGCTGTGGAAAAGAACAGACAATGTCAAGAGAAGAGTAGATAGTTCATAATTTTTTCAATGAATTTTCCTTTGCTTGCCCTTTATGACTTGTGATTTTTCTCCTTTATTACAGTTTATTAAATAAATATTTTAGCAAAGAATTCTTAGTCTGCAAAGCCTCAGTACACCAAAGTACTTATGAGCAGATTTAATTTTAAGCATGTGAGTCACCCCATTTAAATCATTTGAAATATTTGATTGCATAAAATTAAACATACGTGTAGGTCCTTGGCTGGACTATGGGTTAAATCTTTTCAATCACATTCTTATAAATACTTCATATTTAATATCTGAGAGGCATTGTTTAATTTTGATTGGACATGTAGATCAAATGTTTTACCTCTGTTCCTTTATTGGTTGAACTTAGTGCTTAATATCAGCCTTCTAGTGTGGACAATTTTGAAATTCACTTTCCATGTATATGCTCTAATGTCCTCTGCTTCAGCAAACTTTCTTGTTGTTGAGCCTACTTTCTGGAAACCAAACCAAAAAGGCTTGAATTTGTGATAGCGTAAATAACAATTTACATCATCAACAATTTGGCAATATTGGACTGTTGTATACTGATTTAGAGTCAGTAGGTCACATTGTGCACATAATTCCATTGTTTTCACTTAAAGAAGATCTGAATTTGACCCAGTGATTCGGAGGCCCTAGTATAGTGGCTCAAGGGTCAAGCACCAACCATATGGAGGAGTTAAATTAGGAACAGTCAGAGAAAATGTCTCATCATGTTGCTGTACACAACTGTGGTTGAGCTTCACTAAATCCGCCTACCATTGGCTTGCTAACAAAAAGAAAATCCAACACCTGTGTATCAGAAATAGAGTTGTTTCAATGCCAGCATTGATCCACCTGCAGAACATATCATTAGCCAGCTTCTTTTCCTTGGTTAGATGGAAGGCAGATTAGAGTCTCCACAGCATAATTAAAGAAAAATATGTTTTCCCATCCCACAGTTCTTCTTTAATTTCATCCTCCCTTTCATGCTACAATAGCGATGCTGAATAAATTACTGCATCTTTTAACCCACCCCATAGAGTAAGTCTCAGGTATTGGACACAATCTGACAGATGCATTGGGACCATCTTTTCTACATCATCCTGTCATCTAGGTTGGCCCACTTAGAGGGCAGGTTTTTCCAAGCATGCAGTCCCCAGGCATGCTAGTTTTCCTTGTTCAGGAGATTTGCATAATATTTGCATTGTGCCTGTGGAGAGGGGATTGGTTCATGTCCTTTTGTTTCTAGAGACAGATGACAGTTCATGGGGACTACCAGTTTCCTCTGCTCTGGGAAGCGACCCACTCAGAGTCTAGGATAGTCAGGCTCGGATCACTTATTTTTCAGCACTGTTTTTCTCTTCTGTTTGGGACCTGATATGCCAAGGATCTTCTAGGATTTCAGGTCCTTCATTCCTTTCCCCACTCTGCATCCCAGGCTCTGTAGACCCCACTTACTCTGTGATTCTAGTGTGAAATCCTCAGGCCCCACATTGCTTAGGACTTCTGGTCCTCTCTGTTTCCTGTTCTATGCAGTCTGACCCATAAAATCTATCTATGGCCATTCTCTACTGTCACTTGCAGGGCCACTATTCCAAGGCCACAGTAGGCAGTGGCATATTGGAAGCTGGCATCCTATGTCCAATGACATATACAACAGAAATTGTCATCTCTAAAAATGCAACCGATATGAAGGCAGGGAGGTGCAATGAGTAACTGAACATGGCTTAAAGAAGCTGTATAGCATTGAACAGGCATTATTATCCTTAATTCTTTCAGTGGGCAGGAAAGAATGTTAGTTTGTGAGATGAAGGCATAACATATTCAGCCCATCAATTGCATTTTAGAATATCCACCCCAATGGCCAGTTGCAAAGATTCAGGGCATTTCAGAAAGAAGAGACGGTTTCTAACTGCTGAATAAATGTATATGTTACACAGATATTTCAATCAACCTCCAAATTCTAGAGCTATAAACCCCACACCGAAATACTCATGTAAATGACACAATATTAATTGCTTGCCTGGGACAGTGCTGTTTAGACATGATTTAGGGCTCGATCCAGCTCTCATTAGTGAGTCAGCAGGAGTCTTTGACATGAAGCTGAGGAGCAGCGTCCATGGAGAGCATGTTCACTGCTATATGCCTTCAGGATCAGATGGTCACTGCATACGGGGAGCAGGAACGTGTCCTACCCTCACTCCATTCCATTTCCTGAACCCAAGGAGGGCACATGGGAAAGGAGCTCCTGTGCGCCTCGTAGAGCAGAGACTGTCAGTGCGACAGGGTCACGGAGGCCACCCCATTGCACACCCATGGGGAAGCTCTTAATAAGGACCCTCACTTACTCCATATTTACTCTGTTTCTACTCAGTGCTTGCACAGCAAAACAGCTATTTGCCCTGGAGGAGCAAGTGTTTCCTTTTATCTTCAACCATTTGACGAAGTGGGATTTTCTCCCACAAAAGCTCGCAATAAATAAATGTGTTAGTCTTTATAAGTGCCACAAGACTCCTTGTTTGTTTTTCCTTTTATATGTTTCTAATCTAATTGTCATAGTTTCAATAGGTAAACTTTTATTGTCCTACTGTGGGACAAACTGAAAAGCAAAGCTGAGCACCAGCTCCGTCATAGTCTTAAATACTTCAGTTAACTCTTCACCTAATATTTAATTGTCAGATTAGTTACTTGCTCACACCTCTGCCAAGTAGCCCAAGTAAAAGCATCCTGCTCTACCCTCTTAAAGATACAACATGAGTCCTTTATTGTATTTAACATTCCAGTTCCTCCAAAAAAGTGCTATAATGTTTGGAAGCAAAAAATACTGACAGAAATCAAGCAATATATAGAAAACCTACACTTCAAATACCTCTGTGTGTGTAAAATAGTAAGTTAGGGTTTGTTTGTTTGTTTGCAGTGGTTAAAGTATAATTCGATGGGCCCTGGAACCCTCCTAATCTCCGGGCCCCTTTCCCATATTGTCTGGGCCCCCTTCATGCATGCGCGGGCCCCAGCCCAGGTAGGCATTTGCAACCACTTCTCAGTACCACGTGCATCAGTTGTCACTCCATAAAAATATTTATAACTTTATATGGTGGTTATGTCTATAGCAATTATTGTCACAAACTAGCAAACACTGCGTAACACAAAAAGTATTGTGATTAACAACGGTGGGGCGTAGGACCTGCCCACAGCCAGGGCAGGGTGGAACATGCGTTCCGCCGGATTTTTCTATGTTTAGGGGCCCCGGAGCTCTGGCCCCTCAAATTTGTGGGCACCGGAACTGCGTTCCAGTGCGTTCCCCCTTACTTTAACCCCTGTTTGTTTGGTATTAAGATTTCAACCAGTTTTATTTTCTAGTCCCCTGTCGCTCCCCTTCTAGTCACATCTATGTTACTCAGTATCTGAGGCATCTGTATAGGTATTTTTTTGCCATTATCTCTGCCCTTTAAGCCTTTTATGAATAACTGGCTGGTAATTTGCTTTTTTACCTACTTTGGGGACATAATTAAAAGCTGGTTTAGTGAGAGTTACCATCATTACATATAATACCTAACACTTCATACACATGTAATTGGGCTGTTATTGATATAACTTATTTTCAATGTAAATAACCATGAATCTCTTTAAAGTAGCAGGAGACAATGAGTAGAATGAAAGAATCCAGGATGAAATAAGCATTGAAGAAATTTCATTTACACAGGCTTTCCTTAGAGCCCATTTAAGTCAATATGAATCTTTCCAATGGGCTCTGGAGCAGACCCAAATTCTACCTCTTTCTCTGTCCTCACAATTGAACCAGAGCAGATGCTGCAGCAGTCAAAAGAGATAGGGTTTGCTAACAGGTTCTGAACTCTGTATACATGGGAGCTACACACACTCTAGCACACAGGAAGACAGGAAAGAGTGACTGGCTGCGTCTACACTTGTAAATTAAGTCGACTTAATTTACCCTGTGTCTACACTACAGTTTCCTTAAGTTGACTTAAGCAACTTGCTTAAGTCAACTTAAGGAAAATAAAGTCGACTTAATGAAAATTAAGTCGACTTTATTAAACCTAGATTTAGTTCGACTTAGGGCTTAAGTCGACTCCCTAGAGTTGACTTAAGCCAGTGTAGATGTGGGGTAGCCCTAAGTTGACTTAGAGCTACCCCAGGACTGCACCAATGCCCTCCCTGCCCGGGGAGGCCACAGGGGGAGCCTGGCATGCCCTCCCCCACAGGGCAGGGCAGAGCCCTGCCCACCCTGCCGCTATGCCCTGCTAGGGTCACTGTCCCCATTTGCCCCATTGTACCTAAGTACCTAGCTGCAGCTCTCCGCTGTGTCTACATTTGAAAAGTTAAGTCGACTTAACAGAGTCGTCTTAACTTTTCAAGCGTAGACATACCCAAAGATATTCCCTATGCCAATGTGGAGGCCATGGCCATCTACCCTTTCTTTATTGCTTTTTTAGGAGACTCCAAGCTTTTTTCTCTTCTTACATGGGGTCATGATATTGAAGAGACAGTGAAGATCCATCACCTTGTATGTTAAATGGGAAACGCTATATTGTATCATCTCTTTAAAGTCTCTCTTCCTACATAAATGAAAAAGGGTACATAATCAAAAAACCATAGTACATGGGCATCCTCTGGGTATTTTATAGGTGTTATACAACTTCTGCATTTGCAAAGGTTATGTGCAAAACTCCCATGAAAAATAAAAGCAGGCCATGGAGGTGGAGGTGGGGAAACACACCTCCTTTGGCACAATATTCTATAAAGGCAATAGAACAAAGTGCCACCTTTCGCTTTGCTGTTAATAATTGCTTTTCAGCACCATGCATTAATTTCCTGTAAAATAATGATGAGATAATTGCATGCAGTCTTTTTTCATATTAATTGCCCTGCACATTCTTCAAAAAGGTTTGCTAACTCCCAACGCCCACAGAGGTATGTCAAGGTGAAGACACCAGTAGATGATGCTTAATGGCCACGCTAACACCAAACAACAAGAGGTGTCTTAAAACAATGGCCAGCAATAGTTATTTAAACTATACCAGTCATTTCCTGCAATTTGAACAGGCCAGCACTGCTACCTGAAATGTATAACACTTTGAAAACTGTACAACAGTGCTCAAATCAATCACCTGTCATTTGAATTCATGTAGCGAACCCCATATGAATTATTCTTCACCCAATATCAAAACACAGTTGCTACTGGCTATCATAGACAAACTAGTCTTTAAGATTAATTTCATGTCATAGATTTCAGAAGAATAGAATTAAATAAATTAGGGTCATGTAATTCCAGAGCTTTTCTAAAAAGCTCTAAACTAGATTGAAAAGTGAAAGTTCCTAGGGTCCAACTGGAAAGACTGGATTAAAAATGTGACAAAGGGCGATTTGTCTATCTATTTCTCTGTATCTAGATTCTTCTATGGTGCCCATCTATGGTCTCTGAGAGGTGTCAGTCCTACCAATTCATTCCTTTGTCCCCCGTGAGGTGCAGAGATGTAATAAAGGGCAGAATTTGGTTAACAAGTAGGAATGGACAAAACAATGCAGAATGTTTTTACATGAGAAGAGCATAAGAGTTCTGAAAATATTTTTTCTTATTCAAAATAGAATGAGCCCACTTAAAGGATCTGATTTTGGATACAGGTACTATAAAGCAAGATTTGTGATGCACTGAAGAGTGCTTAACAACCAGAGGTTCAACAGGAGTGGATGAGACAAAACTATTGAGACCAAGGGTGAAGTGGATGTGGAAGATTTGAAAAATGTTGCAACAATTATGGCGAACATAGAAGGCAGCCAAACATGACACCAGCCGAAAGGAGTTCAAGCACCAGAAGCTTACGTGACAAAGAAGAGAGTGATAATAGATAATAGCTGTGTCAATGTTCAAGACTCAAATGCTGAACGGGTCCCAAAACTGAGTGCCAGGTATTATATCTATGACATAACTAGGAAGAAAACAGACAGACACTAATTACGGAGAAAGAGAAGAGGGTCGAACTTGGAAGTGGTGACAATTGCCAAATCTTTCTTAGTGAACTTTTCATATCCCAACCCTTGCTCTACTTCCTACAGTCTCAGTTTTGGAGATTGCTGGTTTTCACACAGCAATTAAGATCACACTTAAAGGGTCATATTTTCAAAGCCCATTGGGGACAAACTGTGAACACATCTGTTGTATCCACGTAATCCACACTACACACTTGCAAGCACAATTACATATCTGCACAATTTCATATCTAGGGATCTGACTTGCAGGTGCGAATGCAGAATTTCCCCAGCATGTATGCTTTGCATGGCTCGCTCAGTAATATGGGCAGGCCTCAGAAATTTAGCCTCTTTCTTTTCTCCTTCTGCAAGATTTTTCACAGCTACCGTAATGTATTACAAAATACATTCACACGGAATATTTTTAAATGGACAAAATGACTTTTGATTCTGCAGACAAACGAGTGTTTCAAGCACTCAAACAGGGAGGAAGATGCCTGTAATTTTGACTCATCTAGCTGACTTCTCTGTGACCCTAATTTGCAATCAACAGTTCTGTGAATTTATAATCACATCAGACTCTCACTGTGTTAAAACTGTCAGCTAGGTTACAAACCTTTACACATGCAGTACATTGCCCTCCAGGTGTTTCAACGTGCCAGAAGGCTTGCAATCTGTTCCTGCAAACACAGACAAACCGAGAAGACAGTCTAGTGAACCGCAGAGCACAAGAAAGAAAACTCAGAGGGCCAAATTTACTCAAATTTATATTACAATGGCTTGACAATAGAGTTATAGCAGGGATGAATTTGACCCATACAGATTGCAACAGGCTGCAGTGTTATTGTCTCAGTAGAAAGACATACGTTATTATTAGTATACTATGGCACTTCTAAAGACTAACAGATTTATTTATTGCATGAGCTTTCATGGGAGAAAATCCCATTTCGTCAGATGCTTTGAAGTGGGATTTTCTCCCATGAAAGCTCATGCGATAAATAAAACTGTTAGTCTTTAAAAGTGCCACAGGACTCTGTTGTTTTTCTACAATAGACTAACACGGCTACCCCTTTGGAATTATTATTAGTGGTAGTGAAGATGTATCAGGTGAACTTTTGAAGAGGGACTAGAGAGGCAAGAAAACTTAGTGAAGAAAAGGAAGTATTTTAGGGGGCCACGAAGTATGCTGGAAGGAGTTGAGATCTCAAATTACACAGATCCAGGTAATAAACTGAGTAGTATGCACAGAGGAGGAATCATCTTGTATGAAGTGTTGCCCCACCACCCAGCTGTGTTGGAACTCCCATTCTTTCTCCCCTCCCCTCGCTACCAGCCAAAGTTTCCCTATCAAACTCTACAGTAGTAGTCATGGATGGGACTATGCTGGTGTTCATAATGTCTAGGACAATGGTATGGATTTTGGTCTAAACTTTCAGAACACACACCCTACCTCTCCCTTCTCCTCCTCCTCCCCCCCACCACACAGTCTACTTCTGTGTCTTGGCCAGCACCCCCTTTTTTATAGCTGGCAGCAAAAAGAATGGTACTTTTGGTGTAAGAGATTTTCCCCTGAGATTTGTCTTGAACATTTCAAAAAAGAAAACCACGGCAACAAATACACTACTTGCAACATTTCGCCATCTAAATCTATAGGGAAACCCTTTCTTGTTGATGGTGCCCAGCATTGCTGAATATAAAGCCCTTAAGCCATCAACTTAATGCTCAGTGTTTATTTGAATTAAATATACAGTCTCCTTGTTATTAAAATGGAAGTGACTGTCAAAATTAGAAAGTAAGGGTTTGAGCACATGCCACTGGTGTTTTTATGAACTGCCTTCCCCACCTCCCTACAGACATTTTTTTCGTTTTTATTTAATTGGTATTCTCACCCCCTCCTTCCCCCACCACTTCCTCTCCTCAACTCTCCCCCACCTCCCCATCAACATTATCTGCTCTAATCTTCCGTCCAGTGCCTGCTTTCTTATCAAACCTTCTTTGTCAGCAATTAAACATAAAAAGTTCGGTTGTAGGATAAAATCTGAAAGTATAACTGCTGACAGAAGACATTCTTCATCTAACCATTGACCATAAACTTTCAGTTATGATGAATAATGGATAAAAATTACCCTAAATCCTAAATAATTTCTTTTAGGAGACTACCTGTTGTGCCAGATCTACTCAAAATTAATCTCTACCCATTTTTATGTAGTCAGAGAGCATTTTTAAAAAGAGATCAGTCAATCAAAAAAAAAAAGACTTATGAATATTCAGCAACATCTCAGTTTAGTGTTGGCCAGAAAATTATTGTTTTATTCCTGTACAAAGTGTGGCTGAAAACTTTTCTTCTTCATTTTTGTCTAACTTGTCTTTGAAATTTTGGAGATCAAAACATTTCTCGGAAACTTGAAAACCAATCTTTTTTCTGTTTTCAGCAGTTTAAAGCTGTAAATTAGTGACCAAAATGGAACTTTTGTAGAGATGTCTGTTTTGTTGATAAGCCATTTTCCATATAAAAATGTCTCAGACTTTTGTCTAGTTCCAGCTCAATTTCAACCACTGCCTGTTAAAATTCATGTAAAGAAACAGAACGAAGTCTAGATCACATTCAGTGCTGATAGAAACAAATGCTACGTGAGAATCACAGGGACAGGTCACTTATTTTAGGGCATAAATTTCAGTTTTTCTCTCTTTTAAACCCATTTCAGAATGCAACTTTCCATAAGACCCACAACCAGCTGCTCCATAATAATCAAAACAATTAGATTCAAAAGTCACTTCGCTTAATTAGAACCTAATTTCTTCAAATGTAACCCATGCATGAGATTTCAATGTTTTAAGAACATAAAAAATTTGGAGTGTGTGTTACTCTATCAAGCTAATTCAAGCAAAAACCATCTCTGGCACCAGAGTACTCACTCATTAAAGACTCACTTTTAAATGTATTTTAACTCAAATGAATTAAATTTTTGGAAAGTCATTCTCCACTCAAAGAGTAAGTATTGTATGTTTGGGGAGGGTACTCTGTATTCATCATACATAATAGAGGTAGTATCCCTGCTTTAAGTGCAAGCCTCAACACCATTTTAAATATAAACCTAATATACAAGTTTCCATAATTACACATTAAGCTTTCCCATGCAGTAGACAAATCACTGTATTTAGCAAGCTCTAGGTTGCACCCTTGGTCACAGAGGCAGACTTAGGCTATCTGGGCCTTCAAAAGCTCCATCACATCAGTGTAGTAGGGCAGCAGTACTCAACCATTACTGTATCGCCACAGAGCGGTAAGTCTATTGCCGAAAGCCAGGGAGGGGGTCTGGATTTGGCCTTGGGGTGAGGTGGGATGGGCTGGTGTGTCCTGTAGGGTCACACATGCCACCAAATGTGTTGGGACCCGCAAACAGTTGAGAACCATTGGTGTAGGGGGGATGTACTGAAGGCTAAGTTTCAGCACAGAACACTTCAGAATCTGGTTGTGCCCAGCCTATGCTGTCTGGGGAAGCTGATATAACTCAGCCAAGCCCTCAGGGTTCTCTCAGTTATACCAGGGGCCTTTCCAGACCCTGAAAAAGTCCAGAATCAACTTGAAGCCACTGTAATCTTTCTCATCCTTACCTAGACAATGAGTCCATTGCTGCATCCCTTGGAGACTCAGCACAAAATGTCATCTCAGGAGGTAACTACACACCCTTGGGGAGAATGCAGCCTTTCTTGTACTCCTTTGTCCCATCTACAGCACTGACAATTCACCCTGGTAGTGTTTTATAATGAATTCAAGGCTGTGACACACTCAAGAGACCCTCAAAGTGCCGGTAACAATATGTGCGCTCTCATATTCCTTAGTTCATTCCCGACACGAACAGCAACGAGATGCTGGCGAAAGATGCCATGTAAATGAATAAATCATCAAAATAATTAATAAGGCACAATATTTTGCGAATGGCCAGATGGTGAATTTGTGCAGTGAGGTGGAACCAAATAAGCCACGTACAAGGTCCTCATGATTAAATTACTGAACAATCCCAGACACAGGAGAAAGAAGGGAGAACAGGTGATGAAGGCAGCAGCTGAAGGGCTTGAAGAATCTGTGGTGAGGGCAAAGGAAGAAATCATTTTTCAAGAGGAAAACTAACTAGATTTATCTTCTCTTAATTTACAGGTACAGCAGCTGATCCTCCTCCCACTGAAGTTAATGGAAAATTTCCTAGTGAGTGGTGCTGATGTGAGACCAGTAAGATTATCTTGGAATTATTTCCCACTTTAGAATATTTTACATTTTTCTTAACTGAACGAGTGGGAATCTTGAATATTTTAATATTGCTTATCTCATTTTTAAATTATCCTGGAAATCTGGGAAGAGGCTGAAGGTAAAAGAAATGACTTAGAATCATATAACTGCAGTTAATTAACAGGTGATTTAGCGAGCAATAGGATGCACTTTTTAAAAAGAGCTTTCAAATGTCCTCATTAAGCTCATGTGGTGATGGGATCAATAGATGGATGCAACGTAAACATTAGTTCTAAACAGTCCGTTGATAGGGCCAATTTGTATTTTGATGTAAAGTGAACATGATAAAACATTAGTTTTAGGAACCACAGTGAAAGGGGATATAAATGTATGTTTATATACAGAAAACAACAACAAAAACCAATGAACACATTCCAGCTCTATACACATTTCTGAACCTGCACAAGACAGTTAGGAACATGCAGTCTCACTGTTTCAGAAATGCAACCTCCATCTATTTGATGAGCATCTGAGCTTGAGTCACACCCTGCTGTGATTGCCAGTAAGAATTGCAACTCTCTTCTCCCCCAGGCCAGTAAGGAAAAGTGCACTGTAGGGAAGGATTCACCCCAGTAGGAGAAACGTATAATCTGCACCAATGCCCTCTTCTGGTGATTCGCGTGGGAGACGACACTGGAGCAGAAGGACAGGACTCACACCTAGACAGTCAAACACTACCATGTATTTTTGGGGTCAATGATCGGCTTTGCGCTCATGTACATGGAGCACTTCACACTGAAAAGCCACTTCACCTCACTCTCAATCTGGTGTGCTCTCTGCTGCTCTGATTTCAGCCCACTTCTACCTAGGCTTGTTTATCATGAATCCAATGTAAGTAAAATAAACAGAGATATCATCATTATTTTAAGCAACCCAGGCTCTATCACATTCACTCATTAGAAGACATTTGTATCAGCACATACGGGCCAAGCTCAGTTCCCATTAAAGTCCACGGACGTTTTGCCTTTCTTAAATGTGATGTGAATTCTTGATAATTAGTTTAATAAATTCACTACTTAGGACACTAGGTGGCAATGGCTTCTTGGTCTACGACATGCAAGAAGAAAGCAGTGGCTGTTTTTCAATAAAAAACAGTGTTCAAAACGAGGTGAGTCTATTCCAATGTGGTGTTATTCAACATTTGGCTACTACGGCCACGCCCGCTGCAGGTTTGCCAGCAACATTATTAAAGCACACATGAATTGCTTCCAGTTGTCAACCCGGCTGGTTTAGCACAGCCAACACATTGCAAATAAAATACTATGAGATGTGAATAATTATTTAAGATGCACAACAATTATTTAAACTCCCACCCCGTTAGCAGAAGGACCACATGAACAGACTTTAAAACACTGCCCCATGGTAACTCCCAGGGTAGCCTTAACTGCTAGCGTGAATATCCACTAGGCAAGTGTCCCTTTGCCACATTACTACTGCGACACTGGCTGGATTAAAGGGATCATTTATGGTATTATTTAACATCAATATTTCAAAATTACAATAATTCATATGAGATAGGCCATGCCAAGTAGCGTTAAAAAGGTTAATCGGGGCATTGCTGCCCCAAAAATAGGTTCGGGGTCTGGGCTCGATCCGGCCGCCAGAGCTGGGGGGGGGGGGCGTCCAGGGCCGGATCGGGCTCCTGCCACCACCAGCCTGCAGCCTGGTCCTGGATTGCCAGCCCTGGCAGGGGCCGCAGTGGGCCGCCGGGGGGCAGCCGGGACCCAGATCGCCGGCCCCCGCCTGGGTGGGGGCCACAGCAGGCCGCTGCAGTCAGCTGGGTCCCCAGCCCTGGCGGGGTGCCTTATAGGGCCAGTGGCAGCCGTGTGCCGGGTCCCCGCCAGACTTGGGGAACTGGCTTTGGGACTCGGGACAGAACTTTATGGAAATCAACAGTACTTGCACCAGGATTGAGCCTGGCCCACTAATCTTACAGTTGGCCTACCACAGAGTCATAAACGTTCTCAGTAACACTGTATTTTAGCTGACATGCGATAAATAAATTTGTTAATCTTTAAAAATGCCACAGGACTCCTTATCTGTTTTGCTGAACTAGAATACCAGGGCTACCCCTTTTGAAATCATAGAATCATAGGGTTGGAAGGGACCTCCCCGCCTGCTAAAAGCAGGACCACTCCCACTAAATCATCCCAGCCAGGTTACTGTCTAACCGGGCCTTAAATGTTTCCAAAAATGGAGATTCCACCACCTCCCATCATACTTGTTACCAATCCCATAGGTATAAATAGCCACGTGTCTAAGAGCATCGTGTGCCTTGCTGAAATAATTTCATGCCTTTCTGTTTCTTCCTACAATGTTCATCAAGAAAAGGAAGCACTGACCTAGCCATTAATCTAATTCAGGTGATAGGGAAGTAGTGAAAACTGCAACAGATCAAAGACCAGAGTCTGAATAGTTCAACTCCCCTCCCACCTCCCTTCCATAATCAGTAGTGATACTCCAGGTTACCCTCCTTGAGTGAAAAGTGATCATATAAGCTATGAACTTCATTCATTCATTCAGCCGACAGCCCCTGTAGCACTGGTGCCCAAATGCTGCAATATAAAATATGAAAAACATGCGTATGCAAGAATGCTTCTCTTAAGTCTCAGCCCTGATTTCCTTTCTCACATTACAAGGGAATGGAACCAGGGCTGTCCCTGGGGGGGGGCGGGCGAACGGGGCAATCGCCCCGGGCCCCACAGGTATGTGGGCCCCACACTGTCCCACTCCCTAGGTCAGTCCTCCCCATCCCCAGGGCAGAGCAGGCAGGCCCAGGGGTGGAGCACATGGGGCCCGGCCTCTGGGCCAGCCTGCCCCACATGACTGGCTCCTCCCCGCAGGCTGCCTCAGCCTCCGGGCTCGGGGTCGGACCTGGGGCTGGGACCGGAGCTGACTCCAGCTCCAACACCGCCCCCCCAGTCGGCCTCCAGGCCTGGGCCCCACTCCCCCCCGGCAGGTGGATCCCTGGCCCAGGGCTGGACCCGGCTCCCCCTGCCCCCCACAACAGGCAGCCTTGGCCTCCCGGTCCAGGGCCGGCTCCCTGGGAGGCGGAGTGGGCCAGTCAGCCTGCCACGCTCCCCTCCAGCATGGGGGGGGCAGGGGCCCCGCTTTGGCCAATTGGCCCTGGGCCCCGCTCTCCCCACGGGACAGCCCTGAATGGAACTACTCACATGAATAAAGCAAGCAGAATGTGGCCCACAGAGATTTGCACAGAAATCTGTGCCACTGCTGTAAGCCCAGTACATGTCTCGCCACGTCAGATTTCAACACTAATTAAAATAAAGATTCCTTAAATGGGTGAGTCCAGCATCCAAGCTAAAATATAATTGCCTACATAACAATTTCCAGAAACACTGCCTGATCCTGTAAGGAACTTACCACCCTCAGCTCCCATGGAGAGTTCAGCACCTACCTGAACTGAATCCTTGAAATTCTGAAATGGTGGAATCATGAGGGAAGCACAAATCCCAAAAGAACTATAGCAAAATAAGTGGTAGGGAGTGAGCAGCTACCTATGTAATGTAGCTCAGCTGGCTAGCTGCCAAGAGCGCTAGAACAGTAGGTTGCGAGTTCTTCCTAGAACTATGGTCCTGCATGATCTACCACAACATTGAAGAAGATTATAAAATTGTTCGAAATTAAATACATGAACAAAAGTTTATCTTTTATGGGCTTGTTCAGCCAATACTTGATGAGTGCTTCTATCTTGCATACTTATATGGCCCCATTACCCAAAGAGCTGAGCACTCAGGCCAAAGCTTCACTATGCTGCGTCAATCCCCACGGATCGATGCAGTGGAATCGATTGAGCGGCCAGTGTAGACCCACTCAATCAATCCCAAAAGCTCTCCCCCATTGATGCAGAAACTCTTCCCCTCCAAGTGGCGTAACGCTGCATCAACAGGAGAGCTTTGCCAGTCGATGCAGCCGAGTGAAGACCCGGAAGTTAAGTCAAAGTAACTAAGTCGATGGAAGATACGCATTCTGTGGCACGCAGATTGCAGATCAACCACCAATTTAGCCCCTCAATGTAGACTAGGCGTCACAATCTTATCCTTACATGTGAGGTAGACAGGTCCAGTTACCACCATTTTATAGATAGGGACCAGAAAGACTAAATGACTGTCCCAAAATCACATAGGAAGACAATGTCATAGCAGGTAAATTGACTCCAAGCCTTCTGAATCCCAAGCTAATCTAGCCATGTTAGCAATCTTCCTGCCAAGAGCCAGCATCTTTTTTGTGCTTTTACCAATAAGGGACATGTGGCTCAAGTCCACCCAGAATTGGGGTGAGGAGAAGAATGACTATCCAAGGAGTTCTGGGGTAAAGTGTGCCATGCAGTCATTCCAATTTCCCAATGGGTATATGTGTCTGATAATTTAAAAGTTTTACCTTCTCATCACACTCCTTGAGGAAAGACATAAATGCTTCTCTAACTAGAAGTTCTACTACCCATAGCTAGTTTCTCTTGGTGCCTAACAGAAACTTATGCATCATGCTGCTTTTAACTAGGAGTTTACATTACTTCTGTTTTTAATGGATCTTTGTGACAATACCAAATTACTACATCAGAACACAAGTTGTTTTGCAGTGATTCTAGTGACAACTCGCTGCATGCATCAAAAATACTAATCAGGCAGTGAATCCTAGTGCTCACAAAAGTGAGAAGAGCACCAAGTAAAGGCAAATTAAGGAGGAACAAAACAAACAAACAAAAAATCAGACTGACTCTGGATTTGGAAAGAGATGCACTGGCTCTTTCTTACAAGTTTATGGTAACTAACTCTACACAGGGTAGAATGTTCACCCTGCTGTCATAAATCACATGAATGATCATCCTCAGCAGAATCAGTACCTCTCTCGTGTATGATTTCCACCAATGAAGACAAAAGTAGTTGAGATTCAATTCCCCTGATTATAATATGCTCCAGTGAGTTCTGAAACAGCAGGCAAAGCAGATGTTATGCTAACTTCCAGGCACTCATATGTGACAGCCACCTTGACTGCCCTTTTCCAGACATTTAATTTGGTTATTTGAGGAAGCGATGACATTGATACATCTGCTAGCTCTGTGTGACGCTATAAATCAGTCATTTATAGATGTATATTTTTCCCTGGGAAAAACCTAAATCCAGTTTGGAAGACATTTAATGAAACAATGCTACACAAGAGCTTCCAGCAGCTGTGATCTAAGACTTCCATGAAGGCTCAAGAAAGAGGAGCATTCATTCAAAGTGGAGCATTCGAACAGATGACTGTTAGATTCACGTCACTAAGGAGTGAGTGGAAACTTTTAACTTGAGCATGTTCTAATATGAGTCACTGCAAAGATGCTCTTCTGAATAGCCACTGAAACCAATGGGCCAGATCCTCAGCTGGAGTAATCATCATGTCTCCATTGACTTCAGTTGGTTTGGTGGTGGAGGTGAAGTGTTCCCATCACTTTTTGTTGGGTGTACCCATCTAGGAAGACCTCAACATTAGTACATTATCCTGAACCCCTTGCCACCTCACAGGTGAGAGAGCAGAACCACATGATCAGCAGTGCAGAATGCATGAGAATGGATGTCTACCTTGTATCCATTGACAGGAGGAGGTCATCTATGAGTGCCACTGAAATGGTCTTAATTCTGTGTCCTGCCTTGAATCCAGATTGTGCCTAGTCTAGAGTGCTGATTTCAGCTAGATGAGCTTGTAGTTAGTCTTTTGCTAGCTTGTCTATGGGAGGTTTGGCACTGGGTGATAGCTGGCTGAGACTGAAACATCAAGGATGGGTTTCTTCACAATTGGTCAATCTATTGAATGTCTAAAGGGGATGGGAAGATTTATTCTCTGAAACGATGCTTGGGCTAGTTCATCAGGTGTGGCAGCCATTGTTCAACACTCTCTTTTACAAGCCAGGAAGGACACGGGTTTGATTCACCACTCTTGGGTTGGGACTCCGTTAGCTCATCCAGAACTTTTTGATGACTGAATGTACTGACTTCTGGGAATGCAGGTGAACTGTCGGTTGGTGGTACAGATGGACAGGATCTGTGTTGTTTGAGAAGGCTTCCCAAATACGTGTGATCTTTTTCAGCAAAATATGATGACAGCTCACTGCAGTATTCGGCATGGCTCTGGTGCAGATTTTAGGCATTCAGGACTAATGAAGCAGTTTACTTACACTGAATAACTCCATGGGGACAGATCTGGTGCCTCCATAGAGCACTTGGTGCAGCTCTGATGCAGGTTATGGACATTCAGGGTTAATGAAGCTGTTTACCACCCTGGATAACTCCTTGGGGAGCTATTTGGCAGCCTGAATAGATGCTGATAGGAAGGTTCAGCCTGCAATACAGCCTCAGCACCGGCTTTGAGGCATTTGTTATGTTTCATCCTGTCTGAATGAGCCTTTGTTTTCCACTATCAGTGATCAAGTTTCTGCTCCCTCTTCTCATCCACCACAGAGTGTCAGAAAATCAAGGAGAGCAGTGTGAATAGTGGGGAGGCAGGGGTCATTTTGAGTGGGGAGAGGGCAGTGTGTCAACAGCCAACGCTAGGATAGAATGGTAATGATTCACCAGATCCTCAAATTCCTTTAGCAGGCTTTGGAAATTGGAGTTCATGAGCCTTTGTGATCAGATCAGGATCACAGGCCTTTCTTGTTGCTTGGGTCCTGGAAGATCTCAGGCCGCAGCCCTAATGAGGTGCTGGTCTGTCCAAGATACCGGCTGGGTTGTGGTGTCCTCTATCTTAACATATAGTTTGAAAGTCAGGCCAGGAGCAATCTGAAATTCCACTAATTAAGATCATCATCAGCATATTCAATAAGCTTTTTTCCATAGGCTGCAGATATAGCGTCAAGTAAGTTTACTGATCCTCTCAGAATAAAACAGAAGAAAAAAATATTTGCATTAGAAGAACATACAGATGAAAAGAGAATTGTCCATTCAAAAGTTGTAGCCATTTTTAGCATCAAAACAGATGTTAACCTCTGGGGCTATGTCTACACTTACAAAACCTAGTTCGAATTAGTTAATTTGAACTAACTAATTCGAACTAATTTTAATTAGTTGGAATTAACTTAATGCGAACTAGCATGGCCCCACTAGAATGCTAGTTCGAACTAGCCATGTCCATGCAGGGCACTTGCTTAGTTCGAATTAGTCAGTTGCATGAAGTTCAATCGGCTGATTAGTTAGAACTAATATGGCCACATTGACTTAATTCAAACTAACTGTTTCAAATTAAGGTTAATTTGAACTAAGCAATCGAATTTATTAGTTCGAATTAAGGAAGCCCTTAATTCGAACTAATGAAAGCCTAGTGTGGCCAAGGCTTAAATTAGTTCAAATTAAGCTTCCTTAATTCAAACTAACTTGCAAGTGTAGACATAGCCTGGGATTGTACCACACCTCATGTTACCACTAGGACAAAAAACTTTAAAAACATCAATATCCTAGAATGAACTCGTAGAATGCTTCAGGGCAAAGTCCCTTTAAAGTCACTTTAAACTAGCTGTTGATAACCCCATCTACTTCCTGGAAGTCAACTAGCAGTTGATATCAAGACAATTGTTAGCAAATTATGAGTATAGGGGATTATGCAATCCAATGAGCAGATCCTGTGGGTATATCTAGGTCACATAAATCTCTGATTGCCATTGGCCCTTATTAAAGCTCCCACCTTTTATCTAGTGTACACATCTTTCCATATTCTTGTCTAGCAACAACTTTCTTTATCTGTTCATCTTTATGTATATTACCATATTGCCAGAGGCAGCCTTTGGCTATTGAGAGCCATAGGCCCATGGAGCCCCCTTCTGCGGCCCCGGGCTCTCCCCTGCTGGACTGCCCCCTTCCTTCTGTGGGTCCACCCACTCCCCAGCTCCCTGCTGCCAGACCCAAGGGACAACTCATCTTCCCACGGCCAACTGAGGCAGCCGTGGCTTTTGAGGTAGACGAATTAGGTGACGGGGCCCCAGGCATGTGCCTTCTTTGCCTACCCCAAAAGCCGCCACTACATATTGCCTAGGAGACTTAGTCATACATCAGGACCCTATTGTGCTAGGTACTGTATAAACATATCACATCACTGTAAATATTAACACATTAAAATAAGGACAGGCATGAAAATGAAATGCAATATAGAAAGTCATAACTAATGTGTGTACAAGTATATAGAATACCCAAGAATCAGCTTTTTACTTGTTTAAAATAAATCAAATTGGGTGAAAGAACAGTATTCAAATTTTATTATTTCATTTAAATCTATTGTTTAGGGGAAAAAGGGCAACATTTTCAATGAAAATTTCATCCCACTTTTTTCAACTAGTTATGCAGATATATTTCAAATTCTGATGGGAAAAAATGGGATGAACTTCATGTGAAAACGTTCACAAAATTAAATACCAAGTTTTGACGAGCTCTCAGTATAATCATTTTAAAAGATTCAGCGGAAGTACTACTGAAGTTTGGTTTAGTTGTAACCTTGAAATAGACATGGTGGCAGTTATCAAATAAAACTGAAAATGCTATTGCTTCAGATTTTTCCACCCTTCTGCTGGGTAGTCCCTTACTTCTTGAGTTTGAAATCTGCGCAGCTGACATCAAAGGTAAGTCAATGTGCGCCAAAACCTGGATAAATCACAACCATCTCTGAAACATAGGAGTTTCAGCAACAAGCAGTTCTAAATGTTGGCATGTGAAAAGGCCTTGTAAACTAAAAGAAAAAGAATAAAAGGCATTGGGCAATTTGGGCATCTAAAATGTCACTAAATGTCCTGAAGTTGTGTCAATAGCTCAAATCATACCTATGAATTGGCTTGGACACTAGGTGTGCGTCTACACTTACAAATTAAGTCAACTTAGGAGGCTTAAGTCAACTTAAACTACTCCACGTCCACACTGGGCTTTCCTTAAATCAACTCAAGCATTTCCTTAAGTCGACTTAAGGAAAAGTTAAGTCGACTTAATAACACCTTGATTTAGGTCGACTTAATACTTAAATCAACCTTATTAGGTTGACTTAAGCCAGTGTGGTCTGGGATTAGCGCCTAAATCCACCCTATTAAATCGACTTAAAGTGTTAGGTTGACTTAATAAGGTTGAAAAGGGTCTTTGTCTACACTAGAAAAGTTAAGTCAACTTTTGTTAAGCTGACTTAATAAGGTTGACTTTAAGTCGACTTAAAGTCAACCTTATTAAGTCAACTTCATAAAGTCAACTTTACTTTTCTAGTGTAGACATAGCCTAGGTGCCAAAAACAAGTAATATATATTGTCTCTAATGTCTTCTAAAGAACAACATTTTCAGTTGGAATACTATGATCATAGTAAGTCAAATCATACATGTGTTACGCATTTGAGAATTCCTATTAAAGGCAATGAGATTTATAAGATTTAGGCAAACTGGATTAACACTTATCTATTTCCATCTGTCTGTCACAGTGCTCCATCTAGCTGTTCTGGTTCTCACAATATAAAGCAATTTTATCCACTAGATCTTTCAGAGTCATCAATTAATACATTTGGGGGCTTCTCAGAGCATACATACGGATTTTCCAATAGAAAAGTCAGAGCAACACAACAGGATATGGAAGTAATTGTAAGTCTGGTTTTTCTCTTGCATTCTCTGACTTTCATGATGAGAAACTCATGAGAGAAAAAACACGTGCTTCTAATCAAACAGAAATGTACTGTGCGATACTGCTGTTGAAGTTCAAGAGAAGGGAAATCCATTCTGTTAGATCCTTTTGATGAACATTCTGGGCTATGATACGTTTAATAAAAAGTGCTTAATTCAACATTTATGAAACTACTGAAGATAGATGAAAGTTGTAGAAACAGGAATCTTGCCAATCAATCATTCTGTTGAGAATGAGGGCCCGGGATGATCTGACTGAAGATAGTCTTTTAGATGGCCTGTTAGATGGCCTGACTGAATATTCTTGCCTTTTAATCGGAATGTTCTTACCATTTTACTTTCAAATTATTTTCTTCCATCAGCACTGAAGACTCAGGCTTTCTTCTCTGCTTAAATTTGCTGGCAATATTTTCCATGAGAAAGTGACGGGGAGGCAGGGAGAATTCTGCATAATGGCACTTCTTGCAACATTTTGAACGAAATAAAAAAACTAGCAGAAATTGTATTTCTAATAGGGTGACTAGAGATGTGGGACAGATTTTCGGCTAATATTAATACTGACAAAAGAATTACTCCAGCTTAGTTTCAAGTGACTTGGACTGTAAACTCTATGGGGGCAAGGATAAGCTTTTTGTTGTGTGTTGTACAATACCTGGCACAATCTGACCTGAGTCTGTGACCCTCGGTGTGACCACAATTCAACTAATACATAAAATAATAATCTCAGTAGTCCAGGTTAACACCTAAAATGCATACAATATCTTAGTAATACCATCAGTATTGTCTTATACTCCAGTTCTTATACATCTATATCTTTTGCTTGCATTTTTGCTTTCAGCCTTACAAAGATATGTTTTCAGTCTCTGGAAGGGAAAACATTAAATACACTTAAGTTCATCTGATTTTAATTTTAAACTACTTCACTCTCATTGAAGATTTTGAAAATGAATTACTGCATAAGGCCTAAATATATAACATGAATAGTAATATGAATTAACACTAACATCCTTAATGAGTTGTTGCCCGCCAGGTTAATCTTTCTACATACAAAATTAAGTCTTTTCAATTGTGCTGAACAACTCAGAATGGAATGTAGATTAATACATCTTTTGTATGGGGAAGCATCTATCACGGTGAGGTTTCTATTGATTTTTGTCTTCTAATACACTGTAAACGCCAATGTATCTTTCCACGCTTGGAATATCTAACCACAAAGATCCTGAATTCCCAAAGAAACAAATAAGGAGTTCTGTGTCACTTTTAAAGACTAACAAATTTGTTTATCGCATGAGTTTTTGTGGGAGAAAATCCCACTTCGTCAGAAGCTTTGAAGATCGGAATTTACAGAATGGGAAGAAAATAAATGCAGGGAAGTGTGAGACATAGGATCAGGTCAGGCTGTAATAGCAAATCAAAGCAGATGGTAAAAGTTAAACACTGGGAACAGGGCTGGATTATCAAAGAGGCTTTAGGGGTTTAAGCCCCAGTCTCTGAGAAAAAGAGGGTCCCAGGCTCCAGACCCTAAGACTCCTCCAATAATCTGGACACCCCACTCAGTGTTGGCAGGGCAGGAGTGCAGAGAGCGCTGTGTGGGGGGGTGGGGAGGCTCTGCACTCCGCCCCACCCCTGGGCTGCCCATGGGGGTGGGGCAGGCCAGAGCCCACTTGTTAATCCAGCCCTGACTGGGGAACAGCATATAGAGGAATCACCTGTTGATTTGACCTCGCCTTCCTTTACAGACTTTTCCCCAGTGTTTGAATCTTAACATCTGCTTTGATTTACTGTTACAGCCTGGCCTGATCCTATGTCATACACTTCCCTGCATTTAATTTTCTCACATTCTGTAAGTTCCCCATCTTCAAAGCGTCTGACAAAGGGGAATTTCCTCCCACGAAAACTAATGCAATAAATAAATTGGTTAGTCTTTAAAAGTGCCACCAGACTCCTTGGCTATGTCTACACTGGCAAGTTAGTTCAAACTAACTTAAGCCTTGGCCACACTAGACTTTCATTAGTTCTAATTAAGGGCTTCCTTAATTCGAACTAATAAATTTAATTATACCTTTCGAACTAACCCTTAATTCAAACTAATTAGTTCAAAATTAAGTCAATGTGGCCATGTTAGTTCGAACTAACTGCTTAATTCGAACTAACCGGTCCATTGAGCTTAATACAACTGACTGATTCGAACTAAGCAAGAGCCATGCATGCCACTTGCTTAGTTCGAACTAAAATTCCAATGGGGCCATGCTAGTTCGAATTAAGTTAATTCAAACTAACTAAAATTAGTTTGAATTAGTTAGTTCGAATTAAATAATTCAAACTAACTTGGGTATGTGTAGACATAGCCCTTGTTTGTTTTGCTGAACTAGACTAACACAGCTACTTTGGAACTTGATTTCCCAAACATTCTAATTGTTCATCTCTGACCAGCAGGACACATGAATTCATGATTTTTAAACAGCATAGGTTGAAGTTTTAGTAATGATGAAATTCTTATCTACTCTTGATACCGACCAGCTTTTACAACTCCTGCAGAAATCTACTCTGGATATTTATGGGATTTATAATTCCTTTGCTCCTTCAGTCCTACACACCGCATGCACACATGGCAGAGAAAAGGATATTTGCATGCCAATATTCAGAGCTCTAACTTTTTGCATATTAGGGCAGTTAGATGTATTGATACTGCAGACTTTTTTTTGTTTTGTACAAATATATAAAGCCTCTGCTTTGTTGTGCTGGTATTAAAGAGGTCTAAGAAAGTGAAGACCTAGATCCACAAAGTTCAGTTCATAAACTTTGAAATCTTTAACTGAGCAGTAGTTACACTGTATGGCTATGTCTACACTAGAAAAAGTTAGGTCAACTTTATTAAGTCGACTTAATAAAGTCAACTTTAAGTCAATTTAAAGTTGACCGTATTAAGTCGACTTTACAAAGTGGTTACCCTGAACCTGGACTTAGTAAGTCGATCTACCTGCCCCAAAGTAGACTTAATAAAGTCGACTTAAGGGTTAATCCATGTCCACATTGTGCTTAAGTCGACTTAAGGAGTCGACTTAAGGGTTAGGTTGACCTAACCGGCGGTTCTTACTAAGTCGACTTAAGCTTTCATTAAGTTGACTTAAGGCATTTCTTAAGTCGACTTAATGAAAGCCCAGTGTGGACGGGGAGTAATTTAGGTTGACTTAAGGCTACTTAAGTCGACCTAAATTGCCAGCATAGATGTACCCTATGATACTAAAATGAATCTACTTACTGGCAGTTGAAAAGAAGAAAAAGCCTTTACTCTCACTGATTCTACTGCTAACTCCCATTGAACAGAAGAGGGCAGGTGGAAAGACAGATAAACATAGATCAGAAAAGGAGGAAGAGAAAGGAAATTCTTCTTTCTAGGCACTCAGATTCTCCAAAATGGCAAAGATCTGCTCATTCAGGCCTGATCTAAAGCCTGCTGAAGTTAATAGGGGCCTTTCCATTAAGAAGCCTTCAGATCACACTGTCAGCTGGTGCAGTGACTTAAATAAAACCACAGAAAGACTCTTGTGGATGCTTTTCTTCATTGAAATAATAATTACCTATATGTGTGTCTATTTCAAGGGAGATTTCATCCCACTATTTCAAGAAGCCATCAATAAAGTCTATAAAGGGCCTTTTCCCCCCCTCAAAATTAGCTTTGATGAGGCTAGTGCACTAATAATAGAAGTGTGGCAGCAATCGCCGGGAGGGTGGCATGGCCTAGATCCCCCTCATACACAACTGCCCAGCAGCTAGCATGTGACACTACCTCAGGGGTTAAAGTAAGGAGGAACGCAGCAGAACACAGTTCCGGGGCCCATAAATTTCTGGGACCAGAGTTCTGGGGCCCCTAAAAATATAAAAATCCGGCAGAACGCATGTTCTGCCCTGCCCTGGCTGGTGGCAGGTCCTACGCCCCACCATTGTTAATCACAATTCTTCTTGTGTTATGCAGTGTTTGCTAACTTGTGACAATAATTGCTACAGGCATAAATGCCATATAAAATATAAATATTTGTATGGAGCGAAAACCGATGTATATGATACTGAGAAGTGGTTGCAAATGGCTACCTGGGCTGGGGCCCGCACATGCATGAAGGGGGCCTGGAGATTAGGAGGGTTCCGGGGCCCATGAAATTATACTTTAATTTCCCCTGCGCTAACTCTGATGAGGCTGCAGCCGCTATCACACTATTTTAAGCACATTGGCTGGATCAAAGCTATTGTGCATACATCTACCTAACTCAGTAATTGTACCCCCCAGTTGCTCTGCAAACACACCCTTAGAAGCTCAAAACTCTAGTCCCAATTGTTCCACTAACCTGCTGTGAGAACCTGTGCAAGTCACTTCATCTCCGTGTCCCTGTTTCCCTTCCCACTGCAGGCTGTTTTGTCTATTTATAGTCTCTGGCGTAGGGACTGGCTCTGCATAGGTGTTTGACCAATGCCTAGCGCAAATGGCCTGTCTCTCAGGGTAAGACAGTGAGGAGGGTTCTTGCCTGTCACCTACACACCGACATGGGGGATAAGGGAAGGGTGTGTCTTCTTTTCAAACGGGAGAGACACCTCTGTGGACTGCAGCCTGCTTTGGGTCAGGGGAATTTCTTTCTTTTGTGTTTGAACAATACATTTTGTCCTGACAGATCGGCCAGTAATAGCAATTCTGTAGTAATAGTAATAAAAATAAATGCTTGCCTCATCCTGATCATTTTGCCAATGATTTGCACATAGAAAGCACATGTGAATTGGGTCTCTGTGAGGTGCAGGGGGGAACATGCCATCTCCACGGGATATTAAAATCATTCCCACCATCTCTCCTCCTTCATACATATGGTGTAATGGAGCAGGGCTTGGCTCAAAGGGAACCCAGAAAATCTATAGCAGAGGTGGGACTAGAACCACATCAGTTCTCTTCTGCCGTAACCAAGAGACTGGCAGCCTTTCCTATCTATATCAGTAAAATGTCACAAACTGGAGCATTCCTTCTGTCATTTCCCCATCAGATTCTAGAAACAGATCCCACTGCCTCCCCTTAAAAAAAAAAAAAATCCAATCTGATTATTCTGAAGAGGACTAACCCCAGTAAAGCATCACAGGTATAACTGTTACTCAACTTTACAAGTCTTTCCTACAGATCCATTCAAACATTTGAGTTCACTGATAGGAACATAATAAACAAAGTTATTATGAAATCACCCTATCTGTCAGCCAAAAGTCCAGTGAATTGTTTATGAATGTATACATAAATAAAACTCCTCTGATCTGTTTTCTTTCCTCCCCCTTCAGAAACTGAGGACAGTTTCTTTTCTTTTTCCAAAGCTCCAGGTTTTATTTCTTAAAGAAACTTGAAAGGAATAAAATATTGAAATGAGCATAAATACAAAATAATGTTTGCAATACTGCAATGCTCTGAAATGTTGAAGGGAAACATAAAAATGTATGCTCTGTAAGTTTCCAACTGAACTTGGCATGACAGTCTATCTATTATTAAACAGATGCTGAAGCTCAATTTATGAATTATTAAATTCTTGTTACATTTAGTTCTCAAGGAAAAAAAACACCCCACTACGAATTTCAATGTGTTCTATAATATTTTCTAAAAGCATAGACCCTGAAGAAAATACGAAAAGCTATTTTAGACCAAACAGCAAATGAACCGACAGTATATGTATTTGTCTTTATCTACTTAAAGCTACCTACACTTTAGTAGAAATTATTATGTTATGAGAAGTTAACCAGCTGACACTTTTTATCCCCCAGTTGTTTCACATCTGCACTATATAGCTCCTCTATTTCGAATAACTTGCACTACATTTTCTGCACATCCTCTATGGTGCCAAGTCCCATACATTTTCTCGTTTGAATAGCATTCAAGGGAGGCATTCTTTAAGTTGGCTCCTTCTGTGAGTGCCCAGTTTATATTAAAGGGTCAGTTACTAGCATAAGTTGTTCTATGTTACTGTCTGAAACAAGTAGATCTGGAGCATCTGACATAGTCTACTTTAGCCAACTGAAAATATCTGTGGCTTACCCAGCCAATTCCATAAGTCTATGAATATTGGTGAAAAACAGGATGATTTACTGAGAAAGCCAGTGTTACTGAGCCATCATGGGCTCAAGGGCTGGACAAATTCTTTTGTTTCCATGACTTCAGGGGAGGAAAATGCACGAAGCATTAAAATACCTCATTCACCATCCACTATGTCCAGACTAGTGCTGATCACATTCTAGGAGCTACATTCTGCTCTCAGCTACACCACTGTAAATCTGGTGTAACTTCACTTACTTCTGGCAGACTTCTCTGACTGACATCACAATGAGTCATTCAAAAAATCAGACTTCACAGGAGTGTAACAGAGTCCCAACCATAAACTGCTTTCCTTGGCCACATGTGGCTAGCTACGCAAAGCTCCATGGCCATGCAAAGATCCCTCTATGCAGGAAGAATCATCCAATGGCTGGTTTTAGAGCAATATTGAAAAACTAGATTACCTGAAGCTATATTAAAGTAATATTCACCTTAATTATCCAACAGCATCAATTTCTCTGTTTTATACTTTTTAAACATCATATATTATATTCTTCCAAATACAATACAGGATTATGGGCTCTATTCAAAGGAGTAATGTTTCAGCAACTATAGCAATTTAAGGATGAATAACTAACCTAGCTGACTTAATAAAAAATGAGAGGAAACAAACTGATACTTATAACCTCTAATAAAGTTATTTTACTGTGCCCTGGAGAATAGCTATTCAATTGGCTTCAGAAATCTATGCCAATATTCTTAAAAAGATTAAAACAATAAACCGGCACAGGTGCAATGGTTATTTCACATGAGGCATATTTCAAAGACAGCTCCTCAAATATGTGGTCCCACTTGTAGAAAACATAATAAAAGTATGTTATTATGAAGCTATCATAACCGTCAGTCAAAATTACAGTGACTAGTTGAGTTGTTACACACATATCTATTTGGAAATCTGTTAAAGTATTTCTCCTAGTCAGAAAATAAATACAGAGGTAGTTAGCTGCATCTTTTCAAAGTAATTATTTAAATTCTAGTTCTTAAATAACCCAAAAGAAACAAATAGCTTTTAACAAAAATCTCCTGTAAAAATCACCAGGGTCAAACTCAAACCTAGTTAAAATAATTCTTCCTTCAGCCACTCACTGATGAAGCAGATTAATATCAGAGGCAGATTTTAAATGGTAATCATTGTAAATGCAATACCCTATAGGAATGCTAATAATTACTATTATTTTCTTAAAGTGCTTTATCAATATTAACAAAATTAAGCCTCACGAATAGCTCTACTTTACACAGTTTGAAACTGAGATACAATGATATTAAGAGTCTTTTACCAAAGCCACTCTGTGAGTCATTAGCAGATCCCAGGGAGAGAGGAACTCAAGAGGTCCTTTTCCTGCTCACTGCTCTTACCATTCATCAACATGGCTTCCTATTAAAATCTTTTGCCTCCACCATTGGGACCTGATCTTGCATCAGGATTTGAAGCCCAGTAAATTGGGTTCCCCTCGAGCACAGTTTGCATGGAGCTCTCTTTAGGAGGCTGAAAGGAGAGCCGGAATACTCAGAAGAAAAGAATAATAGGAAGGAAGGTCACATTTTCGAGCATTTTGCATATATGAAAGAAGTGGGATGGGGAACTGATTTACCTTCTTCTAACTAAAGACTTGAAGCTCACCACCTCTGAAAAAAATATCAAAGTCCTGTTAACATTAACCTAGAGGAGAAAGTGGCTAAAACACACAGTGGAACACCTTAAAAACCAAACCTGAAAGTCTCCTAGCCCTTCCCTTGCAGTCGAATGATGAGTGACACTTCCTCTTTCCCAGATTACATCAGATTACCGTCAAGGATGCAGCACCATCTTGGGTCATTATTCTTCTTATTATGCCACATGAGACCACCCTCAATGAATGGGGAGGTGGTCTTCTTTGTAATTAGAGTTCCTGATTGGAATACATTTTACACAGCCTGCAATTTGCTCTTAATAGCTCTTTTTAACACACTTGCTATAATCCAGCTGTGAAAAATGAGAAGGCCCTAAGGCCTTTGTGAAGATTCCTGGACAAGGCTGGTCTTTTAGTTGCTTTCCTTCTGAAATGTGCTGAGAAGAAATAATAAACACATCAAACACCACAAGTACTGTTCGCCTCCCTCCTTTGAATTCTTTGCATTAGTTTCTCCCTACCACTTGGAATTCTTTGCAAATTCTCCCATCCGGCACACAGTCTATATGATGAGAGCTGTGCTCTGGGCCCATCTACACTAGAGGAAGGAATCCTCACTCCAGACTGCAGAGACCCTGTGCTGAAGCAATAGTAGGATGTAAGGCTATGTGACGGAGTCGCACTACACATCACCAGACTGGCATCTTCTGCTGGTAGTCTGGAAATTAGCTCAAGCTGCCACTCCATCCATAACTGGTGCTCTATTACTCTTCCCTCCGTGAGCTCCTGGGAGTCACTGTGTCTGTTCTAGATGACCTCGTGAGGTCCCTTCTATCCCTATGATTCTATGATTCTACTTGCAACTCCTTTTTATATTAGTGTCCTGGGCCTTGATTGGTTAGCCCACATTCCCTTCCCATTGGCTGCTTCTCCTTGGCTCTCTTAACCCCTTCCTGGCAGGTGCAGGGTAGCTGCCCCACCACAGGTTTTAACATACCAGGTGGTCTGCTAGCCTCAATCCAGCTCACTCTAAGAGCCACCTCCAAAGCAAGCAGCAAATACGGATCATGCATCCCTTCGATAACTCACTTATATGCTTCTACCCTTACACAGCAGGAACATCTCAGTTCTGCAGTCAGGATGGTAGAGCAGTGAGCAGGATTTCACCCAGGGAAGAAAACCTAACCTCCCTTCCGAGGGCACCGTTGAAACCAAGTGCAGATTCTGAACAGAGGTCATAGGGCGCAGAGTACAAGCACTACATGCTCCACGGCTATGATCTACCCTCTTAACATTGTTCTCTTTGGAGCTAGAGGCTATTCAGATGCGTGATAGGACTGTGGCCTTTGGAGTGGGAAGACCATCGTCAGCTCCAGATTGGATAATTTGCTGGTGCTCTGTGACTTGGATTCCTCAACCTTTTCTTTCACAAAGACCCCGAGGATGGAATCCTGGTTCCACTGAAGGCAAAGGCAAAAAATTCCCATTGCTTTCATTTGGGATAGGCCATCATCCAAAAGGCCCAATTCACTTACCTAGACCCAGCACTAGAATCTGGTGATGGGCAGGGTATAAGAATAACCTAGAGAGCTTGCTAGTCTCTGCCTGCTTTTTCAGTGTGCCCCTGAACACATTCTCTTCTCTCAACTGAAGTCTTTTCAGACTTTTTAGGATGAACATGGAATTGGATAAGTCAAGACTTGGCACATCTTGACTCCTGTCTTAATAAAATTACAACAAAAAGCCTTGGCGTTTTTTGGGGCAAAACCCTAAAACTAAAATAATTTTAGAATGACACACTAAAGATCCAAGCTTCAGTAAACACAGGATGATGATTTTAAACCTTTTGAGCATGAAACACCTGCCAATAGCTTCTAGAAAGGCAAGCATTTTAGAGAGGTTATAAATGCAATCCTAGGCAGGGCTGGATTAAGGGACCGCGAGCTGCCCACTTTTGTGGGGCAGACAAGTCGGCCCAGGGATGGGATGGGGCATTGCAGACAGCTGCAGCCTCTGGCCCCAGGGCCCCACCCCCCAGCTTCGCCAGCACTGTGCTGAATCAGCAGGGGATTTAGGGGCTGCAGCCTGGGGCCCCCCTCTGGCCAGGGTCTAGAGCTGCAGCCCCAAAGCCCCTGCATTAACCTGGCCCTGGTCCCAGGTAAGACTGAAAAAGAAAACAACTGTTAAAGGAACATGATTTGTGTTGGGAAAAAAACCTAGCAACCTTGTGTTGAAAAAACCTTAATTCAGTCCCTTTGTGGACATACATTATGATATAGTTTTAATTACATGTTCACATAATTTAACAAAAGGATCTTGCCTCATTCAGTGAACAGGATGGATGGTGAGGGTGGAATGACTTAGGGTTGTCTAGTGAATGATGCTCTTGTATGAAGGACCCTCTTGTGTTGCAGAAAGTGGGAAAAAAGGCTAGTGAAATAGACAGTGAATTAAGAAAAAGGTTGGTCTCCTAGTGAAAGCAGTAAAATAAGGTCACCCTGAAGAACTGGATTCTGTTTCATTTCATACCGTTTTTTTCAACAGCTAAAGCAAAACAAAAACTTCAGTTGAAAAAAAAAAGTAAAAATTTAATATTTTCTTGTAAAAGAAAATTCTGCTAGCCACCACAGATTCTAACATTCCCTACCATCCAAGTGTCTGATTTTGCAACCCTGACTTTCTTTTCTTTCGAAATCAGAAATTTGCTTTTAAAAAAAAGATTGAATATGAAATAAATGAGAAAGACAGACTGCAGCCAAATCTCCAGTTGCATTCCCTCTATGTAGTTTAACATGCAGCCTGTCAACCCAAAACAACGCAAAGGAAAGCAAAGAAAAACATTGTAACTTGGGCAGCATTTCAACCTCCCTGTTACAGTCCTATTTAGCAATCTCTTGGCTCACCCTGTCACCAAAGTAACAGGGTCCCTCTTATAGGGTTTCCCAACTGGGTTACGCCTGTCAAGCCCCAATTATCACCACAGGTCTAACCCTAAACAGCATCAGTTGCATGTGATTCTTTCATTTGTAAGCCTTCTCATCTAGAAGTTGGAACCTCTCCTGGGATTGATCCATGGGTGTAGTTTTAGCAGGGGAGGGGGATAAAGGGGTGTTTCCCCCTCAAGCCTCAGGAAGGCATGGAATTTGTCCCTCCCCTCTGCTACGTGCAGAGTCCTGCTGGTCTGACTGAAGCTGACCCCCTTCCCCAAATATAAAAGTCAACCTACCCCTATGAATTTAACTCAGAAAATCTCAAGCTATTATCCAGCTTAGTGGTAATTCATTTGAGGGGCACCCTTGGGCAGAGTGTAACATGGAATTAACACAGGTGACCAATTAGCATAAGCAAAAAGCTTGGTTGGTTGGACACTTCAGGTTGCATCTGGACATACACCATCTAGTCAAATCCTCGAAAAAAGTGAAAATGAGAAGTTAAAGGAGAAATTCTCAGTATTACTTGTCACACTCACATCACCTCAATGCTGTTGTTAACACTCTCCATATGTCATTTGCCTCTGTTAGAAACCAATACATGCCCCAACTTCTTGAAACTCACACTCTATTGTGAAACTTTAGGAGCAATCTCATTTTTCCCTATATAAAAAGACTTGCAGATTTGACAGTGCATTCACCTGGAGGGTTGTTATGACTTACCATTACTGGGGTTCTTATTGTGATTTTTTTTTAGGCTTCACTTTGGTGACTGTGTCTCCAGAATGGCAAATTCAGCTTTCTAACAGTGGAAAAACTTTTGCAAGATCGGGCTTTCTCTTCCAGTGGTCTCCAACCTTTTACCAGCAGATGGCACAATGGTCATAGATTTCAATGGCAACTGCCCTTCAGAAGTAGATCATGACAGACTATAGACTATGCCTATGTAGCGTGTAAAATCATCTACTATAAGGAGGCAGCATGGTCAAGTGCAGAACTGCACTCTGGAGGGGTTAAAAGACGTGCTTGTGCTGCTGACCTCCTCTGTGACTGATTTGCTTAACCTCACTGTGCCTCAGTTTCTTTACCTGTAAAATGGGGATAATGATGCTTTCTTTCAAAAAGTGATTGGACCTCAATCGATGAAAAGTACTATATCAGGCTAACATCTTATTCTCATTCTATCTAGTTTAATGAACAGGCTGTAAGTAGCGCAAAATATGGGCACTAAGCTTCTGACGAGCACAAGGAAATTCAGGTGCATTGGTTATCTGTGGACAGAGTCCTGAGCTGTGAAATGTACTACCAGTCAAAACCATCTCATGCATTTATTGCTCAAAACTACAGGCATGTTTCTCATTTTTCTAATTAAAGCACTTTTCTCCATCAAATGATCACAACATAATTCTTCAGTCTGGTTCAAAATGCAAAAGAAGGACAGTCAGACACATTTTTACCATCTGGCTTTGTGTATCATTGAAGCATTTGTAAATAAAGCAGAAATTATGGCTCTATCGGATATTCATGCAAAAGCTGATACCAGGAGGGAGGCTGGAGAGCAACTTCGGAGGTTATTTTTAAGTATGAGGATGTAATTCTTAAGGCAGAACCTCCCCTTTCCTCTTTCTCTCCCCCAGTAGGAGACCAAACTGTATGCTACTTCTTCCTTCATCTCATACCTTGGCAAGTGTGCAAGACAGTGCACTGAGCAGACAGAAAATCGAGTCTATACCAGTGTGAATCTAAAGAAATTGAAGAGCTCACCCCTTCGATTCCTTCAATTCCAAAATGGTCTGCAGCTATAGAGTATTTTTTTTTCTCTGTAGCTCTTATAAAAGCCACAAATCCCCAGTTACTTTTGATTTACAATAGAGGCAAGGTCATCCTTCTAATGAAAAAAAAAAGGTCTATATTTTCAGATACTGAGATTCAATTTATCATAGAAATCAATGACACTTTTATTCTCTGTAGAGATGAACTACCCATTCTGCAGTAAAATTATCACATTTTTTTAAGACCTTAGGTAGTTGCTACATAGTTTGGAAGCCCTGCTTGCAACTGAACTTTTTATCATTAAGGAGCCTTAAATTTCCCACCTCCCTGGCCCCACAGATATATTTTACCATTCTCAAATTTGTGGCATGGGGAAAAATGGGAATTAAAGACCAAGTGCAATCGTCAATAACAGAAGCGCTATAGGGATGGTAAAAGACTATGCTATCAGTGAATCCATTCTTAAAAATAATTCCTCTTCATTGCTCCAAACATGTACACCCATCTGCAACATTCTCCAAGAGATTAAATCAATCTTGCACAGATAGAAAGGCGGTAGTAGTCAATCTGCTGAGTATTTCCCATCATTTGTTTTTTCTGCAGTCCGATCTGAAATTCTTCAGTCTTGCATTCCTGACACACCTAAAACTGCCTTGGCCTCAGTGGGAAGTATCTGGTAGGTAAGGCATGGAGCAGCAGAACTTTTAATGATACAACAACTACTCATGAACCTAAACGTTGGAATTCTTTGGGGAATCGTTCTGATGAGACCCACTCATCCCAGGTTTGCTCCAGCCTCACATGGCAGCAATTATATTCAAGATAACTGCTGCACAAACATCACAGACGTAGCTACCATATGCTGCCCAGTCAACAAATGTCACGTGCCATTAGTAATTGTGACTACAAGTCTTTCAAATGAAAATGGTGTGTGTAAACTACACTAGGGTGTCAGTCTTTGTCCCCAAACCCCCATCAGTTGCTGCTCCACTCAAGAGTTTAGTAAGAGCTGAAAAAATTACTCCTCTCAAGCAGTAGAAACTCATACTATTATTGCTGCAGATCCAGGGTTCCAACCCCGCTGATATGCCAAATTAGGGCCAGAAGGAAGCATTATATGTGCTTTTAATAAATCTGACATTCGTGGTTACATTTAATAAAGCATGTCACAATTTTCTTGCTGACTTTGTTATGCTGTCTCATTTGGAATGGTTTATATTAACAATACAATACTTGTTTGATGCCTTTGGTAGCCTTATAATATTTGAATGCCAAACCTCTTAAATGGCTAGCTTCTCCCTGATGCACTTTAGCACTTTATAAGGCAATGTCACCCACCTGCATACAGTTCTTCACTGATTCAGCTACATAGTACTTTTCTAGTCAGAGAGCTGCAGACAGCACTGTGTTCAGGGAAGCTGAAATAATGTTACTTTGTATATGGCATTACCATTACTTGACTGTGATTAACTTCTGATTAAAAACATTAGAGATAAAAGAATGCCTTTCTGTTCTCTATACAGTCCTGCCAACTGACCATAATTTCCTCCAGAAATGGAGCACTGGTATTCTTAGTAGGTTTTATTTTGGCCTTGTCTTGAGCTATTTTATTTTACCGTTATCACAACATTGTCTCAAGGCAACAAGAAAAATGATCAATGTGATGATTACGATGCATTATGCCTTCCCATGAGCTATTCAGCCAACCGTGCGCATCAAGCAGAGCGGTGTTAGCAAGACACTGCTTCCTGTTTCCTTGACATTAAAACTGATTCTTAGGGCTGGTGTATACTGTGGGGAGGGGATGGGAGGGATTTTGGTAGCTATGGAAGGTAGATGTGTAAAGTACTTAAAATACCTTGTGTATTGTCCTTCAGTTGCCTAACACCTATCCACCACAGGATCCCCACAGCGTTGAGTCGACAGGAAATGCTTTCCCATTGAATCAACAGAACGCTACTTGCTAGGGAGATATTAACAAATCAACTTCCCACTAATTCTCAATCAAAGCCACCCAATCGATGCTCCGCTGTTACAGGTGCCACCGACAGTGTAACCTAGCCCTTAGTTGCTCCGTCTTAGACATGCTGGCCTCTAAATACATCACCAGGGTCCAAAATACACATCCAGCATGTAAAAAGAGAATATATAATGTGCAACAGCATCTTCGAAATGACAAAGAAACAGACCTATTACATATTTGTGGAAACTTAATAAATAAATCACATTCCTGTTGGTGGAATTTCTACTTTCAAAATAACACTAAAAATGAGCTTTACATAGTTCTAGTGGAAATGTTTGATCTCCAAGACACTATTTAAAACTCCAGACTATAAAAACTGGTATTTGACTTGCATTAAACAACAGGTTGTCTATGAACGACACAGAATAGAATCTTTTATAAAAATTGCACATCTGAGGCTGATCCAATGAGGTCTTGTGCCCTGTGTCATCATTCACAGTTGTGCAAAGTGAGTACAAAACAGACAAAATGCTACCAAATCAGAGCTCTCCACCGACTTGCCCGGCCGGCAGTGTTTTTCCATGCACTTTGCAGGACCACACAAGGTTCACGTGGTGTAAATGGCTGCATAAAATGCAGGACAGTGGGCAGTCAGGGAAGTCGTACCACGTTTCTTGGTACGGGAGATAGAGTGAGCGGCCCAAAAAGTTCACGAATCTTAAAAAGAAAAGTTTCATTTAAAAATAAATAAATACATTCAACGGGGGCGTGGCAGGGGGCTTTTTGGTTGTGGAAGGATAGGATGCATAAAACCTCCCAAAACTGATTTTTGTTGGGTGGTGTTTTTGGGGGGGAGGTTGTCTGCTTTAAGATGAAATGTACGACTAACAGCCCATACACTAAGAGTATCCTATCTTTTCCTTTTAGGAGCACACTTCTCCTGAATCATAGAATTGTAGGACTGGAAAGGACTTTGCGAAGCCATCTAGTACAATCCCTGCACTTAGGGCAGCACGAAACATTATCTGAAGGCGCTGGGCTTTTGAATGTGTGCTCAGGACATGCAAGACATGTATCGATAGCTTTCTAACACATTCCTTGTAGCAGGTTATTGTTATCATACTATGCTGTGAGTGAGATCGTAGTAATAAGGCACAGAGAAGGCACTTTTGTGCAAAAATTACATAGTGCTTTAAAAAACTGGATAAGTGTCATTCTTGGAGGCAGTGAAGAATTTATTAGCGCAACTCTTTTTTGTTGGAAAATTGACAGTTTGCAGGAATGTGTCATTTTTGACTAAACTTTCATGAAGGGTAGAGGAGGCTTATCAGATACAGGATAATTTCTGCTCCAAACCAGAGAAAGAGACAGGGGGAAAACAAAGGAAAGGTTCCCTGCACACCAGAAGAGCCAATAGTTCAATGGTTCAGCTACTCTATGTCTACACTTGCAAGTTAGTTCGAATTAAGGAAGCTTAATTCGAACTAACTTAAGCCTGGTCCACACTAGGCTTTCATTAGTTCGAATTAAAGGCTTCCTTAATTCGAACTAATAAATTCACTTATACTTTTTGAAGTAAGGTTTTAGAACAATAAATTTTAGGTGAAGCTATAATCCAGCCCTGGTGAAAAAAAAAAGTTGTAGTAAAATCTGACAGAAGCCATAGGCTTCCAAATGAACATTGGGAATGCATCTTTCTGGCTTTAGAACATGGGTCCCATATCATTCGTGCCCATCTCTTCTGCCAGTCCTGGACACCAGGAGGCAGATGGCATCTTGCATCTAGCTGTACTCTTCAAATTAAAGCAAACAGTAGCAAGTACTCGCAATATCTACGAGCAATATGGAAGAGTCTATGTTACTATGGTGCTTATGTTTCCAGGAGCTAGAAGATGGAGACAGAAAAGAATCCTGCAGTCTAACTTGCAGCCCAGGACTCCATATTCCAGGACTTCAAGTGCTGTGATGATGACCCATTTGACTAGACCCTGTGTACTATATATACTAAAATTCAGCTAAAAAAATCGCAGCCTAGAAGCAACCAGGGGCAAAGATGCAGTCCCAGAGGCTCTATTAACTTTGATAGCCTTATCCAGGTTACCTTCCAGCCTTGAAACCCCCATAATAAGCACATCTCCTCTCCCCTCCCCATGTCCCCCTGTCCCATTGTAAGGGCCTAAGAGATGGGGTAGTGTAGAGCCACTTATGTGAATATCGTGGTGCTCCTGCTGCCTCGGAATTCTCTCCTGCCTGCTGGAGACTGAAGTGGAGGATCAGAATCCAACCCACAGTCCCCTAAGGTGCTTGCTTGAAGTATTAATATGGCTGGCTATATATCGCAGAGAACCTTGGAGACTCTGGGTGCATTTTGCAGGCACCATCTGTTTTATGGACTCTTTAAAACCTTCAGCAGGATTTTTAGATTAATTCTATTGATTTTACCAACAATTTAGAGCCTATAGATTTTTAAAAGCCTTATTCCCCCATTACATGGCCCAGAAATGAGGTGGAAAAGCTCTTCGGAGAACAGATTAGAATCAGCAATAAATAGGAGACAAAATTCATGCTATCTCACCTGAGGAAGTTTCCCCTAGAGAGGGGAAAAAGAATCTCCTGCTGAGAGAGGGCTGATGGGCTAGTATATTAAGGTAGAGAGGCATACAGTCAATGGAGCCCACAGTTGTTGCTACATAATCTTTCTGAGCATGATGTGTGCAATTTAATAGCATCCAAAACTGCCCGAATATAATGGCTTTAACATATTTTGAACTAAATGCAAGAATTTGGCAGATCTTCTGTATTCTTTGTAATATCTGCCAGCCCACCCAAAAAGAAAGACATTTGAAAGAAAAACAAGAATAGGAAACTAAGTGCTTTTTAGCACAGAAGTATTCTATAGCGTGGATGTGGGGAAAAGACTGGCAGAGCACCAACTGAGTCATGGCTCCAGAACCCACCCAACCTATGCAAAGTGAAGTGACTCAAGCTGGTCCACACTCCACAAAACACCTTCCAGTTTCCCAAGAAATAAGCAACATATTATTTGTGCCCCACCACCACCACCACCACCACTTCCTGCCACCAGCAACATTCAAATATGAGTCTTTGTAGTGGGTGTGGTCAAACTATGCCCCAGTCTATGCCAGCAGATATGTTAAACAGGCATCCCGAGGGCATTTCATTATGCATCTCGTGTTTTAATAGCTCTCCTTAGCTTGTCTCCATTTCAGCAAATTATTTCCTCACATTTTGTGATACATACATGTTAGTTTTGTGCCTTTATTCTCTTTTACATGATTAAATCCTCAATCTGTTGCACCAAGAGATCAGTAAAATAGTCATCAAAATCACCAGTTTATGTGCTGAAATTGGTCATTTGTCTTTCTGCTCCACATTTTTCATTAGTGATTCACAAAGACTTATCTTTCATTTTTTCTTAATCCTTTACCCTCTTTGTCCTTATCATGATGTACATAGAATTGTGTTGTAAACTCAGAAAGACATCATTATTCTTTGTATTTTTATGCACTGAACTCTTTGTAATCTGTGATCAAAGAGCAGCTATATCTAGCTACATTCATTTTTTTTTTAAACTTACTCTTCCTCTGTCAACCAGTGTTGAATTGTATTATTTTTTTCTACACTATTGTGTCTTCTGAGCCATCAAGATTTGTCGTGGCTTTCAAAATAAAAATCACATTACCCAACCTGCTGTTGACTTGAGAGTAGTGCAATATATTACTCCACCAAGGACCAGAGATCAGTCAACGGAGAGTCAGTAACAAAACTAATTGTCACTAGAAGAACTAATTGCCATGCACCATGGCTCATCAGTGGATCAGGACCCCTCACTTAAGCCTCTCCTGCATGAGCTAAAAGACTAAGAAGGGTTTTTCTACACACAGTGTTATCCCTGGTTAGGAATATCCAACTGTCCCCAAGTACCTCCTTGTGTGGCTATGGATAATTTTATTCAGAAAGAACAGTGCCTTGTTCTGTTAATGAAAGAGTGCCTTTCTTTTGAAAGCACGTATGCGAAATAGCTTAAGTCGACTTAATAAGAACCACCTGTTAACTGTTAACCAACCTGTTAATCAACTTAAGCCTCCTTAGGTCAACCTAACCCTTCTTTAAGTCGACCTAAGCCCAGTGTGGACGCTTAAATCCACTTTGTTAAGTCGACCTAAGGGCAGTTAGGTCAACTTAACAAAGTGGACATAGTCCACATCCACGGACCCCACTTTGTTAAGTCGACTTAATAAGGTCGACTTTAAGTCGACTTAACAAAGTTGACCTAACCTTTCCTAGTGTAGATATAGCCTTAGAGCCTACTCGAAAGCCCATGGAAGTCAAAGGAAAGATTTCCACTGAATCATCTTTGGACCAGACCCATAGTTTAGTGCATGTTCATTAAAACTCACATACATAATTGTCGTTCTTATCACTGACCATCTGAAGCTGATTGAACTATCTATTGGCTTATGCTGGGAGATGGAGCAAATTCTGAGATCCTTGCTCAGGCAAAATTCCCAGTGAAGGAATGGAACTTTGCCTGGATAAATGTTTCATACAAATTTAGGAATTTGGTCCAACAGAATATGTGGATAATCAGGATCACTCCAACTCTAGCCTATTCACTTTTGGGGGAACAGAATGGGACCCTCGAATAGGGCTTTTTTGGGGTGGGGAGGCATTAGAATATTCCCTTCTTTCTACAGCTCTAATCTCTCCATGTTATTTTTCATTTTGTAATATTAATGTTCTTCTATCATCCATTTCTGAGCAGTTCTTTTCTTTATTTTCTTAGCCTTTCATTTTCCAAACTGAAAGTTCCACTTATTCTATGATTGCCTCTACATTGATGCATTAATCTCAGATGTTGCACTTGATCATAAATGCTTTCTGAATCCAACTTTCATCCAAAACATGCATCTGTGCTCTGAAATATTCTTTAGCTTTTCAAGGTTACATTATCTAGCGATTTGATCTCAGGGTAAAGGTTACTGTGCTACTTTGATGTCTTCTGCACCAACATGCCTGGGTTGTTTTTAGGGAGGCTATTTGGGCAGCAGACATCTGAATTTCATTTTCACAGATGATCAGCATTGTAATTTGATATATCAAGAGATTATTTTGTTATAAAGAATAGCTGAAATGTTAATAGTGATTTAATTAACCATAACTTGCAATGATTTTTTTTAAAAGCCAATATTCAGAAAAAGCACGCATTTAATTAGAACTAATGTATCAAATTTAAGGGTCTTGAAGGATGGGGGAGAATAAAGAATATGCCTAATGGACAACCAGTAATACATTTGATTTTATACACATGCAACTATTTTTAAACCAGAAAAATCTATGAACCATAAAGCCTCCCATTCCATGAACCAAAGTAAACCATTCAACCCTTTCGAGGCTCCCCTATTACTAATTTATGGGTTCAGGAGCCGCTGGTGGTGGAGCATACGTTGCTATGTCCTTTTATGACATTGTTTTGACAGTGATTCCATGTGATCTGAGAAATAACTGAAATAGCAAGCACACATTCTCCCTTGTTCCATTCCAGTGCTCAGTGAAGGGGGGGGGGGGGAGGAAGGCGCAAAAGTGGTTTAATGCCACTTTTGTGGCTTCCATCTGCTGAGCCTGCAACCCCCACAACCACAACTGCAACCACAAATTATCACAGGCTTGGGGCTTCTTTAAGCTACATTTAGCTGTTAGGAAAGTTCCACAGCTGAGAACAACAAGTACTGCGAGATCCAACCATGCCCCGTCTCCCTTGACAGGCTGCCATAGGGGAAAAGCAGAGCAAGGTAGAGCCATTGCAAGGAAATCCCTTTCCACAGCATATGTTCCTGGTGGCCCTGTCCCCTATATGCCACTGAAGTGGCATAAAGGGGCACAGTGCACAGCAAAATCCATCTGTGCGGGTTTACTGGAAGCATTCAGGAATTCTTTTCAAGGAACCACCATTGATTCAAGCATCGCAGATTAAAAATGCCATCTAGCTACCAATGATTGGTAAATCAAAAAAGTTATCACAGTCATTTGTGGCTATGTACAGTAGATGCCATTAAAATGCAGGTAATTCCCGTGCTGACTGGAAAATAAGGCAAAATGCTGTGGTACATTTAATTTCCCCAATGGGCAGGTTTAAATGGTGTCCATAATATCCAGATCTAAGACCACTTTACAAATAGAACAAATAAAGCCTGGCAACATGCCTCTGAAGAGGGTAAAGATAGCTGAGTCTGGCCTGCTCCAGGAGCTGAAATAGCCCTATTCTGTAATTTAGACAGACCAGGGCCTACTCTAAGTCACAGCAGACTCCCCATCGCTGCTTAGGGAATCCAGAGCAAGTCAGAATGACTGTAGGCCCACATGTTACACCCCTCCCCCATTCTGCCCTAACTTCACTCCTGGCATGCCAAGGCTCATGAAGTGGGAACCAGCATCAAGCTATGTAGCATGGGCCCTCAAAATAGAACCTGCACAGGAATTCTCCTTCAGCCCCACTGCAAGAGCAGTATACTATGGGTGGAAGGATCAGAATCCCTCCCAGAAAGTTTAAGGGACACAATTTTGGGTGGGCAACTAGCTGTGCTTGTGATGCATCAGAACGGCACCTGTAAGCATTTAGATTTCAAACTACTTGATTTCCCCATGCAACTGCAAAAAACACCACAAGACATCTCTGAAAGAAATCAGACCCTATGAGGATCTCCCAAGATTTCGCAGAGGGACTCCAGACCTTCCAAAAAGGGTGGGCCCAAAGAATCCAGACCTTTGAAAAGGGGTGGGCCCAAAGTAGATATCACACCTCTATGAAGTCAATAAGGACCTCCAGGTACCAAAAAGGGCCACAGCTGATGTATGCTAGTAGTTCTATTGACTTTTGCTTTATTGATGTTGGTGGTCCCACGTTTAACCATGGCTATAATATGGAGTATTTCCTTTAGTCAGTTTCTGTCACGACTGTAGCCTAACACACAAGAACAGCACATGAAGATATAGTTCTTAAGTTCATCCAAAAAAAAACCCCCAAAACAAATAACACTCATAAAAGAGTTGGAAATCTATAATCTAGGATTAGAGCATTGAAGGGATTAACTTCATCCTTTTAAAGCAGAGTGCATTACTATTTAATGTGTCAATCTTTGAAACTTAATACCCCCACATCCAAAATTTTGCATTTGAAGAGATGAAGTTTATTACAATGGGATCCCTATGGGAGTATTTTAGGGTTAAAAATTAGCTCCAAAGAAGGACAGATTCAACTAGCTGTCAAGGACGATGGGCCAAAAAAGCTTTTGGCCATTAGAAGTCTTTCCACAATGGCCCCAGATGACCATAGCATTTTTGTAATTGCACACAATTCATTTTATTTGAATCAGTGCATGCGTGCAATCTAAAAAGCTAATTAAAGATATAAAACTTCCCATAGATTGGATTAAGAGCTATCATTTACTTCTCTCCCTCAAGGACGTATTTATTTATTTACAGTTCAAAGTGAAATTACATATTTCCAAGAGACAGGGCGGAATGAAAAAGAGAAACAAAGAAACACATGCTTTACTAAAAGCCCATGAAAGGGGGGCAGATTAGCTTTCAATCAACCTGAAGCATGTCAAAGAAATAAATCTAATGTTTCAGATCTGGAGAGGAGAGATCCATCTTTGTCTCTGCGCTTTAAATAAAAGTTTGACAAGAAACTTAATAACGTGAAAGAGGAAATGTGATTGATACATAACATCTTATTTTAAAAAAATAAAGAACTGAAGCAACCCCTAAACTTTCTGATTATTATAGTTGTGTTTCAAGCTAAAAATAAAAACTAATGGTTAAATCCAGCATCTGGTTCTATTGCACACAGCAAAATGCCAGCAGTTAATTAATTTAGCTTGGATGAGGATGAAACTAGTTTAGAAGCTCACATATCTTACAGCAGGGGCCTGATTTCTCCACTACTTTACACCACTCTTCTGCCTCTGCAACTGCAGAAAGCCAGGGTAGAATGGTGAAGACTATTCTGTAAACACGAGCCTTCAAACCAACCACGTGAATCGCTATACAAGTGTCCCCCCTACACCCTGGAGTTTTTGAACCATACCATGTACACTTCAGTGCACATCTATGCCCCCAAAGGCCCTTCCTCAAAGCAGGGGCTGCAGAGAGGGAGAGAGTTTAGGACATGTTTTGAAGTCATGACTGGGGCCTCTTGAGGGAGAAGCCTCATGAAGACAGCCTGAAGAGCAGGATTTCGCAGGGAGAGATGACTTTCACTCAGTTGGAATTGGAAATGCTCGGGACCCTTTGCTGATGAGTAAATGGCGCAGAAACAATCACTAATGGGCCCCATGCCTGAGACTATTCCCATCAGTGCAGTTCAGAATTTATTCCACTTGCCCTTTCGTTCATTTTGATCCCATCAACATGCAAACTTTTGCTGTTTACTCAAGAGGAAGTTCTTAACCTTGCACAGGTTCCCCTGTGCAGGGCTTTGCACACTCCTAATTTGCTATCAGGATAACATACATTAACATTTCCCTTTTACAAGGAGCTAACAAAATATCCCGGATTCTTCCCATGGAGTTTTATGCCTCCATTTTAGGTAATTAGGTCTCTTCTTCTCTATCCTGCTCAGCATGAAGTGTTATTCCCTAGCAGCCCAAACTGCCATGCAGAGAAGATCACAGCTAATCTGGCCTGGCTACTGGTCAATTTTTGAAAGACGATCTAGAATGATTTCTCTACCCCATACTTCTGTGTTTGGTTTTTAACTAAAGTTGTAATTTCAGACAGCTGATTATATTCTCTCACCTGATAAACTCAAGGGAAACAAAAGGCAATGATCAGGACACAGGCTTTTAGGTGTGGGAGAAGAAAGCACATCTAAAATTACATGTGAGAAAGTCGACCATATATGTAAATTTTATAGACAGTAATGTCATGTCATTGAGAATTTGCTAATGAGAATGGCTGAATATCTTCTGTACCAAGGAAATGCTTTCAGTCCAGTTGAGAAATCACTAATACATGTGTGAAGAATTGAAACAAAACTAACAAATTATGATGAGCAAGAATTCCCTCTTGAGCCTATTTAAAAAGAGAGTGAGATGGAGGGGAGGAAAAAATATGTGAGCAATATCCATGTAGCACTATTTCTACAGACATCAGGCTCAAGTGACATACATTGGGGGTAATTTCAGTTTAGATGCCAAGCCTGAAGAGTTGCAGTTTAAATGCATTGAAAACTTGCAAAGTGGTGTTTAAAAGTTCCATCTTTGCTGAAAAGTCCCCTTGAAACACACTGACCTTTAAATCTTTTAAGCGGTCCATCCTGAAATTTTGCATTTAAGGTTTTAATTCTAATACAGTCGATAATCACCTGAAGATTTCTAGGCAGCAAATAATGAGCTTAACCTCTCTGTTGAATAATCTAAATGCAAGATCATTTCCAGTGTACTTATTGACAAGGTCTTCAAAATGTTCTTCTTTAATACCTGATTGACTACCTCAGCTTTTACCTTTAATGTAACAAGAAGGCTCCAGTGAACCAAGTTTGTGATAAATGGAATCTTCAGCCCTTCTAAAATACAGTTCATAGCAGTGAGGAGATTTAGTCTTTTTGCAATAAGAGATAATCTCCACTTGCAGGAGAGATTTCGCTGAGAACTGTAATTTTAGAAATGTTTGCAATGACTTTAGAGGAGCTATATTCCCTATGATTTTTGTCCTGTTTAACTTCGAACACCTGTGCCTTATGCAGATGTGCAATTTGAACTCCAGTAATAAGTCTCTTGAAAGGAAGAAGGAGAAGCTTTTTCCAATGTATCTTATGAATATTCAATAAAGCAATATTTTCCATACTTTGAGCTGCATCCTATTTTGATTATTGACAGGGTGAACATTAGTTTCGACTACACACTCTGGCTGAAATGGACTTGTGTGCAGAAATATCATAGAAGGTTCTCACTGTATTTGAGCCAAAGCTGTTCTGCTGTGCAGAAGTGGGGAGCTGCAAAGCTAAACTACATGGGAACTCAAACTGTCTGTGTGCTGGCCAGCTGGCCTCTATGCCATGAGGTGACTGTCATGGCAGAAAAGGGCTAAGGGAGTGATGGAGGAGTGGATGTCAATGCTTCATCTGTAGGTATGCAAATATAGTGGCTACAAGCCATATGTTGTTGTCTAGAGGCTGGAAAAGTGGCTGTTTCATTGTCCTGCACCCATATCCTGATAGTTTGGCGCTAACTGCTGTCCCTGTGCCCCCAAACAAAGATAATTTACTCAAGACTTGTCAGTTTTCCTAGGGATCTACTTAGAATTCAATCCATTTTGTTCCTGCATTGCATTCATCTTGATCTGATGTTAAGGTTAGCTTTTTGTCAACCAAGACACGGATGCAAGTCTAATCCAAATTGGGGGAAGGATTGTTTTGATCCATATTGAGGTTCCCAGTTGAAGATCCCATACTCTGCCCGTGTGCTTTCGCAACAAGGGTCTTGAAACTCCAGGATTTGATTTCTTTGTAGTTCATTCCTTTGATTTCTATTCACAGCATGGACCTCACATGCCCAGGACACCTCATATTACCCCCGAAATTTAGAATGAACCAACTACAAGCTTGGCCTTGTACTAATGTTTCTTTGTGAAACACCAGTGTTCGGTGTAAGTTATCAGGGAAGCGACTTTTGAACCATTTTCCTTTTCTACTCCAGTATTTGGATCATTAGCTCTTCAGCAAGAGCCACCTTCTTTTGTGTATTTATAGTACCTAGCACAGTGAGACCCTGATACTGGTCGGATCTTCTGGGCTCTTCTGCTTTACAAATAAGTAACATTTATAGTGATTATATCACACTCTTTCCATAGATCCCAGACTATTCATCACTTATTAGCAGCTTTCTGTGAAAGTTGCATCCTCAGTCTTCCACATTAGCGCTCTTATATCCCTGACACTGACATCTGAAATACAAAACCCAGAACTGCCTAAAACTTGCCAGCATTAAAAAAAAAAAATACTACTGGTCCCATGGGGCTTTAAAGACCTACAAAGTGGGATGTTGTCAGGGATGGGCCATGGGTAACCTTCGTGCACCCATCCAATCAGCTACTTTGTGGCTGTAAGGAAACAAGTAGAGGTATGAAGATCAAGAAATCAGGGTTAGGCACCAAGTTGCAGACACCAAGCAAATAGCAGTCTCAGGGTTGAGTCAGGTCACAATATCAGACAGTCCAGGTCAGGCACCAGGTTAGAGACAGCGACCAGACAGCAAAGTCAGGACACAGCAGGCACAGAAGCCAATGTCTAAGGTCTACAGCAAGCAAAGCCTGAGGCCATAGGAAGCAGGCAGTCTGCACTGTTATTCAGACAGCCCTCATCAGGGGCTGTAAGAAGTCAACACTCTGGCCTTTCTGGGTGACACTTCCTGCAGAGTCTACCTTCCTAGTGTTCTCTAGTGAAAACCATCCTGCAACACTATGTGAAGCTTAGAAGGGTCAATAGCCCCCAACTCGCCCCCTTTCCCCCTCACTCATGGTTGTGGGTTCTAGTCCCACAAATTCTTATAAATGCCCTCTCCGGATTGGAAACTATCTGTGACATTATAAAATTAAATCAGAGTTGTCAGAGAAGCGACTTTTGAACCATTTTCCTTTTCTACTCCAGTACTTGGATCGTTAGCTCTTCAGCGAGGACCACCTTCTTTTGTGTATTTATAGTACCTAGCACAGTGAGACCCTGATACTGGTTGGATCTTCTGGGATCTTCTGCTTTACAGACGAAAACACATTGTCATTCCAATGACCAGAAAATGTTTCTTCTAACAGCTCTCGCAGAGCAATGTTTCTGTATTACTGAAGTGTTCACTGATGAGCATAGGATCTTTAGCACAGACTTCACCGCCAATGTTTTGAATGATATCCATCATGATCGGTGCCCAGCAGTGTGACCTGGCTCTGAGCCAGCTTTTGCATGTCAACTTTACCTTCCCAGTTTCAGATGTCATTAGCCTGATCTAGTTAAAATGCCATGGAAATTCCACGAATAACAGTCCAGTTCCTTCCTATAAATGCTGAAGGTTGAAAATAAGCAGCTGGAGGTAATAAGGTTAAGCAGCAAAGATGGGTCTACCTACATATCAACAATAATAAAGATAAGGAAAGCCATACAGAAAATATAGGACAGAGGTAGCAGTTAATTGTATACTTACCAGAGTTTTCTATGACATGTATATATGTTTCAGAGCTGACAAAATACAATAATTCATACTTATAACTCAGTCCTTACTTCCTGCTCTTATGAGATAATGATATGCAGCATGTAAAGGCATTAGCTAAAGATATGGAGCAACTGTCACCTGCCTCAGAGCCTCATTAAGACTAAGGAGCATCTTATTGAAGCCAGAAGTCTCAGGTACATGCACTCTCCATTCCACATTGTAACCTTACACTCTATTTTTCCCTGCTCTTCTCAGAGGAAAGAACTGGCTTTTCAGAGGCTCTGTGCACCAAAACTGTCTATGTAGTTGAAGGATGTCAGATTGCACAATGACTATGATGTAGATGAATGGCCACAATCTGAGAGCTGCATAGAAACTTCATTTCCGGAGTGAGATGAACTGGATTAGCACCTCAGCTCATTCCCTGAACTCACTGAGTCACTTTGCTTGTGGCTTATGTCTGTATTTTCTCCCTTTTACTTTAAGGAAGTAATCTGTGTGAAAAGTTTCTGTGTAAACCATTCCTGTGTTTTAAAAGCATACAGTGCACCCAGGAGACCTGACAGTTTGAGCTTTAACTCTGTCAGTATTTAGGATTTTTAAAATAGACCAACACTGTATTATGTGTCCTACAGACTGAAACAGCCCTTTTGAAGCCACTCCGGCTTATCAGTTAAATATGTATTGATTCTTTTTTAAAAAACCAAATTTATTATTAATTAGGCCATAGAGCAGAGTATCTCCTTTGGAAACCTTCCATTCTGTCATTGAAACACATGCAGGGTGCCATCCAGAACAAATTCCCTGACAAATGCAATGGCTAATCTTTCAAGAAAACTATACTGGGACAGATTCTCTACTGCTCCATTCTGCTTCTGGTGGGTACAGCAGAGTGGGGAAGGACTGTCTGGAAGCTGCGTATGGAGACTTGATTCTCTGCCTGCACCCAACCCCAGACCAGCTGGGTGACAATTCTATCTTGTATCAATGGGGTACAGTCCCTAAGGGATCATCTGTCAAAGCGGGGATTGCCAGAGCAGACTCATCCATGCCTCTTCCCTCAAGAGGGCTGCCCCAGCAGAGAGCTTGGTTGCTATTCTTTTGGGGTTACTTGAGACACAGCATTAAAAAAAAAAATAAAAGTTTTTTTTTTAATTACAAATAAAAGACCTGAGCCTGTGTCCCGTCCCTGGGAGGACGAATCTGTCTCTCCTGCAGAAGTTGACCAGAGCCCCAATCTTGTCTGCAGCATGGCAGATGATGTGCCACAATCCATTCCTCTTTGTTCCTGGATGTATCTTTTAATAAGATGGACTTCTTGGTTTAGGAACCTGTGGTGGGAAATCTCCTCTCCAGCTGGAGTCCCTAGATCCTCCATTAGCTCTGTAGTTTCATAGCAACTTAGAAAATAAAAGAGATGGAAAGCTACGCAGTTTAAGAACAAGAGGCCTAATGAGGAGGGGAAATGTCCATCACTTAGTGACGGGGAAAAGCAAATGCTATAAATTCCAGACTGGCTGAAGGGAGCAACAGAAGGCCCAGAGCATAACTTGATGATAGTGTAAAAAGCAGACACTATTACCAAGAATATTTTTGAGCTATGCACTCAAAGAGGAGAAGTAGAAGTGGCCCCAGCTGGAATCCTTAGGTAGAGCACAGGAAGAACTGTTTGCATAAGGCTCGTGACTTTAATACAGATGCACCCACTGTTACATGGTAGGCCTCAGGCCTGACTGTCTACTGCCTTGCTTCTCAGCTGAGCTGGAGAGAGTTCATGTTGACTCTGGTGTTGTCCCAGTCCTGAAACCACACTACTGAGGGATAGACTCTAAGGTCAGAAGGGACCGGTATGATTATCTAGTCTGACCGCCTGCAAAATGCAGGCCTCAAGACCTCACCCACCCACTCCAGCAATAGGCCACCGACCTATGACTGAGTTATTTACCTCCTTAAATCATGAGTTAAGGACTTTAAGCTACAGAGAATTCACCGATAGGTGAGCCATGCCCTGTGCTACAGAGGAAGGCGAAAAACCCCCAGAGCCCAGGCCAATCAGCCCTGGGGGAAAATTCCTTCCCGACCCCAAATATGGCGATCAGTTAAACCCTGAGCACGTGGGCAAGTCTCAACAGCCAGTTACCCAAGAAACAATTCTCTGTAATAACTCAGAACCCACCCCATGTACTCTCCCCTCGTAGGCCACTTGTATATCCACCACATGTAGCCAAATATCAGTCAATTTCCAAAATAGGGTAATCATACCATCCCCTCCATAAATTTATCAAGCTCAGGTTTGAAAGCAGTTATGGGTTTTGCCCCCACAACTCCCCAGCCCAAATAAGACGACTCTGGAGGCTGTAGTAACTAAGGCTGGCTGCTGACAGCTGTTAGGACAGGTGAGGTTTGTTAGGATGCAGGGATGCAGTTGCCCAGCCCAGTGAGCAGGTCACTGAGGGTGGTTGCTATAGTAGTCACCAAAAAAGCTGAGCACCACTCTAGGAGCCCCTTCCACTGAGATCTTCTGGGGGTACTTTGAACAAGGCTTAGTGGCCAGAATGTAATCCCGGAAGAGAGTCATAGTCTAGCTATTCACACCTATGTAAGGTGTGCGTAAAGCCTAACGACATTAGAACAGTAGCTTTTACTCCCACTTTGCATACATAGCAATGGCAAATTGGGCCTTCAGGCTGCCTGGGAAAGGAAGTGCCCTGAGCACAAGACACTCTCCACTCTTAGCTGTGCCCATGAAACCTCATTGCCAGGTCTGAGAGGCACCGCACGTAATCAGAGCAGGTGACAAATGACCAAAATGGGGAACATCTGAGTGTTGTCTAGTGGCTACAGCAGCAGTTATGGACCAGACAGGCAAGCACATGGATCTGCATGGTTCATTCTGAAAGGCAGTGTGACGAACAGGTGGCACCTGTTAGCTTATTTGTACAAAAGAGGATGCATTACTTGACTGCCTTCTAGGAGAAGGTAGGAGGTGGCTTAACTCAGTAAGAATGGCTGTGAAGTGAGTGGGAGCAGACAGCAGAGGTAAGATTTGAAGGTATGTTGTGGGGCAAGTGTCATGTCTGCAAAGGATTGCTCCACCCACTCCCCTCCAAAGACCCAATTGCATAGAAATGGGCTTGCCCCAGACAGGTCTCTGCATATGCAAATCTGGTCATTAGATGCACATTTGTCTGACTGGCATGCACAGATCCTTCTTTCCCCTTGCAGATGTGGTCTGTGGGTACGTGGTGGGGGAAGGGGCTGTTTACCTTTGTCAATATATTCCAAGTCCTGCCAGACTTCTGCTGCTGTGAGTGAGAGAAGAATCCATCCCCAAGGATCTGCCTTGCACCAAATCAGCAGGGATGTCTGAAGAAACTGACATGGCCATTCAAACATGGGCCTGGGGTTTGCCATTTCTTCTCTTCTCTATTTTTTTTGCCTTTTCCCAAAGAGATGTGGGAGCTAGTTGCAGGGTTGACCTGTCAGTCCAGATTTTCAGCCTTAACCAATGAATTTCCTTGATGGATTAAGTCATGCCTTTCGCATAGTCTTAGTGTACTTTTTAGGCGCAATAGTTAAATCATACACAGCTCCAATGAATAGGATTGTTGAAATACTGAGTAAATAGAATCACCACTGCATTTTTAAAAGTATATAGATTAATTTGAACTATAACTGGAATTACTGATTCCATGACTACACGTGAAACGTGGTGCTTACCAATTACACTGAGAAATTGGTCTTTTGAATTTCCAGATTGCGCAGGGCAAGGAAGGTTCAACGTAATCCACACATATTTGCTCTGTTTGTGTGAAACAGCTGAGAAGGGGGCAGTAAAAATGTAATGTTGTCAGTTGGTGCCCTCCAGGGGCCACACTGAGTATAGTTTCCAGTCGAACAAGTAACTCTCAAGTGTTCAAGCAATATAATAAATAATGTACACTAGCAGCCTGGGTTAGAACAGGCCAATTGCCTGCATTCGTTGTAACCCTTTGAGAACAGACACTCGCTCAGGGGCTACAATGAACACTGAAAGGGAGGGATTTTTTGATATTTGGCTTCCTCTCAAAGAAGGGGGGCACATCCTTCCACACACACCTTTTTCCCCCCATTTAAACACACCATGACCAATCCAGACCCTACTACAGCCCTTTGCACTACACCCAGTTGCAATCCCAGGACTTTGTCAGAAGCCCACTGGGAAAAAAAACAACAGAAATTTCCATTAGCTTCATGGGTCAGGTCCCCTTGTGCTCTGTGGAGTTCACAGGCTACTCATCCCATATCGACTCATCACCACACACAGACTCTAGCTGCCATGGAAAAGGAGTCAAGGCTGGGACCAGCACAATGAGGGCACAACCTGCTCCAGCCCCACAGCAAATCTGTGGGGCACAAGATGCAGCACTCGCCTCTGAAGGAGAGTCACCTCACCATGGCACAATCTCCCAGTGGCCCGATACAACAGACAGGCCTGTGTTCTGCCTTTATAGGTGTATTCTACTTACTTACAGTGGGAGTAAAAGAAGGTACGTTATGCCAACATAATTTCATTTCTGCCTGAGGTAATTAGGGAATCCTGTGACTCACCCTATGCCCATTATGAAAGCCATTTGCCAGAACAATGGATTTTGCCATTCTCTGGAATCTCCTGCAATAGGGACTACTCCACTGAGGCCTTGTATACACGAGCACCGTATTCCGCATTAAAAAACATTACTGCGCGTTAACAAGCACACTGTACACACGTGAAACGTTATTGCTGCGCACTAAGCGCCTTGTTGCTGCGCATTCCAACAACCACTCCGACGAGAGTGGAAACACCAGGTGCGTCTCATCTGCTGCGCGTTTGTGCTCGTGTGTAAGCTTACTGCACAATGAGCAGACTCAGGAAATGTCCCATCATTCCCTAGTCGTCCTCTCTGGACTTCCCCCCACCCGCTCTATGGCAGTGACGAAACTGTCTCCGCCTACAGTTGACTCCCTTGTTGCTACTGGCAACAAGGAAGACGCTAGGGAAACGCACTGCACCATGGGAAACATCCGGTTTACCCATGGTGCTTTGTGCTCCTTTCCTTCATCACATGATTGCAAGCAAGTACACAGGGAAATTGGAACGCTGGGATACGTGCCCAGAATACAGTGCGATAATGCGCATCACAGCGAGGAATCCTGTGACGTAGCAAGGAGCGACGTGTGTACAAGCTGCAGCGCAATAAAATCCACATGAGTCTTACAGCACAGTTAAGAAGTTGCGCTCTAATTTGATCGTGTAGAATAAGCCTGAGATACAATTTCTGCTGAATTTAAAATACAGAGCTTCTGTGCAGAGCGGCGCGAGTCCTCAGGACACGAAATACGCTAAGTCTTCGATCTGTCAGCTCCAATACTACCATGCCACAAATTCTTAGGGCGTAACCATCCTTCCTGGGAGCGGGAAGCTGGTGGTGGTTCATTGGCAGTGCTTGCACATGGCCACTGTTATACTGAAGGAATAAAATGTGACTCCAACAGTAAGTAGAAGAAGTTGTTTGCAATATGCAAACGAGGACGCAGTATGACTTTCCGATCCAGTGTGCACCATACATGTTTCTGCAGCTATTTAAAAGCTTCTAATATGAGGGTTACCTGAGCCTTCACCAAGAGACATTATATTTATAAGGGGCAAATCCTGTCATCCTTACTCTGAATAGTTCCAGTAAAGTAATGGCGTGACTCATGGCATCAGGCACTACTCAAGGGCCCATCTTTTTCTTCAGTGTTTGTTCACTGCCTGGCACTGTGGAGGCCTGGTTCACTGTTGGGGCTCCTAGCCACTGCGGTAAGAAATTGAAGTGAGCAAGTGTGGGAGATTTAGCTCTGAAGGCACCTCCCTAGAGGAGTTTTGGATCAGGTCCTCTAGCACCAAATGCCAAACAATTTATACTGGAGACAAAGAGGAGGAAAACTCCCGTTTAAAAAAAAAAAAAATCAAATAAAATCAGTGAAGGAATAATGATGACACTTAAGCAGAAAAACACATATAAAGGGAGGTTTGACTTTTCTCAATATCTATAACTTGACATGATGTGGACAGTCTATTCTGATTAATTTAGCAGCCTTCAGGTGCGGTACACCATGGAGCAATTTGTCTGCTAGTGTGCTCTGTCAGTGCTCTTGGCTCACTCAGGCTATGTACACACGATCACTTTATTGCGCCGTAAGGCTCCTTACCACGCAATAAAGCCAGTAGCGTACACACGATCAATTTCCCTGTTGCGCGGCAACACCCTCTTGCCGCGCAACAGTTAAACCACTCATATCGAGAGTGGTAGCATTACTGCGGAAGCCCTGCAGCTGGACTAGGGGGCTGGCTGTGGGCAGTGCATGGTGGGACAGGTGCCCACCATGCACTGCATGGGTGAATGCTCCTTTGTGATAGAAGAAGCACGTATGTACACACGAAAGCGCTATATTTATAGCACTTTCCTTGTCCCACAATAGCTTATTGCAGGACAAGTTTATCATGTGTACATAGCCCCTGTGTATACGTGTCCAAAGAAGATTCTATATTTTTTTTTTAAGTTACAACTGGGCTGTGACCTGGTGTACAGATTATGATAATTCCTGGGCATAATACTCAGGTCCAGATCTTCTTAAAGTCACTTTGTTTCACTGGCATGGTCCAAAGTGACTTTAAAGCTTCCCTAAAAAGGCAGATGAGGACTTAGGCGCCATACAAGAGGTACATGACAAGTAGGAAGGGCAGCAGACGTAGCACACTGCATTCCAGCACTCCGTGTCCATAACCCATGTTCACACAATGTGGCTCTGTCCCCTCCTGGTGACTGGACCACATAAAGAGTTGAGAGTGCTGTTGCCATGAAGTGAACAGAACTGGGTGTTTTTAGTACAGGCTGCAGTGTCTCTCATGCCAATTTCAGTTGCTGATGATACATCCAGGGGCCTCATGAGGATTATTAAAACCCAGCAGAATTTACTGTGGCAGAAGGACTGTTCTGTTTTAAGCCAGATTTTGTTCAGCCCCTGACTAGGTGGAAAGGTGTCAAAGTCACCATTACCTCCCCTCCCTCACCTGTACCAAGTTCTGCTCTAGTGCAGCAGAGAACGGAGCTTCAATGTGGATAGATTCAAAATATCTTTGGCATAATTAATACCAGATAATTATTCTGTGTCTTCTTCCAGCAGCATGTGGAAACTGAGTTCAAGGAACTACTGAAGATCAGCTTGATGCATTTATGATTTATGATCAACCATCCAACCCCAATAACATCCTCTACTCTCAAGGAAAATGACTACAAATAGGAGGCCTGTAGCAACGCTGACAAACTCAGTTCCCAGGGTTTATCATGCCTACAGGCAGGAACATATGCTTCTGATTTGCAGTTATATTTGGCCACGACTTGTGGATAAAAAATTACTTTGGAAATCAGACTAGTGAGGCATTTAGCAGCACATGCGTCTCTTCTTCCTTAGCTTTGTTTGTTTGGCTCCCCTGGATTTTTTCCCAGCCTTGCTCCTACTCACGGTTTTGCAAGGTATATGTATAGGTGATATGAAATTGAAAAGCAGCAAGGTCCTGGCATCATTTGCTGAACTCTAATAGTGTAAAAAAGGTTCCATATTAAGCACTTTGTGACCCTATCTATGGCACCAGATTCTCAGTATAGGGTCACTGACATGCCTTCCACTGGGTTTCACTAGAGGAGGCCAGATCTTGCCCTGTTTCCATTCAGAAGGTCCACCCTCTTCCCCCTCAGGCATGCAGCACTGGGCCACAATTCCAGGCTAGTACCCAGAGTGGTAAGGGGCAAGGTCAGCTAACATGTTAACCAGCACACCAGAACCTCAAGAAGTCTGGTCTGACGATGACCCTGGGGAGGTAACGTACATGCTGCCTTCTGGAAAGGAGCAGTAGCTTCTGCTTCACTGAGCAACATGCCAATGTTGCATCAGACGAAGTGGGTTGCAACCCACAAAAGCCTATGCCTGAGGAAATTAGTTAGTCTTTAAGGTACCACAGGACTCTCATTGTTTGTGCCAACCTGAGCCATCCTCTGTCTCTTCAAAGGAGTGCTATCTGAACTCCTCAATTAGTGAATCTCTCATCTAGCATCCTGTTAGATCTGTTGGGCTCTCTAAAACAAACTGGTGCCTGTAGAACTAGATCAGCTGGACATCAGTGCAAGCTGGAATTCAGTGATTTTACTGCATGATGTTTTAATGACACATGCAGAACCTCTCCGTTTCCTGCAGGTGGCATGGTTTTCTTGCATAAATATTTCACATCTAATGTACACTTAGTGTTACGACCCTGTTTCAGTGCACTGCAAAAAACATTTACAGGTTAAGTGCTGACTTGTTGAATGCTTTGTTCCGTTCCACAGATTTAAACAGTTGCTGCACATCCACAGTCTGTACTGGACTTGGTCTAGAAAGCACAGAATAGAAAACACTAATGCCACATACGACAAGATGAGTTAAATGAAGATTATCAATGAAATTTGCATACAGCATTGAACTGAGAAATGTAGGTTATTAAGACTTATGAAAGGCAAAGCTCTTTCATATAGAAGAAAGCAATAATTTTAAAGAGAAGGTAATTAAGAAGAATTCAAGCCGTCTTCATCCCTACAATAAGTTCAGCCACATGGAGTTCTGTTCGGTTGGTATTTCAATTCAAAGTTTGATGTCACATGACATTTTGTCTGGCCGTGTTATAGCGCAGGACACAACATTTTGTCCTTAGTACTGTGTCCATGGGGAGGAAAAAAGATAATGTAATAATATAATCCCGTATACCTCTATGTATCATATTCGATGTTACATCATTATTATTCGCAATGTAATTTACTTCACAAACATTTGTGTATTCTCTGAATTTAAATAGTGATGCTTTTACATGACATCAGTGTAAACCAATGATCTCTGCACATTTGGTGGTTAGAACGTGGTCTGCAAAAGCTTTTGATGACGATGTAGTGGTCCGCATAAAGGAAAAGGTTGGGAACTGCTGGTCTATAATGTTGGATGAGTCAAGAACTCAGGTAGTGACAATCCCACTTGCTTCAAACTTACTAGCCTGTTTGAACAGGGCACATAAATGTCTGATACCTCCCCCATATGTGCAAATTCCAAAGGCCATTTCCATTGCTTCACAGCAGCATCTCCACTCTGTGCTAGGTAAAAGTACTGCCCCATGTCCTTCTACTATGCTGCAATCTCAGCTAAGCAATAGGGCAGCATCTGCGACTGCTTTCACCTGCTTGCACCCATTCCCAGCTATGCCAGTTGCTGAATGGAGTCTGACCCCGTATTGCCCCATTCTGCCAATAATCAGCTAGTTCTGGATTTACTGGTCCTGACTCCAGCCAGAATCTCTCCCCTTCAGGGTAATAAGGGCTATGTCTATACTTGCAAGTTAGGTCCACTTAAGGAGACTTAAGTCGACCTAACTTAGTCCTTGTCCACAACAGGCTTCTATTAAGTCAACTTAAGAAATTCCTTAAGTTGACTTAATGAAAGCTTAGGTCAACTTAATAAGAACCGCCAGTTAGGTTGACCTAAGCCTTAAGTCGACTCTTTAGGTTGATCTAAGCACAGTGTGGACACTTAAGTCCACTTTATTAGGTCGACCTAAGGGCAGTTAGGTCGACTTACTAAGTCCCCGTTCAGGGAAACCACTTTGTTAAGTCGACCTAATAAGGTCAACTTAAGTCAAACTAACTTTTTGCAGTGTAGACATAGCCAAAGAATCTGTGAGTCTTCTGAACCTAATAAATGATCAAGAGTTCCAGGCCCCCCCAAGGATCTTGACCTCTTTGCTCCAAAGTCCTTACTTTCCCCTCACTGGAGACAATAGAGAAACCCAGCTCTGCCCATTCTGCTAGATTCCAGCTCAGGGACTTTGTCCGTAGCAGCTAGAACCAGTTCATCCTAGTCCCTTCTTCTTTCCCCGGCCTGCTTCTCTCCTCTTCTGTAGGCTTTTCCAGGCTCACCTCCTGGACAGCTGGCTTCCTGAGTAACTTCCTGCTAGTCAGCTGTTAGAGAGTCTCTTCTCACTAGTCCTTCAATATATCTAGCAGCCGCTTCCCTGTCTGACTTGCAGGCCTTTTATCTCCGCAGCTGTTGAGAGGCAACCCATCAGCCACAGGCGAGCTGGCAATCAGTTTCTTTATTAACCATTTAGTGGCTGAGACATACGTCAAGGCAGGCAGCATCAAGAAGCTGTCATAAGCATAAAAGGTAAAATACTATGATGCTTTCTTGGGATGTCCAGGATAATGAATCACTTTGTTCCCCGCTGCCTCAATGAGAGAGAGACCAGCTGGTGTTAAATTAGGCTTCAGCTTCCTGTCACTGCAGTCTGCTAGCCATCCAAACAATCTCATCAGATATTCTACCAATCTTTACTTCACTTTGCAAGTTAATTCAAGGTGCAAGCCCGAATCCCACCTGAAGAGTATTACCCTGTAGCATCCAGCCCCAGAACTGAACACTCACAGAAATTACCATAATTGCTGTCTCCAAAGAGACGGTACACACACCAGCCTGCTTGGTGCAGCTGAGGAGTCATACTTAATATTGCAACGTTGAGATGAATTTATAATAAAACCAAGAGAGCATTTATTTACGAACAGCAGAGATTTAAGTCCTGCTGAGTACAGATAGTAGAAATAGAATTGGTGACAAATAAAACAAATGTATAACACCTTTCAAAGACACTAAACATACCAGTAGCACCTTTTAGCCCTTTGGCTAATGCAGTTTACTCACTCTCAAAATCAATTTACAGGGCTTGCTGGTTTTCAGTCAAAACCCAGTATCCATATCAGTCACAAATCACTCCCCTCTGCCAGGAGTGTTCCTAAGTGAAAGAGATAACAAAGAAGCTCTTTTTCTTATAGCCCAACAAATCTTTGAAATGAATCCTTCTGAAGTGTGCCCTCAGATGAGATTCCCCTCCCCTGTGGCTGGTTCTCCAGTGAACAAATGCCATGCTGCTTTTACATTCCCCTGGAAACTTAGTTTTTCTGCTTCCTTTACTTGCAGATTTAACTCCTGTTGTATTTGACTCACTTCGCTAAACATACATTCACAGTAGGGAGATGACTCGTCCCCTCCTGTCTAAGAGAGAAGCTGCTCACCTCTATGTTTGGTTACAGACGTCAAAGCATAATATCAGTAAGTATCTGTAATTCCTCATAAAGCCTTAATATATATATATATTTCCCAATTATATTAATGACCAGTGTGTCACCAGCTTCCATTTGAAACACCACAAACATTCTTTATCGATAAATACTACGACAGCAATGTATTTGGCGTAATGAGTTTGTCAAGCCTGATAGGAGTTGTTGACGGAGTAGTGAACTATCAATGGGCCTGTGTTGCACATTTCTTCTAGAGCTCTCTCTTTCACAACAGCAAATCAGTTTCTTTAGGTCCAGATTTTTCTTTTGGGAGGTTTAGATTTTCAATATCACTAAGATCCATGTCACTGCCTCTCTTCTGAGTGCATTTCATCACACTTGATATGCCACCATGCTTGACATTAGGTTGTCATCTGCTTCTATATTTCTTGTTCACTACCTTGGGGCAAAATCCCCATTTATTCAGTAGGGCCTTCTAGGCAGCACCTTATGAGCGTTATGTCAAAGCTACAAGCACATTGATTCCAATAGGAAAATATGCATTGATATGTTTATGGTTGGTTCAGCTGCCAAATTGTATTTCAAGTGGAAAAGAACGTCTGAGGTCTAACCACCAAAATTCATGCTTATAAACAGGCATCTTTAAATAAATAAGCACTGAGATTCCATGAATCATGTAGTTCTATGGATAACAATTATAATAACCCAAATGTTTTCACACAATGAAAAATACACCATAGCAGGATGAATTATTTCATTTACCTAGAGTTTAATACTTTTTTATATATGTATACTTAGCACTTCTTAAAGAAGAGTAATTGCTTAGCAATGTTTCCTGGGCTTGCAATATGCTGGAATTTTGCTTGATCTTCTGCTTCTCACTTTCAACTCATTAACAAGTCCCACTTTCTTTTACAGAAGGCCTACAAATATTAGTTTAAACTCTAGTTTCATCCTTTCAAAGTCTATTGCTGCACTTCATTGGCAAAGAGACCTGCTGAGCATGGAAAAAGAAATGGGACGATGACTCAAATGTAAAAGTGTCAGCACATCAGCTTCTCCACTGGGTCTAAATTTAACCAACCAACATATTTTCAAGATAATATTACTTTCGATGAATTGTATTTAAACATACCACAGAACGGTCCCTGAGGTTTCCCCCTTTCACTTTCAGACTCATTAACTGGTAAAGTACTGGTATGGAAGATAACAGGAGCCTTTCTGCAGCCATCATGGTCTGTGGCACAATCACATTCCCCAAGATTTTTACATTAATGTATGTCCTTCTGAAATGAAATCATAATGGATCAGAAGCTCCATTAATGTGTGTCCTTCTGAAATGAAATCATAATGGATCGTAAGCTCTTTTGGATGCTACTGCAGTTGACTGTAAATTTTCAGGAGTGAAAAGGGTGGGGAGAGAAGTAAGCGGAAGGAAACAGGGAAATTGGGGAATGTGCTTGCTAGCAGTGGAGAAACTGGAAAAGGAGCCAGGTGTGTCATAGAATGAGGTAAACCACCAGTGCTTGAATGGCTAATAAATCTGTAAGAGCAAGCAAAATTGCAGTCTGTCTCTCAAAGAGGAATTGAAACCAAAATGTAAGAATCCTGCCATCTTAGTATTGTTAATGAAGTTCACTTCTCTACTCAAAATGACTCTTTTTTTAAACAATCATTCTTGTCTCTTTCCATACCTCACCTACCACTGTTCCTTTGATTATTTGTATTGCAGACAGTACTGCCTACATGCCACAATCAGGGATCAAAACCCCTTTGTGCCAGGTACTTTGTACATACAGATAATGGAGAAATGGTCCCTGCCCTGAAGAATTATAAAACGAGACACATAAAGTGGGTGCAACAAACAGGCACAAAGACCACAAAGTCACAATGAGATTACAATAATTACCTCTTAACACCAGCTTTGCCTGTTGTACAAAAGGTATAAACACTAGAATTTAGTTATTTGTGGTATGTCCTGAACCTTCTTAAGAAGACTCTGGCTAACAGTCATCAGAGGCCAGCCATTAAATATGAGTGCAGGACATCCTACACAATGATCCCATTCTCCTAGGTTATTGTAGTCATTTAAGACACGGTTCATGTCAGAACAAACCTTAGGATTTCTGCTAATAGAAGCCTGGCCAGATGGTTTTCAACTTTAATCCTCATCCACTCTGACCACCATCTCACAGACATGCAGAAGGAGAACCTCCAGGTCACTCAGTCCCAATGGTTCTATTGCTCCCTTACCGAGACAGACACTCGATACTGTGCAGGACAAGCTCTTGACTTCTGAGGCCCAGCTTACAGGCTGGTGAAGGAAAGCAGGGAGGAGAAGAGGGATTGAGTAGGTGTTTGGAACAATCTTCCATATCTGGAACTAGCTGATCCCATGAGCGACCTGTGCTGTGTGGAGTAGGGTGGACCGAATGTCAAGAAGAGCTGTAAAATGTTTACAGGGTGACATGCCCCAGGAGTGGGCATGGGAGGAGAGAGTGGGAGATGGAGATGAAAGAGTGGAGAGAAGAGGAGTAGATAAGAGGGCACTTTCCTCTGGAAGGGCACTTGTAACAAAACAGCTGACACCTCCTGGATCACTCTTCTGCAGAAAGCTGCAGCACAGCTTGTATCTTTGCCTCAGGTTCCCCTTCATTTACCCATAAAAAAAGAACACAGTCTCTCTCCATGTCCATTCAAAGACTCATCTTGGGGCATGGTCACGTGAAATAATCCACAGAATTCTTGCAAGGAAAACATTCTTCCTCAAATTACTAGAGACGCAGCCGTTTTCCAGGCCCAGGACATCATTTCCAGTTCACACTCCTAAGAGTCCATTTCCAGTCTTTTCCCAATCCATTTTTGCCCTACACTAGGGCTTCACTCTCCATATCATCCACTTAAGAATTCTCAGATTCACTTTTCTCCCGTGACACTTTTCCAGTAGCCCAAGTCAGGTGAAAGGACTGCACTAGTGTCCCCATCCCTCCACACATCTCTGTCTGACAGTCCACTCATGGAACATCCCTCCAGAACCTTTATTCTAGGCTTGCCTTCCCACGCTCCTCCATTCAGGCCTGCTGCAAAGCACCTTGCTCAGAATTCCTCCCACCCAGGCTCCCCTGCTTATAAGCTCTCCCCCTGACCCTGAGTCCATCCTCCAACATCAACCCTCTTTTTTCAGACTCAGCATTCCCAAGCCAGGTTGGTTTTTTCTCTTGTTCCTAGAGGCCTCTGCACAAACTCTCCTATAACTCAGCTGGGGTTCCCCAGCTCTGGTCAGTCCTCATCAATAACATTCTTCACCTTTTGTTCTTCTCAACAGCCCTGGGGTCCAGCTGTCTTCTGCTGCCCCTCTTTCTTACTGGGTTCTTCATCCCTTCCCCCCCCCCACCTCTTCCTTTCTCCAAATCTCTTCTCAGTCTCTTCCCCATTCATATGGGCCAGGTGCCCAACAAGAGGCAGGCAACGAGTCACAGATGCACTAGATCCACATTCTCTTAAGGAGGCCAAGTTACCTTCGTCCAGACTTGTAAAGCATTTGCCCATATTGTATAAGCTACACGAGAAGACGACATTCCCACAACAACTGAGTAACCACATGACCTTTTTTTTTTTTAATAACTCAGTCTTCGGTTCCTCTGCTTCCCCAATGTGATGGTCCTGGCATAGCACACAATTAGATAAAAACATTGAATACTCTTTATTGGAGGTGTTTACCATTTACTTGCTTTGTTAAAATCCAGAACCTTAATAACGCAAGCACCAAAGACCAAGAGAGAAAAAACAGACTGCTCCCTAAGACACAGAAACACAACTCACCCCATCTCACTCCAGGCAAGCTCTTTGCAGACTGATTGCTAATAGGCCTAAATTGCAAACTTCCCTAGAGACCCCACCTAGCCTGCAAGAAGGATTGAGCAAACCCCTTGAAATGTAAAGTGCTAGCTGGCAACACTCCTCCAGTCACTTGCTATTTGTAGCTCTCACTGGTGCAGTGTTTGAGGTGTGAGTGTGGAGGGAGGGGGAAAATCACAGGAAAAGAAGCCCCCTTCCTCTCCCTGGTGCTCAGTTCATTGCTGTCCATTCTTCTTGGCTGGTGCAGTGAGATCAGCACACCTGTTTCAACTTAGTTTACCCCCTGCCCTTGTGTAATGTCTAGCATTAGATTGTAGGCTCTTCTGGGCAAGGAACGTGCCAATCCATATATTGTGGTGCAGCCATATCCATCTGTCTTTTCATTTCTCTCTGTCAGAACCCTTAAGCAAAAAGATGAAGGGAGGAATATGAATACAGGAACATCAACCAATTTACATGGAGAACAATTTGCTCTGAACACCACAAAATGTGCTCCTCTAAATATCTGGGGAAAGTATCATCTTTCAAGAGTGAAATGTAGGCATCTAAGTCAGTCATTAGATGATCTTTTACCCACATGAGCCCTACAAACTTAGGCAAATACTCAAACACAGCCCACCCACCAATAGTATTTTGGCATAATGCAATTCTTTAAGCTTTTCTGCTTATTTGTGAACCAATCATTTTCAATTACAACATTTTTCAAATGGAAAAAACAGAGCAAATAGATTCTAATTTAAGATTACAGTTAATGAAGTTTTGGGGAGATTGGAATATTCAGAAAAATTAAAAATATTAAAAATCCAGTGATGTTTCATGGTTTAATTTCTACTATGCACTCCAGATCTAGGTCAGTACAGAGTGAAAATTGTTGCCGTTTTATAATACTTCTCAGAGGAAAGCTACTGTCTTTCCATCAAATGGAAAATATTTTTCCCCAACATTGCACTTGCTTCAGGCCTAAAATAGTCCATATTCAATCCTATACCAATGAAAAGTGTAAGATCTGATATGTCACAACCCTTCAAGACTCAGAAATGGGAATTTTACCTCACTGAAAGAAAGGGAAGAATTTCCACAATGCTAGACCCAAAAGGCCCTGATATCAGACCTTGGAATTACATTATTTTGTATGTAAAAGTTATTTCAGGTCACCTATATATGTTTCTAATTATATTAGTTAAAGCTGTCGTCCCATTCTAAGATCTACACCAGGGGTCAGCAATTCACAGCACACGTGCCAAAGATGGCACGCGTGCCCATTCGCAGTGGCATGCAGGGCTCCTTGCCCTGCGGCACTACACCTGCTCCCCTGCTGGCCCTGCCCTCCTGGTCCCTGCTGGCCCCGCCCCAGAACCTCCTGAGCGAAGTTTGCCAATCCCTGGTCTACACAGTTGGATGCTGAGACAGCTGGATTCAAGGCACTACAGACAGAAGGGTACAAACCAAGTAATGACAAAAAATGTTTTGCAGATTTTCTCGGGCACATCAAAGATATTTCTTCTAATGCTGGCTGGGGATTTTCCATCAAAATATTTTTGAGTAGAATAGCTTGCGTATCTCCCATTGATTTCCTGACTTCTACTTACCATGGCATCCCCACTATGCTGCATCAACAGGAAATGCCCTGCCATCAACATAGTATTAATCTTTTTGTGGGGGTGGATTAACAGCACCAACTTTCAGATCAGTTGAGCGGGTCTCCACTGCCGCTCAATCAATCCTGCAGAATTGAGCCAATGGTGCTGCCATCAATATAGACATACTCTCAATTGAGACAACTTGGAACAGGGACCCCCACACCCCTTCTTTCTGATTCCTCTTTTCCTTAAAGGGCCAGTATAACCTGTAGAGTCCTGATATGAGATTAAAACAAATGTCACCGTATTGCAATCTCCCATAGGATGAAAATTCCAATTTTCGATCCACTCTGGTTTCTTCTCTCAGGCACATCATATACCCAATGGATAATGGTTTGCAATGACATTAAGCTTTTATTGACACGTATTTGTAAAGAGCTTCCCAAACAGATGTACACAGCACAAATATTTAGTAAGATTTCTACACGCAGCAAAAAGCTATAGGCACCCTTGATTTAATTTAAGTAATGCAACAAAAATAACACCAAAAATGTAACTAAACTACAGTAGCACAATTCAGAGAAATGCACTACTTGAACACCTAAGAACTCGGAAGGTCAGCTGAGTTCTCTCTCTTTACCTGCAACTATTCCCCATTCTGATAATCCCCTTCCCATGCAGGCTCATTTTTGAATGCTGGGGAGGATGGGGTGGTTGTGAATCGATGATGTTCAAGTCATACTGTAAAACTCATCATATAATACCAACCACTCCTTTTTTTCAGAGTGATTTGCATCTTGACACCTACTCTTTTCTCTCTCCGGGCTTCTTACAAATAATGTTTATGCCTCTTTATTAAACCGCTTACTCTAAAACTTTCTTTAAGCTCAGCTGAAGAATAGTATGTGTCTGGGAAAAAATCGGATGCAAGTCTGCTGGGATCAAACATTTCTTTTGCTAATGCTGCTGATTTAGAACTAAAATGTTTGAGGGAATTCACATCGGATGGAAACTGTGTCGACTTACTTTTTTTAAAATAAACGTAGAATTGTAGCTATTCCTTTCCTGATTGGCAGGTGCTTTTCTGATGACAGAACTCCTTTTCTGTAATTAAATGAAATGTACAGAAGCAATTAGTGCTTTAAATTCTTTGAAGTACTGATACTGTTTCCTTATCTACATCAGATAATATGCACACCTAGGGTCAGTCCCTAATCTGGAAAGAAATACTGGATAAATTCTATATATGAGAACCACTTTTTCAAGGGGAAACAATTACAGCAATCAAAGTTTGTCATTTTGTTCTCTCTTAGCCTAGCAGTTTGTTCCTTTGAAGATACCATGATCAAAATGATCTAGATACACCTGTTATTTTTACAAAGGTGCCTCTCTCCTGAAGCAGACCTGAGTGAAATTTCCAGACAGTGTCTGAAGTAACCTTATTCCATGGTCCCATGAGTTATAAAAACAAAAAGCATTGAGACCAAGAGAGCAACTCACTGAAACCATCCAAACGTGCCTTTGCTAATGGGCTGACTTGATTGCTTTCAGCAAAGGAATGCTATTACATTCCTTAATCCACCTGCAAATCAATGACAATTTTAACTCACTTTCAGCAACAAGAAGTGTGTGCATGAATTGTCTTATCTGACAAGTCGGCCACCCATATATAATTGATCAGCGTCCTTCCTCCTTGCGTGTCAAAATCACAATAATATGACAAATTCTCTTTGTCATGCTTCAAGTTTTGCTGGAGGCTAACACAAAACAGGTGTAAATTAAAGGGATTTTTTTAAAAAGAGCCATTATGCCACACATTGGAAAAGATGATGATCAAAGAGGCAACAGAGAGAATCCTTAGAGGTCTACACCCAACAGATAAGACTGTCTGAAAAGTCCGTCCCAACCTCTAACACACAGAGACAATGTAATAATAGCTTTCTTTTATTCTTTCAGAATAAACTGTTGGTTGGAACCCCATCTTCAAGCACCTGACGAAGTGTGAATTTCTCCCATGAAAGCTCGTGCGATAAATAAATTTGTGAGTCTTTAAAAGTGCCACCAGACTCCTTGTTTGTTTTGCTGAACTAGACTAACACGGCGACCGCTCTAGAACTTGTCAGCGAGTTGTGTTTTCTAGCTTTTCAATGCATTGCAAACAAACTCTTCCTTCTTCCATCTATATTTCTACAAAGGTGGAAGTTCAGTGTGGAGGGATGGAGTTCAGAATGTAGGGGTTTTAACTGGGCCATTGGGTAAGATTAAAATTAGCACTATTACTCTAGCACTTAGGTACAGGTATATAAAGGCCATTGGAAAATCCTAGTAGGTGCCAAGCTATATCTTTAGGCACCTGATTGCCTTTGAAAATTGGTCTTTACATGCCCCAAACCTAGCACTGTGCTAGGTGCTGTTCATGCACATAGTAAAAGCTTACACCATCTAAACAGCCAAGGCAGACAAAGAAAATAACATTATCCCCATTTTACAGGTGGGCACTGAGGAACATAAGGATTAAGTGACTTGCAAAAGGGCAGAAAGAAAGTCTGTGGCAGAGTCAGAATCTCATGAGTCCCATTCAAGCGCTGTAACCACAAGACTGGGTTTACTTATTAATTATTCAATGTTTAGCAAGGGCTTTTTGTTTCGGTTTTGTTTTGTGTTGGGGGGGGTTTAGCAATGGACACTGTATATTCTTTACTTACTTTAATCTGTGTTTTAATAAACAAATAATTGAAAGATATTTGGTTTGTTGTTTTTGGAGCTATTTAATTTAAATTCCTTCCTCTCGCCAGAGCCCCATACAATTAGAAAAGACTCAGCTCTCCCACCACAAAGCTGGCACTGAGAACAAGGTCTTGGAACAGTCAATCACCACCCAACTTCTACCTGATAGTTTATGCTCAAAGTTGAGTGTGTCACTTGGGGTAAATTGGGATACATTAAAATGCCATCAGTAGTAGATTATAGCTCCCATCACATGAGTAATTCTGCACAGAAGTAGTTTTGTTTAATTCTAAGGAATTATGAATGTGAGTAAAACTACACATATGCTTAAGTTAACTGTCCGCAGGTCAGGTCTATGCTTGAATCCACTTGGGCAGAGGACACCATTTTCTGAAATGTAGATAATGTTTTTGATTCTCCACAGCCTTGCACCATGTATACATAGGGTTCCCAACCCCTGGCCCATGGGCCAAAAGTGACCTGCGGGACTTTTTCAATTGGCCCATGCTTCCCTGCAGCTGTCCGGGAGGTGCCTACCCCGCACCCAGTCCCGGCACGCAGCCAGCTGGGAGCCAGGCTGTGGCCTCCGGCCCCCCGTTAGCTCCTCCAGGCCTCGGCCCACACCTTCCATTAGATCCACTCTCATACAAAGCCTGCACACTGAAATCCTTTCCCAAGGCAAACTCCTCCGGGGCACAGCTGACTTCCTCTCTTTCCCAATGAAAAGTGAAAGTATTACTTCCTCATGTAAATTATTATCTAGATCAGTGCCACTTGGCAGCAATCGATTACAGGCTTTGTTGCTCTAGTTTGTGACACACGAATAACACAGCAAAGCGATGCTGAAGAAACTTTAATGGACATTCAACTTTGTGCCGTCAGCCACAGTGTATATTACCATAGCAGCCGGCGTTTCAGACTTCAAGCGACAGCTCAACAAACCAGCTCATTTTGATCCTGACCCAAAGCCCAGTGAAGTTAATGGGAGGGTTTCCTTCAAGGGACTCGGGAACAAAACCTCTCTACCTGATTCTGAGACCTATTCAAGTCAGTGACAAGCTATCCATTGAGTACAATGGGATCAGGTCTTTCATTTACCTCGCTGTTGCCTGACCCATGATCCCATTTTCCCTTTAACATCACCACTGTATATACAAAACCATCTTTCTCCTTGTTATTCTTTGGCTCTGTGTAAAAATATTTACAGACACAAACCACTTGGCTTTTAACACACTGATCATGACTTTCACTACATGGGGCCCACATAATGGTATTTGCTGATGACTTTTCTTTAGATCTATCGATCTGATCTTTAACAACAAAAAAGCCAGCCAACCACTTTCTCTGTTTTAATTCCGTAATGTGGCTAAGCTTGACGTTTTGACATTTTGCTGAAAAAAATTGATAGCAATTAGTCAAAACACAATAGCGTTTTGGTTTCTGGTTTAATCTTTACAGTGTGTAGACCAAAACAGTTCAGATTCCAATGTACATGGACATTTAAGGAGGCCACTTTCTAATTAAAGGAGTAATAAAAGCTTTCTTATGGGTGTGTGCCTCTCCAAGTTCCCAGTCTAGCTTACTTAATATAATTTGGCACTGATCTGCCAGGTGCCCTTTTATATCCCTGTACCTATGTTTTTCCTTACACTCTTGGTCTCCTTTTTCCGATTAGACTGTAAGTTGATCGAGCAAGACCTGTCTTTTCTGACCTGTTTGTCACACAGTGGGCCCCTGATCTCTGTCACAGCACCCAGACTCTACTGTGAGACCAGTAATAATGGGTTCAGACCAGAGTCAGAGGAATTTGAAAACATGTTTTGAAAATACACCAAAGCAGGAGGCAGGAGACCTTCAATGCTCTCAACTCAGTATCTCTTCATATTCCGTCTTTAAAGTTCCAGGCTGCAGAGGATTATGATGTATCCTACCTGGAAATATTATTTCACCCAGCTACTGCAGTTGAATGGCCTTCAGAGCCATGTAATATCATCATGAGTCTGAGGAGTTAGAATACATGGTGACAGAGAGCAAAATGGTATTCATTCAGCATAAAAATATCTCACCTAGGGTATGTCTACACTAGCAATTTAGGTCGACTTAAGGATGCTTAACTCAATGTAAATTACTCCACGTCCACACCGGGCTTTCATTAAGTCGACTGAAGGGCGTCCTTAATTCGACTTAATAACTACCGGTCGTTAGGTCAATTTAAGATGTAAGTTGACCTTATTAAGTCGACCTAAAACCAGTGTAGACGCCCTAGGTGGACTTAATTCCTTAAGTCGACCTAGGGCTGGGGGAAGGGAGCCGTGGCTCAGGGAGCCACAGCTCAGGGTCAAGGGAGTCCCCGGGGTGCCCCTAGACATGGGAACCCTGGGGTCTTCCCTGGACAAGGGAGCCGCCCAGCTCCCTGGCTGAAGGGAGTCCCCGGGGCGCCCCTGGACAAGGGAGCTGTCGGGGCTCCGTGGACTGGGGAGTGCCGGGGAAGAGAGCAGCTGGCACTCCCTGGACAGGGAAGCCCGGGAGGCTCCCATTCCCAGAGCCATGGCAGTGGACACAGGCAGTCGACTTAGAGCATCTAGTATAGACACTCTAAGTCGACTTAAATTGACTTACGGTTTTTAGGTGTAGACAGACCCATAGATGGTAAGCTCTGTGGAACAGAGACTATTTTTTCATTACAGGCATATACAGTACCTAGCACAATGGTCATTTAGGATTTTCAGGTGCTATCTCAATGCAATTATACAAAATGTATACTAAATAATGCAATTTATACTAAATAACCTTGACATGGAAAGATAACCAAATCCCCCAAAGCACACATGGAAACTGGGTTTACCATCACATATACAATAATATGTTTCTACAATTGCAGTCTACACACCTATATGGGATGCAGAGGGCTGGGGAGGGGGTTTATACAAGATGAATATGTGCAAAAAAAAAACCCAAAAAGCACCCCACAAAATTATTTCCAGTTGACATTTCAGAACAGGGAATCAAATAAAAACAAACTCTAAAATGGAATTTAATCCTAATGTTTCCATAGAAGTGAAGTAGTGTTATGATACCCATTGAATTATTTATCCCATAATAGTGATAGGAGTTTCACAAATGTTATCTCCATGACAACAAGTAATTACTTGGCATTCCCCTAGCTTACACATAAAATTAAGTGTGTCATATGTTAACCAATAAAAGTGAAGAAATACAATTTAGCTTTACTTTCTGTAATAAACATTTCCAAAGAATGACATTTTTCTTGATAATTTGGTAGGTCAATGGAACAGTAACTGCTAAAAACAGTGAAGACTACGGAAATTCATGTTTCATAGAGACTGTAGCTACAACATCTGTGAAGCAAGTTAATTATACTGTATTGTTACCCAATCATGTCTGGAGTGTCAGAACCAGAAAGCACAGAATAAGTCAGCCCCCTCCAAATGTCATTACAGATGGCAGGATGCTCATTATCAATATTCTTTTTAGAGAGTGCCCCAAAGCAAAACATTAGGGATAACATTTTCAAAAGTGCCTAAGTGATTTTAGGAGCCTGGGATTTGGCTTCCAATTGGATTAAGTGAAAATTTCACCCACGAATCAAATTGATTTAAAGAGAGAGAAATTTCTGATCCAGAGCCAAACTTTGTGACTCAAATCCAGTTTTTACCACAGCTGACCACATGCCCAACCAATAGAAAGAAAGAAAGAAAGAAAGAAAGAAAGAAAGAAAGAAAGAAAGA